>JAZHRO010000016.1:1060000-1730000 GCA_037157565.1 Thalassia testudinum
TTATGTACAAATGCCACTATTGCTACATAAGATGCAGTGGTAGTGCTAGGAAATAACACAAGATGGAATATTTATTGGTGTATTTTTGCTATGCAATCATACCCCCATGCCTATCTTTTACTGGTCCCTAGCAAAACATTTTTTTGTTTTGTATTTAGAGATGATCTTAAGCTGAAGCTTGAAGCGACATGGGTGTGTTTATTTGTTGGATATTGTTAGAACCACTTTCAGAGAAGACTGCCAGTACTTTAAGTCTTACGTGACATAGACCATCTCTCGACTAACCTGGACTCTTGATATTTAAACCTTAAGTACGATTTCCAGGACTCAGAAGGATTTTGCCATACTCGAGAGCTCAAGAAATTATGGTTTGTGTATACTGAAGGATCAAGACTGACCAGATGAACATTAATGCTCAAGCCCAGGGTTTCACGAATTTTTAAGTGCAGGTTGGTCCCAGTTTCAGCTCGTGTCTTCGGATTGACCCTTAAAAAGATGACGGAAAACTCAACTCCCATTTTATTGCTTTTGTGGCTCAAAGAATATATGGTAGAAATAGGGTTTTTGTAACTTACCCTGAAAAACTTTTTAGGGAGAAGAATTTACAGATATTTACGAGATATATTGACTTATTTGCATAGTTTTTTTTTTTAAACAAGTGTCAGTATATCTCTTACAACTTTATTTGGAGGAGCACACTTTTTTGGTGGGAGAGTTCCTTTTTGGTGGAAAGAGTTTCTCCTAGACACAAGACTAAAGCCTGGGATAAAAAGTCTACCTGCGCGCACAGGTAAGGACTCCACCTTCCCTAATGAACACTAGGGTTGGATCTTATGTCCACCTGATCTTTCCTGATATGTGTAGTGTGAACCAAGATTACTTAGGTTCTCGAGTAAAAGCAAACCAACGAATCTTGTACTGGTGACTCAGGTACAAGAATACGTCCTTAGTTAGGAGAGATTCTGGTTTATCCTGTCAATGCTTAAGTGAATTAAGCCAAGCCTAAGTAAATCAAGCTTTTGTGGCCTGGAAGGTCTTCCAAACAGTGGTTGAATATCCATAAACACTTATTGTATTTTTGTTTCAGCCTTCAAATCATTATTAAACACCTTTTTTTTTTATATATGTACATGTTTATAGATGGATATATATGATGGAAGCTGCATGATACCATATAATACCCAGATCCTATGGATGCCTATCCAACCCCCCATGCCAAACGATGCTATGTCCTCATATGCATGCAGGGTAGAGGAAGGTCTAAAGATCGGGGAACGAGAGCTGAGGTGCAAGGTATATAGTAGGGTGGTAGGGTGGGTGGATGGTGGGTGGTGAAGTGAAAAGGTGTGAAGTGAAGTGTACGTGACAGTGGAGTGTTGCTGGGGTGCCTTCCAATGAGCACTGAATTTAATGTCCCCAGCTGGACTCAGAATGAGGCACGAAATTAGTTACCCTCCAGCAAGGCAACAGTTTCTCCAATGCAAGCAGGTTCATGAGTAAGATAGGGTTTTAAACGCTGCCCATTGACCGTAAATTTATGCCCAGATTTGGGATCTTCAATTTCAACGGCCCTGTTGGGAAATGGTCTTAAGACCAGGAAGGGACCGATCCATTTGGACTTCAATTTCCCAGGAAAGAATTTGAGCCAGGTATTGTAAAGCCAAACTTGTTGAGATGGCTCAAATTCTTTCCGCCAAATTCGACTGTCGTGAAAAGCCTTAGTGCGTTGCTTGAAAGTTAAAGCAAAATCGTAAGCTTCATGATGGAGCTCTTCCAGCTCTTGGAGTTGGAGTTTCCTTAACCACACAGGTCTGGGTCGAGGTTACATTGGCGAACCGCCCAATAAGCGCGGTGCTCCAGCTCCATGGGCAAATGACAAGGCTTCCCGTTAACAATTCTATAAGGAGACATACCTAAGGGAGCCTTGAAGGCGGTCCGGTATGCCCAAAGTGCATCAATCAGCTTGTCAAACCAATCCTTACGGTCAGGTCGAACCGTTTTCTGGAGAATTTGCTTGATTTGCCAGTTCGACGCCTCAGCCTGGTCATTTGTCTGAGGATGATACGGAGATGTGATACGATGGTGAACTCCATATTTCCTCAGAAGTGCCCGAAAAGAAGCATGGGTAAAATGGCTTCCTCTATCCAAGATAATGGCTCGAGGGATCCCAAAGCGTGTAAAAATGTGGTCTTTGACAAATCGAGTGGATATGACTTGGTCAGCATGGCACGTGAGAATAGTCTTGATCCATTTCGAAACATAATCAATAGCAACGAGGATGTATTCAAAGCCATTGGAAGGAGGAAAGGAACCCATGAAATCGATTCCTCAAATGTCGAAGATTTTAGCAGCTAGGATGGGTTGCAAGGGCATCATGTCACGACATGACATTGACCCTAACGATTGGCACCTAATGCAATGTTTGGCATAATTGTGTGCATCCTGGTGAAGGGAGGGCCAAAAGAAACTGCACTGCAACACCTTGGTTGCAGTTTTCCTCCCAGAGAAATGGCCTCCGCAGGCCTGATTGTGGCAGAAGGATAGCACACTGGGGAATTCACTGTCAGGAGCACAGCGACGAATGATTTGATCAGCACCTATCTGAAAAAGAAGTGGATTATTCTAGAAATAATACTTTGCTTCTGCCATGAGATGCTCGCGTTGGTTCTTAGGCCAGCCACATGGAAGGGAACCAGAAGCAAGGTAATTAGCAATGTCGGCATACCAAGGTCCACTTGCTACATTAATTGCCAATACGTGCTCATCGGGAAAAACCTCATTGATCGATAGGGTAAGTCCAATGTGGTCAAGGTCCAGTCTTGAGAGATGATCAACCACAAGATTCTGGGCTCCGGCCTTATCTCGGATCTCAATGTCAAATTCTTGGAGCAGAAGGATCCAACGAATCAGTCTAGGCTTGGCATCCTTCTTGTGCATGAGATGGGGAATGGCTGCGTGGTCAATGAATATAATAACATGCGAGCCCAGAAGGTAAGAGCGAAATTTCTCCAGCCCAAAGACAACCGCCAGTAGTTCTTTCTCAGTGGTTGTATAATTACGTTGGGCCTTGTCCAATGTCTTACTGGCATAGTACACAACGAAGGGACGTCTATCGCGTCTTTGTCCCAGGATGGCTCCGACTGCAAGGTCGGAAGCATCACACATGAGTTCAAAGTCGAGGGACCAATCAGGTGGCTGGAGAATAGGAGCCTTGGTGACAGCATCACACAGCTACGTGAATGCTCGTATGCAGTCAGGGCCCATATCAAAGGGTACCTCGGTTGATAGGAGATGAGTTAAAGGTCGAGAAATCTTAGAGAAGTCTTTGATGAATCTCTTATAGAAATCGACGTGCCCCAAGAAAGAGCGGATTTGTCTGACAGAGCTAGGTACAGGTAAATCAGCAATTACATCGAGCTTGGCTCTGTCAACCTCAATACCCCTATCGGAGATGATATGCCTGAGAATAATTCCCTCGTGTATCATAAAATGACTTTTTTCCCAGGAAAGCACGAGGTTCACATCAATACATCTCCGAAGGATACGGGTCAGGTTGGCAAGACAATCATCAAAAGAGGGTCCGATGACCGAAAAGTCATCCACGGAGACCTTAAGAAAGTCACCCACCATGTCATGGAATATCACCAGCATACATCTCTAGAAAGTTGCTGGCGTGTTACAAAGTCTGAACGGCATTCTTCTAAATGCAAAGGTGTCGAAGGGGCAGGTAAAGGTGATTTTCTCTTGGTCCCTGGGGTCAATTGCCACCTGATTATATCCAGAGAATCCATCCAGGAAATAGAAAATTTTATTTCCCGTTAACTGCTCCAGGATTTGGTCAATAAAAGGTAGTGGCAAGTGATCTTTCTTCATTGCAGCATTTAGTTTCCTATAATCTACACACTCTCCAAGATGTAGGAGTGCGTGTAGGGATGGATTCACCCCTGTCATTGACATGGATGGTGAGTCCCGCCTTTTTGGGCACGACATGAATCGGGCTTACCCAGGGGCTATCGCTGATCGGGTAGATTATACCCGCATCTAGCCACTTAATAATTTCCTTTTTAACGACCTCCCGCATGTTAGGGTTGAGATGTCGCTGCATCTCGCGAGAAGGTCGAGCCTCTTCCTCCGTATATATACGGTGAGTGCAGTAGGAGGGGCTAATGCCAGTTAAGTCTGATAAGGACCATCCAATGGCTGCCTTGTGTTCCATAAGGACCTTTGTTAGTTTTCACTCTTGCTTCCTGGTTAATTTTGAACTAATGATTACAAGGAGCATTTCATTTGGTCCCAAGAAAACATACTTAAGCATATTAGGTAGCTCTTTTAGCTCGGGAGAGGATGGTGAAAGGTCTGGCATTTCTTGGGACAAGAGTGTCCCAAGCGAATCAGAAGAAAACAAGGCAGGAGGAAGAAGTTGGCCCTCAGTTTGGCCAAGAAGAGGGGCATCTTGGATAGATGGATCCAAAAAGGGATAGCCCCGGTGAGTAGTATGTGGGCTCAAGGTCCCAGTGTGGAGTTGCAATTTCGTCTGATTTGGCGGGAAAGAAAGGGCAATCCGGTCTTCAAGAGTGTGGAACGGCGGTGAGTAGCCCGAATATGACTCAGACCACGAGGTATGGGAAGCGGAGAAAACCTTGTCAGAAGTCTGGTCAGGAGAAGGTACAGGAAAAGGGAGTGATGGGGGAACGTCACAATATGTGTCGGTCAAGCAATCGTCTGTGTTTACAGGCAATCCACAGCAATTAGAATAGGTCCCTATTAGTCCAATACACGCTCTGACGGCCATGTCCTCGTTAGACGTGTCATCCTCGATGCAATCGCAATCAAAGTTCTTGGCTGCCTTGAAGATGTTAAGCTTGAGCTTCTCAGATCCAACGGCAATCTCAATACAGCCTGACTCGTAGTCAATATGGGCACGGGCTGTGGCCAAGAAAGGTCAACCAAGGATGATTGGACAATCAGAAAGTGAGCTAGGAACTTCCATATCCAAAATAAGAAAGTCAACAGGAAAACAGAGACTATTGACCCTAACCACCACGTCTTCCACCACACCCTTGGGTATTTTGACAGAATGACCTACCAATTGTAACGTGATAGGGGTGGGTTTCAAATTTCCTAAGGAAAATTTCTCGAGCATGATGGTTGGTATAAGATTGATGGAAGATCCTAGATCAAGCAAAGCATGGTTAAAATTGCAGCCTTGGATGCTACAAGAAATAAGCGGTGTGCCTGGATCTTTCTGCTTCGGTGGTAGATTTGACAGTATAGCACAACTCGCATGAGGCGAGAGAACCATCGGATTCTTTGTTTTCTTTGACTGTCGCCTGGGTGTAGTGTAGTCTTTGAAAAATCGGGTGACAGTAGGTATGTAGTCGATAGCCTCTAACAGGGGTACCTTGATTTCAACATCCCTGAATAAATTACGTAGGTTATCAAAGACCTGCGTATCCTTTTTCTTGCCTTTTGGCTCCCTCAGTAGAGCCTCAGGGAATGGGACTAATTCTGGCACTAGTTTAGGTGTATCGTCCTTACGAGAATGCGGTGCACATCCCAAATGAGAGGGCGATGAAAAAGATGGGCCAGGATCAGGTCGAGGCGGATCAATAGTTTTCTTACCGCTCCTCGTAGTAATCGCATTGGACGTTGCGGGTCCAGTGGGATCATAAGGCAGAGGAGGGTTTGCAATAGGGACATAAGGGTGAGGTGCTGCAGCGGGATTTGCCTGGAATCCCGGAGGAATGCTCAGTGCTTGCAGAATCTGATGAACCTGCCCCTGAGAAGGTCATACCTGTGGTTGAGGACCACGGGGTATGAAATTTCGTGGGTTGGGAACAGGTTGGGCTGGAAGAGTGCCCTAAGATCGAGTCGCCATGTGTAGTTAACTGATCTCAGCATTCCACTACGCCAATTGGTGCTGAAGAGAGGTCATGTCCTCTTCATGGTGCTTAGACATTTCCGTCATCATTCGCATCAGTTTATCAAGAGGACTTGATGCGTGTTCTATTTGTGGTATGCAAGGACCCGATGGCGGATTTGCCACAGGATTAGACTGGGCCCTTGGGATGACGGGTGCGGTCAGTTGCATTGGCCCACCCGCGGGGTTTTGGCGTTGCGGGTTGCTGGACCATGCGAAGTTAGGATGATTTTGCCACCTTGGGTTATAAGTGGTAGAGAACGGGTTGTTCCCTAGGGCACAAGCGTCTTCTAAGCTAGAAGACGAGTCCGCATGTAAATATGCATTCGAGCACACGGAGGCTTGGTCCTCCGTGTCAAAATACTGGCTTGCAGAAGCTAGATCCACATGACTTACTGAATCGCTCGGCGCAACGCTAGGTAAGGAAGATCTCACGGGGTTGTTGGGGATAAGCCTTGTGTTGGAGTGATTAGGGTTGTAACGGAGCGGTGAGGTAGAGGTGTTTGCCATAGAACGGGAGGGATTGGCCAGAAGATCGTCCAGCTTCTTGTGCACAATGGAGACTTCATCCAATTTTTGTGCGATAAGGCTAAGATCTGTGGATGAATGGGAGGGTCCTGTGTCAACTTCGTGAACATTACGGGGAAGGTTGGTATGATTAAAGGCAACAATGGAGGCATTGTTCATTGAGTTTTTGCTCATGTTTTCAAATAATTCGAATGCTCCATTCTCGTCTTTATTCATGAAATTCCCTCCGTAGGAAGCATCTGCAATCTGCTTCAAAGTCTCATTTAGCCCATAATAGAAAATTTGGGCTATATGCCACTTAGGCAGACCGTGGTGTGGACACCTCCGGAGGAGGTCATTATACCTCTCCCAAACCTCATGAAACTGCTTGCCATTTTGTTGCGTGAAGGAAGTTATAGCACGGCGAAGCACATTGATTCGCCCGATTGGGAAGAATTTCTTGAGAAATGCTATTCGCATCTCTTCCCAAGAATGGATGGTTCTCCCAAGGGTGCGTAACCATTGCGACGCTTTATCTCGCAACAAAAACGGGAACAGTTTCATGAGGACAATTGATAACCCGATGTTTCTTGGTTTAACCATTTCAGCCAATCGGGTTAGGTCTTCCAAATGGAGAAAAGGGTCTTCACTTGCAAGACCATGGAAGTGAAAGTTAGTCAAGCCAATTATATTTGGTTTCAATTCAAAATCGTCCCCGCCCATGGGGGCCCGAATTTGTCCTATGGTCTCTGTAGCAGCAGGATTTTGATAAGAGCTAAGAGACCTAGGCTCCTCCCATTCGGGTGGGTTCCGCATTTCCTCCAAGGTTTCCCTAATGGCTTCAATCTATTCATTATACATTTCCATTTGGGCTTGGAGGCGGGTTATGGGGTCCATGGCTCCACAGCTTGGTGGGATTTGAGGGGGGTGGTTTCCTCCCTCGGGATTTGGGGGTGGACGTGTAGCCATGTTTGTGGAGGAGGATGACGATTCAATTTCTATCCTTCTAAAATTATTAGACAATTCAAATAATTCAGGAATTTGTGACCTCCTCCCAAACATGCACTACCGTAGGAAGAATTGGGGAGATAAGAAGGGAAAAGGGGATGAGAGAAATGACGCTACAAAGGTACACTTGATGACAAATAAAGGCAATCAAAATCCTAACCTCTACAATGTGCCCTTAGACCTAAAGATCTAAGTTACCTACTATCACAACCTAAGGAACCAAATGCGAGCACCGCGGAACCACCGGGCCAGATTGAAAGGCCGTTTGCCCCATTCTTAGACATCCGATAGCATGCGGGAACCCGCACCAGCACATAGGCGTTACACGCAGGTAGTTAGACCTCCAATCCTTAATAAGGGTCAAGTTGTTAACAGTTTTAATTAGATGCTTAGGATCAAGTGCTTCAGGAATGTGAAGGGCGTTGTATACGGGTAATGCCCAAGTGCGTTGATTTTAAAAAGTGTGTAAACCAATCATGCAACGGGGAAATCTCCCCGAATTGAAGTTTTAGATGGTGAATGGTTTTTTAGAATTTCAGCCTTAAGTAGTATGGATTTTAAGATTTCGCTGAGTTACCAATTCAACCAATCTCCAGGTTTTGAGAAAACACAAGTTCTTCTATGCCCAACAAACCTTTCTTCAATGTGAGTTGGTTAATGCATGCTAAAAATGCAATGGGCTTCCTTAGGTGGAAATTTCTATGTGTGGATGCACGAGTCAATTTTAAGTTAGTGTGAAAGGGAGCCAAAACACTTCAATTCAAGTGCTCCTAATCACCAAAAATGGCATTCCACACACAAGGATCAACCACTAGATAATGTAGACAAAATTAAAGTGTTGGGGTTGAAATATTCGAGATCAAATCTAAGGCACGTGAAAGGTCGTGGTGGGGTTGGAATCAACTCAATTCCAAGTCTCCCCACCAAAAAATGTGATCTCGAATTGTGGATAAATGAGGCAAGGAGGGATGGCAATCAATCTATTTAATCTTGCCTCAAAGAACACTTCACACGACGAAAGATTCAAGAATCAAGATTCTTGGATCTTCGCTATGCAAAGTTTGGCGGGAAATCCAAGGGCGGTGGGGAGCAAACAATCAAGCAAGTGATTTTTAATCCACTTGCCCCAAGAAATTCCCAAGAAGTGCTTTTAGGTTATTTATTTATTTATTTAGGTGACAAGTTAACCTAAGTTGCTAAGAGAGAGAGACCTACTTATTCAGCAGCGTGGGTGAAGCTCCAGTGTGGCATCGGCGACTTTACGCTCTCGCTCCCACCTTGGATCTGCCCACGTCTCCGACTTCCTCTGCTTGCCTCTTCCTTGCAATCGATTTACCTGCACACGAGCAAACAAAAACACCCATGAAGAGAAGGGTGTGAGAAGAGAAAATCAAAGGAATGAAGTAGAAACTTACCTCAATGTGCACCTCCTCAGCAACGACGCCAGAAAAAGAGTGGTAGAACTCGAATAGGTTGTGTTAATATGGTGAAATTATCGATGAAGTTAGTATAGTGGGTTAACCCTAGTCGAGTCTAACCATCTTTCAAAAATTTTTTCTTTTTCAACCTGGCCTACTTAATTTTATCTTGGTCACTTTTAGGCCCAGGGTCGATCTCAAGGAGGCGGGAATTAAAGGTGAAGAAGTTTCTACGCCTTTCCTAAAACGTATCTCTTCCATGCGTTTATTATGTTTTTGATTTTTTTTTTCTATTTAAGATTTTTTTGTTGATAATATTGTCCTTGAGGCACACCCTCAAAATCCAATTCTTGGCTTTGAGCCAACTTAGGGTTTCAAAAAAAAACTAGTCCTGCTATTTGCAAGACCGAGTACCTGCAAGACAAGAACTATCTTTTCTCTTTTACCCTTTTCTTTTATCTTTTTAATAGCAGAAAACAAGGTAGGCTGCTTGTAGAGAAAGGAATACTTAGCTTAATATAATAAATACAGTCTCTATATATATAGATATGTATATATTATATATAGATGGGTGGAGGTGGAACTACAAGTAGAGTGTAGCACAGTGTCAAGTTAGTCCACGTTTAGTAAGATGCAACCAACAAGACGAAGTACCGTGTAGAGTGTGAGGTGGATGTGTGGAAGTGTGTGCGGAGGTGCTTGCTTTGCGAGGGTATTGGGGAATATCAGCAACTGGTGCAGATATTCCTGCGATATGATGCGCGGTGGGGTGACTAGTGCATGGGCGTATGGATACGGGTAGGTGATGTGTATATATATGTGTGTGTGTGTGTGTGTGTGTGTGTATAGATACGGTTATAACTATATAGGTATATGTAGTTGTGTATATATATATATAGATATATATATACGTGTATATATATATTTATGAATATATATATATATTTATAACTATATAGATATATATATAGTTATATATGTATATGTATATGTGTATATATCTATGTGTATATATATATATAAGTGAGTGGATATATATATATATGTATATATGTATGTATGTGTAGGTGTGTACAAGTGAGTGTGTGAGTGTACGAGTGTGTATGTGTACGAGTGTGTGTGTATGAGTATGGGTGTGTTTGCTGGCGGGTGAGTGTGAGAGAGAGGGCAGAGTTAAGTCATCTGGTGGGAGCAGGCAACGTCTGGCGGACAGGGCGCGCACAGGCGCACAAGGGCAACGCATGGGCGCGCAGGGGCAGACGAGTGCGGGCGCGGGCGAGAGAGTGCAGCGCAGCGTACTGCGTAGTGCAGCGCACAACGCTGCGGGCGAGAGTGAGCGGGGCGAGTGCAGGCGTGGGCGCAGACGTGGGCGACCAGCTGGAGCGGGTAGCGGGTGAAGAGAGAGAGAGAGGCTGCCACCGACTAAGTGAGAAGCGAGCTGGTGGCTACAGTGTCGCGCAGACCATGTGCTACAGTGCGCGCGCAGTCTGCCGACCAGTAGTGGCCGGTTTCGCTTATGCGGGCGTGTTGGAAGGCTCCTGCACGCGTGGGAAGGGCTAGCGGAGGTCTGCTGGCATGCGCGCAGTGGCCAACAGCTGCTACAGGCCGGTGCACGCGGTGAAGGAGCTTCTGACCTTGAAGCTCTGGCAATGGTGGTGAGGGCTTCCAACGATGAAAATAGAAGGTGAAACCACCACACCCACCTGCTCTCGAAGGAGCTAGGCGATGGTGGAACTCACAGTGGTGGTTGTGGGACCACTGAGAGCTTTCTCCTGCCCGCAGTGTGTCTCTTCAGTGAGAAGAGATACTGCGTATAGAGAGGGAAAGGGGATGAGGTTTACTTGACGGTGGAGGATAGTGTCTGAAGGTGGTGTGTGTTTAGGCCCCCTGCGCAAGGGAGAGGGCAAGGCCTTTTAAAGAAGAAGAAGGCATGGCACAGCCATGCTGCTGGCATTGCAAGTCCAGCCATGCTGCTGGCAGAGGAGTGGCGCAAAGAGGCGCATGCCCCATGCCCTGCAGTTGCGTGAGGGAGAAGAATTCAAAGTCAAAATAAAAAATGAAAATGGTGAATTTGCAATGCAGCCCTTGATGAAGATGTTAATTAGATGGCCAATTATTCACTCTCCTCCCCTCTTTTAAAAGAAAAGCATGCATGTGTCTATGTACAAATGCCACTATTGCTACATAAGATGCAATGGTAGTGCTAGGAAATAACACAAGATGGCATATTTATTGGTGTATTTTTGTTGTGCAATCAGGTATCGATTTTATGGGCCCATTTCCACCATCCAACAGCTTTGAGTACATCCTAATCTCGGTAGACTATGTTTCTAAATGTATTGAAGTCGTCGCCACCCGCCGATGCGATCATAAGACTGTCATGGACTTTGTTAAGTAGAACATTTTTTCCTGGTTTGGAATACCAAAGGCCATGATCAGTGATGATGGAAGTCATTTTATTCACTCCCAATTCTGTTCCCTACTTAGAAAATACGGGGTTAACCACCGCATTGCTACCCCGTATCCCTACTTAGAAAATACGGGGTTAACCACCACATTGCTACCCCGTATTGTCCGCAAACAAATGGGCAGACCGAGGTCTCAAATAGACAAATCAAGAACATTTAACAGAAGACTGTGAGACCTGACAGGAAAGACTAGTCCGCACGACTGGATGATGCCCTGTGGGCATGCATGACTGCTTTCAAGACCCCGATAGGCATGTCGCCTTATCGCCTGGTCTTTGGCAAAGCCTGCCACCTTCCTGTCGAATTGGAACACTAGGCTTACTGGGCTGTCAAGAAGTGTAACATGGATTCCCAATTAGCCGGTGCACAGAGGACGCTCTAACTCTCTGAGCTCAAAGAAATTTGTCGGGACGCCTTTGAGAACAGTCGACTGTCTAAGGAGAAAATGAAAGCCTTCCACGACCAACTCATCCATAGAAAGACCTTTGAGCCTAACTAGCAAGTCTGGCTTTTCGATACCCGCCTAAAACTCTTTCCAGGGAAACTCAGGTCCAAGTGGACAGGACCATTTAGGGTGGTCAAGCCTCACTCCAATGGGGCAGTTGAAATCGCTGATCCGAACACTGGGCAAACTTTTACAGTTAATGGCCAAAGATTGAAACACTTCCTAGCCCAGGTTCCCCCAAAGGAGTGTGTCACTCTCATTGAGGGATGACACGAAGCACTGCCCAGCTGGAGGTGTCAAACTCAGCGCTTCCTGGGAGGCAACCCAGAGGATTCAGACTGATCCGGTATTCTACGTCACTCAGGTAATATCTTTTTGAACCCCTATTGCATCCATGTATTTGCCAATGAGGACATTGTCCAACTTAAGCATGGGGGAGGGTGGTAAATTGCATGATCCTGAGCTCATTTAATCAGTCTGAATAGAATAAAATTTAAAATTAAAAAAAAAATTTGAATTTAGGAAGAAACTTAGGCATTAGAAATTTATCAATAGTGGGAAATAATACAAAAAGAACTTGAACACTTAGACTTTTCAGGCCTTCAGGCTTAATCACCCTAGTGTCTGTTAAAATATGGATTTAGCTTCAAATCCTTGCAACCTTAAGCTACTCTAATCCACTAGCTAAATAAGGTGATAAGTATACGACTTATCAACTCACCCTCTAACTCAGAAAGACTTTGAGTCTAAGCATCTGCACACATTTTTGCACAGACTCACTCCTCGGAGATTCTGACAGAAATTGGGTAGCTAATGAACTCTCTAGGGTGGTATGGCTAGCAAGTTGTCGTGGGTAACAGTCCATTGGCAGGTTGTCCAGAGCCCAGCCACGGGACCACTTCTTCTTCATTGCCTCTAGGTAAATTTGAGATCAGGGAAGCCACCTACCAGAAAAAAAAGGGAGAAAAAAAGAAAATAAAATAAGCCACACTTCACCGCACGAGTATGGCTGGCAAGTGATCGTGGGTAACAGCCCATTAGTCGGTTGTCCAGAGCCCAACTCAGTAATTGCACAAAAAGAACCAAAACACTTGAGGAAGAAGCAGGGAAGTAGTACAAGCCGGGGAGATATACATTGGAAAAATCCTTGTGTTTACCCCAATTAAAACAAGCGTAGGGAGAAAGCTACCGACTGAACAAATACGCCTTCAGGCAAAACACTTCCTCTTCCGGTCACCTAGGGGCGTAGAAACCCGGAGTTTGTCTAAATTACCGTTGAGTGAGTCTATCACGATCTTCACACCAAGATGCTTAGCCCTTAGAGTTTTATCCGAGTTTTGGGTGGGTTGGGTAGCCGTAAAAAGTTACCAACCCACTCTTAATTCAAAAAAAATCTAAAAATAAGAAAAAAATATATATATTTACATACATTAAAGCAAGGATTCAGGCGATTCGTATTTTGGTAGACACCCGGGCGCTGCTTAGTCTTTGTGGATTAAGATCTTAGTATATTTCCTTCTATTGACAAGTGACGAAGTGTCTAAGTAGTTACTTCTTAAATTCTGACAAGAAATAAAGGCTAGAATAAACATTGCTAGGGACTAGCAAGGAGTAAGCATGGGGGTATGATAACACTGCATCTTGGGGTGATAATTCTGTTAAATGGGGTCCATCTTAAGAATAAAATGCACAGATAACACATCATAAATAGAATGAGAGCATTGCATGCATCATACGTCAAGATTACTTATAAAACAGTATTAATGGCCATTTGTATAAGCACTTGTCAAAGCAGGCCTCAGATGAGCAATCGGACCGCATGGATGGATTCAAAGCGACGAATGAAGTCCAATGGACTCAAAATCGGCCAAATCTGACATCCGGAGCTCCTACAATGGGCCTAAGAAGTTATGACCATTGATCTGATGATCAACGGCCCACAGCGCGCCACGTGGCGCCCGCTCGCTGCGTCCAGACCGCCGCCTGCTTCCACCTTCACCCGGAGGATGAATCTTAGCCCTCGATCTTCGATCGAACGGCTGAGAGCCGCTTGCGCACCCGCCCTCGCCGCGACAAAGCAGCGAGCACAGCGCAGCGGTCGGAGTGCTCACCCGCAGTCACACGATGAGGGTTCGAATCGCGCTGCGCTGAAATGCGGAGACGAAGGCGCGCGAGGGCGAAATTGGATCGCCCGATCGATAGTGGATGGGCGTGATCGCGAGACATGGTGCCTGCAAATGCGCCCTGACCAGATGTGCGTGATGACGCAAGCGCGAGGGCACGATCCAGGCGTGCGCCCCGCGTAGGATCCCAACCGTCCGATCTTCGATCGGATGGCTTACGACGCGCGCACATAGATCAGGTGCGAAGAAGCACAACTGCAGGCGAGCGACCAGTGGGAAGGGGCCTTCATCAACATTTTGGGAAGGGTTTTAGCGACGTTTCGGACGTCGCTAAAACCCCTTCTTCATTTGGAAAGCCCTTCTCCCTATTTAAACCCCTTCCAACCACCCATTCAAGGCATTCACTCCACTTGCAAATGATCTACCCCCTCCTAGCTACCTTTATGCCCTTTTGTAATCATCGGAGACGATGAGCCGCCGACAGAGCCCTCTCCACCACCGTGGCTGCCTCGCCGTCCCCCCTCTCTCTCTCTTCCCTTCCTTTAAGCTTTACTTTACTTATGTTCAAGCATTTATCTAGTGTTGTAATTATGAACTAAAGTTGTATCATTAATGAAGTTGTTTTCTATTCAATTGCTTGCTCTATTTTCTATTCAAGTCGCATGTTGCGAATGAAACAATTCTAGCCCTATTCTCTCTCTCTCTCTCTCTCACTTTTCACCCGTGCCTTTTTGCAAGCAAAACCCCACGATTTTCATGACAATAAGTGATAAGAAGAATCCGATTTTTACGCCTCCTTGAGACTGACACTCGGACTCACATCTGTTTCTCTACTTTAAAACTGACGTCGCAAGTGCAAACTATAACGACACTTCCAAACACACGCGCACGTGCACGTCAGTAGACAAGTATTAGCATCTCCTAAACAACGAATTCATATTCATTGACTTTAATCAATTATGCATAACCAAGTTGTTAGATCATGTTTATTATCAAATAGTCACAATTACTTGTTTGATATCCAAATACCCAAATATGTACAAACAACTCAACACAAGACTGCTATACTCAGCAAGAAGAAAATATATGTGCAATATGACAACATATATGACTAGCCATGGTTTATCCAATTTAATCTTCAAACCATAAGAGAAAGGATGGATACTTTACCTAGTGTAATCGAGGGGTAATGGAAACTTAGAGAGATCAAGTTGGAGGCTCTTGAGACTATCCACACCTCCTTGAATTCCATGCACGCTCCAGGATTGTGCCTTTGAGCTAGAAAGATATAATATAGAGTCAATAAGCCATCAAGAGACTATTTTAGATTCTTGTATAACTAATAGCGTGCAAAAGTAATGTTGAAAGGCATGAGAGCATAGTTCGTCGAAAGAGGATTCCAACGATACCTTATTTGAGAAGAATGGAGATTGGGAAGGCCCCAAACCAATTAAATGCACATTACGCACTCTTCGCACATGTATTGTCCGCTTGCCAAGCTTGCATGCTGCGCACGCTACCTTCTACCACATGCCATGCGCATCTTATGCCTACCTTGTACACCAGTGCACTTCCCTCTATCTCTCTCTTCACTTCTTTCTTTCCTCTCACTCAATAAACACACCGCCAAAGGATATATATTAATGATGGCAAAGAACCCTAATTTGGAATTTTTTAGGGCCCTAAACCTGATTAGGTTTAAGATTTACCAATATTGACCAAAATGGCCTCGAGAACTAGTTGAATCTCACCTCCTTGCTATTAGTCTTGTTTTGAGCATAACTTGAGCTACACACCTCATATTCTCATGAAATAACCATCATTGGAAAACTTGTGATGAGAGAAATCTAAAATTACCACATATGATCCTTTTTCTAAAAAGTTTGACATAGGTTTGACTAAAAATACACATTTTCACATTTTACGAGGCATTCTGACCTGACCCAATCCCAATGGGTGCCAATGGGTCTAAAATGATGCAATCATCTCTGAAATGACTCGGAACTCAAATTTTGGGGCATGACAAATATCACAACTTTAAAGAGAGTTTCACCCTTAAAAAGGGAACATGGTTATAGGTGAAGAAAGTGTATAACATTATCAAGTCCATAACAACTATAAAAAGAAGCAAACTAAGGTATTATGTACTCACAAGTGAAAACCTCCAAGTATTTCTCCTTCATCTGTGCGTCAAGCTCCCAAGTCTTCTCCTCGATCCTTGCATTCCCATAGCTAAATATGTGGTTCGAGTCTTGTATGCACTTCCATAGGCTTGAGGTGCAAATTACATCGTGTATGCTGGCTAACTGAGTCGAGAGGACAAGGCTATATGACGAGCCTCATTAGCTCTAGAATTTCGAAGGGACCCATAAATCTCGGTGTCCGCTTGCCCTTCATCCCAAATCTCTATATGCTCTTCATGGGCGATACCTTTGATAGGATCTAAATTATGGAATATGGCTAAGCACACAAATACTTCAAAAAAATATTAGTAATACAAAAAAGATTTGCACAAATAATCAAACCACAAAAAATTGGGGCTATATGTATAGTAGTTCTCCTCCCTTGGGTATTCCACTACCTAATCCTCCCAGCTTAGGGTTTTTAACCCGATTCTCTCAACCCCGAGAGAATCAATTTATTAAACAAAGGTAATTAATAGGTTAACTCAACCCAAGTACAAAAATGGGTTTGTTACAACCCAACGAGTAACAAGCTCAAAATACAAATAAGAACTGGTGTAAGAAAGAGAACTCTAACAAGAATTCCTAAGCCTCTCAACAATAATATAAAATTAATACCTATTTGAAAGCCTAAAATGAATGTGAATGCCTTGACAATGTGTGAAGAAATCATGTCGATGTACTTGCAAAAGCGTGGAGAGATTGAGAGCAACAAACTATTCCTTCTCTTGAATATGTGGTGGAAAAATGTGTAATATAGCTCTAGGAATTTTCCTTGTATTTCTAATATCTCTAGTCTATAAACAAAGAGTCCTAGGGTCATTTTATAGAGTTTAGGATCTCAGGGATTTGTCTACTAGATGTTGGGATTTAATTCCCAATGTTTACTATTTTGCTATCGTTGAATTGGGTTTTAAGAATATCGTGTTGTAATATAGACAAAAGAAGTGTTACGAATGCGTGCCCCAGACGTCTTGAGGTGACCCAGACGTCTGACCAGACGTCTTGGATCACATCCAGACGTCTTACCAGACGTCTGGGATCGTTTCCAGACGTCTGGAAAACAGTTATTTTTCGCGCAGACCCGCGATTCCTCTCTCTCTCTCTTTTTCCCTCTCTCTCTGCGGCTGCAGACCTGCCGCGCACTCTCTCCCTCCTCCTCGCACGGCCTTAAAAGCCACGCTTCCCCTTCTATCGTCTCCACCGTCCCCTTCCACTTCTCCTTCCTGTGCGCGAGAGCGAGCGAGCGCGAGCGCGGCAGCGGCGGCCGCAATGAGCGCGGAGGAGGTGCGGCGTGCGAGGGCGGAGCTCTGCCATGAGGGCGAGCTCGCCGGAGCGTCTTGGCCGGCCGGCGCAGGGCGCAGGGGGCGCGGAACGACGCGGAGAGGGACCTGCTGCGATCTGAGCAGTAGACGCGCGAGGTGCGACGCGGGCGGCGTCGCGAGCGGAAGCCGGGTGGTGCCCTGTTCTGGAAAAATTTCTAGAATCAGACGTCTGGGTTGATAGCCAGACGGAGAGGGAGACGTCTGGAAGATCATACAGACGTCTGAAAGGTGAGTATTCCGCTTTCTTCTTCCTTCCTGTCGACTGACGGTACTGAGGGAGGGAGTTGGCTGTGCGCAGGCTCGGTGATTCGCCATCCAACGCGAATCAGACGTCTGGCTGTTGTACCAGACGGCGGAAGCGACCTCCAGACGTCCTGGGTGACCATCGGACGTCTGGGAGCTAGGCCAGACGTCCCCGCAGACTTCTGGACGTCTGGGAAACCACGCTGAACAGGTAATTCTCTGATCCACTTTTTAAGACATCTAGAAGAAGTTCCAGACATCTGATTTTGCACAGTATCGTCTTTTTCGACCCGTTTAGGGCCCATTCGGGCTCCGTTTTCTGCGATTCGAGTTGCGTTCTTTTCAGAATTAATTCCTCTACCCGTCTACAGTAGCTATACACTGTTTTGGGACTTTCCTTGTGTTTGATCCTTGTGATAGGACCTCGTTCAGTTGTAGTCTTGGGAGTCGCGGAGGCACGTGGGATTCCCGATCATGCCCCCATTACTCCCGTTGTACCTGGTAGAGTGGCTTTAAGTTATTAATAAAATCTGTTAAATTATGAAACCATAAATAGAACCTAGGACATTGCATGAATCCTAGGAATGAGAAATAGATGGAATGATAGCTCCTAGGTGTTGCATGAATCCTAGGACTGGAAAATTAGATTGTATGATAGATCCTAGGATATGGCATGAATCCTAGGATGGGAAAACTAGTGGAATGTATAATACTGCAGTCTTGGAAAATGGAAAGAGATATAAAGCTGCCTGTAATTTGAATTAACAACTGCCTGTTGTGAATAGATAACGTGGTTGAGAACATGGATTGTAAGAATGTGAAACGGGAAAGTGAAACCTGGATGTTTGAGTAAAAAGGATGGAACCCTACGGGGAAGTAGGAGTAGAACTCCTGGAAAGTGAATGGAATAGTTTTGGGGAAGTGAGCTGGCCCTTGAGTACGGAGTACCAAGGAGAGCGACTGTCCCCCCTGTTTAGTGCAGAGCGGAGCCAGTCGCCCCAGGGACCCGGGGTTAGGACTGGCCACTCTGTACCGACTTGCTGGCCCTCGCGTACGTAGTACCGAGGAGAGCTACTAGTGTAGGGAGGTACTAGCTACCCCACGGGCCCCGGGGTTCTGCTAGCCTCCCACACCGACTTGTTAGGCCTGCTGGGGCAAACCAGGGTAGTCAGGCGAGGGTGCGCGGACTGTGGAGGGGCAAGGCCCCGGTTTGGTTACCGTGGAGGGGTTGGACCCCTGTTACTGAGAGGGCTCTGCCCTGTACTGGTTCCATGCTGTGTTTTGGGCGCACCCGTTAATGGAAACGACTGACCGCGTGCCAGTACGGGTTAGCTACCTGTGCGTTTATCGTGCGTGCCGTAGTCACCGTTACATCTGTCAGTGACCTTGGGGTGGTTGACTGAGGGTAGGATCACCACGGGGGACTCTCCCGGCCAGGAGAGCACCACGTGCTACTTCTACTTTTTGGAAAAGACTGCAATCAAGATCGTTCCCACGAGGAACATTCGAGATCAAGTAAAAGATCTGAGAAATAAATGAAATAGTGAGACAATTGAAAGATGTAAATAAAGAAAGTAATAGAACATAACGGCTACTGTACACTCTACTGTTGTCTTTAGTTTTAGTTGCCACTCTACTCAGCGTTTTGCTGACGTGTTACACTCGTTACCTTTTTCAGGACCAGGTGTTGAGCAGCCAGGGTCAGCGGCTGCAGAGGACGCTGGGCCGAGTAGGGTCCAGTAGAGTTACTACTGTCTTTTGTACCTCTTTGTTCCCGTTATAGTGAGTAGTTCTTGTTTCCGCTGTACTTTTCTTTACCTGCAGTTCATGTTATATGATAAATGTTGTTCTACTGTTGTGGTGGTATATACTGTAGTAGTTTCTTTCCTTACTGCTGTACTTTCTTACTGTTAGTTATATTCATGCTGAATGTGGTTTATTTTACTGCTCTTTTGGTTACTTCCTCATTGGACGACTAGGTCTTGGGATTAGTCGAGTCGGTCCGGTTCTCGTGTCTCGTAGGGACTCGGGAACCGGGTCGTTACAAAAAGTGTTCAAAATAAATACAATTTTATTACTCGAATTTAAAGTCCAAAGTCGAACACAGGGAGTAAATTGATGTTTAGAAATCAATATCACAATTCAGAATTTAAAAGAATATGCAATAATATCAATATCACAGTGTAACGACCCGATTCCCGAGTCCCTACGAGACACGAGAATCGGACCGACTCGACTAATCCCAAGACCCAATCGTCCAACGAGGAAGTAACCAAAAGACAGTAAAATAAACCACATTCAGCATGAATATAACTAACAGTAAGAAAGTACAGCAGTAAGGAAAGAAACTACTACAGTAGGCACCACCACAACAGTAAAACAACATTTATCATATAACAAAACTGCAGGTAAAGAAGGTACAGCGGAAACAGAAACTACTCACTAGAACAGAAACAAAAAGGGGTACAAAGCTGTGGTAACTCTACTGGACCCTACTCGGCCCAGCGTCCTCTGCAGCCGCCGACCCTGGCTGCTCAACACCTGGTCCTGAAAAAGGTAACGAGTGTAACACGTCAGCAAAACGCTGAGTAGAGTGGCAAACTAACTAAAGGCAACAGTAGAGTGTACAGTAGCTGTTATGTTCTATTACTTCCTTTATTTACATCTTTCAATTTTTCTCACTATTTCATTTACTTCTCAGATCCTTTACTTGATCTCGAATGTCCTCGTGGGACGATCTTGATTGCAGTCTTTTCCAAAAGTAGAAGTAGCACGTGGTGCTCTCCTGGCCGGGAGAGTCCCCCGTGGTGATCCTACCCTCAGTCAACCACCCCAAGGTCACTGACAGACGTAACGGTGACTACGGCACGCGCGATAAACGCATAGGTAGCTAGCCCGCACTGGCACGCGGTCAGTCGTTTCCGTTAACGGGTGCGCCCAAAGCACAGCACGGAACCAGGGCAGAGCCCTCTCAGTAACAGGGGTCCAACCCCTCCACAGTAACCAAACCGGGGCCTTGCCCCTCCACAGTCCGCGCACCCTCGCCTGACTACCCTGGTTTGCCCTAGTGGGCCTAACAAGTCGGTGAAGGAGTTTAGCAGAACCCCGGGGCCCGTGGGGTAGCTAGTACTCTCCTAACACTACTAGCTCTCCTCGGTACTACGTACACGAGGGCCAACAAGTCGGTACAGAGCGGCCAAGCCTAACCCCGGGTCCCTGGGGCGGCTGGCCCCACTCTGCACTAAAACAGGTACAGGTACTTCCCTTGGTACTGCGTACCCAAGAGATAATACAAACTACATCTCAGTTCCATTCCTTTTCTTTCCAGGAGTTCCACTCCTAATTCCCCGTAGGGTTCCAGCTCTTTATCTCAGAACATCATATGTTTCACTTTCCAGATTCACGTTCTCAATTTCCATGATCTCAAACATGTTTCTTTGTTCATAACAGGCAGCTGTTAATTAATTTCACAGGCAGCTTATATATTCCTTTCCATTTTTCCAAGACTGCAGTAATATACATTCCACTAGTTTTTCCATCCTAGGATTCATGCCATATCCTAGGATCTATCATACAATCTAGTTTTCCGGCCCTAGGATTCATGCAACACCTAGGAGCTATCATTCCATATATTTCTCATTCCTAGGATTCATGCAATGCCCTAAGTTCTAGTTATGGTTCCATACTTTAACAGATTTTATTAATACTTAAAACCACTCTACCAGGTACAACGGGAGTAATGGGGGCGTGATCGGGAATCCCGCGCGCCTCCGCGACTCTCAAGACTGCAACCGAACGAGGTCCTATCACAAGGATCAAACACAAGGAGTGTCTCAAAACAGTGTATAGCTACTGTAGGCGGGTAGAGGAATAAATTCTAAAACGAACGCAACTCGAATCGCGGAAAACGGAGCCCAAACGGGCCCTAATCGGGTCGAGAAAGACAATACTGTGCAAAATCAGACGTCTGGAACTCCTTCCAGACGTCTTAAACGGTGGATCAGAGAATTACCTGTTCGGCTTGGTTCCCCGGACATCCAGAAGTCTGTGGGGACGTCTGCCTAGATCCAAGACGTCCGATGGTCACTCCGGACGTCTGGAGGTCACTCCCGCCGTCTGGTACAAATTCCAGACGTCTGATTCGCAAAGATGACGAATCAGAGGACCTGCGCACAGCCAACCCTCCTCCCTCAGTACGGTCAGTCGACAAAAAGTAGAAGAAAGCGGAAACTCACCTTTCAGACGTCTGTATGATCTCACAGACGTCGACCTTGCCGCCTGGATATCAATCCAGACGTCTGATTCTGGAAATTTTTCCAGAATCAGAACCTTGCTCGGCCTCCGCTCGCGGCGCCGCCCGCGTCGCACCTCGCGCGTCCGCTACTCCGCCCGCAGCAGGTCCCTCTCCGCGACGCTCTGCACCCCCCTGCGCCCTCCGCCGGCCGGCCAAGCCGCTCCCGGCGAGCTCGCCCTCACGGCAGAGCCCCGCCCTCGCACGCCGCAGCTCCTCCGCGCCTACTGCGGCTGCCGCTGCCGCTGCGCCCTCGCGTCCGCTCGCTCTCGCGCACAGGCAGGAGAAGAAGGAGGAAGATGGTGGAGACGGGAGGGGAGGCGCGCCCCCCCCCTTTTAACGCCGCGCGGAGAGGAGAGAGAAGGCGGTCGCAGTCGCCTGCAGCCGCAGAGAAAGAGGCAGGATCGCAGGTCTGCGCGCACAGGCGCGCAGACGAATATCCCGTGCGAGCATAACTGTTCGCCAGACGTCTGTAACTATCCCGGACATCTGGTCAGACGTCTGGATGTGATCCCAGACGTCTTGACAGACGTCTGGGCCACCTCCCAGACGTCTTAAAATACGTCTGGGGCACGCGCTCGTTACACACAGTGCAAAAATATAGGAGTAAATGTAGAGCACAAAATACTAAAGAAACTCAATGCACATGAATTAAACTCAAAATTGGACATTTGATTTCTAAATCAGAGGCCTTAAAATGATGATGCTACAGTGCTCTTGACTTCTTTCTTCTGCTTCTACTCCTCTTCTTTCTCTTTTCCTTTGGCTTCAGTCTTCTTCCTCTACGATCTTTCTCTGCCTTTCTCTGTCTTCTCTTTTCAGCCTGCAGCAAAACCTACCCCCTACCGCACGCACTCTCCTCTCTTTTCTTTCTTAGGTTTCACTCTCCCAGAGCCATGCATTATCGGGTAATCGGGTCGAGTACGTACTCAGGACCAGGCCCACCGACGTGCGGTGGTGGGCGAGGAGTGCAAGTCGGGTCGGGTCAACTAGGTCTGTGGAGTGTGGTCGCAGACAAGGCCGGTTCAGTTCGGGTGAGAGGGACCTCACCCTGTGATTCGAAGGTGAACAGCTACTGGCAAGAATTCAATTTATGCCGGTGCTGCGCCTCAGAACTTTCCGAGGTGGGACTAAATGCGCCACCTTCTTCCAGCACGCTCATAGTAGGGGTGTTCCTCCAATTGCAACAGCTGCGATTGCCCTTGATTGGAATTGAATGTTTGGAGTCATGTGCGAGGGTGCTCCACGCAACCTAGGACAGAGACCTGGAGCTCGCTTCAAGCTTGCTTCAAGCTCTACGCTAATGGCGAAGGACGCCTGTACTTGAAATCACCACAACGGCCTCATGACCATGTCAGATCACTCAGGAAGCTTCGCTAAGGCACGGCGAGTATGCAGCGGTGGTCGACGTGTCGTGGGGACGCCTGTGCGAGCGTGCCTAGGGCACACTGTATGAATATGTGTGGGTGTGTTTGGGGGTACTTTTAGGTGGTCGACAGAGTGAATGGAGTGAAAGGTTGTGATCAGGGAGTCAAGGCGGAGGTCGTAGGGTGGTTGGCGAGGTGGATGGAGGTGCGGAGCGATGGAAGCACCCCGCCGGAGGTATTGCCGGAGGTGGAGGAGACGATGGTGGTGGAGTACGGCAGTAGTCGATTTAGGAAAATAAATAGGGGGAAAGGAAGTAGAAGGTGAAAGGGACTTATCTAGGGTGATAGTGGACGAAGGGAAGGCGAGGATGGCATCAGGCACGTATTGTCGATGCCGGAGACGAAGGCGCTCAGAGAGGGACGGTCAACGAGGATGAAAGGGAGACGAGGGCATCGGTAGGTGCTGCGCGACGCGGATGAACGTAAGGAAGAAGAACCTGCCACTAGTATTGTGGTTAGGCGACAAGGGAGATCAAGGAAGGTCGCCGGAGCTTGATGAGCGAATCGGCCGGAGGAGGTGAGAAGAATTTAAGGGGGTTTCCCGGTCAATTTCAAGCTTGGAGGAGTCGGTTGGATCTTGGGCTCCTTAAATAGATCTTTGGAGGGGGAATTGTGCTTGAAAGCCAAGCTCCCAAGCAAGGTATGCTCGCTGGAGATGGCAACTCCAAAAGATATCCAAATCTCTCATGCACTTGCATGAGAGATTGGGTAAAAATTAGGGCATCAAACTGGGTTCACATTGGAGGGATTTTCTCAGAGAATCTCTCTTCGAATTTTGAAGGGGATTCTTTGAGAAATCAAGGAGAAATCACCTTCTAAAGCTCGCTGGAGTAGGATTCCTCTGCTATAATGGTGGAAGGACCTAATTGCGAGAATGATGAAGAAGATAGGGGTGCTTTTGAAAAGGTTTTTGAAAGATAGGGGCACAAATGTAATCAGGTTGGACCTATTTGCAAAGTGGGTCAAGATGAGTTCCCCTTAGGTCCAAATTTTGGTACAAACCTAATTTGGACCTAAGGAATCCAATGATGAATTTGGATTTTTGGTTTGACCATGTTTGACTGGGTAATTTATGCAAAAACCTAATTTAGGGCAAATATCTGTCTCAAAACCCATTCTAGGTCAAAATGGGTTCCGATGGCCAAATTGAAAATTCTAAACCCTAGAGAATATTTTTATATGATTTTTAGAGGATTTAGGTGAATTTTATCCTAACCAGAACCTTAGTTAAACAAGTGGGTCTGTTTTAGGGTTTCAAGAAGTCATTTAATTCACAGGGTACACACAAACCCTTTTCTGTCAAATCCAACCCACTTTTTATCTTGTTAAGACCTTTTGACTTATGTTTAGACCTTGAGAAAACCTGTTGTTGTACTGCAATGGTAAAATTACAGTTTTATCCCTTGTTTCTTACTTTTCTCTCAGAAAGGTTATTCAATGAATTATAACCTCCAACTAGTTATGTAGGAGCTTTTATTCTCTTCATTGTGTTAAAATGAGCTAGTTTGGGCTCATGATAGTGTTTCCATCATTCACATTGACAAAATAAATTTTCTAGCCATTCTGTTTTTAGCCAACGACTAGTAGGTACCGATACTAAAGTACCTGTACCGGTATTAGCAGCTCACTACCACCAGTACATGAGTCCTGGTATCGGTACTCATCATTGGTATCGGTACTTGTGACTCCCATATTTGAAATTCCTTAGGCAGAGTAACCTACCTGTACTGGTACTCATCATGGGTATCGGTACTTGTAAGGTTTAGGCCAGAAATAAGGTTTCAACATGTGGCCAACATGTACCGGTACTCATGGTTGGTACCGATACTTGTTGTTCATAGTTTGAGACGAATTCTCAAACCTGTGTCTTCCAAATACCAGTACTGATGAACAGTATCGGCACTTGCTTACAAGTACCTGTTTTAAGGGTTTTAATCCATTACGTACTTTGAAAATGTTCGCAATATAAATCTTAATTTATCTCTAATTGATTTTACGATCTAAGTTATGATTCTTTTGTTAAGAGATATATAGAGTCTATAAATATTAAATTTAAACTAGAAAAACTAAAGGTCGAAGATGATCTTCTACTCCTCGACTCTTCCTTGTCGTCTTTCTTCCTTTTTATCATGGTCTTCTCCTTTTCAACATGCCTTCATCATTTCCTGTTTGCCTTGATCTTCACCTAAATTTGAAAAACACTTAATGGCAAACATTAATCCATAATAATTTTGTTAACACCAAAATAAGTGTGGAACAAGGTTCCAATAATCTCCTCCTTTTTGGTGTTGACAAAACTATCTTGCAAATAGCTAAAATAATTTTTAGCTATGTTATATGAAGGAAAAATAAACTATTTAATCCTCCCCTTTAATGTATGCTCCCACTAAAAATATTACTATTCACCCTTTATTTTTCTCCCCCTTTTTGTCAACCATTAAAAAATGAAAGGGTAAAGAATTTCATACCATAAAATTTAGCAATAGTAAAATGATGAATGTGGGTACCAAGCTCCATTAGGTCATCGTTCTTGGTCTTCATTCAACCTATAGAAACGTTGAAATGTTCCGTTGTGTGTCTTGAACACCCACTGATCTCTTTGATCTATTCCTGCAAAACAATGTAAAATATCTTTCCTAGGTACCCATTTTTTTGTGGGTCCTTTTAAGTTAGTACCTTTCAAGCCCTGAGATTTATAAGTCTCTTTTGTGTTAGATTTATAACTCTTAGGATTTTTGGCCTTTTGGTACATCCATGCATGCCTATGTGCATATGATTTAGTATGTGTATTCTTTTTATTCTAAAATTTTGATTTTATAGCTTCACAAAATTCAGTATTTAACCTAGTTGTTATTTTGAGATTATTTAAAGTACCTTTAAAGTGCTCATAAATATCTTCTAATTCTACTATTTTTGCATGCAACTGATTGTTAGTCTCTTTTGACATTTCTAATTCCATTTCTAAATATGATTTATCTATTTCTAATGTTTGATAATTATTTTTTAAAATCTTATTTTCCTTTTTAAATAACCTAGCTTTATGATATAGTTCTTCATAAGCTTCTAATAATTCTTCAAAAGAAAAATCAAGGTTTACCTCTTCTTATGTGTCTTCTGAAGTTGCAACAAGACAAATGTGTGTGACCTCGTCTTCATCCGATTCACTGGAGTCGGTGTCCATCTCAGAGTCGCTATCATCCCATGTCTCTTTAAATGCTTTCTTCTTCTTCTTCTTGTGCTCCTTTGTTTCTTTCTTATTGTCCTCCTTGTTTAAGGGCCAATCATTTCGCAAGTTGCTCTTCTTCTTGCACTCATAACAAATAATATTAGAAGAAATTTTATTTACTTGTTTACCTTGTTTCTTGAGGAATTTATGGAATTTCTTAGTAAGCATTTCCATCTCCTCGTCTTTGGATTATGATGTTGTTGAGTCCAAGTCCTCCTTGATTGCTCTAAAAGCAATATTCTTCCTTTTGCTAGACATCTTCTCCTCGCTCTTCTTCATGTTCTTCAATTGGACCTCATACACCATGAGGCTTCCAATCAGATCATCCAAGGGGAGAGTGGATAGATCCTTAGCCTCTTGGATCGCTATGGTCTTTGAAGACCAATCGCTTGTAAGAGATCTCAAGATCTTCCTTACAAGCTGCTCCTCCTTCAACTTGACTCCTATATTCTTCATGGGGTTCACGATATCTCCAAACCTCGTGTACATATCTTTGATTGACTCTCCTTTCGTCATCCTGAAACACTCATATTCTTCGGTTAGAATAGAAATACGGGTTTCTTTTACTTTGTGAGTGCCTTTGTAGGTGACCTCGAGAGAGTTCCAAATTTCACATGCAGACTCGCATGCTAAAATTCAATTTAACTCCTCCCTTGATAATGCACAATAAAATGCATTCATCACCTTTGCATTACCCATGATCTTCTTCTTTTGATCCACCGTCCAAGCTACGCCTTCCTGCAGCTTCGGATCTGTGTACTTCTCTTGAATGAGAATCCAAGACTCCTCATCCATTGCTTTGAGGAAGACTTGCATCCTCCTCTTCCAATACCCGTAGTCCATCCCATCAAAATAGGGAGGACGGGTGGATGACTGTCCTTCGGTGCGCCTTGATGTAGATGCCATTGAGAGTTGATCTGTTACATCTTCTCGTAACTTGGCTTTGATACCACTTGATAGGATCTAAAATATGGAATATGGCTATGTGTACAAATACTTAAACAAAATATTAGTAATACAAAAAAGATTTGCACAAATAATCAAATCATAGTAAATTGGCACAATATGTATAGTGGTTCCCCTACCTTGGGTACTCCACTACCTCAGCCTTCAAGCTTAGGGTTTTTAACCCGATTCTCTCAGCCCTGAGAGAATTAATTTACTAAACCGAGGTAATTAACATGTTACCTCAATCTAAGTACAAAAAGGGGTTTGTTACAACCCAACGAGCAACAAGCTCAAAATATAAATAAAAATTGGTGTAAGAAATAGAACTCTTACAACAACAATTCCTAAACCTCTCAACAATAATATAAAATTAATACCAATTTGAGAGCATAGAATGAATGTGAATGCCCTGACAATGTGTGAAGAATTCATGTCGATGTGCTTGCAAAAGTGTGGAGAGGTTGAAAGTAGCAAACTATTCCTTCTCTTGAATATGTGGTGGAAAAATGTGAAATATAGCTCTAGGAATTTTCCTTGTATTTCTAATATCTCTAGTATATAAACAAAGAGTCCTAGGGTCATTTTATAGAGTTTAGGATCTCAGAGATTTGTCTACTAGATGTTGGGATTTCATTCCCAATGTTCACATTGACAAAATAAATGTTTTAGCCGTTC
This sequence comes from Thalassia testudinum, assembly GCA_037157565.1. NCBI lineage: Eukaryota > Viridiplantae > Streptophyta > Magnoliopsida > Alismatales > Hydrocharitaceae > Thalassia > Thalassia testudinum. Next base: position 1,088,208 of record JAZHRO010000016.1, read on the forward strand.
TGTTTTGAGCCAACGGCTAGTAGGTACCGGTACTCATCATTGGTATCGGTACTTGTGACTCCCAGGCTTGAAATTCCTTGGGCACAGTAACCAACCTATATCGATACTCATCATGGGTACCAGTACTTGTAAGGTTCAGGCCAGAAATAAGGCTTCAACCTATGGCCAACATGTATCGGTACTCATGGTTGGTACCGGTACTTGTTGTTTACAGTTTGAGACGAATTTTCAAACCTGTGCCTTACAAATACTAGTACTGATGAATAGTACTGGTACTTGCTTACAAGTACCTGTTTTAAGTGTTTTAATCCATTACGTACTTTGAAAATATTCGCAATATAAATTCTAATTTATCTCTAATTGATTTTACGATCTAAGTTATGATTCTTTTGTTAAGAGGCATATACATTCTATAAATATAAAATCTAAACTAGAAAAATTAAAGGTCGAAGATGATCTTCTCCTCCTCGACTCTTCCTTGTCGTCTTTCCTCCTTCTTATCATGGTCTTCTCCTTTTCATCAAGCCTTCATCATTTTCTGTTTGCCTTGATCTTCACCTAAATATGAAAAACACTTAATGGCAAACGTTAATCCATAATAATTTTGTTAACACCAAAATAAGATGTGGAACAAAGTTCCAACAACCTTGAAGAAAAGGACATCACTAGCTTCAATTGGATATCTCACTGCGTACAATTAGCATAAATCTTCTATTGCCTATGTGTTATGATGAGCTTCTTTTGGATTTTTTCACAATCTCCTGGCTCTTGTAGATCAGTCTGGGACCTCCATCCCATTTAACTCCAACCTTATCTTAAGAGAGGGGAGACGTGGACATTTGGCCATAGCGCACCTCATATGGAGTAATGTCAATGCTAACGTGATAGTTGTTGTTATAGTAAATTCCACTATTGGAAGGTGGTCCTCTTAAGAGCCTTTCCATTCAAAAATACATGGTCACAGTAGGTTCTCCAAAGTTTGAATTGTTCACTCTAACAATTCATTGCTTTGTAGGTGGTATGCTTTGCTGAGGTTAAGTTGAGTCCCCAAGGTTTATTAGAAGCTTCCCCAAAATTGGGAAGTAAACCAAGCATTGCTATCTGAAATGATTTTCTTTATTTTTTGTATATCATGACGTCACACAATCTCTCGAATGTAAAAGTCCACCAACTATGATGGCCCATAAGTCAACCTACCTAGTGAGAGCTATTATGACTTTCTCATTCTATTGACTATCACCTAGATAGCATCATGTCCTCTTTGTGTCAAGGGAAACCCAATGACAAAATCCATGGACATACTCTCCTATTTACATTCAAGTATCAAAAGAGGCTATAACTAACCAATAGGTTTCTGGTGTTTTGCCTTCACCTGCTAACAGACTACGCACTATTTCACAAATTTGCCCACATCCTTCTTCATGCCATGCCACCAAAAGTCATTTAAATCATAATACATCTATTTGTTCCTCGAATGGATAGTAGGTCTACTGCAGTGAGCCTTTACTAGTAATTTCCTTCGTACCACAACATCTCGAAGGACACATAGCCAGCCACAGAGTCAGAGTATTCCATCCACAAAGGTGAAGCCTCTAGGATTTCTTGCAATGACTTGATCACAAAGCATCTGTAACTCTAGATCAGTCATCTATGCACTAATAATAAGGTAAATCAAGTCGGGTGCATTTGTCTTAAGACAATCAACTTCCCCACATCTCCAACCACCTCCTACAACCTTCAGCATGTCACCTCGATCATTTGGTTCAATCTTTGTGCAACATGCCGCCTCAATCATCTAGTTCAATTGTTGTGCTTGATGCTAATATAGCTAGGGTCTTCCTATGAGTGCATTAATGACTATGTTTCCCTTTCCTAGATGGTAGATAATAGATTAATCATAATCCCTTAATGGTTCCACCCAACGATGCTGCCTCAAGCTCAACTCCTTTAGATGAAATAGATACTTCAAGCTCTTGTGGTTGGTGTGGATCATGAAAGTCTCATCATATAGATAATGTGTCCAAATCCTCAAGAAAAAGACTATAGCTATCAACTCTAGGTCATGAGTTGGATAATTCTTCTCATACAACTTCAACAATCTTGAAGAATAAGTGATTGCGTGTTTATCCTGCATCAGCATGCATCCAAAACTTTGGTGAGATGCATCAATATAGATCATTAATCCATTGCCACCGCTAAGTGTAGTAAGTATAAGGGCTATATTTAGTTTCTCTTCCAGGATCTGGCAACTAGCTTCATACAGTAGAAAAAATAATGTTTGTGAGATGATTGTATGTGATAGTAAAATCTATCATCACAAAAATGTTAACTTTTTATGATAATATTAATGTGATCTTTAAAATCTCATTATAATAATCTTTTGCGATGAGTAAAAACTATTACAATTGTTCATCGAAAGAATAGGTAAATATTTAGGTACCTATAAAAAAAAAAATGATCCTTACACATCCTACGGATAAAAATCTCACTTTATTCGATTAACTTCCCTCCATCCCAAATTCACGAATCCAAGTTTTTTTAAAAAACACAAACCTGCTGCTTCCCCCCGTCACCCCCCAAAAGAAAATCTTCCACTACTTTCCCCCCCTTCACCTTGTAAAAAAATCACCCCGCTACTTCCCCCTTCACCCCGAAAAACAAATCCCCTCGTACTTCCCCGGTCACCGCCAAAAGAAATCCCCCAACTTCCCTTTCCTCCTCCATGTCGCGAAATCACCCCAATTCTAACCTCCATCAACCTGTGCCTCTTTCTACTACTCCATCGACGACCAGCATCCTCACACCCGCTTCCTCTCTACCGACTCGCCTGCAACCCCTCCTCACCCACTTGCGATCTCCTAATCACGGCAACCTCGACCACTCTCCTCTGATCACAAGACCTCTTCTTCAGCAACCGCCACGTCGCCCCTCCTTCGGCAAGGTCCGCCTTCATCTCCTCCTCCCACCAGCCCTTTCCTCACCTCCCTTACATCAGACTAGCCTCCACATTGACACTAGTGGGTCGGTGGCTAACTCGGCCCTTCCCTTACTTCCATATGCAATGATCAACAACCGGATTGTTAGGATACCCTATTTATTTTGTTTTTCACTTTTGACATCCTCCAAATCTTCAATTTGAAATATGGATGGATAGCACAGACAATGTTTGCCACGTGCATTTGCAATGTTTGACCTCCACCACATTCGTAATGTTTTTCTTTTTTTATTTTTTCTTTGATAATTTTATTAATGAGATATATTTGTTAAAGAATGGCATTTTTATTCAAGAGAGGAAGGCATGCAGTCCAAGCACAAGAAGGAATTGTGGCTCCCAATGAAAAATTCAACACATCAATCGATCATTATTCCTAATGAGAAGTTGTCGACTATTACTACTGCTCAATCCACCTCTGTAATAGACGCATTTAGTCAAGGTGATATACTTCATCATGGTATTGTGGGCATCTCTAATATAATCATTCCATGTTTTCCCTGATTTCAACCTTTTGATCTCCATTTTGTTGCATGGGAGAAGTAAACCATACTTGATATGGAGCCTTCTAGCAAACCTTATTGTGCCATGCAAGTTTTCAGGTGCCTATCAGTTTCTTCTACGAAGTTGTTTCTACAGAAAAAGGAGCAAGCCCTTGATTTGAAAGCAAGTGATTGTTGTATGGACAATCATTATAGATGAATATTGGTTGGTTACCATAAATTAAGGGCATCCATATATTTCCTTTATGTTACTCATGTAAGGTTACTCTTGAGAAGCGCATGTTCCTAACTTGATTACCAATTACCATGTACACATGTAACATTGAGATGGATATACCCAATCACGTCCTATAAAATCTAGAATGTTACATCTATCCATATTACATTTCTTCATGGGTATCGACAATGATAGTGATAGACTTTAATGTGCATCTAGATAGGGGTGATATTTAATATGCAATATCTTTTTCCTGTCGATCTAATGAGAAACTCTTTTCTTACATTTTTGCTATGCTTTATTAGGATTGTTGTGTATATGGGTTACCTAAAGCTCATTAAGTTAAAAGGTTACTAAAATGATCTTTTTGATGAAAGTATTATAGTGACAATATGAACCCAAGGGGAATTATTTGATGATTCACATTCAATGGCTAGGGGTATTCTCTTAAATCACAAAAAAATGTGTTCATTTGGTAGTGTCTATCTCTTTTACTTTATATTGAGGATTTGGTGGGTTCCTTCTTTGATAGAATAGGGCATCTTCAAAACTATGAAAGATTGTTGCATCCATAGTTTAACTTTTTTTGTTTATCTCATATAGCTTGTTATTTTGTCTTTACACACTAGTTGGATGACATTCTTGTTGTGGTGGCATTTTCAAATTAATTTACCTATCTTGCTAAGCATTTGAATCTAGGTTTTGGATTGTTCGAAGGGAAATTCATATTGTTCTTAGGGATTATTTATCCAGATTTAAAATTTTGTCTAGCTTTAAAATAGGGCTAAGAAATATGTTGTTGCTTGTCACATGAGTAGAAAATTTTTGCATCAATCGTGGTATAATCCTCTAACTACGTGAATGAATGCCATATTTTGTCAATTTTTATTGTCTCGAGTTTTACCTAACTTATTAAAGGCAAAGAACTGAAGAAGGGGAAATGTGCTACAATATAAGATCTATTTCTATATTCCAAAAGACGGAAAGGTTTAGATAGTTTAAGGTTTTTTTTTTTTGAAAATACGAGAGCTAATATTATTCATCCCCCACTCCTTGGAGGCCAAAAAAGGGGAGCAAGGGGACTAGACTAAAACCTGTCCCATACAAGAAAGGAGGGATCATGACTCATGGCCTAGTACATCAAGCAAAATTGAAAGAATACAAGGACAAAATATAAGGCATTTGGATTCTATCTAATTTGATAAGCCCTGCAATCTTATTAGGAAGCTGATCCAGTCAGGTGAAGCATTTCCATTCACCATTCCCCAGGTCTGCAATCTTGGAAGTGGCATCGTTAACCAATGGGTGAACATATGAAATAGAGTGAATTTCAGTAGAAAGCGCATGGAGGGAAGAATAGTGCCTTTTTGCCTACTAAGCAACAGAGAGCTTTCTAGACCACCAATAATAAAGTAACATAGAGTCCACTTGCACTTGAAATGAGCCATGTGAAATGCAACAAAGAGCATGGGTGATATCTTGGATAAGGGCAATCTTCGAAGAAACATTAGAAAGTTTAGCAAAAGCACCCATGGTAGAAATCCCAAGATTATCCCAGGTAATCCAATCTGAAAAATAATGGTCCCCCACCTTAGAAGAAGCAACATTGATTTTAAACCCCACAGAAGGATGAACCCAACTAAGAATGAGGCGAGAGGGTCTGGATGATTTAAACCAATCAGCTATTTGAAGGTTCCTCCAATTTTTGTTAGGGAAAAGATGAAAGTTGGCTAAATTAAAACCACCATTCTTGACCTTATTACGAACCCACTGATATAAACACATTTATTGAGGGTAAAATGCTTATTTATGCATGTTTCTAAGCTTAGATTTGCATTTCATATTATAAATATTGCATAGCATGTATCATTATGCATTTAGAGTAGTATATAATTTAGGTTAATTTCGTCCTTTTTGTGGTTAGGGGAGAAGGATATTTATTTCGGAGCTTTAGATTGATGATCCGACTGTATGGATCTGATCAAGATGATGATTGGAGTCCAACACCTTTGAAATTGCCTCGATCGGAGTCCCGTAGCACCATATGCAGTCTGAGGAAGATCAACGGCCAAGGGACTAGGTGACATAATTCGAAGCTTCAAATGACAAATTCGACCATGCGAATGGATTCAGGTCGACGATTGCAGCCTAACGGCGTGAAAATTGACTTAATTTGACCTCTGTAGCAGCCCTTACAACAAAAAGAAGATAAGCGGCCCAGATTGCGTCACGTGGCACAACACAGGCCGCTCAGCGCACATACGCGCCACTGCACGCGCGTAGCAGTGTGGGTGCATGCGCGAGTGCATAGGCGCGCATGCGCACAACACAACGCCAGCACGTGTATGGAGAGCGCCCAGCGTAGCGCTAGTGGAGCATGTAGCAGATCTTCAGCGACAGACTGGCAGACTTACAGTGACACAGCCGTTGCTAATTCATCGCATGCTAGCAAAGCCAGCTGTGAGCACCATTGGGCATAAGTTGCTTACAACGACGTTTCTAACGACGACCTAGATGTCACTAATGGTCTCATACCTATTTTTTGCCTCTTCTCCTTTGCTATAAAAGGATCTACACTCCCTCCCTTCTAAGCCATCTCTACCTACTCTACTCCCACCTACTCTCAAGCTCTAGCAAGCCTACTAACGCTCCATTAGAGCTTGTTGTCAAGCTCTCAAGGGGCCTATTAGTGTAGCGAGCCTCTGCCTCACCAAATATTCCTCCAACTTCCCATCCCCATTCATAGGTCACCTTGGAGCTGTCCTCCCACCTCCATTCCGGTAGCAGATCATCTCCGTCTTCTCACCTCTATTCCAGAGCCATACCGAAGCTTTCCTCAACCAGACGTCCTCCTGCATCTCACCTCCGTTGTCCCGCTTCTCACCTCCTTTTTCCGAGCTTCCGCCAGGCATCGTCGTCTTGCCGAACAGCCGATTTGGGAGATTTCCTCTCACCTCCCTCTCTTTTTATGCTTTCGTAGATTATTGTAATAGACATTAATGCAATATATCACATTTGATTTCATCTCTATCTTGTGATTGCTTGTCTTCTATTTCAAAAACACAAAAAAATAACAAAACCCTAAAATACCAGAAAGAAACAAATTGAAGTGTAGTTTTCAACTAAAGTAAACGTCGCCTCCATGTGCTCGACCCGGGACTCCCTTGGAGTTTCGGTATAAATTTTATCTGATCAACGTGTTTTGTAACTACGACGACGGGTTACTTGTAACTCCGATTTCTAACACGCGAAACTCGTGCGATCATTTTGGCGTCGTTGCCGGGGAGGCAACGGAATTTACTTTATTGTTTATTGCGTTTCTTTACACTTACATATCACTAACCATACTTGTCTTTGATCCACTATCTTGTAGTTACCCTAGAATAGAGATCCAAGTGTGGTAGATCAGAGTAAAGTGCGGGTAGAGTACTCTAAGTGTCCCCCACATTCCCCCCCACAAGTTCATTTCGCTACACTCATAACCAAGACCTAATCTACTTAGGTGTTTGCATAAACCCTAGGATAGAATTGTTTGTGTTGTTTGCCACCTTCATCCACCTCACCCAAGCATTAAAAAAAAAAAAGATATTTTCTATGGAACAAATCAATATACGCACTTTATACACCCACATTTGAGGCACATAATCAGACTTGATTTTCATCTACTCAACCGCGTTTCTGACCTGTGGACCCGGTACACGAATTCAACACATAAAAGAGTAGAAATCATATTAGGTTAACCACCTTTTTGTGTGCCTTAATCAGTGATGCATTTGAGCCACTTGATTGAATTGTTTAGGGTGCACCACCTAAACTAAAAGAGGTTCATTTTCTAGCTGCCCCATAGGATTCAATAATTAGGTCAAGCCAGACACTCCATATTTTTCTTGATTTCTAAAGGAAAATACTTGAACATGTGCTTTCAAAAACAAACTTGGTTTGCCTCATAAAACTTGGTTGAAAACACTTAATATTTGAATCCTAAAAGCTATTAAGTAAGATTCGAACCCTAAAACTCATCTCATCATTAATAATCTTGCTTGAAACCCTCTTGGTTGTGCACATTCACACATTCTCAAACAAATAATTAAGGGTACAACCCATTAATGGCCCATCACATTCCAGAGCACCAATTTCCCAAGCCTAACTAAAATCAATTACACATTGGCCCTAAGGATTCATTCACTCGTTGGGATCCATATTGAGATTATTCATGATTAACTTGCTTATACTAGTCAATCTGATGTCTAATTAGGGGAGTAGTGTCAAACGACTGTGGCTGGGGAGTACACTAGGAACCGGAGGTGCAAGCCAAAGGAAGAATCTTCTCCCCAGTCCCTCCTTTTAACTGGTTGGATTGCCTGGACATAAGTAGAGTAAATCGTCCATAGTCTTATGATGGATTCTGAGAGTTTGTAGACCTTTAGGCTACCCAACCTAAGGACAGGCTTATATTTTTGTGCTGCAGAGTCCCTTTTCTTCCCTGTCCTTCCGACTTCCTTCCAGTGTATGCTTGGAAGGTCATTGAACCCTAGATTGGAAAGACCTTTAGACCATTCCCAGAGGCGGAGGTTGAGCTTTAGCCAAGCAGAACCCATGGCTAATCAACAACCACCTCCCCCACTTCCGAACCAGCAAGAGTTGATTCAGAGGCAGTTGGAAGAATTACAGCAAATGCAGTAATGGTTCCAACGAATGAATGGTCAGGGCGCTCGGCCCTTGAAGGATTTTTGTGATCCTTCAAATTATGAGGATTGTCCCGGCATTGCGATTCCCATCAGAGATGTTGAGATCAAGCCCAGGTTTTGAGTCTAATTAAACACTTTCACAGGCTTGGCTCAGAGGACCCATTCTAACATTTAGAAGACTTGATCACTCTGGTTAAGACCACCAAATCGCGGAATGTGGATAAAGAACAGATGCTGATGAGGCTTTTCCCCATTCACTTAGGGATAAGGCCGCACATTGGTATCATACCATTAGAAGATCAATTGCTACCTGGATAGCTTTGAAATCAACCTTCCTGAAGAAATTCTTTCCAATTGGGCTAACTAATGCATTGCGATGGGCAATTACCACTTTTGCCCAGTGGCAGGGGGAACCGTTTCATGAGGCCTGTGAGAGATTCCAGGATCTGTTGTGGAAGTGTCTACACCACGAGGTGCCTAAATGGCAACTTGTGCAGATTTTTTATCATGGGTTGAATGATTAACTCCGTAATCATGTGGATGCTTCTTGCGGAGCTAATTTCGTCAACAAGGATGCAGATAGTGCGTATGATTTGTTTGAGGAAATAAGCGAAAATTCTTTAAACCACGCCTCCATGGAAACCTTCAACCGATCCCAACAAATTAGATCAAATGCCAATGAGGTCCAAGATTCTCATGCATCTGATATGGAATTGATCTATAATAGATTAGATAAGATGGATTTGGTTACTAAACGAATGGAAGAGTGGACGTTCGGAAACTATAACTTTTCTAGATCCACTCAATCCCAGGGATCGGGATTCCATTCTTCGCAAGCTCCTACAGGATGGGAGTTTGTGAACCAATTGGAGCCGGCTTGACCTTCGAGCCAACTCTTCTCGGAACCTTATGGGTTCCAAACTGGGGCCTTTGATCCCAGTCTTTTTGATTCTTCTTCATGCTCATCTTATGAGGATGTTCATGTTGTGCAAGAGAATGTTAGGTCCAACCCTTATTCAAATTCTTACAATTTTGGTTGGAAAAATCATCCTAACTTCTCTTGGAAAGATAAGGGTCAGCACACGCAATATTGACCCAACAATTATGTACCGCAAAAACCAATGGGTCAGGGTCATGTATATATTCAGTTGCTTCTGAATCGGGTTAATCAGCCCATGTGGAATGCTCAACAACCCGCCGAGCAGGCTGACTTGAACATGAAAATGGTAGAAATGCAAGGGTCAATGCTCCAGCTCATGCAACAGATGAAAACTTTGCTGGACACCTTGCAATCCGGACTTAGTACAAACAACCGACAACCCGGATCTCTACCATCACAATATGTACCAAACCCAAGGAATGTATAGAATCGAGGCGCTGGGTCTCAAGGGTTTGGTAATGATGGGGAGTTGTATGCTCAAGCTCATGTTATCTATCAGGCTACCCCAGCCCCTCCCGGTGTGAACCAAGTTCCTACCATAATCAACCGGGAACCTCCTGTTTTGCCCAACCCTCCTCAAGGCACTAACCAACAGCATTTTGCTACAGCAAACACCATCACCTTGAGGAGTGGTAGTAGACACAAGGGACCTACCCAACCCCATGTCAACCCCATTAGGCCCCGTAGCAGGAATTCCAAACTCCCAACTAAGAATGTGATCAACAAAACATCAGAGTCTGATTTGGGAGTATGTTGTTGTATGGGCAAACAAAAAAAGTCGGAGGAGAAATTGGAGGAAAGGATGTCCTTACTTTAGGCTTTCAAATTGACAATTATTTTACTCCTCGCGCCAATCGGATCAATCCTCGCCTACGCCATAGGTTTACTGAATGCATATAAAGAAAGGCATAGAGCGAAATCTGAAATCAATAGGAGAGTAGTTTTGTCTGATAACACAAGCACATTGATCCTAAACAAGCTACCTCCTAAGAAGCAAGACCCGAGAGCCCTGTTGATTTCCTGCACAATAGGAAGCATTACTTCTGAACGGGCCCTCCTCGACTTGGGTGCTTCCATTAATGTGATCCCCACCTCATTGCACATGGAATTGGGTCTAGGCTACCTAAAACACACTGACATAACCTTGCAGTTAGCCAATAGATCCATTACAAAACTAAGGGGTATTTTGGAGGATGTTTTAGTCAAGGTTAATGATTCGCATTACCTTGCTGATTTCATAGTCCTAGATATGGAAACCCCAAAACAGCTCAACCACACCCTGATTATTTTGGGAAGACCTTTCCTGGCTACTGCCAAGGAGAGGATTGATTGTGAATCGGGAAACATAGAAATGGCCTCAGGGGATAAGACAAATTAATTCAATATTTTTGAGGTCTCAAAGAAGAATAAAATTAACTGTGGTTCAATGGAGGAGCTTGGTAGAATAGAGGAAGTAATGGCCATATCTACCTTAGATAACCTTTTAATGGCCAACTCAACTTAAACTCAGGAAGAAGATCACACGGTTGCGGAAATAATTGAGGACAAAGCAAAAATGCCACCAATTGTAGCAACATGGGATGAGGAAGATATACATGAAATCGAAAATTTGTTGGATGATTCATGTGATCAAGATAAATCCCAACAACATCCTTATCTTAAATGCTTAGAGTTTAAGGTCCAACTTGTGGGCAGGAATTCTGAGGATCAGGATGGTTGGTTTAAGAACCCAGAGTGTGAGGATGAAATTGAACATTGGGGAAGAACTCTTCAAACATTAGGTATTCTAGAGTTCTGATGAGAACCTCATCATGAGTCCTAACTAGCTCATTTTGACCTGAGAAAGAGAATAAGAGCTCCTACATAATCTAGAGAAGGACCTAATTCAAGGAATTAATGTTCTAAGAAGAAAACATGAAATAAAGGTTAAAATTATAATTTTACCATTACAGTATATAGTTCAAATGGTCAGAATAAGATAAAAAGTGGGTTGGTTCAGTCAGAAATGGGTTCATGTGTAGTCTAGGAATTAAATGACATATTGAAACCCTAAAACAAATTCGCTTAATTTCACAAGGTTTTGGTTAGGATAAAAATTAACTAAACCCTCTATAATTCATGGAAAAATATCCCTTAGGGTTTAGAACCTTCAATTTGTCCTTTGGAACCCATTTTGACCTAAATTGGGGTCCTAGCTCATTATTTGATCTAATTTAGGTTTTTGTGTAAAATGTCCCGTCAAACATGGTTAAACCTAAAATCCAACTTCACCATTGGATTTCTTAGGTTCAAATTAGGTTTGTATCAAAATTTGGACTTAAGGGGAGGTCACCTTGACCTACTTTGCAAAATAGTCCACCCAATTACATTCTGGCCCCTATCTTTTGAAAATCTTTGCACAGACCCTCCTAACTTCCTCACCACTTTTACAATCAGGTCCCTCTGCCATTAAAGTGGAGGAATCCTACTCCGGCGAGGAATGGACGGGGAGTACTCCCTGATTCCTCAGAGATCTCCCAGATTTGGAAGGGAGATTCTATGAGGAATTCCCTTCCATCTGAGCATGATTGTAGGATCTGATTTGCATCAAGTCTCTCGTGCGAACGCACGAGAGATGTGGGTATCTTCCACATTCCTTCTCCGGCGAGGACTCTTGTGCTTGGAAGTTTGTCTTCCAAGCATAAGAGCCCCTATCAGTGCCTATAAAAGGTCCACCACCTCCGGCCACTCCCATTCAGCTTGACTTGGCCAGAGAACTCCCCCCAATTTTGTCTCCTCTCCTCCGACCAAGTGTCCAGCGAGCTCCGGCAAGTCCTCCTCTTTCTCGTCGCTCTGCCACAATACCAGTGGCAGAGCCATCTTCGTTTCTTCCCTTTGCATCGCGCAATACCCGCGCACGTGCTCCAGCCCCTTCGTCATCGCCGTTCTCCCTTCTCTGGACGTCTTCTTCTCCGGCGGTAGCAGGTACGGCTAGAAGCCTCTCTATCCCCCTTCGTCCACTTAGCTAGGTTAGAAATATTCCTCTTTCTCCCCTCTTCATTTCCCCTCTCTTAATTTTTACTTTTGGCCCCTCGAAGTTGCAGCCCACCTCCATCTTCACCTCCGGCCGACCACCGGCGAGGCACATCCATCGCTCCGCACCTCCACACGCCTTGCTAGACCCCTCATCACTTCCGCCATCACCCACTGAGCATCTTCCACCCTTCCACTGACCGCCATCACCTCCCTAAATGCCCACCGAACACACCCATAAACACGGCCATAGAGTGACCTAGGCACACATGCCTAGGCCACCTTGCGGCCAACCATCACCTAGGCACCTTCGCCATACCACGACGAAGCTCCCCATCTGGTTTAACAAGGCCGCAAGGCCGTATTCGTGAACTCCAGGTCGAACCCCCTTTTCGCCATTGAAGCAAAAACACGGAGCTCGCATGCTTTGCTCCAAGTCGTGTGCTCTAGGCGTCAGAGTCCCAGAAGGTGCAGGTTGAGTGCGCGAACACATCCAGCCAAGAGATTGGCTTAGCGAGCGACCCAGCAGTGGCAATTGGGTGAAGGTCTCCTGTGGGTGTGCGCGAAGAAGCGGGTGGGACTTTTAGTCCCAACTCATGAACTCAAGAGCACGGTGAGTGGTTTATATTGAATTTCTACCTTTAGCTTATCGCCTTAAATGACACGGGGTGAGGTCCCTCGGCCATGCCCCCTCCTCGTCCACGATGCACAGCCACACGGACTTGGTAACCTCCCGTATACCCTGCACTCATCGTGCACCACCCATGCCGGTGCACCTGGACCTGGGCACGAGAAACCCGACTCGATCACCCTGCTCTGGGAGAGCGAACCCAAGAGAGAAATTGAGGGAGAGCGACACGGGGAGGGTAGGGGATAGGTTTTGCTCCACTATGTGCAGGGAAAAGAAAGAAGGAAGAGGAGCTAAGGCGCAGCCATAGTGAAGGAAGAAGAAGGAAGAGGAGCTAAGGAAGGAAGGAAGCCAAAGGCAAAGAGGCTAAGGAAAAGAAGAAAGGAATGGGAAGGTGCAGTTGAAGCTAAGTCGAAAGGAAGAAGAAGGAAGCTGTGGCTGCAGAGAAGCAAAGAAAAGAAGGAAGGGGAAGGTGCAACTGAAGCCAAGAAGGAAAAGAGTGAAGCCAAGGCAAGCAGGGAAGGAAGCTGAAGCGAAGGGGAAGGAAGGTAGAAGCCAAGGGAAAGAGAAGGCACTGTAGTAGAAAAGAGGCATGGCTGAGGAAAAGAGCTGAAGGCAGAAGCTTAAGGAAAGAAGAAGGAAGGAGGAAGAAAGAAGAAAGAAAAAAATCAAAGTCAGAGAAAGAAAGAAGGAAGAAGAAGGCCAAAGAACAGAAGAAGAAGAAAGGCAGAGAATTTACAAAGGCAAGAGAAGGAAGAAGAGTTAAGGGCAGAGAAAGTCAAAGAAAGAAAGAGCCAAAGCTAAAAGAGAAGGAAGAAGAAGAAGAAAAGAGAGCCAAGAAAAGAATCAACCTTTTTATTCTATTCCTCTCAATTTCTCTTCTATTTTGCTACATTTAAATTCGTAAATTCTTGCATTCTATTTTAACTTTAAGTGTTCAATTATATTGATTGAGATTAGTGAATAAATTTTATTTACTCCCTGTGTTCGACCTCGGATACTTAGGTTTTCGAGTAATAAAAACTTTTTATTTGTTTTAAGGTGATTTTGTTTATACTACAACGCACATCTTTTTAAAACCCTGATCTCGCCCTATTAACATTTTGGCGTCGTTGCTGGAGAGCAACGCACAATTTATCACTAATCTCTGCATTATTTGTGATTATATTTGAGCACTAACTTGCCCTATTTGTTTTGTTGTGATCTTGCAAGGTATTTCACGAAAAGATCTCTCACGCAAGTCAACCACTCCAGGGCAGGTAATCTCTCTTCTTCCCTAAAATCTATCTCCTAATCCTTGAAAGACAAAGGGAAGCAATTAATTTAGGAATCAATTACCTTCTTTCTATAATAATCACCATCTTTAAGGCAAGAGTTTCTTGATTTTACGAAATTTTTTTAAACCTATTGAAGTTGAGGCGATTTTTAGAAGCCAACCCCACAAATTCCAGTGCCTAATAGAAATCACGCTTAATCTCCGCAGACAACACATTTCTTGTTTTGAAGTCCAAAGAGAACTTTTGTGAAAAGAAAAGAGGATTGGAAATAGAACCAAATTAGGGTTTCAACAGTAAGGTTTTTGGAGTGCTAGTCACACATGCCTGTTTAAAAGGAAATAAACCCTTCCGCATTTATGTGCTACCCAAGTCCTTGATTGAAGAGATCTAAATAAGACAAACCTTAAAAAATTGAGCTCTAAAATCACTTGAATCTTAAAATTTTTGGCCTAATAAACTAGGAGTCAAATCAGGGTGATCTCTAGGTCTTGACCTAGAATCACTCTGCTATCTTTAGGACAGGTCAGGTGAAGTTGATCCCTTGGGTCAATCAACCTCCAAATTAGGTCACAACATCAAAACATCTAAAGTTCAAGTGAAAACCCTAAAGCACCTTTGGAATAAAAGTGATAGACTTAAGAGGTCAAGGTCCCCATTCTGGTCTACCTGGAATCTTAATGACAAGAGAGGTTGGGTGGGGGAAACCTTGTAACCCGTGGGGACGCTCTACCGTGTAGGGTCTTTGCTGGACTCTCCCTCTCTGGCTGCCCAGGTAATTCTCAGGTGGACGACCTTCTGATCCATGGGTATCATCCGCCCCGAACCTCTATAGTCATCCAACATCTTTGGGTGCCTTGATTGGGTCAAAAACACCTCTAGTCCCTCATCTCTTTTCTTTAGAGCACACACAAACATTTTTCAGTGAGACTATTTAGATCTATTCGCTTCATACTTGATTCTACATCTTGATTCAAACTCTGATTCTATATCTTCATTCCACTACCTGATCCAAATATGTAGCCAAACCACTTAGGACTACCATTCAAGAAACCTGAATCCGGGAGATCCATGAGAGATAAGATGATTGAGGATGCCCTGAAATTCTATGAAAAAGAGGACAAAACCTCAACACCAATAGAAAACATTCAGGTTAGTGTACCAACAACCACAACCTTTATCATAACCTATGCCCAAGTGTTATTGACCGAAGCTACAAAAGGATCAACCCGAGACATTCTCATCACAGGATACATAGAGTAGAAAAATTACACAATTTGGAATACTTTCAATGCATGACAAATCCTGTACTATGGGAACAACACCAAGATGATCTTGAAAAACGGGAAGAGATAATGAGATTATTAAAACAAATTATCGACCATAAATACTCGTATATGCCACAAACAGAGGATGAACAATCTTGGAACAATATCGAGGATTAATCTGATTTCCCAGATCTCAGGTTTGAGGCACAATGTGGTTGTGAATTCCCAACCCAAATAGAATACAACATGCCTGATATTGAATTAGGTTGGGAAATTGCAAGAGAACACAATGTTGAGCCAACCCTAGATCCTAGATCACTAAGCTTAGAATTCCAAAACTCCTGCAATGATGAGAGTAGAACTAAACCTCTCGAGGGTATAAATTCCACCCCTTATTCTGATAAGGTGACCCTCGAAGGTAATTCAGACCTAGATCCTAGTGATTTAACCCACATCCTAAGCCTAGAATCTGGATCTGAAACGTATTGGGAAGATTTCGAGGCCCCATATGAGGAAGATCAAATTTTTAATGAAGAATATGATTTTGGGCTTCTACTTGATGAATATCCCTCGCCAACATCCTCAGAGAGAAATCGATTTTTCGGAAGTCACTCCAATCTACGTTACAGAAATTGAGTTGGATTAGTGGGGTTTCAATTGGGTCTTTCCTACCAGCTTAGAACTTGAGCCTAGAACAAATAAGAACACATTTTTAAGCTCAGAATTGACATCTAGGCTAAACCCTAGTCAGGCTGCTGAATCTACATCATGTGATTTATTCTATGGTGGAACTCATGATCTGAAATCTCATTCAGAATATGATTTTCGCAATATTTCTGACGATTTCAAATCTGACCATGATATTAGAGAAAATGAGGACTCTCTACATGGTACTACCTGTCACTTCTTTCTAGAAGAGCCCCCATACTCAATCCGCACAGAAGCCACCTCTTCCACTCATACAGAACCGATCAAAACCTGTTTTCAACCTCAACCTGCAATCGAACTCAATTTCTAGTCTAATTCCCCTCTCACTGAGCCGTTTGCAAATGAATCAACTCCACACATATACCGGGTATCAAACATTGATCAGACTGAAAAACACGATCCATCATTTTCTGATCACCTCTATAGGGTTTCCACATTATTCACTGATTATTTTATGGAGCCCTACTCTGACTAGGTTGATTCGACTCAGCCTAAACCCGAGTTTACACTTCCACATCCATCAGGGCTTCATTACATATGGTGGGTTCCGCATCTGTTAATCTACATCTATCAACCAACCAGATTAATAGGGTTTGGCTTTCATCATCAGTCCACTGATCTGAACAAGCACCTGGTTGGACCAACCAGGCTCTTAATCAAGGTGATTGTTTTACAAAACTCTGTTGATCTGACCACTCCCTTTCCATCCCATGTTCCGCTCGGCTGAAGGCGTAAATTTAGCGCTTAACTGGAGGCAACCCGTCATTCCAAAAACCTGAGACCCGTCTGATTATCCATTTGTACTCCACGTCTATTGCACCCTGAGTTCATCCTTAGACAGTCAATCCTACCTTTGGTACACGTACCAGAGCTTGAAATTGTCCGTAAAAGTCATTCCTGACCCATTCACCCACCCGACATATCCTGTTCTAAGTCCTTGAACCTAATACTGTTTCACACCCTCCATTTACAATGAGGACATTGCAAAACTTAGGCATGGGGGGTGGTAACGTGCATACATACAAAGCCAAGAAAAGTCAGAAGGATTCTCACAAAAAAATTCACATATGTCAAAAACACAAAAAAAATTGAAAAATTATGAAAAAGAACAAAAAAAATGGAGGGAGGAAATTTTGTAGGCCATATAACCATAAGGAGGAAAAGAGCAAAAAGATAAAAAGGAGCACAAAATGAAAATGAAGAAAGAGATAGTCATTAGTAAAAGATTAAGGTAATAACCAAAGTTCTAGACCACATCAAGAAAAAAGAAAAATGAAGGAAAAAGTGCTCATGAGACACAAAAAGAGATTAGTAGGAATGTTGTTCTTAGGCCTTTTGGGCTACACTCTTAGGCTTAAAAATTCAAGTACCCGCTAAGATCTAGATAATCCTCAAGAGGTTGGGGAAAATGTGAAGCTTAAGTATTAGGTTTGAGGCTTAGGGAGTATTCAGCTTCGTTAACTGACTTTCGATTTGCGGGACTCGGTAACCTAAGCACCCCAATCCACACAGTCTGGTTCAGTGCGCATAACTATCAAAATCATGCAAAAGCGTTTAAATGTTATGAAAAAGTTGCCTATATTAGGAGCGGTTGATCAACACAAGATGATTTGGACGAGTTCCCAGTGTAGAGAGGTAGGAAATTTCCCTCGAAGATGCGTAATAACATATTGTCTCCTCAGTGTTTGTCTCTTAGGATATTTAAATATCTACCGGGGGCATGTAAGCACTCTGCTGGTTCAGATACCATGGACGACATTATCATGAAATGTCGATTGCCAGAGTCTGGATTCGGCCACGGATTGCCATGGGCGGGATTATCTCGAAATCTCGAAAGCCAGGGTTTTGGGAGTTGCATAGGCGGTGCTATCACGAAGCATCGATTGCCAGGGACCTTTGAGGATTGATGATGGGGACGAGGAATCCAATACAGATCGTATTGAGAAGCCAATCCAAAGCTAGAAATAAAAAGAAAAGAGAGAGAAAACTCTCCAAACAAATAAATCCTCTGTCTCTCTCTTACAAAAATGCACTGAAAACTAAACCAAGGCTAAAATGTCTCAAGCACGGGTGCTTTAATCGCGGAGTCCAACGAACCCTAAGATAGTTTCTGCAGGCCTTAAAAACCTTCGTGGAGGATCGAGGCTAAAGCTGGTCAGGTTCAGATTTTGGTTGGTACTTGAGTACCTCTACGCCTATTGTCAGCATTCTAACCTAATCAAAAGAAAAAGAAAAAGCACTATTCATAACTAATGAAAGAAACTCATGGTCTAGAACAGAAGTTAAAACCTTGAAATTTTGCTAAGAGACTAGCAAAAGCTAGGCATGAGGGTGTGATGAGAACCTTATCATTAGCCTTAACTAGCTCATTTTGACTTGAGAAAGAGAATAAGATCTCCTACATAACCTATAGAAGGACATAATTCAAGGAATCAATGTTTTAAGAAGAAAACATGAAATAAAGGTTAAAACTGTAATTTTACCATTGTAGTACATAAATGGGATTTCTTAGAGGCAAAACATAAGTCAAATGGTCTGAATAAGATAAAAAGTGGGTTGGCTCAGTCAGAAATGGGTTCATGTGCACTTTCGGAATTAAATGACATCTTGAAACCCTAAAACAAATCTGTTTAATTTCAAAAGGTTTTGGTCAGGAGAAAAATTAACTAAACCCTCTATAATTCATGGAAAAATATCCCTTAGGGTTTAGAACCTTCAATTTGGCCTTTGGAACCCATTTTAACCTAGATTGGTTCCTAGCTCATTATTTGACCTAATTTGGATTTTTGTGTAAAATGTCCAGTCAAACATGGTCAAACCTAAAATCCAACTTTACCATTGGATTTCTTAGGTTCAAATTAGGTTTGTACCAAAATTTGGACCTAAGGGGAGGTCACCTTGACCTACTTTGCAAAGCAGTCCACCCAATTACATTCTGGCCCCTATCTTTTGAAAATCCTTGCACTGGCCCCCCTAACTTCCTCTCCACTCTTACAATCTGGTCCCTATGCCATTAAAGCGGAGGAATCATACTCCGGTGAGGAATGGAGGGGGAGTACTCCCTGATTCCTCAGAGATCTCCCAGATTTGGAAGGGAGATTCTCTGAGGAATTCCCTTCCATCTGAGCATGATTGCAGGATCTGATTTGCATCAAATCTCTCATGCGAACGCACGAGAGATGTGGGTATCTTCCACATTCCTTCTTCGGCGAGGACTCTTGTGCTTGAAAGCTTGTCTTCCAAGCATAAGAGCCCCTGTCAGTGCCTATAAAAGGTCCACCACCTCCGGCTGCTCCCATTCAGCTTGACTTGGCCGGAGAACTTCCCCCAATTTCGTCTCCTCTCCTCCAGCCAAGTGTCCAGCGAGCTCCGACGAGTCTTTCTCGTCGCTCTACCACAATACCAGTGGCAGAGCCATCTTCGTTTCTTCCCTCCGCATCGCGCAATACCCGCATGCGTGCTCCAGCTCCTTCGTTATCGCCGTTCTCCCTTCTCTGGATGTCTTCTTCTTCGGCGGCGGTAGGTACGGCCAGCCGCCTCTCTATCACCCTTCGTCCACTTAGCTAGGTTAGAAATATTCCTCTTTCTCCCCTCTTCATTTCCCCTCTCTTAATTTTTACTTTTGGCCCCTTGAAGTTGCAGGCCACCTCCATCTTCTCCACCTCCGGCCGACCACCGGCGAGGTGCATCCATCGCTCCGCACCTCCACACGCCTTGCCAGACCCCTCATCACTTCCGCCATCACCCACTGAGCATCTTCCACCCTTCCACTGACCACCATCACCTCCCTAAATGCCCACCGAACACACCCATAAACACGGCCATAGAGTGACCTAGGCACGCACTCCTAGGCCGCCCCGCAGCCAACCATCCACCTAGGCACCTTCGCCGTACCATGGCGAAGCTCCCCATCTGGTTTAACAAGGCCGCAAGGCCGTATTCGTGAACTCCAGGTCGACCCCCCTTTTCGCCATTGAAGCAGAAGCACGGAGCTCGCATGCTTTTTTCCAGGTCGTGTGCTCCAGGCGTCAGAGTCCCAGAAGGTGTGGGTTGAGTGCGCGAACACATCCAGCCAAAAGATTGGCTTAGCGAGCGACCCAGCAGTGGCAATTGGGCGAAGGTCTCCTGTGGGTGTGCGCGAAGAAGCAGGTGGGACTTTTAGTCTCAACTCATGAACTCAAGAGCGCGGTGAGTGGTTTATATTGAATTTCTACTTTTAGCTTATCGCCTCAAATGACATGGGGTGAGGTCCCTCGCTCACGCCCCCTCCTCGTCCACGATGCACAGCCACACGGACTTGGTACTCGACCCGTTTACCCTGCACTCATCGTGCACCACTCATGCTGGTGCACCTGGACCTGGGCACGAGAAACCCGACTCGATCACCCTGCTCTGGGAGAGCGAACCCAAGAGAGAAATTGAGGGAGAGCGACACGGGGAGGGTAGGGGATAGGTTTTGCTCCGCTGTGTGCAGGGAAAAAAGAGAAGGAAGAGGAGCTAAGGCATAGCCATAGTGAAGGAAGAAGAAGGAAGAGGAGCTAAGGAAGGAAGGAAGCCAAAGGCAAAGAGGCTAAGGAAAAGAAGAAAGGAAGGGGAAGGCACAGCTGAAGCTAAGTCGAAAGGAAGAAGGAGGCTATGGCCGCAGAGAAGTAAAGAAAAGAAGAAAGGAAAGGGAAGGCGCAACTGAAGCCAAGAAGGAAAAGAAGTGAAGCCAAGGCAAGCAAGGAAGGAAGCTGAAGCGAGGAGGAAGGAAGGCAGAAGCCAAGGGAAAGAAAAGGCACTGTAACAGAAAAGAGGCACGGCTGAAGAAAAGAGCTGAAGGCAGAAGGTTAAGGAAAGAAGAAGGAAGGAAGAGGAAGAAAGAAGAAAGAAATCAAAGTTAGAGAAAGAAAGAAGAAGGCCAAAGAATAGAAGAAGAAGAAGATAGGCAGAGAATTTACAAAGGCAAGAGAAGGAAGAAGAGCTAAGGGCAGAGAAAGTCAAAGAAAGAAAGAGCCAAAGCTAAAAGAGAGGGAAGAAGAAGAAGAAGAAAAGAGAGCCAAGAAAAGAATCAACCTTTTTATTCTATTCCTCTCAATTTCTCTTCTATTTTGCTACATTTAAATTCGTAAATTCTTGCATTCTATTTTGAATTAGATTTTGAGTAACTTTAAGTGTTCAATTATATTGATTGAGATTAGTGAATAAATTTTATTTACTCCCTGTGTTCGACCTCGGATACTTAGGTTTTCGAGTAATAAAAACTTTTTATTTGTTTTAAGGCGATTTCGTTTATACTACAATGCACATCTTTTTAAAACCCTGATCTCGCCCTGTTAACAAGTACGCACAAATCCTTAGCACATAACAAAACTCTCTTCGTCCTTTTTCACCCAACCATTGCTCAAATTCTATACCCAACCACACTTCCTTTGTAATAAATCAACAAAACTCTTATTGGAGACCATTTGGGCTCTCCCTGCACCACCAGCTTGCCACTTTCATTGTTCATCTCTTTGGCAAGCCCATTTTCACTCATCGGGACCCATACCTAGGGGCTCGGAAACTGTGTTGTTGTGGCCTCAATGTTTAGTTTTTTTTTTATTGAGGACCTCACCTAACTGAAGGCACTAAACTCAGCACATGTAAAGACTGTTCCAAGATGACCAGAGTCTCACGGAAATTAGGTGCTATTCTTCCACTTCTACTCTCCTGAATGCTTTTATTTTTCACATTGAGGATATTGTAATAGCTAAGCATGGGGGGTGGACATATTTTATAACCTTTTTGTCATATGTAACAGTAATTTCTTGTTATTTGATTGTTATAAAAAAAATTTGAAAATTTGAAAAAGATATTAAAAGAAAGAAATTAGAAAAAGAGAACTTAGGCATTTGGAAGTTATTAACTTTAGGAAATGATACGAGAGGACCCAAACACTTAGACTCTTCAAATTTCGAACTTAATTAGCCCGGGTGTCCACTCGAATGTGGACTTAGTCTTGAGTCCTCGCCAATTCAAATTCATTTTTAATTTGGCTAATAAATTAGGATGATAAGTATGCGACTTATCAACCTGCCCTCTGATTTGGGGGGACTTTAAGCCTAAGCATCTACTCACTTTTCGACGGTTTCTTTGGAAATTTGGTAGTTAATGAACTATCTAGCGTGGCATGGCTGGCAAGTTATCGGTGGTAACAACTTATTGGCCGGTTGTCCAGAGTCCAGTCACAAGACCATTTTCATTGTACTACCTTTAGAAAAATCTTATATCAGGAAAGCCAATTACTTAAAAAAAAAGAAAGAAAAGAAAAGAAAATATAGAGAAAAAAATAGAAAAAGGAGAATAAAAAAATAAATAAAATCACACTTCACCGCACAAGTATGGCTAACAAGTTGTCGGTGGTAACAACTCATCGGCCAGTTGTCTAGAACCCAGCTTACAAAAAATGCACAGTAATTCCCAAAACACTTAGGGAAGAAGCGGGGGAGTGGAATAAATCGGGAAGATATACACTAGGTTCGCCCTTGTGTTGACCCCATAAATAAAAGAAGTAGGGAAAAAGCTACCGTTCGAAAAGATAAACCTCTAGGCAAGGTCACCTAGGGTCATAGAAACCCGAAGTCTATTTTAACGACCGCCTAGTGAGTCTTTCACTATTTTCACAAGATGCTTAGCACTTAGAGACCTTTTCGAGTCTTGGGTAGGTTGGGTAGCCGTAAAAAGTTATCTTGGAACTCTCAAACTCCAAAAGTACAAAAAAAAATTAGAAAAGAAGAAAAATAAAAAAATGTATCTTCCCTTTTCAAATAAGGCGAGGACTTAGGCGATTTGCATTCTGGTAGGCACCCAAGTACTGTTGAGTTTTCGTAGTTTAGGACCTTAGTTGAAATTTTCTATTGTTAATAAACGACTTAGGTCTAAATGATCTAATCATAATTCTGTTTTTATACATAGCACATAGTTTAATTTTGCTAGGGACTAGCAAAAGATAGGCATGGGGGTATGATATAAATATATTTATTGAGGGTAAAATGCCTATTCATGCATGTTTCTAGACTTAGATTTGCATTTCATGTTATAAATATTGCATAGCATGCATCGTTCTACATTTAGAGTTGTTGCATATAATTTAGGTTAATTACGTCCTTTTTGTGGTTAGGAGAGAAGGATATTTATTTCGGAGCCTCGGATTAATGATTCGACCGTACGGATCTGATCAAGACGACGATCGGAGTCCAACTCCTCTAAAATTGCCTCGATCGGAGTCCCGTAGCACCATATGCAGTCCGAGGAAGATCAACGACCAATGGATAAGGTGACATAATTCGGAGCTTCAAATGACAAATCCAACCATACGGATGGATTCGGGTCGACGATTGCAGCCTAATGGCGCAAAAATCGACTCAATCCGACCTCTGTAGTAGCCCCTACAACAAAAAGAAGATGGACAACCCAGATTGCATCATGTAGCGCAGCCCGAGCCACCCAGTGCACGCACGTGCCATTGCACATGCGCAGTGGTGCGGGTGCGTGCTCATGCGCTCAGGCGCGCATGCGCACAGCACAGTGCCAACGCGTGAAGCATGTGCATGCACGGAGAGTGCCTAGTGCAGCGTTAGCAGATCATGCAGCGGATCTTCAACGATAGATTGGCAGACTTACAGTGACGCTTACAGTTGTCGCTAATTCATCGCATGCCAATAAAGCCTGCTGTGGGTGCCAGCGGACATAAGCTGCCTACAGCAATGTTTCTAATGACGACCTAGATGTCACTAATAGTCTCATACCTATTTTTTCCTGTTCTCCTCCACTATAAAAGGACCTACACCCCGTCTCTTCCAAGCCATCTCTACCTACTCTACTCTCACCTACTCCCAAGCTCTAGCAAGCCTATCAACACTTCATTAGAGCTTGTTCTCAAGCTCCCAAGGCACCTATTAGTGTAGCGAACCTTTGCCCCATCAAATATTCTTCCAACTTCCCATCCCCATTCATAGGTTGCCTTGGAGCAGTCCTTCTACCTCCATTCCGGTAGCAGATCATCTCCGTCTTCTCACCTTCATTCCGAAGCCACGCCGAAGCTTTCCTCAACCCGACGTCGTCCTGCATCTCACCTCTGTTGTCCCGCTCCTCATCTCCTTCATCCGAGCTTCCACTAGGCACTGTCGTCTCACCGAACAGCTGATTTGGGAGATTTCCTCTCACCTCCCTCTCTTTTTATGCTTTCGTAGATTATTGTAATAGACATTAATGCAATACATCACATTTGATTCCATCTCTATCTTGTGATTGCTTGTCTTCTATTGCAAAATCACAAAAAAAATAACAAAATCCTAAATTACCAAAAGAAACAAATCGAAGTGTGGTTTTCAACTAAAGTAAACGTCACCTCCCTGTGTTCGACCTGGGACTCCCTTGGAGTTTCGGTATAAATTTTATCTGATCGGCGTGTTTTGCAACTACAACGACGGGTTACTTGTAACCCCAATTTCTAACACGCGAAACTCGTGTGATCACCCACCAAACATCATACGAAATAAAGCAAATCAATGCTTTAATAATCTTCAAACGAGGAGAATAAGTAGAGTTCATGATGATGTCAAAGAAGAGAGGGGGATCCATGCATCTCTGGTAGTTTTGCTTAAAAGCCCAATTAGAAATATTGCGAACCATGTGACTATCAGAGAAAAGATGAAGGAGAGTCTTAGGAGTAGGGTTGGTAGGACAACAATGACATTTAGAGGCCAGAGGAATCCCTAATTTCATTATCATCCGTAGGAAGTCTAAATTTGAGAAGTTTCCAAACATGCAAAGAAATTCTAAGGGGGAGCTTGAGATTCCAAATAATCTTAACAAAAGGATTCCTAGGAGAGTCTCTGAACATCAAATGGTAAGCATAAGAGACAGAGAGAAGAGGCAGGAGTCTAGATTGGTAAATCCTTTTGAGAGTCTAAAGTGATGTTAGAAATCTCATCAAGGATGTTGGGAGGAATGACATAGTTGAAAGGAGAATTAGGAAGCATAGCAAGAGCCCTTTGGATCGAAATAGGAGGAGGTATAGAACCATCAGGAAAGAAAGTATGAAGGGTAGAGTCACCAATCCACAAGTCAAACAAAAAATCAATAGTTCCTTCATGGATCTCCCAACGAATAAAAGGCTTCATATCGCTATAGGCTTGTAGCAGCAGGTGAGAACCAAGAGGAAGAGAAGACTCCGAATTGACATTGGTTCTTAACAAATCCCTCATAAATCGATGAAAGATAGAGTCCCCAAAGAATATGTTCCAAGCTCTCTTCATTCTCAAGGCCTTAATAAAAAAGCTTAGGTCATGAATGCCCAGACCACCATACTCAAGGGGGCGAATGATGGAACTCCAAGCAATCCAATGGTGGTGGGACCTATTCTCATAATAGCCCTAGAAGAAATTAGCAAAGAGATCTTGGAGTTTGTAAATAATGGAATTAGGGACATCGATAACAGATAAGGTATGAATAGGAGTAGAGGTTAAAACATGTTTAATGAGGAGAAATCTCGCAGCAGAAGATAGGAGATGGGCTTTCCAACTCGTAAGCTTAGATCTGATCTTGTCAATTATAGGTAAAAATAAGAAACCTTAGCCCGACCAGAGAATATAAGACAACCCAGCTAAGTGAAAGAGAAAGAACCCAGCCTAAAGCCCAAGATAGAGAGGAGCCGATCCCTACGGGAAGAAGGGAAGTGACGACCCACAAAGAAGTAACTTTTGGTGAGGCTAACAGTCTGACCCATAGATATCTCAAAGTCCTTTATAGGAGGCTAAATTCTGAATGGAAGAGGTTGCCATTCGTGAAGATGATGATATCATCCATGTAAAGAAGGGCTAAAGGGGAGTCAACACCTCTTTCCACCGAGAAAGGTTGGATTTTTCCAAGGAAGGCCAGCTCCTTAATACCACGAATTAAAGGTTCTATAAAAATATCGAAGAGAAAAGGAGAGATTGGATCTCCTTGTCTCAAGCCACAAGAAACAGGAAAAAATTCAAAAGAACACCCATCCACCAGAGCAGAAGAGCCCTCATGCTGCACAAAAGCTTTGATGAGGGAAACATTGTCAAAGAAGAAGCCAAAGCGTTGAAGGATCTTTTGTAGGACCTCCCAATCCACTCTATCAAAAGCCTTTTCAAGGTCAAGCTGAACAATAACATTAGAACCAAAGACCTTACGATCGACATGTTGGGCTAACTCAAAAGTAGTAGCAATATGATCAAAGATAGGTCTACCCTTGATAAAACCAATCTGTTCAGAAGAGATAATTTTGGGGAGAAGGATGAAAAGGTGATTGGCAACAATACCCGAGGCAATCTTATAGAAAACATTACAGAGGCTAATTGGGTGATAATCAGAAAGGTTAGTAGCCAAGGTTTTTTTTGGGAACCAAAGAGATAAAAGAATTGTCAAAGGCTCTGGGGACAAATTTAGTAGTAAAAAAGTGGGTGATAGCCTCAACAACATTGGGTTTAATCAAATCCCAAAACGTAGAGAAGAATTCGACGTTGAAACCATGAGGGCTCGGAGATTTATTAGAAGGCATATTGGAGAGGGAGTAAAAAATTTTAGACTCAGTAGGGATACAATTCAACTCGGTACAATCATCATTAGAGAGAATGCGAGGGATGGTGTCAATAAAGGAATTAACGTTGATATCCCCATGAGATGAGAGCAAACTTTTAAAAAAGTCCATAGAGAGAAAAGCAACTTTATCCCATGACCTTCACCA
This sequence comes from Thalassia testudinum, assembly GCA_037157565.1. NCBI lineage: Eukaryota > Viridiplantae > Streptophyta > Magnoliopsida > Alismatales > Hydrocharitaceae > Thalassia > Thalassia testudinum. The sequence goes on from JAZHRO010000016.1 coordinate 1,115,176, forward strand.
ATGGTAGAAGTAAGAGAGGTTCTAGCATTGATGAGAACCTCATCATGAGCCATAACTAGCTCATTTTGACCCAATACAAAGGATAAAAGCTCCTACATAACTCAAGGAAAGGCTTAACTCAGAGAATTCTGAGTTTAAGGAGAAAATAAGTCATAAGGGGTAAAAATGAAATTTTACCAGTATAATCTGCATACAGGGTAATTCAGGGTCCAAACATAGGTCAAAGCAACTTAATAAGAATAAAAGTAGGATGAGATGATCTAGCAAGGGCTACAGCAATTCCAAGGAACTAAATGATAATCTGTAACCCTAAAACAAACTCACTTCAATTCACGAGGTTCAAGGCAAAGCAAAAATGGAATAAACCCTTTAAAATTCATAGAAAAATAGTCTCTAGGGTTTAGAACCTTCAATTTGACCTTAGGAACCCATCTTGACCTACATTGAGAACCATACCCAATTAATAACTTAATTTGGGTTTTTGCGTAAATTGACCAGTCAAACAAGGTTTAATCTAGAAATAAAATTCACCATCAGATTCCTTAGGTCCTAATTAGTCATGTATAAAAACTTGAGCCTAAGAAGAAACTTTCTTGACCAACTTTACACTTTGGTCTCATATATTTACTTTTTGGCCCTCAACTTTTGAACCCTCGCATTTTGGCCCCTAACTCTCCTTCGTTCTTTGCGTTCAGGTCCCCCCTGCAAAACTTGCCAGCACCATGCTCCGGCGACCTTGCGCGGAGCATGGCGCCGCGCAGGGTGAGGGGGAGAGCCTGGCAAGTAAACCGGGGGTGCCCTGCGTCGTCAGTCGTCGCAGGGACACCCCCTGGTCGCTGTAACCCACCATACCGGCCGTGCGAACGCACGGACGGTATGGGTTTCCATCTCCGGCGTCCTCCGGCGAGGGAGACACGTCGTCTCCCTCCGCCTTCCTCCCTGATTCGGTCCCTATAAATACCCCCGTCGCTCCACCGTTCTTCCGAGCTCGGATCTGACGGAGAAAACCCCCAACTTTCCTCTCTTCTCACTTCGGCAGACGCCCACCAGCTCCGGCGGTTCTTCCTCCTCCTCCTCTTCGCTCTGCCGCAATACCAGCAGCAGAGACTTCTTCCCCTGATTTTCCCGCGACACGCCGCACCCAGCTGGCGCCTCTCCGGCCCTCTGCTCGCCGCCGCCCCTTCCCCCGGGCATCTTCTTCTCCGGCGACAGTCGATACGACTGTCGCCCGCTCCGGCCCCTCCTCCTCCTGCTAAGTAGGTAGAACTCCTCCTCTTCCTCCCCTCTTCCTTTTCCTCACTTTAAACATCTACTGTCGCCCTCGATTCCGACCCCTCACCCTCACCTTCTCCGCCTCCGGCCATCCTCCGGCGAGCCGCTCCCATCACTCCAGCAACCCACACGGCTCGCCGACCACCGCAGAACCTCCGCCTCCTCACCCTGATCAACCCCCGCCCTTCCACTTCCCCCACATCACCCTCTGCAACTCCACCGAACAAACCCATCTTCCGACCCACAGTCCGACCTAGGGCAGCCCTTGCACGCTGCCCCACGCCTCGCCACCACCCACACGAGCTTCGCCGCACGCTGGCGAAGCTCCCGGCACCTTCTGATTAGGCCGAGAGGCCGTTTTGCTGTGAACAGGTCACCCGTCCTCCGCCGCCATTGCCGTGCAGAAGGAGCTGCTTCGGCCTGCAGCTGCAGGCGCGCCACGCCCAGATTCGACTCCCAGGCCGTGCGAGGCATTTCGACAAAGCGTCAGGCTGCAGCTGAAGCGAAGCCCTCGCGCGAAGGCCTCGCGTAACGCCGCGATTACCAGCTGTTTCCTCCGCGCAGGTGCCAACTCGGGGTGGGACATTTAGTCCCACCTCGGAAAACTCTGAAGAGGCGCAGCGGTATAAAGTGAAAAAGTGCTGGAGGCTTATTGCCTCAGCACACGGGGTGAGGTCCCCTTCACCCGCCTGGTTACCCGGTCTCGTCCGCGCTCACGCCCCGCGGACCTGGCCCGACCCGACTTAGACTGACCTGCACTCCTCGCCCACCACGCACACGGTGGGCCTGGACCCGGGCGCGACTCGTACCCGGCTACCCGGCAGCTCTGGGAGAGCTATCCCATGAGTGGATTCTGTGAGAGAGAGACGCGGGGGAGGGTAGAGATAGGTTTTGCCCCTCTCTGATCAAGCTGTGTAAGTGTGCAGGCACAGGTGAAGAAGAACCGTGGAAGAAGACGAAAGCTGAAGGAAGGAGGATCACCGAGCGGCACTGTAGCAGCTGCAGTTTAAGTCGTCTGATTGGAAAATCAGACGACGTCCTGAAGGCAAAGAAGGAGAAGGAAGGCGAGGCAGAGGAGAACGCAGAGAGGCCAAGACAAGAACTGAAAGAAGAAGAAGAACACGAGAAGAAGAAGGTCTGAAGAAAGGAAAAGAAGAAAGAAAGAAGAAGAAGAACAGGACCGCAAGGGAGAAGAAAAAGAAAGAGACGAGCAGAAACAAGAACTGAAAGAAGAAGAAAAGCATCATTACTGCTGCAGATAAAGCAGAAGAGTCAAGCAGAAGAAGATAGGCAAAGAGAAAAGAAGAGAAGAAGAAAGAAGCCAACAAATTCTCTCTCTCTCTCTCTCTTTCTTTATTTTTGTAAAAGAAACTTGTACCCCTAGAATACAACTTGCTCCCTGAGTTCGACCTTGGGAACTCTCTTTTATTTTCCGAGTAAAAAATTTATATATTTGAAATGATGGCAATAACTGGCTATACTACAACGCTATAACAATAAAACCCGGTTATCTCTCGAAGCCAACGTTTCATTTGGCGTCGCTGCCGGGGAGCAACGGCTATTCTAGAGGTAAACATTCCTATTTCTTTTTAATTTCTGATAATCTCCCCTCTTTTGTGCAGCTACAGGAAATAAAGAAGACAAGCAACCGCACGACAACCACTCCGAGGACAGGTAAATTTTTCCTCTCGCTATTAACCCCTAAACTCTAAAGAGGAAGAAAAGAAAAGAACAAGCAATATAGGGCTAACCTGTCTTCCATACTTAGTAACCATAAAGAGTTGCATGTTTTCAACTCATTAGTCCTGCACACTATTAAGGGTATTTAAGGGCTAACACATTCTTGCTTGAGCCCTAATTACCCAACAAAGAACTAACTGGACCAAGTAGAGCCAACATAAGATTCAACATTAGGGTTTTAGAGACACACTACTTAAATCAAGAATGGAGAAAATCCAAAAGAAGTGTGCCTAAACCATTGATTGAAAATACCTATTCAAAAGAAAACCTAAAACAATTGGCTCTCTAAACACTTGAACCCTAAAAGACAAGACCAAAAAGCTCTCAAAGAAAACAAGAGGTAAAGTTGACCCCTTGGGTAAACCAACCTTAAATTAGGTCACTCTTTGCACTTAAAAGACTAAAGTTCAAGTGAAACCTTAAGCACCCTGATCTTAAAATTGGTAGACTTAAGAGGTCATGATCCCCATTCTGGTCTACCTGGAACCGCAGTGACAAGAGAGGTTGGGTGGGGGAAACCCTGTAACCCGTGGGGACGCTCTACCGTGTAGGGGTCTTCGCGGGACTCTCCCTCTCTGGCTGCCCAGGTAATTCTCAGGTGGACGATCTTTCTGATCAAGGGGTCCATCTGCCCCGCACCTCTATAGTCACCCAACACATTTTTGGGTGTCTTGATTGGGTCCAGCACCTTCTAAACTTACCTCTTCCAACAGTGCATGTACGGAAGGAGGTCCTTAAGACCACCCTTAAGACCTCCTTTAGAAATTCGCTCTCGTCAAGGCCAAGCCTCGACGCCCGTGTTTGTGCAGCAACACCCTCACATTATTCTCTCTTCTGATTCAGAACCAAGTTCTTCTTCTTCCCCCATCATGGCTCAGCCAGTTGAGGAAGAAAATAATCTGGAACACCAGCTCCAGCGACTCAATGACCTCTTCCAAAACTTCGTGCACCCACCACAGCGTCCTATGATGCGGGACCACTACAATCCTACTGCGGTGGCCATTGAGCCTCGAGTCAGAATCCCGATTGGAGGACCTGATTCCGAATTAAAGCCCAACATGATTCATGCTATACCTAAATTCCATGGGCTTAATTCTGAAGATCCCTTCCAGCACATCAAATAGCTAAAGCATCTGGCCCACACTTTTGGATCAGATGCGTAAAATCGGGATATTCTTCTCATGAAGATGTTCTCCTTTTCTCTTATGGACAAGGTCGCCCATTGGTATCAAACTCAGACCCGGCCGATCAACACTTGGGAAGAACTTCAATCCGAGTTTTTGAAAAAGTTTTTCCCCGTTGGTCGGACCAACGCCTTGCGCCATTAGATTACACACTTCACTCAACAATCAGGAGAACCTCTCCATGAGGCATGGGATCGTTTTCAAGATCTCATGAGAAAGTGCCCCCATCACGGAGTTCCTAAATGGGAACAAGTCCAATCTTTTTACCAGGGACTCCATGAGGACATCCGCCTTTTCGTTAATGCAACTTGCGGAGGAAACATCATGGGTCAACATGAAGACACCGTATGGGAGATTCTCGAAAACATGTGCGAGAACTCCATCAACAATGACTCCATGGAATTATTCGACAGGACGAATACCCGCGCAGCGACGAATCTTAAGGGAGCACATGAGACGCAGGGCATGTCCGCATCAGTCGACCTGGAATTAATGGCCAGTCGATTGGACAAGGTCTCAATCATTGAAAAGAAGGTGGATGAGCTGACTCAGCACTTGCAGCGAGCCACCTCCGCGCGTAACTCCTTTGCACAACCTCCTTCCACACAGGAGACTGTGCAAAACATCCTCCACCGATCTTCCCCTAGGATGGATCCATATCCATCCCCATCTGATTCTTGGATCGGAGGATCATCCGATCCTTTCTACACCAGCCGGGGGAACTCCATTCCCCCTTTCCCTGATTCTCAGGAGGTTCCTCAGACCTGCGAGGACCTCAACGCCATCCAGAACGACCCATTCTCCAACACTTACAACCCTGGATGGCGAAACCATCCCAATTTTCAGTGGGCGGGAAATTCCCAAACCCAAAGACCACCTTTTCAGTCCCGCCCACAGCCCTCTCGTCATTACCAGCCGCTTCAGCCTCGGCCCAACCCTACTTATCCATCAGGGCCAAATCAGGATCAAATGTCCCTAATCCTTCAGACTCTAGCTGACATTCAAAAAACGAATGCGGCTATTCAAAAACAGCACAAGGACGAACTTACAGAAGTTAAAACTCAACTGGCCCAGTTGGCAAATTCTCGCCAGCCAGGCACACTCCCTTCCCAACCTCTTCCTAACCCAAATAACGTGCCAACCCAGAAGCGCGTTATGAATCCAAATTTAGGCCACGCACAATGGATTTATCAGGCCCCTACTGCTCCATCTCCAGACGAGATGGAAGCTTCAACTTCTTATGCGGGATTTCAGCAGCAGCCACCCCTCTTACCAAACCCAAACCAAAATCAGGCCGGATTAAATTCTGTAACAATACGTAGTGGTAAAACAACTCAAGACCCGCATTATCCAAACCACTCCAAGCTTGATAACCATGACCCTAGGATAGTTATCCAAGATACCATTGTCCCAGATCCACAACCTGGACCTATCCTAGAAGAACCAACCAAGATCCCGTTTCCCGAGGCCTTGACCAAGGGAAAGAAGACCACCAAACCCGTGGCCCCTGAGGAGGACCTGGTCAAGCTCTTTGAGCAGGTCCACATAAACATCCCCTTGATGGATGCAATCCGCCACGTACCAGCTTACGCACGATTTCTAAAGAATATATGTACACCCCAGCGTAAGCCGCGAACCAAGGGAGGGAGCCCAATTGTTCTGTCAGAGCAAGCCAGCTCTGTAATCCTCAGTAGACTCCCACCCAAGGCAAAAGATCCTGGTACTCCCCTGATTTCCTGCAAGATAGGTGGTACCCAATTTGATAGAGCATTGTTAGACTTGGGTGCATCCATAAACCTGATACCCACATCCTTACTTGACCATCTAGAAGAATCTGAGCTAAAACCAACCGAGGTGACATTACAATTAGCAAATCGATCTATAAAGTCACCAAAAGTTATTCTCGAGGATGTTATCGTAAGAGTGCGGGATTTCTATTTCCCAGTGGACTTTATAGTCTTAGATATGGATGCACCTGAGAACCCTAGGGATACACCAATCATTCTAGGGAGACCTTTCTTGGCTACTGCTAGAGCCAACATCAGCTGTGAGGAGAGCCAAATAGAGCTTAAGTTTGAAGATCAAACACTGAAAATTGATATATTTAAGACCCAACAAGGAATTAATTGCGGCGTCATCGAACAAATTTGTGACATCAGGACCTTGGTTGATGAATCACACTTCCAGAATAACGCGATTATGCCTCATCAACCACAGAAGGATCTTGACTCGCAAACAGAGGAGTCGAATCCAGATATGAATAACCCAGTAACTCCCACCCTCGAACCTCACATCTATACTGAACCACCCGCTGCTGCTGATAACCCCATCCTCGAACTGAAACCCCTTCCTGCTCACTTGAAATACATCTTTTTGGGTTCTAATCAGACCCTTCCTGTGATTATCAATTCCAACCTCAGTCCTGAACAGGAATCCCGTCTGATTGTTGTCCTCCAGCAACATCGCAGAGCCATCGGGTGGACTCTCGATGATTTGACCGGAATAAGTCCCTCTTATTGTACTCATCATATCTATTCGGAAGAGGGCACACGACCTTCTCGTGAAATGCAGAGACGCTTAAACCCCAATCTGCAGGAGGTCGTGAAAAAGGAGATCATCAAGTGGTTAGATGCCGGAATCATCTACCCGATCTCCGATAGTCGTTGGGTGAGCTCAATTCAGGTCGTGCCCAAGAAGGCAGGACTCACCACTATAACAACTGAGACCGGAGAAATCATTCCTACCCGATTAGCCAACTCGTGGAGAGTCTGTATAGATTACCGCTGACTCAATTCCTCCACGAAGAAGGACCATTTCCCACTACCCTTCATTGATCAAATTCTCGAAAAACTTGCGGGAAATAGGTTCTTCTGCTTTCTTGACGGGTACTCCGGTTATAACCAGGTGGCAATCCATCCTGAGGACCAAGAAAAGACCACGTTCACCTGCCCCTTCGGAACATACGCTTTCTGAAGGATGCCTTTCGGTCTTTGCAATGCACCCGCTACTTTTCAGCGATGCATGCTTGCCATATTCTCAGATATGGTAGGTGATTATCTGGAAGTCTTCATGGATGACTTTTCAGTTTTCGGAGCATCATTCGACGATTGCCTCCAACACTTGGTCCAGATACTCAGGCGGTGCATCGATGTGAATTTGGTTCTTTCCTGGGAAAAGAGCCATTTCATGGTGCCTGAGGGAATTGTCCTGGGACACTCAATTTCGGAGAAAGGTATCCAAGTGGATCGAGCTAAGGTTAATCTGATTTCTCACCTTCCTATGCCTAGCTCGATCAGGGACATCCGTTCCTTTTTAGGGCATGTCGGTTTCTATCGACGATTTATCCCTGATTTTTCAAAAATCGCGCGCCCCCTGACCACTCTTCTCTCCAAGGATGTTCCTTTCGAAATTTCCAAGGAATGCACTCAAGCATTTGAAATCCTGCGTGACCGAGTCACCCAAGCCCCGATCCTACAGTCCCCTGATTGGTCTCAACCCTTTGAGATCATGTGCGATGCATCCGACTTCGCTGTAGGAGCGGTCTTGGGGCAGAAAATTGACGGGAAACCTGTGGTCATTTACTACGCCAGCAAAACACTCGATGAGGCTCAGCGTAACTATACGGTTACTGAGAAAGAGCTGCTAGCTGTAGTATTTGCCCTAGAAAAATTCAGATCGTACCTTCTGGGTTCCCGTGTCATCATATACTCGGATCACACAGCTGTGAGGCATCTCCTTGCAAAGAAGGACGCGAAACCTCGATTAATCCGATGGATCTTGCTGTTGCAAGAATTTGACCTTGAGATTCGCGACAAAGCGGGAAAGCAAAATGTGGTAGCTGATCACTTGTCCCGTCTTCCTTCTGAAATAATTGACTCTCCCGAACCCATCACTGAGCATTTTCCCGATGAGCACCTGCTGACTATTGGTACTAGCCTTCCATGGTTTGCTAATGTAGTAAATTACTTGGCATCTCATCAGATCCCGTCCGATTGGTCGAAGGCCAAGAAGGACAAATTACGCTCCGATGCCAAGTATTACATTTGGGAAGACCCGTACCTCTTCCGCATAGGTGTCGATCAGATCATCCGGAGATGTGTCCCGGAAGGGGAATTCAACAATATCCTCTCTTTCTACCATGACCAGGCATGCGGTGGCCATTTCGCCGGGCATAAAATCGCATCAAAAGTCCTCCAGTGCGGCTTTTACTGGCCCACACTGTTCAAAGACGCATACAATCACTGCAAGGCATGCAGTCGTTGCCAGACTTTGGGCAACATGAGCCATCGCGACATGATGCCTATGTAACCGATTCTAGTATGCGAAATCTTTGATGTTTGGGGGATTGATTTTATGGGCCCCTTTCCTGTTTCGGATGGTTTCGAATACATTCTGTTGGCTGTGGACTACGTGTCCAAATGGATCGAAGCCATACCGACCCGAACCTGTGATCACAAAATCGTTCTCAAATTCATTCATCAAAACATTTTCTCAAGGTTCGGGATTCCTCGTGCAATAATCTCTGATGGGGGGACCCATTTCACAAATGCTCAGTTTAGGTCACTGATGACCAAATACGGGGTGTCTCACCGAATCTCTACTCCTTACCACCCCCAAACTAATGGTCTAGCTGAGCTGTCTAATCGGGAGATCAAGAAAATCCTGCAAGTCACTGTTCGACCTGACAGGAAGGACTGGTCGTCCCGACTTCCGGAAGCATTGTGGGCCTATAGGACCGCCCACAAGACCCAATTGAGCATGTCTCCCTTTAGACTGGTGTACGGAAAGGCATGCCACCTTCCCGTAGAACTGGAGCATAAAGCCTATTGGGTAGTACGAAACTGTAATCTAGATCTTTCCAAGGCTGGGACCCACAGAAAACTCCAAATCAGCGAGATCGATGAATTACGCCTAGACGCGTACGAGAACTCGCAAATCTACAAGGAGCGGGTTAAAGCCTTCCACGACAAACACATCTCGAGAAAGATCTTTCATCCTGGTCAAAAGGTCCTACTCTTTGATGCCCGACTAAAACTCTTCCCAGGAAAACTGAGATCCAAGTGGGTCGGACCATATTTGGTCCGACAGGTTTTTGGAAATGGAGCAATCGAAATCAGTCCACTCAGCCACGATTCTGAACCTTTCATCGTGAACGGTCAGAGACTCAAGCCGTTCATTGATGTAACTTCTACTGATTTGGCTGAAGCATCTTATATCCTCCTTTCCCCTTGAGCTTATTGCGCCCAGCCGATGGCGTAAAACTCAGCGCTTAACGGGAGGCAGCCCATCATTCTCTTTGAAAACCTGAAACTTGTTCTGACACCTTTTTGCACTTGAGGTTCACCCTTGTAGACAGCCGACCCCACCTCAGATGCTTGCATCTGGGATTAGAAATCGTCCGCAAAAATTCAACCCGACCCATCCACTCATCCAAATTTCTGTCTTAAGGAATGAACTAAGTTAAATAAAAACCCCGTAGGTTACAATGAGGACATTGCAAATCTTAGGCATGGGGGGGGTATGGAAGTGCAAAACTTGTAAGAAAAGGTTTCAAACAAAAAAATTCACATATGCCAAAAACACCATAAAAATTAAAAATTTTTTCGAAAAAGAATAAAAGGAGAAGGAAATTTTGTGAAGGAGAAGGAGAAGAGAAACAAAATGAAAAAGGAGCACAAAATTATAAGAAAAGGTGATAGTCATTAGTAAGGAACTAAGGAATTAACCTAAGTTCTAGACCTCATTCAAGAAAATAACTGAAAAGTGCATAATGAGATTAGTAAGAACGCAAACCTTAGGCATTCTTGAATAGACTCTTAGTACCCATTAAGATCTAGACACTCCTCAAGAGGTTGAGGAAAATGAAAAGCTGAAGTATTAGGTCTAAGGCTTAGGGAGTATTTGGCCTCGTTAACTAATTTTTGGTTTACGGGACTCAGTAACCTAAGCACCCTAACCTCACACACAGCCTGGTTCAGTAAGCGTAAAAATCAAAATCACGCAGAAGCGTCGCAAAATTCTGAAAAGAACACCTAGAATAGGAGCAGCCGATCGACACAAGTTGATTTGGACGAGTTCCCAGTGCGGAGAGGCGGGAAATCCCCTCGAAGATGCGTAACAAAATATCATCTCCTCGATGCCTGTCTCTTAGGATATTTACATATCCTACTGGGGGCATGTAAGCACTCTGTTGATTCAGATTCCATGGATGGCATTATCTCGAAGTGTCAATTGCCAGGGTCTGGATTCGACCACGGAACACCATGGATGGGATTATCTCGAAATCTCAATAGCCAGGGTTTCGGGGGTTGCCATGGGCGGTGCTATCTCGAAGCATCGATTGCCAGGAACCCTTAAGGATTGATGATGGGAGCAAGGAATCTGATACAGACCGTGTTGAAAAGCCAATCCTAGGCTAGAACTAAAAAGAAAAAGAGAGAGAAAACTCTCCAAACAGAATAACTTTCTATCTCTCTCTTACAAAACGCACTGCGAACTGAGCCAGGGCTAAAATCATTTCAAGCACGGGTGCTTTAACCACAAAGTCCAATAAACCTTAAGTTAGTTCTTGTGGGCCTTAAAAACCTTTGCTAAAGACTGAGGCTAAGGCTAGACAGATTTGGATCTTGATTGGTACTAGAGTACCTTTTAGGCCTATGGTCAGCATTCTAACCTAATCTATGCTCAAATAAAAAAGCACTTATCTAAAGCTATTAAAAACTTCATGGTTTAGAACAAGGGTTGAAACCTTAAGTTTTTGCTAAGGGACTAGCAAAAGCTAGGCATGGGGGTATGATGAGAACCTCATCATGAGCCATAACTAGCTCATTTTGACCCAATACAAAGGATAAAAGCTCCTACATAACTCAAGGAAAGGCTTAACTCAGAGAATTCTGAGTTTAAGGAGAAAACAAGTCATAAGGGGTAAAAATGAAATTTTACCAGTATAATCTGCATACAGGGTAATTCAGGGTCCAAACATAGGTCAAAGCAACTTAATAAGAATAAAAGTAGGATGAGATGATCTAGCAAGGGCTACAGCAATTCCAAGGAACTAAATGATAATCTGTAACCCTAAAACAAACCCACTTCAATTCACGAGGTTCAAGGCAAAGCAAAAATGGAATAAACCCTCTAAAATTCATAGAAAAATAGTCTCTAGGGTTTAGAACCTTCAATTTGACCTTAGGAACCCATCTTGACCTATATTGAGAACCATACCCAATTAATAACTTAATTTACGTTTTTGTGTAAATTGACCAGTCAAACAAGGTTTAATCTAGAAATAAAATTCACCATCAGATTCCTTAGGTCCTAATTAGTCATGTATAAAAACTTGAGCCTAAGAAGAAACCTTCTTGACCAACTTTACACTTTGGCCCTCATATATTTACTTTTTGGCCCTCAACTTTTGAACCCTCGCATTTTGGCCCCTAACTCTCCTTCGTTCTTTGCGTTCAGGTCCCCCCTGCAAAACTTGCCAGCACCATGCTCCGGCGACCTTGCGCGGAGCATGGCGCCGCGCAGGGTGAGGGGGAGAGCCTGGCAAGTAAACCGGGGGTGCCCTGCGTCGTCAGCCGTCGCAGGGACACCCCCCTGGTCGCTGTAACCCACCATACCGGCCGTGCAAACGCACGGACGGTATGGGTTTCCATCTCCGGCGTCCTCCGGGGAGGGAGACACGTCGTCTCCCTCCGCCTTCCTCCCTGATTCGGTCCCTATAAATACCCCCGTCGCTCCACCGTTCTTCCGAGCTCGGATCTGACGGAGAAAACCCCCAACTTTCCTCTCTTCTCACTCCGGCAGACGCCCACCAGCTCCGGCGGTTTTTCCTCCTCCTCCTCTTCTCTCTGTCGCAATACCAGCAGCAGAGACTTCTTCCCCTGATCTTCCCGCGCCACGCCGCACCCAGCTGGCGCCTCTCCGGCCCTCTGCTCGCCGCCGCCCCTTCCCCCGGGCATCTTCTTCTCCGGCGACAGTCGATACGACTGTCGCCCGCTCCAGCCCCTCCTCCTCCTGCTAAGTAGGTAGAACTCCTCCTCTTCCTCCCCTCTTCCTTTTCCTCACTTTAAACATCTACTGTCGCCCTCGATTCCGACCCCTCACCCTCACCTTCTCCGCCTCCGGCCATCCTCCGGCGAGCCGCTCCCATCACTCTAGCAACCCACACGGCTCGCCGACCACCGCAGAACCTCCGCCTCCTCATCCTGATCAACCCCCGCCCTTCCACTTCCCCCACATCACCCTCTACAACTCCACCGAACAAACCCATCTTTCGACCCACAGTCCGACCTAGGGCAGCCCTTGCACGCCGCCCCACGCCTCGCCACCACCCACACGAGCTTCGCCGCACGCTGGCGAAGCTCCCGGCACCTTCTGATTAGGCCGAGAGGCCGTTTTGCTGTGAACAGGTCACCCGTCCTCCGCCGCCATTGCCGTGCAGAAGGAGCTGCTTCCGCCTGCAGCTGCAGGCGCGCCACGCCCAGATTCGACTCCCAGGCCGTGCGAGGCATTTCGACAAAGCGTCAGGCTGCAGCTGAAGCGAAGCCCTCGCGCGAAGGCCTCGCGTAACGCCGCGATTACCAGCTGTTTCCTCTGCGCAGGCGCCAACTCGGGGTGGGACATTTAGTCCCACCTCGGAAAACTCTGAAGAGGCGCAGCGGTATAAAGTGAAAAAGTGCTGGAGGCTTATTGCCTCAGCACACGGGGTGAGGTCCCCTTCACCCGCCCGGTTACCCGGTCTCGTCCACGCTCACGCCCCGCGGACCTGGCCCGACCCGACTTAGACTGACCTGCACTCCTCGCCCACCACGCACGCCGGTGGGCCTGGACCCGGGCGCGACCCGTACCCGGCTACCCGGCAGCTCTGGGAGAGCTATCCCATGAGCGGATTCTGTGAGAGAGAGACGCGGGGGAGGGTAGAGATAGGTTTTGCCCCTCTCTGATCAAGCTGTGTAAGTGTGCAGGCACAGGTGAAGAAGAACCGTGGAAGAAGACGAAAGCTGAAGGAAGGAGGATCACCGAGCGGCACTGTAGCAACTGCAGTTTAAGTCGTCTGATTGGAAAATCAGACGACGTCCTGAAGGCAAAGAAGGAGAAGGAAGGCGAGGCAGAGGAGAACGCAGAGAGGCCAAGACAAGAACTGAAAGAAGAAGAAGAACACGAGAAGAAGAAGGTCTAAAGAAAGGAAAAGAAGAAAGAAAGAAGAAGAAGAAGAACAGGACCGCAAGGGAGAAGAAAAAGAAAGAGACGAGCAGAAACAAGAACTGAAAGAAGAAGAAAAGCATCACTACTGCTGCAGATAAAGCAGAAGAGTCAAGCAGAAGAAGATAGGCAAAGAGAAAAGAAGAGAAGAAGAAAGAAGCCAACAAATTCTCTCTCTCTCTCTTTCTTTATTTTTGTAAAAGAAACTTGTACCCCTAGAATACAACTTGCTCCCTGAGTTCGACCTCGGGAACTCTCTTTTATTTTCCGAGTAAAAAATTTATATATTTGAAATGATGGCAATAACTGGCTATACTACAACGCTATAACAATAAAATCCGGTTATCTCTCGAAGCCAACATTTCAAGCATGTTTGGCAAAATGCTTTTTGATGGTAGTTAATTTTACAACCTTTGCCTTTATGAAGCCAGTTAATTTTAGTTTTTTGAAATAAGAAGTTATTGAACTTAGCTAGGGCATCATCAAGGAGAATAGAAGTGTCATTGAGTTTAGCAGTAGTATTATCATCCCAATGATGGGATAGTTTGGCATCCAACTCTTCATAGCAAGATTCAAGATCTTCGACCATGTTGTGAATATTACCAAAATTCGATCTGTTCCAAGCTTTGAGACTCCGTTTCAAAATGTGAAGCTTAGAATAGAGTTTGGAGATAGGATCAGAATTAGGGATAGTAGAAGCGTGCCAAATTTCATCCTCCAAGCCTCCAAGTCTCTCGAACCTCAACCACATGTTCTTAAACCTAAAAGGTCTAGGACGGTTCACTGTAGGAACAACAAGACAAAAGAGCAAAGGGGCATGATCTAAATTACGGTGAGAAAGATAACAGCCAAGAGGCGCAAGAGCCATGCCCTCAAGATTGAGAAGAATTCGATCTAACCTTTGGTAAATCCTAAAAGAGCCCTGCCTACCATTACACCACGACAATTAGTTACCACCCAAGGGAAAATCAATAAGAGCCAAATCATTGATAAACCTTTGGAAGGGAAAAGCTTGGGAGCCAGAGAAAGGACGACCACCTCTCTTCTCAAAAGTTGAGAGGATGGTATTAAAATCCCCACCAACAAACCAAGGGAAGGAAGGGCACGAGGCAACAATCGAGGTAAGATGATTCTAAAGATTGAGCTTGGTATTAGAGTCATAAGAAGCATAGACAATAGAGATGTTAGACATGCGACCAAGATGCCTACATTCAACCGTCAAAGCTTAGGAGTAAGAGTATAAAGTAGTAATGGAGATCGGGTCTTTCTAGAAACACCAGATGTTGGGACAATCAGAGGGAGCTAAAGCATGATCAAAGTGGATTTCTTTCACAATTCTAGAAATTTTCGAAGAATTAGCAAAAGGCTTTAATAGAAAGATAATCTGAAGATGATTGGAAGAAATCATAGATTTGAGTTGATTTAAGGTAGGAATATTAATGATGCCCCTACAACTCTAGAAAAGGCAATTCATTGGGAAACAGAATGAGTTTGGGATTTTGTTCAACTCCTGATAACCCTAGTTGAACCCATCGAGGAATGACCTCCACGGACTCCTCTAAGCCTAGATGGAGAGTGCGCCACATGTGCCAATTCATGATGGATAAAAGACTTAGAAACAAGAATGTTCGAAGTATCAAGAGATCTCGCTTCAGAAGAGGAAAAACTGTTGTAACCATCATTGCTTAGTTCCTCGAACCCACCCTCCTGTAAGATTTTCGAAATCAAGGGAGGGTCAAGGTTTGGCGGAGGGGTGGGATGGGGAAGATAAATGCCCCAGGTGAGTTCACCATTGAAATTATTACCAACCAAATATTTGCCATTAGAACAACGAAGCTTAACCATTTCATGAAAATTTCACCGATAAATGATTTCTGAAGCAGCAGAATTATCAAGATTATCAAGATTTTCCAAAACTTTAAAATTGTTAGAGTGGTAAGAATTTGAAGAATCGTTAGGACGATAAAAATCAGTAGAGAAAATTGATTTCAAGGGTCCTTTTTTATTCCAGATTTTATCAGAAGAGGTATTAATCGAATTTAGCGGAAAACCTACAACAGTACAAGCATTCTCAGTAGAAGGCAAATCAACATCAGAAAAAGACTGATCACAAGAGTCATCAGCATGCAAGCCATTAACAGGCATAGGAAGATTGGAGGAGGTCACCTGAGCGGGGACCAAGGAGTCTTGAGGATGGTCCTCTGAGACTCTATTCTCCATACCCGGAAGGCGTTTGATGGTTCGGCGTTGACGATGACGTAGCTTGAGCTTCTTCAATGGCTTATCGAATTGAGGAGTAGAATGGGGATGAGAAGATTGAGAACTACCCAGAGAAGAAGAAGGATTATTACTAATTGAAGTATCAACACAATCACCCTTGCCCAACTCCTCCGTTGGGAATTGAGCAGAATCAGAGGGGTTCTGAGGAAGACCCTCTTCCACATCAGGCTGCAAAAGCTCCACGACAGGATCAGAAGATGAGGCATCCCTAGAAGGATGAGATCGGTCAACCTGAAAAGGGACCTAAGAAGCATTAGAAGCCATACCCCCTTAGTGGGAGGGTTCTCAAACATATTATGAGATGAACACCGCAACAACGAATGGCTAAAAGGACAACAGCAAGAGCAGAAAAGAGGAAGCCTCTCATAAACAATTCGTTGCTTAAACTTAATGTCACCATTCAGAAAACGAAATCCGGCCTAGACGAAAGCATATTAATCTCCACACAAACACGCGAATAACTTGGTTGAAAACCACAGACAGTGCACGGATCAACAAAGATTGGGTTACCGATTTGATAACCAAGAGATAATAGAGCGTTGGGGTGAAGGAGATGGAGATTCAGTCCCGAAAAGCCCACACACCGGCGCATAAGGCATCAGGGAATCGGTACAAAAAGTGGGGCTCCATTTGATGAACTTGATACGCACACGCTCCAAAACCACAGACCCACTGCATAATCTTGTAGAAATCCAAATAAGAAGTGCAATGAATCAATCAGTGGCGAAAATCGAGAGAGAATCGAAAAAGGGGAAGAAATCTTGAGCTTACTAGTGAGCTTACTAGAGAGGAAGTCCCTCATGTCCTGAAAAGAGGGCTTGGGACCCCAAGAACGAGCCACCACAATAGAGGAGAAATTAGTGCCCAGGCCAGAGACCTCCTCTGCAGAGAAGGAAGTGCAAGAGACACCATCCAAAATGATTGATTTGCGAACAGGCAGTGGATGCTCCTCAAAATGCATTGCAGAAGAAGGATCCTGACTAGATACCACCGAAGCAAAGGAAGGCTTCGAAGAAGGATTCAGACCAGAAACCTCCGAAGGAGGAGAAGAAGGCTCCTTAGCAGCATGAGGCAAAACCATTGCAAACCACCAAACCCAAAACACCAAAAGAAGCCGAAAAGCCACAAAGCCCAAAAAGCACACCAAAGATCACCAAACCAAAAGGAAAGTGAGATCATAGGCAAACAACAAGAAAAACATAGGCCAAACCACGAAAAAGCGAGGACATAAACCTCGTAACATCAACTAGTAGGAGAAGCAAACAAAACAATAACCACAAAGGAAAAGGAGACGCGATCCCCATCGATCGCAGGGCCCAAGAAGGACCTGTAAAGGCAAAGGCCTACTAGCCTCTCCCCAAAAGGGGAGGGTAGTAGGGTTTCACCAGAATAAGAGGAGTGGGATGTGAGGAAAAGAAGGAAAGGGAAGAGGAAAAGGAGCCGAGAGGAGAGGGGCGCTCCGAAAGGGAAAAAGAGGAGGGGAGGGAAGGGCGTGCTCGCTCTCTGCGAAAGAGCATCTTCTGCGTTAAGCCTTCCTTAACCTCATATACTTAGCTAGTAAAAGAATATGACATGATAGGTATAAGAAGTAATTGTATCTTGATATTTTCATATTTAATTACTTAATTCCTGCCTAATTATTGCTTGTTTGATTGTAATTTAGGTCATATTGCATTGCATTAGGTCAAATTAGCCATGTTGTGGCATTTGTAAAAATTACATGTTTATGTGTTAAATTGTAATTTTTACTGCTACTTATATCTAGTGCCTTGATAAATATTTTTAGATACGTTTGTAGGTACCAGATTTGAGACTGATTGGAGCTCCATATTAATGAGAAATCAATTTGACTCATTTGTTCTGATTAGGGCTAAACCTATCCTCAACTCTAGCTCAATTAACCCTTTTTCCTAGCTCAAACCTAAGCCCAATAGCCTCCACATAAATTCCCATGCCCACCTTGTCAAGAAAAATCCCATACACACTTTGCTAATTTCCTCCTAAACCTCCGTTACCATCTTTCTAAATATCCCATCACTTCAGGCACATGCACACAACACACCAATACGCCCAAACCCACGCAAGGCATGCAAATTCACGTAATCACACAAACGCTTACCGCCCAACAAAAGAAATCTCATCTCAACACACATACCCAACAACCTTTAACCCTTCCTCAACATTTCCTATGTAAACTTATCCCATGCAACCTTACGGAAAACACCCAACCTCCCCATGCACACGACTTCACCCACGTAACCCCTCCCCAACACCCCTTGTCCACTCATCCCATGCACCAACCAACGTAAATCCCTCGCACCTCTCGATATATTTGCCCACACCGCCTCCATCAGAACCGATCTCTCTCCCTCCGTTTTATTTTTCTTGATACTAAAATGTTTAGCACATAAAAATTACACTCATGAAAATCTGAGTCATCGATTAGAAGGTAATAAGACAAAAACTCTCCGGTATTTTTGTCTTGTTACCCCCATGGATGGCTCAAATTTCATGATGAGTTTCTTTGGTCAGATCTTTAGATATGTCTACCACTGTTCTTTCTGATAACTCTCTCTATCTCTCTCCCTCTCCCTCTCCCTCTCCCTCTCTCTCTCTCTCTCATCAATAATTTTCCGCCCAATCTCCCAGTTTGTCTCTCTATTTAACTCTCTCACATCCACGGCTCCAAGCCTCCAGGCCCTGCACATTTCATTTTTTTCCTTCAAATCGGCCCTCCATTAATTCCCAGCGGATCTCCCTCTCCACTAATTATCTCTCCCCCCTTCCCTATTTCATCTCCACATAGTTAGCCTCTCCACATACAGCTTCCGATCTCAACTCTCTCCTCTCTCAATTTCCAATAGCCGAACCCTCTCCCTCATTTTTCCCACTAACTCGCGACTCCTCCCATCGTTCCCTCCTATCTCCCATTAATTCATGGCCTCTTCCTTTGTCATTGTCATTGACTATGCCTCCATGCATCTCCACAATTTTGTGCTACTCATCCTCTGCTACGTCCACAAGGCAAGAGGATTGGGTGGAAGTCCCCACCCCCATCCAGTGCTTCTGCACCCGCCAGTTTCCTGCATTTTCCGTTTCTTAGTTCCTTTCTAGTAAGTAAAGTAAAGAAAACCATAACCAAGAACCAACGCAAATAAGTTGCAACGTAAGAGGATAGCTGACTGAGGAGAGAAAGCGCCCCTTCCCCCTCTCCCCCTTTTCTCTTCTGGAGAGCTCTTCCCCTCTCCGTTCCCCCCTTTTCCCCTTCTCCTTTGTTCCTTCGCATCCCGCTCCTCTCGTTTTGGTGAAACCCTACTTCCCTCCCCTTTCGAGGGGAGGTCAGTAGGCCTTTGCCTTTAGAGGTCCTCTTTGGCCCTTGCGATGGAAGGGGATTGCAACCTCCTTTTGTTTCTGCTATTTTTTTGTTTGCATGTTGTTTTTGTTCTTTTTGGATGGTTTGGCCTGAGTTTTCCGTGTTGTTTGCTCCTAATCTTGCTTTCCTTTGATTTGTTGCTCTGTCGAGCTTTTGTGCTTTGTGGCTTTTCGGCTTCTCGTGTCGTTTCCAATGTTTTTTAGGGTTTGCGATGGCTTTATCTCGTGCTGCTAAGGAACCCTCTTCTCCTCTTCCGGAGATCCCTGATCCAGATCCTTCACTAAAGCCTTCCTTCGCTTCGGTGGTTTTTGGTCAGACTCCCTCCTCTGTGGTGCATTTTATGGAACTTCGTTGCCTGTTTGTAAGTTGATCGTCTTGGAAGGTGTCTCTTGCACTTCCTTCTTTGTGGAGGAGGTCTTTGGCCTGGGCTCTGACTTCTCTACTTTGGTGGCCTGATCTTGGGGTCCTAAGCCCTCTTGTCAGGCCATGAGGGATTTCCTCTCCACTAAGCTCAAGATTTCCTCCTCTCTTTTGATTATCTCTCTTGATCTTCACCATTGGTTGATTCGTTCTCCTTATCTGGATTTCAACAAGATTTTTGCCTTGGATTAGGTGGTTTTAGAGTGTGTGCGTGTCTAGTTCATCAAATGGACACCTGCTTTTCGCACTGACTCCCCGATTTCTTCCACGTCGGTGTGGGTGGGTTTTCTGGGTCTGAATCTTCATCTCCTTCACCCCAACACTCTGCTATCTTTGGCTTATCAAATCGGTGACCCAATCTTTGTTGATCCATGTACTGTCCGTGGATTTCGTCCTAGTTATCCGTAGGTTTGTGTTGAGATTGATATGTTTTTGTCTCATTCGGATTTTGTTTACATTCAGAATGGGGCCCTCAAGTTTGAGCAATGGATTGTCTATGAGAGGCTTCCTCTCTTTTACCTCCGATGTTGTCTTTTTGGCCATTCGTTGTTGCATTGTTCGACTCATATCATATTTGAAAACCCTCCTGTTGAGGGGACTAAGGCTTCTAATGCTTCTCAAATCCCTTCCCAGGTTGATCATTCTCATCCCATTGAGGATGCCTCCCCTTCCGATCTTGGTGTGCAACGACCGTAGCTTGATGTGGAAGACGATCCTCCTCAGAACCCCTCTGATTTCACTCGGCTTCCAGCGAAGGAGTTGGGCAAGGGTGTTTGTAATGAAACTCCAGTTTGTAATAATCCTTCTTCTTCTTTGGGGGTCTCTTAGTTTTCTCATCCCCATTCTTCTCCTTCGCTGGATAAGCTTTCGAAGAAGCTCAAGCTGCGTCGTCATCGTTGACCTCGAACCATCAAGTGCCTTCCAGGTATGGGGAATGGGGTCTTGGAGGTTCATCCTCAGCATTCCTCGCTCCCTACTCAGGTGACCTCTTCCAATCTTCCTGTGGTTGATGATGGCTTTCATGCTAAGGTTTCTCCTGATCTGTATGTTTCTGATGCCAGTTTCCCTTCCTTTGAAAGTACTTGCACTACTATCAATTTTTCGCTTAACTTGACTCACTACTAGAAAAATGGGCTTTCGCGATGCTTTTGTAGCGACGACTTTTGTTAAAACTATCTTCTATATCGAATACCGCTCATTCCTCAAGCAGAATATATAAACTACGATTTTAAAATCGCCTTATTGATGATTTGAATGATATACATACCGTTGTTTATATTAACCCTCAATACCCCTTCTTGTATGCGAAGGTTCTTGCATTGACGTACACGATGGTTTTCTAAAAAACTGTCATGTATATCATTCACCAAAATTCCCTTCGGTGCAAAATTTCATGCCTTAACTTGACATTAAATGATGATTTTCTATAAAACCGTCCTTAAAGGTGACATATTAGCCACCACTGCGCCCGACCCCCTAGAAACCTCCCCTTCATTCCTTCTCTACGATCCCCTTCCTCCTTTGCACGACACCATTCGTCTCCGCTCCGCCCCCTCGTCTTCAGTAAGTCCCTGCCATCCCCCTCCTCCTCCCATGGTCGTCCCCCTCCTCCACGTGCTCCTCCTCCTTCCATGTCGCCACCCACCTCCTCCACACGAAATTGTCGCCCCCTCCTCCTCGTCGATCCCCACGACGTCGCCCACCTTGTCCTCCACACGCAGCTATCGCCCCCTCCTCCTCGACCAGCATCCGCCCACCTCCTCCCCCATCTGCCCCTCCTCCTCCCATTTCCCCCTCCCCCATCTACCCCTCCTCCTGCCTCCCCCCATCTGCCTACCTCCTCCCTCATCGCCTCTCCTCCTCCCATTGCCCCCTCCGCCATCTGCCCCTCCTCCTCCCACTACCTTTTCCTCGCATCCATCCTCCCTCCTCCCCTTGCCTCCCCCCATCCACCCCTCCTCCTCCTACTGCCTCCTCCCCCCATCCTCCTCCCCTTGCCTCCCCCCATCCATCCTCCCTCCTCCCACTCTCATCCCCAAACTCTCATCCCCATCATTTAATTTTTTAAATTAATTTTTATTACAAATTAATAATTATTATATTTGATTTGTGATATTTGATTTAGGTTACAGTCGTCATTGGACATGTGCACGTCGATTCACGTGTTTTGCAAGTTATGAATATGCACATTTTTGTATTAATTATGTTATATTTGTATGCATGAATGTGGGGTGTACCTATTTTAATTTCAATATTTAGAATGTGGGGTGTACCTACTTAGGTTTAGAATGTGAATTGCTTCTATGATGGTGGGGTGTACCGACTTGCTTTAGTAAATTATGATTGATCATGGGGTGTACCTACTTTTTTTTAAATATTTATTTGATTGTATTACGTATGTTTGATTGATTTAACAAATTGACCAATTAATTTCATATTTCACTTGTTACAATCACTCTACGAACAATCTAAAACTCATTGAAAATTAAATCAGAGGTTGGTAAACCCTAAAACCCTAATTTGATTCTCACATCATGCTATAGATAGCGTGAACATGAGAGCTCAAATTAGGCCTTGAATTCTTTATAAAACAATTTCAAAGTCTTCATTTAAACCTTCCAAGCATCAATTACCCTTCAGACTTTAGATTAAACTCATTTTGGATTGAAACATAATACCGCCCAGGTTGGGCTTTTGATATGGATTTTACATAGTTTATTAATAATGCGAAATAGTATCGTATGCATAAAAGTGATCAACTCGTACCTAGATAGTGGAGTATCTAGGGTCATCTAAGGAAGTCAAATTGTTAATTATATGAATTAATTCTCTCTTTCGCCTCTTAAATCTGTACTTTTCTTTTTGTATTTTCAATTTATCATTTTTAGGATTTTCAAAACAATTGGGTATTTGGAAAGCGAAGATGAACTACGCTAAAACCTACGTCGAAGTGACAAGAATGAAGTCCTTTCTTCTAGCAAGTGTGCCTAAAGTAATTAGAAGAGAAGGGGTGTGTGCACTAAGACTACAAAAGGATGAGAAACACACTAAGATAAAAACATAAATTGGAAGGTAAATGGAAATCTTGTATTGCTAGAGCTTAGAGTACATGTAGAGGAATGCTTCTTGCAAAAACTAAGTTGAGCTGAGTTAAGTCTTCGGGAGCTGGACTTATGCTGGTCTGAGCTGGTTGAGGTCATCTTTTGTTGGTTAGGTCTAACTAGTTGATGGCAGTAGCTAATCCTAGTCAGGTTGAGCTTCCAGTGGACTGTTTTGAGTTGTAAGAGCTGAGTGGAGCTGGGATCAACTGTCTTGAGTTGGTTTGGGCTACCATCTAGCTGAGGTGAGCTGAATGTAGTTGAGGTGAACTAGCTTGAGCTACCATTCAGCTGAGATGAGCTGAATGAAGCTAGGGATGAGTTGATCCAGCTAGAAGCAGGTTGGATCCAGCTGGGATGAGTTGGATCTAGCAGGGATCTAGCTGATATAAGCTGGATTTAGTTGGGATCCAGCTGATAGGAGCTTCTTCTTCTTCTGCCTTCCTGAATGCCAAGGTGTGTGGGATCTGGATTTCTGCCTATCACTGACACTCAGATAAATGCATAAAAAATACAAATGAAATGCAATGCATGCCTAACCTAGGTGAATGCCTAAATGCAGTCTGCAAACCCATTTGCGGAGTTAAAATCCTAACAGCTAGATATATTTTAGGATATAAGAATGATGATAAACTGCATTTATCAGCTTTTAATTTTAATCTGCCTAAGTGATTTGATCACTTAGAGCTCTTGAACAATAACAATCAGTGTTCAGGAACTCAAGGCGATTCTAAGAAAACTAGATGGGTCATGGCTAAGCCTCATCTTAGTGCATTTGAGATTCCTTGGCCAAAGCCACCCAAAACAAAGAACAAATTGGGTGTATGCTCATTTGAGACTGGAAATCCAATTAGAATCCCTCAGATTTATCGTAATACATCCAATTAAGCGAATAAAAACTTAATTCACTCAATCAAATCTATTTCAAACCAAATTGAATCCTAAACTCTCGATTAGGCATAAACTCTCAATTCACTCTTGATTGTGTGGTATACCCACTTTCTTCTAAATGTTAATTTGATTTTATTATGTATATTTGATTGATTTAACAAATTGAATTTGATTATCTTATGTACCCACTTTATGTTTGTTTGATATTATTATTTTAATGCATTTATAGATACACATACTTGCACAAATCTAGATGCACTTGAAGCCAAATAATAGGTATTCTAACCTCTAGGTTATAGGTTTTGGGATGGGATAATCGTGTCAAAATACTTGCCCGTCGACACTTGTGATCATGTTATATGGACAATGCAGTGTGTTTGTCTACCTCACTTACATTCACGAAGCTTTATCTTTATAGTATGCCATAAGAGTCGTCTTTTGTTCAGAGAAGTTCTTAACAAAGGGGAGTCATTGAAAATTTGATCACAACTTAGGGTTACTTGTCATATGGAACTAATGTCTGGAGGAATTTCGGTAGTATCTTTTCGCTTTTCTCCAGTATACCAACTAATCTTATATACGTTCCTAATGCACCCTTAAATAGGAGTTATTGGGAATGTAGTTAAGGTTAGTCTTGGGGTTATACTGGAGAAGTGCGAGGAGATTATGCTGAAATATCTTCAGACACCGATTACATGTAACAAGTAACGTTGCAATCAAATCTTCAAGGGTAAGCTATTAAGTAAAAACCTTAATCAAAATACAAATAATGTTACAAAATCAGATTATAATTATTGGGTGATTTTATTTCATTTTTGTAGAATATTATGGATAAGTTTTGGATTAGTTTGAGGAACTCGAATTACTCTCGATACAAGAATGGAGTGAGAAAGTTCCTTAATTGGGCATTTCATGACGATAGAAAGGAATTCAAACAAGGAGACGAGTTCAATAGAATTTTTGCCCATGTAGGAGGTGTTTGAATGGATATTCACATGATATGAACACTGTTTACGAGCATACAATTTGGAACGGTTGGTGGCAGCGTTATACTAAGTGGATTGCTCATGGAGAAGATTTTACAGAGGAAGTCAGATGATCTTTAATAGATTTCGATGAGACAGTTGTGGATATTGAAGTTGATGATATCGGTGAAATGCTTGATGAAATGAGAGTAAGAGTTGAACATCCGGCTAGTGGGGAAACTTCTAATCAGTTTTATGATGCTATTAGGGTAACAGATGAACCTATTACTCCCGTTATCATGTTTATTTCTAGGTTGTCATTTTTTTTGAAGTTATTTTAGATGAAGCTTACGAATAGAGCGACCTCTAAATTGATGTTCGAGGTGCTTGATGTGACGACCTGAGTTCTGCCAACCAACGAAACCCGAGTTACTGTATGCTAACTAAATGATCAATTTTCACTTTGAAATGATTTTTGCACAAGGAAATATGTCGTTGAAGTAAAGAAATGAGCGGTGGAAAATCAATCGTCAACAATTAAGATAAAATTACTCATAGAAGAGTGGGTCGTTTCCACAGGGAGGTAAGGGGCCTAACAGAACTTGCTAGACTCTCCCACAAAAGTTCACAATTAAAATTACAAAGAATCCACACCAAAACCTCTTTCAAGTGAGACTTATTGCATTCATACATGATGATAAGGCATTTAAATAAAGGAGGGAGGTCTTCTTCCTAAAAAATCCAGCAATATAAAAATCAAATCCAAAATCTCTTTTTCTTTAGCAATGGCATGGAATGTAATAAGTAATACATCATTTACTATAGAGAAACAAGCGACGTTCTCCCCTTTGCTCGCGCAAGGAGAAGAGGCCGCGGATGGTTGGTTAACTTTCTCAACATAGTTAATTAAGTTAATTATGCTTAATTATGTGCAAAAGAAGGTAACTTAGGTCAACTTGAGTTTGTGTTGATTAAGTAGTATAGGGTTAAGTTAACCTAACATTTTAGATTTTATTTCTTTTTAACTGGTTGAGTCCAGGTCGTTCGCTAGGAGTCATAACTTAATTAAAATTTACCATTAAATCTATGCTACTTATGAGAAGTATAATTAAATTTACTTTAATAACATAAATTTTGCTTAAGGATTTCAAATTAAAAGAATATGCAAAATTTCATAAGGTAAACACATTTACACAAATGATTTACTTTTACAAATAAGTAAACATGTTTAAATTTTTTTAATTTCTTTTCATTTACAAGAGATTAAGGCAAGAAAAAGTAATTCTAATATATATATGCCCTATTACAACATTAAGCTCAAAAGAAATTAGTAAAATGTAAGAAATTAAACCACAATTTTTCTTCTTTGTTTTCAGCCTTATCTTTCTTCTCTTCTTCTTTTACCTTTCTCTCTCACTCTCTCTCTTTTTACTTTTCTCTTAATCTTTCTCGAGCTCTTCTCTTATACATGTCTTCTTCTCTTTCTTTTCTTTCTTCTTACTCTACCTGTTATTTTTCTTTAGCCCTTGTGCCTGTCTACCTTTCTTTTCTCCTTACGAGCTCTCCCCTTCTTCTCCTTCTCTTCCTTTACATCCTTTCTTCTTCTCCTTCTCTTATGAACCTTTGCAATCCTTTTGAAGTCTTGCAGATCTTCAGAACCGAACCGGTTTAACCCTTTGAACCCAAAAATTAGGTTTTAAGGTTGGCGGCTTGGATCGGTTGGGGATACACAGAACCCCTCTCAGGGTGGGGACCAGACCCTAGTAGGTCCAAGCCTGGTTTTTATTTGGTTCGATTTATTTCCGATTTGCATAGTCTCGAGCCCATCCGGCTCATGGCTTCCTAGGACCACATGCACACGCCCTCACGGGCCCACACTCGCACTCCCACAGGCGCACACACACCCATGCACGTGCATCGCACGCACCCACACGCACACACCCATATGCTCATGTTCTTTCATGCACCCTGCGCTGACGACTGAAGTGCCTTAAACATAAATTACTTTTTTACCAAGGCTGCCGCTTTAGTTCCATTGATGTGGGACTATGTTTCCCCCTCCCAGACCAGACTTCACTTGATCATTCCAGCCAGCTCAGAGTTCCAATCCGAGCAAATGAAGGCTTGCTAGAAAGCTCTAAGGTTGATCTACACATTTGTAGTATCAATTTGATACTAAGGGAAGGTTTAGCTCTTCGATTTGAAGGGCGAAGGGACCTAGGTTGTTACGGCTAAATTGCCTGCAGAATGGAGTTTTGTCTCTAAAGTCCTATAGAAAGACATTTGACCTCCAGATGAGGTGTTGAATAGGTTCAGAGAGTGTTTTCACGGCTGTTGGTGAAGGTAGTGAACTCTAAGAAGCTTCAGGGAGATGATGAAGCTAAAAAGCTTCGCCAGTAAGCTTCAGAACTTGAATTCAAGTTATGAAAGGTCCAACAGATGGCTGAAGACCTATTTAATCAAATCAAACAACCTCCAGAGGTTGTTAAGAAACTATCTGGGCAAATTATCCACTTGAATCTCATCACAAACCTACTGTCGTCAGATTGGGTTCAAAAACAACCCAAACTGACAGAAATCAATTTCTACCATAAAATCGATCAGAGCTCACCCAAATTGCATTTGAATCATTTACAAACATCACAGGAACAGATTGGATTCCTCAATTTGTCTGATTGAGTCCCAATTCCATGAATCAGACTTTAGGTTGACCATGAAGCCTCGAATTTTGACATTCCAAATTTAACCATTTCAGAAGAAATTAATGCCTTAATTTTCTCCTCTTTTACCTCAGGAACAGATTCAGAACCTCAGAAGGTTGATGCATTTAAGATACCTAGGGTTCCAGGCCTATTTCCTGAGATTCTAGAAGAGTTTGTTCGACAAAACAAACCAAAGTCAATCACAGTGATTGACGCAATGGAATAGTCTTAGGGCAAGTTACCGATGCTTTTAGACCTTTTAAATGAGACTTAACCCTAACTATCAGTCGTCTCCAACTCTGTCGGAGTTGGAGAAGACAAAGGTCTTACAGGAACTCCAGATCTTAAAACCTCAAATAAACTTCTTCAGCATGTTCAGTGAACTTCAAATCAGTGATCTGGAGCTTCACACTAAGTTTTATGGTCTGAAGAGCTTGTTTGACTTGTCGGAGCTCGCCGAAGCTCTGGTGAGTGTAGAAAAAGGCTAAAATGTACAGACAATATGAAAACGTGCCATTGATGATCTAAATAACTTCCTGAGGTCACAAGGAACCTCAGGAACACATTAATTTCATCAATTATCCATTAAAGCAAAAATTATGCAGTAAATTCACAGTAGACAAATTTTGAATGTGATTAGGCTCAGGACCTGTTTTCCCACTCAATTGAGTGGAGAAAACAAGTCAAAATAAAGTTGCGATGGTTTATAGGTGGATAATTAATGATCTGAAATCCTCCTGAGTTGCCATTGACAGCGAGCTTAGGAGATTAAATTAAATTGGGTGTTTAAGTTATAGATGGTAATTACTTAAATTAAAGTGAGGATAGGGGCCCTTAAATGATGGTTAGGTGATGGAGGGCCCCAGTGGAGGTGGAGTAAGCTCAACCACTTCCGCCATGGATAGTGGAAGCAGTTGGTAGAGGTGGATGTGGTTTAGACGAAAAGGTGATCAATTCAGTGATTAAAAGTAATAGAAATGTTCATTGAAGGTTAAGGAAGGTGATCGATGATTTAAAAAGACAAGAGATTGCTCCTGACAAGCCTAAGGAGCTCGCTGGAGTTGAAGAAGATGAATGAAAAACTAGCATTACACCTATCTAATCTACCTAACTATCCTAACCAATCTACTTACCTAATCTACTGTTACCTGGACGAAGGGGGTAGAAGATCTCCGTCGATGGTTCATAATGGAGGAGGAAATCAGAGGGTTGAAGGAAGAAGTCCGACGGGTGTTTGTGAAGTGAAGCAGAGGAACTCCTAGTCAGCGTTGCGTCAGGAGACTTGGCTGACGTCGGCGGAGATCCAGAGCGATCAAAGATGGATGGAGAAAGACGGATGAAGCGGAGGAAAGTCGTCGGAGTTTGGAAAGAATAGCGTATCGATTAGCTCAGTGAAGAAGGAAGGGAGCTAACTTAGTGAAAATCGAGGGTGTGGAGGGATATTTATAGGTGGCGGCGATTGAGGAGGTTGTATCTGGACGGAGAAGAGGCTAGGAGTTGAGTAACCACCGGCGTCTTCTTCGACGCCGGTGAGGTTATCCACAACCCTAAAATAGGATTGTAGCTTCATCCAGACCGGTGGTTGAAAAGGAGATGGTGGGCACAAGCTCTAGGAGTTTGGAAAGGAAGGATTGATGTCAGATATGCGGTGATCAGAAGGTGGAAGCACCTCCTAATGTCAACCGTCGAGGAGGTTGAAGAAGGAAAGAAGAAGTTTCAGGAACTTATTCGTAATGAAAATTGAGGACCTAAGTGAAGAATAAGGACTCGATTGAAATAAAATATAAGGACTAAAATGTAAACTAAGGTTTTCAAGGTTTATTTTAATTTAAATCTTTTTCAACTTTTTATATGTGATTATAAATAAGATAATTATTATATTTAGACCTTCAATTTACATTTTTGATCTTTTTAGCTTAATTTATTTAATTAAGTAATGTTACTTAAGTTGTTACATACTTAGGTATAAATTATACTTAAGTTAACACATTAATTAGATGAATTGCTGATAATATTTCGAGTCTAGTTATTAATTAAATTATTAATAATATTAATTAGACAATAGTATAACATTTTTAACTTATTTTAAGGTCTTTTACTATTTATCCTTTATTTAATAATTAACCCATATATTTATATATTTCTAGCTAATTAGCTAGGAAGACTAGTTAATTAGGGATAATTAGAGACCATGATGAGCTTCTCATCATACCCCAAAGCCAAAGCTTTGCTAGTGCCTAGCAAAATTAACTAGAAATATGATGATTTAAAGCACTTGAGTTTAAATTAATATATAAAAGAACCAAGTAGAGGAAAGCTTAGGTCAGAATAAAAATTCTTTTAGGTTTAATATAAATATAAATAAATGATATACAGAGCATTTTGTGAAAATTTCCTTAAAACTCAAAACATCTTCAAAAACACACTTTATTAAAAATAGAGTTTTTAACAAGAATTTTATCGAAAATTAGAATCTTAAAAATCACTTATTCTTGGTAATCATTCTTAACCCTTAAAACTTAGAATTCAAAGTGTTTTAAGAAAACAAAACTTAAGAATTGGAAATTAAATTTTAACTCAAAAACTCAATAAACTTAAGTTAATCCTTTGTTTATGAAATTTGATTTTTATCAATCTAAGTTTAAGCAAATTAGCCAGATATTCATTATTAACCAAACTTAGAGTAGTAAAACTTTAATCTGCCAGCCTACAACACTAAGGATAAGCTTCTAGCCTATGATTTTGTCAATCCTTCTCCTCCTTTAGGTCTCAACTGCAAATCCTCAAAACCTGATTTCTTAGGCTTTATTGCCCAATACAAAGGTTTAGTAGCTATGATTTTAAAACATCCGTGCTTGTGAAGGGAGTTGCCCTAAAGGCATCCAAATTTGCAAAAATCCAAATCTTAAGACATCAATTTCCATTCAAGATTATTCCAATTCAAGCCTTTGGCTTGGCCTTACTCAGGTTTGGTTGCTTTCTCCTCACCAGTTTTCTATCCTAAGATCAACACTTTTTGTGTACATCTCCTCGGTGGACCACTGGGTCTCTTATTCCTAATTTTTATCTTCATATTTTTTTCAAATTTTTCTATAGGTTAGAACACCCATATGTAGCGAGGTGTTCTTTTATTTGATGGAAGGAAGGGTAGCATCTATTTATACTGAGATGCTTTATTTTTATGGAAAAACTGCATAAGTACCCATTTGTAGTGAGGTACTTAACTGCAGGGTATTTTATTTTATTATTTTTTATTTTTCTCTCTCATCTCATTTTTCTTACTAACTTTATACTCCAAATCCTTTTTCTAGGTGAGTGGCACATCCTTCACCATTTCAAGAATCACCCCGTGGAAATCCTTGGACTAAAGAGGATTTGGAATCGATCTCTTAACCTCTGTGCTTTTGCGGTCTCAGATGTCATTAAGACAATTCTATGTGTGTGATTTTGGATACTTAGGTTACTTAGCTCTCAAACTAGAGATTGGACAACAAAGCCATTCACTCTCAGATTCTTTAAACTTTTAGTTTCCTCCTATAGGATCTGTCAAGACAAAAACTCACCAAGTTTAGCTAAATGTCCTTTAGTTGATTAAGCTAACTATAGCCTGATAGACTTGAAGACTAAAATTCTACTAACTCTTTACTTAATTAATTCTGAATATCTGACCTTTTTACTTAACTTGATGATAAAATCAAATATTCAAAAAGCAAAAGGATTACTTAATCTAATTGATTAAAAAGTTATAATTTACTTCCAAAACTTAAGTTTTAAACTTAATGCACCTTAGTTTCTTAATTTCAGGGTAAGAATAGAAAAGCAAAGCCTTAAGGTTTAAAGATTCTAATTCAAATAAAATCTTGTTTTAAGATTTTGCAAAAAAAAGTGTGTTTTTACAAAATGTTATAAATAAGGATTTAATGCTCTTATATATATATACACTATATATTCTTAATATGTTTTTGGTTTCTGACCTAAAAGAAAGATTAAGCTCTTAATTATTGATATAAATATATATATTTTTTCTTCTTTTCTTTATTCTAGATGTGAACACCCCTTTTATTATTTTTATAAATTTTCAATTTTCAAATTTTTGTATTTGTATATTTTTGTTTTTATGTTTTATAAAATTTTCCAATTTTTATGAATTTTTTAAAAAATTTTACAAATTTTTATGATATTTTTTATTTTAAAATTTTTAAATTTTTGGTATTTCCATTATTTTTAAAATTTTGGGTATTTAATTTTTATGTGTTTTTTTAATATTTTTCTCTGCAAATACACTTGAAGTGAAAGTTTCACTTCATACCCCCCCAAGCCAAGATTTTACAATGTCCTCATTGTAAAAAGGGTGAAAAAATATTACACTTCATTTAGTGTAGGGTGATGGAAGGAATTAGATAGAGGAGATCAAAGATTTCTGTGCGGACGATTTCAATTCTGACCAAAGATCAGAGTGGATAGTCAGACCAAATGGAGGTAATCAGTGTAAGATGAAGTGAAAAATCAGAAAAGTGTATGGGAAGAGAAAAGTGTAGAAAGCAGGAAACAGTTATGTACAAAATGCTAAGTTTTACGCCTTCAGCTAGGCGTAAACCCTAGTAAAGAACTAAAAAGAATATGCATGATAAAAAGAAAGGAGTTATGGAAGAATTGGTTTAATAAAAATAGACAAACAGATAAGATCACCCTGTAAAAACTCATCCTAAGATTGCCTAAAATAGATCTCGTAGAACCAAAATCAGATTCCTATATAAAAATCTCAGAAAGATCAGAGTGAATCTCGTGAAGATCAGATCTGATTTAGGTTGAGATGTAAAATATTAAAGATTGAGGCAATTTAAGAAGTGATTTCAACCAAGTTCAGAAAATTAGCAGAGTCAATTCTGGTTCTCAATAATAGGTGGGTTATTTTGATACAATAAAGGCTGCTGATGTGGGTTTGGTGGATTATTTTCAGGGAGCACACAAGATGGGTTTTGATTAGAATAAAAAGCCTGATTAATGAAATGTACTTGGCCCTGATGTTGCTTGGGGTTTTGCAGATTCCTAGGATTCATAATTGGCTGACATGGAAGAGTACCTAGCTGACGAGACTCAGCCAAAAGCGTGATTTGATTTCGTAAATCAGCCAATTCTATCTTACATTGCCTTTGAATCTCAGTGAGAGCTTCATTATTTTGTTGCTGACTCTCTGTAACAGCTCGCAAAATCTGATCAAGCTGCATATCTCTAATTGGCCCAGAGTAATTCTGTGTACTCATTGAATTAGGCCTCACATTTGGTTGCTGAGAAGGCAATGACGATGGGTTTAGGTGGGTCTGATTTAGATAATTTGGTCTTTGATTTTGATCATCCCAAGAGAAATTTGGGTGGCTTCTCCATTTAGAATTATAGGTATTAGAATAAGGATTTGATCTTGGAATGTTTTCCTGGATGGCGTGTAAACTAAAGAGATATGGTGTGTTTTCAACAACAGGAAAGGGTGGGAAAGATTGTGGAACAAAGGTCCCTCCTTGGGTTGGTGCAAGAGTAGATAGAAAACCCAAGGAAGATGGATATCTAGAATCTAGATTATTCACAAATTCCCTCCCCTTGGGAATTTACGAAATAGGTGAATGTGCGGGATTTTGCATAGCAAGTAGAGTGTAAGAGTTTTCATAGTATTTCGGACCTCATTAAGATGCTTTTCTACGATGTCGACTTTGTCCAGTTTTTCTGCAGTAATCTCTAAATCCTTTGAACTGGATGGATTACTGATCTCATGAATGCCCTTATGCGGATTTTGATGTGCTGTATTCGTGCCCCGCGTAAATTGCAACATGGATGCATTGTTGATCGAGTTTTCCACCATCCCTTCAAATAATTCTGAAGCGGATTCTGCGTCGCGATTTAGAAAGTTCCCTCCACAAGAGGCATCGACTAGATTGCGAATGCCTTCTTGCAATCCAAAATAGAAGATATGCATTAGTTGCCAATGAGGGATGTCATGATATGGACATTTTGTAATTCATGAAAACGTTCCCACGCTTCATGATTTGGTTCTCCTTGATTTTGATTGAAAGTTGTGGTTGCTCGCCTTAAAGCATTCGTGTGACCAATAGGAAAGAATTTCTTCAAGAATGCAGGTTCGAGTTCAGCCCAAGTTGAGATTGGTCTTGCAATAGTTCTATACCAATTTTCAGCTTTATCTTTAAGGTTAAAAGAGAACATTTTCATGAGTAGGATTTCCTTATTTTGATTTCGAGGTTCAAGAGTTTGAGATAGATTTTTAAGATCTTCAATATGTTGAAATGGATCATCGGATGCAAAATCGTGAAAATGTGGGATTAGACCTATAATATTTGGCTTTAATTTTGGGTCATTTTCCCCAATGGGAATCCCAACATTAGGTTCTACTTGTGCATTAGATGAATTATAGTAGTCTTGGAGTAGAAGCCTAGGACGAGGAATCGGTAAATCAGGAAGGTCAAAACCCGCCTTAGGTTGAGGTGGAGGATGGGCTTGAAGATTTTGCAAGTTATTAAAGCTGCTGTCAAAAGATTAATTTGGCGATTTTGTTCAAGCATTTTAAGATTCTGGTTCAGGAGCGCCTCATGAATATCAAAAGGCGGCATCTCCCCCTGACAAGAAGAAGAAGGGATCTCGGGATTCTGATTTTGCAATTGATCCATAGAAACAGATGAATCAGACGGGAATTTAATTGGTTGCTTAGTTGCAACTGGCTTAGG
This sequence comes from Thalassia testudinum, assembly GCA_037157565.1. Taxonomy (NCBI): domain Eukaryota; kingdom Viridiplantae; phylum Streptophyta; class Magnoliopsida; order Alismatales; family Hydrocharitaceae; genus Thalassia; species Thalassia testudinum. Next base: position 1,149,036 of record JAZHRO010000016.1, read on the forward strand.
AGCACCTATCAACGGAGTTACAAGAGGCAGTTTCAAGGATCGCCTCCCGTGCATGAAACAAAAAGAATGTGCAAAGGCACACTCACACCACCAAAAACAGCGGCAACAAAACCTGCAAAACAGTGCGAAAAAATGGGTTTTTCTCTTCTTTCAAAGGAAAGAAGAGAGTTCTAGAATACGCGAAATACTTTGGACGCAAACAAGTATAATATTAGTATCAAAATACGCGACCTAAACCCGTGTCTACGCAAGTGCAAATCCTTAAAGCTCAAAGGCCTAAGGTCTAGGATCGAGACTGCTCACTACTGGCTCCCTGAGGCTCTAGTAGTGAGACAGACTTGTTGATCTTCGATCAAAGCCCTAAGAGGTGCAAAGAGGAGAGATATAAAATTTAAACTCATGTGACTCTAGTGATCGTGCTGTGCGCCATAGCATGCAACAGACGATAGCGATAAAAGCTGCATGCATTCTGCAACAGATTTAAGTCGCAATTTTTATTATCCTCTTTTTTTACTTAATCTTTTCAAAAATAATAGAAAGAAGTAAAGTGACTGCTTTTTAAGTATTTTCAACAAAGAAATGTGGTCTTGATATTAACTCCAGAATAGGGATCTACACGGTTTCTTTCGCATGTTTTCCCGTTGATGCGAGAAAAATAGTAGAAAACTTTTCCCGAGTCAGGTCATAAAGCTACTAGCAGGTAAATGCACTCGTAAGAGTGTATGCCTATAAAATGCTACTGCTAGTCAGAAAGTATGTATATTTGTATTTTTTAATTTTTTTACTAACTAAATGCAACAATACAAACTAAACTAGAGACTAAGAAAAGAATACTTACAATGGTATGTATAGTGAAAAACAAAACGGAAAAAGCAATCCCACCTTCTTTCCTGAGAATACCTGCAGCGGTAAACCTGAAAAGAAAGAAAATAAAACAAAAATAAAACTAATTAGTACAAAACAACTAAAAACAATAATAATGGCGAATATAATTACAGTTACCTCCCTGGCAACAGTGCCATTAAAATGGTTGTTAACTTTCTCAGCACAGTTAATTAAGTTAATTATGCTTGATTATGTGCAAAAGAAAGTAACTTAGGTCAACTTGAGTTTGTTTTGATTAAGTAGTATAGGGTCAAGTTAACCTAATATTTTAGATTTTATTTCTTTTTAACTGGTTGAGTCCAAGTCGTTTGCTAGGAGGCATAACTTAATTAAAATTCACCATTAAATCTAAGTTACTTATGAGAAGTATAATTAAATTTACTTTATTAACATGAATTTTGCTTAAGAATTTCAAATTAAAAGAATATGCAAAATTCCATAAGGTAAACACATTTGCACAAATGATTTACTTTCACAAACAAGTAAACATGTTTATTTTTTTTTAATTTATTTTCATTTACAAGAGATTAAGGCAAGAAAAAGTAATTCTAATATATATATGCCCTATTACAACATTAAGCTCAAAAGAAATTAGTAAAATGCAAGAAATTAAACCACAATTTTTCTCCTTTGTCTTTAGCCATATCTTTCTTCTCTTCTTGTTTTACCTTTCTCTCTCACTCTCTCTCTTTTTACTTTTCTCTTAATCTTTCTCGAGCTCTTCTCTTATACATGTCTTCTTCTCTTTCTTCTTACTCAGCCTGTTATTTTTCTTTAGCCCTTGTGCCTGTCTACCTTTCTTTTCTCCTTACGAGCTCTCCCCTTCTCCTTCTCTTCCTTTACATCCTTTCTTCTTCTCCTTCTCTTATGAACCTTTGCAATCCTTCTGAACCCTTGCAGATCTTCAGAACCGAACTGGTTTAACCCTTTGAACCCAAAAATTAGGTTTCAAGGTTGGCGGCTTGGACCGGTCGGGGATACACAGCACCCTTCTCAGGGTGGGACCAGACCCTACTAGGTCCAAGCTTGGTTTTTATTTGGTTCGATTTATTTCCGATTCGCATAGTCTCGAGCCCATTCGGCTCATGGCTTCCCAGGCCCACATGCACACGCCCTCACGGGCCCACACTCGCATGCCCACAGGCGCACACACACCCATGCACGCGCACCGCATGCACCCACACACACACACCCATATGCTCATGTTCTTTCATTCACCCTGCGCTGACGACTAAAGTGCCTTAAACATAAATCACTTTTTTACTAAGGCGGCCACTTTAGTTCCATCGATGTGGGACTATGTTTCCCCCTCCCAGACCAGACTTCACTTGATCATTCTAGCCAGCTCAGAGTTCCAATCCGAGCAAATGAAGGCTTGCTGGAAAGCTCTAAGGTTGATCTACACAATTGTAGTATCAATTTGATACTAAGGGAAGGTTTAGCTCTTCGATTTGAAGGGCGAAGGGACCTGGTTCTTTATAGCTAAATTGCCTGCATAATGGAGTTTTGGCTCTAAAGTCCTACAGAATGACATTTGACCTCTAGATGAGGTGTTCAGAGAGTGTTTCCGTGGCTGTTGATGAAGGTAGTGAACTTTAAGAAGCTTCAGGGAGATGATGAAGCTAAAAGGCTTTGCCAGTAAGCTTCAGAGCTTGAATTCAAGTTCTGAAAGGTCCAACAGATGGCTAAAGACCTATTTAATCAAATCAAACAACCTCTAGAGGTTGTTAAGAGACTATCTGGGCAGATTATCCACTTGAATCTCATCACAAACCTACTGTCGTCATTTTGGGTTCAAAAACAACCCAAATTGATAGAAATCAATTTCTTCCATAAAATCGATCAGAGCTCATCCAAATTGCATCTGAATCATTTACAAACATCATAGGAACAGATTGGATTCCTCAATTTGTTTGATTGAATCCCAATTCCATGAATCAGACTTTAAGTTGACCATAAAGCCTCAAATTTTGACATTCTAAATTTAACCATTTCAGAAGAAATTAATGCCTTAATTTTCTTCTCTTTTACCTCAGGAACGGATTCAGAACCTCAGAAGGCTGATGCAGTTAAGATTCCTAGGGTTCCAGGCCTATTGCCTGAGATTTTAGAAGAGTTTGCTCGACAAAACAAGCCAAAGTCAATCACAGTGATTGACACAATGGAATAGTCTCAGTTCAAGTCATTGATGCCTTTAGACCTTTTAAATGAGACTTAGCCCTCACTATCAGTCGTCTCCAACTCTGCTGGAGTTGGAGAAGACAAAGGTCTTATAGGAACTCTTGATCTTAAAACCTCAAATAAACTTATTTAGCATGATCAGTGAACTTCAAATAAGTGAAATGGAGCTTCACACTAAGTTTTGTGGTCTGAAGAGCTCGTTTGGCTCGCCGGAGCTCCGTTGAGACAATATGAAAACATGCTATTGATGATCTAAATAACTTCCTGAGGTCACAAGGAACCTCAGGAACACATTAATTTCATCAATTATCCATTAAAGCGAAAATTATGCAGTGAATTCACAGTAGACAAAGTTTGAATGTGATTAGGCTCAGGACCTGTTTTCCCACTCAATTGAGTGGAGAAAACAAGTCAAAATAAAATTGCGATGGTTTATAGGTGGATAATTAATGATCTGAAATCCTCCTGAGTTGCCATTGACAGCGAGCTTAGGAGATTAAATTAAATTGGGTGTTTAAGTTATAGATGGTAATTACTTAAATTAAAGTGAGGATAGGGGCCCTTAAATGATGGTTAGGTGATGGAGGGCCCTAGTGGAGGTGGAGTAAGCTCAACCACTTCCGCCATGGACAGTGGAAGCAATTGGTAGAGGTGGATGTGGTTTAGACGAATAGGTGATCAATTCAGTGATTAAAAGTGATAGAAATGTTCATGAAAGGTTAAAGAAGGTGATCGACGATTTAAAAAGACAAGAGATTGCTCCTGACAAGCCTAAGGAGCTCACCGGAGTTGAAAAAGATGAATGAAAAACTAGCATTACACCTATCTAATCTACCTAACTAATTATCCTAACTAATCTACTGTTACCTGGACAAAGGGGGTAGAAGATCTTCGTCGATGGTTCATAATGGAGGAGGAAATCAGAGGGTTGAAGGAAGAAGTCCGACGGGTGTTTGTGAAGTGAAGCAGAGGAACTCCTAGTTAGCACTGCGTCAGGAGACTTGGCTGACGTCGGTGGAGATCCATAGCGATCAAAGATGGATGGAGGAAGATGGATGCAGCAGAGGAAAGTCACCGAAGTTGGGAAAGAATAGCCTATCGGTTAGCTTTGTGAAGAAGAAGGAAGGGAGCTAACTTAGTGAAAATCGAGGGTGTGGAGGGGTATTTATAGGTGGCGGCGGCTGAGGAGGAGGTTGTATTTTGACGGAGAAGAGGCTAGGAGTTGAGTAACCACCGGCGTCTTCTTCGATGTCAGTGAGGTTATCCACAACCCTAAAATAGGATTGTAGCTTCATCTAGACCGGTGGATGAAAAGGAGATGGTGAGCACAAGCTGCAGGAGCTTGGAAAGGAAGGAATGACATCAGATATGCGGTGATCAGAAGGTGGAAGCACCTCCTAATGTCAGCCGTCGAGTAGGCTGAAGAAGGAAAGAAGAAGAAGTTTCAGGGACTTATTCGTAACGAAAATTGAGGACCTAAGTGAAGAATAAGGACTCGATTGAAATAAAATATAAGGACTAAAATGTAAACTATGGTTTTCAAGGTTTATTTTAATTTAAATCTTTTTCAACTTTTTATATATGATTATAAATAAGACAATTATTATATTTTGATATTGAATTTACGTTTTTGACCTTTTTAGCTTAATTTATTTAAATAAGTAATGTTACTTAAGTTATTATATACTTTTGTACAAATTATACTTAAGTTAGTTAACACATTAATTAGATGAATTGCTGATAATATTTCGTGTCCAATTATTAATTAAATTATTAATAATATTAATTAGATAATAATATAGCATTTTAAACTTATTTTAAGGTCCTTTACTATTTATCCCTTATTTAATAATTAACCCATATATTTACATATTTCTAGCTAATTAATTAGGAAGACTAGTTAATTAGGGGTAATTAGAGACCGTGGTGAGCTTCTCACCAATGGTGGCGTGGCTTGTCGGAGTAGGGATGGTGGAAAGGAATGCTCCGGTGGTGGAATGACGGCGTGTGGTGGTCGGAGGTGCCGTCGGCGACAAGGAAGGTTGACCGTGGTGGTGGCTGCTCGCTGACACACATGGCCTGTCGTGGGTGGTTCTGAGGGTGTGGTTGGCCTTCTGGGGTCAAGGTGAGGTCATTGGCATCGATGGTTCGGAGCTTCAAGGCCCGTGGAGCTAGTTGCATGTGGAGAAGTGGACATGTAGTTTGGCTTCTTTGCTATTGTTTGGCGAAGAAGATGAAGAAGGCCGTAGGTGCGAGCTGCCATGCACGCACAAGTTGTGCATGCGTGAGGCTTGTGGCGTGAGGGGGTGCACGACTACGGGTGTCAGTGGCTGGTGAGCTCGGTGAGGGGCGCGTGCGGTGGATGTGAGGTCGAGGGCTGAAGGGTGTTGGTGGTGGTGATGGATGAAGGTGATGGTGTTGTGGCTGTGGGGGGGTGGCGATGGATGGCTAAGGGGGAAAGAAGTGCAGGCTATCAGCATGCACAGGAGGTCAAGGATGGGAGAAGGAGTAGGCTTAGATCATGGTGCATGCTGTTGACACAGTGTGCGCAATGGCCACAGTGCTTGTTGGTTCCATGGTGGAGATGATGCTTCATGGTGGAGACAATGGATTCGGTCCCAGTGGTTGGCATGGCTTTTTGAAACCTCTCTGTCTGTTTCTTTTCAGCTGTAAACTTCTCCAACCACTCGGTGAAGATCGCAAGTAGTTGGAACAGAAGATAAGTTCTGGCGGTTCTTTATCAGACGTTCGATCTATAGTCCATACGTCTTAAAAAGTGTGGATCGCAGTGAGTCCACGATGGAGGTTCTCAGACGTCCAAACTAGGCTCTAGACGTCTTATAGAATGTCTGAATAATGTTTTCATGCTTCTTGCACCTAGCTTGCATCCACCAAATGATTATCTTATCATATCAAATGTTATTAAATGTAAAAATTGGTGTATAAGATTTTACGCAAACTAAGGTGAATTCCCATTTAACTCCTACTCAATTAACAACTAAGAAAAACTAATTAAAGAGTACTTAGGCCAAATAATGATCCACTAAAGTTGACTTATCAAATGCCCCCATGCCTAAATTTTGCTAGTCTCTAGCAAAAAGTAAAAAATAATGGAAGTAATCAAAAGATTTTTTCTTTTCTTATTCCAGTAATTTAGAGATTTAAACAAATGTGAAGTGATAGTAGCCTAGGTAATGGATCTAAGTGAAAAGTCAAACTTACATTTACAGTTCGTATTTAACCCTTGGTAAAACTTCTATTAGGATAGGCAACTTCTTCCCTAGGGGATAAAGCAGAAACTAATATGTAGTTTGACCTTGGCTTTTTTGAGCTTAGGTAGGAGATACTAAGTTGAATGGATTTATATTTGGTACTTCATACTCATTTAGTGCTACATGTAGTCTAGTACTATAGACTCTAAACCTTTAGACTATCAAATGAGTCAACCTAGAGAGAGGTTAAACAAAACTATATTCTCTTGATGTTCCTTTGCGCTCACTTACTCTCTCTTTTCTTTTTCTTTTTCTTTTTCTTTTTCTTTTCTGAGGTCACATATCTTACCAGATTTTGTAACTATACTCAATGTTTGGTAGCCTCACATGGCATTCACATTTCAATTAAAGTCCTAATAACCTACAACTAAGTTAGAAGTCCTCAGCCAGTATTCGGGTGATAAGAAATACTAAAAAGAAGGTATAAGTTATATTTGGTAGATTGCAATGGGTGTTTTTGTTGCCTCAAAAATATCGACATATGATGAAAAATGACACGAAGATAAAATCATAAACTTGAACTCTTTTTTTTGTATATGTATATATTTTTCTACTTTTTTTATTTTTCTTTTTTTTTATATATATCTATATATTTCTTTTCTTCTTTTTCTCTCTCTCTTCTTTTCTCTCTTGTTTTTTCTTTTTTATATAACTCCCATACAACATGACGCAGACTTTTATTCATGAGGCATTATTAGGGATGATGATGGTCAGGAGGATATTGTGTGGCTTATTTGGTGGAAGTGCCTACTCTCGGCATCAAGAAGGAATGGATAGGACAAGAGTATTCTAACCTGTGACACTACTACCCTCTTTCAGCCGAGGACTCTATGAAGACAGTCGTAACCATCTACCATAGTCATAGTTTTATTAGAACTCAATCTCTGTATATTTGCCTTATTTAGTGACTCTCAGGAATTCACAAAATATTCGCACGCAAGACTATAGAGCGAAAAACTATGCCTAACTTTGATGTATCATCATATAATTATCCAGAACTTAAGAGTCATTGCAATAGACTTAGCACATTAGTAGTCTCTCTACTTTCTCCTCACAAATATTAGGTGGATGTAATAGAAAATATTATGCCTGACTCCCTTCAAACTGTTCAAGGACTCAGCAGACTAAAAGTACTTATAGGTTTTCTACAAAAATCCATTACCCAGTTTACGTGCAAGTGAAGTAACTATATTGGATTCTAAACTTAGAAATAATTTACGATGAACATCTTCAATAAAACCTCCTTGATAGAGATATTTTGCTAAGGCTAACCAATTCAGCTCAAGAAAATAAAAGATTTTTTTTTTTGACTAATGCACCTAAATGCATGCAAATATTTATAAATGCTATAAACATTCTTAGGTTATACCCCCCATGCCTAAGAATGGCAATGTCCTCATTGGAAAAAGAAAGACATAAAAGAATATCACTTGAGGAGGAGAGTGGGAGGAGCTAAGGCTCCTCAAGCCGAAGTGCATCCAAAACCTGGCCATTTGAAAGAGTAACATATGGTTTAAGTTGATGGCCATTTACTTTAAAGCTCGCATCAGAAGTAGGGTTCTGAATTTCTACTGCTCCATGAGGGAAGGCATTGATAACAACATACGGTCCATCCTAGCGAGACTTGAGCTTTCCAGGAAATACTTTAAGTCTGGAATTGAAAAGTCAAACCCACTGGTTGGGCTCAAAGGTCATTTTAATGATGTGCTTTTCATGGAAGACCTTTGTACGTTGTTTGTAAGCTTGAGAGGTTTCGTAGGCTTCATTGCGAAGCTCCTAAAGGTCACTTAACTCCAGCATCCGTGCTTTTCCCATTTTATCCAGATTTAAGTTAACGTTTTTAATAACCTAATAAGCTTTGTGTTGAATTTCAATAGGAAGGTAGCACGCCTTTCGGTAGATAAGACGGAAAGGAGACGTGCCCAAGGGAGTCTTATAAGCTGTTCTGTAGGCTCAAAGAGCATCATTCAATTTTTTCGACCAATCCTTACGGTCAGGCTTAACAGTTTTTTTCAAAATCCGTTTAATCTCCTTATTAGATACTTCAACTTATCCACTTGTTTGGGGATGATAAGGTGTGGCTATCATGTGGTTGACTCCTAAATTTTGGAGTAGTCTTGTGAAGTGTATATTCTTAAAGTGAGGTCCTCCATCACTTATGATCGTCCTTGGGCACCTGTACCGAGAAATGATATTAGCCCTAACAAAATCCAAGATAATGAAATGGTCATTGATCCATGAGGGTATGGCTTCTGTCCATTTCGATACATAGTCCACAGCCACAAGGATGTACTCATATCCGAAGGACATAGGAAAGGGACCCATGAAGTCGATGCTCCAAATATCAAAGATCTCAATAGGGAGAATAGGTTGCTAGGACATCTCATCCCTTTTTCCAATGATTCCCATTTGCTGGCAACGTAGACATGCACCCACATATGTATGTGCATCTCTGAATAATGTGGGCCACCAAAAGTCAGATTGAAGAACCTTATGGGTAGTCTTTTTCCCACTAAAATGCCATCCACAGTGGTCATGACAGAAATGCAAAACACTCCTTTGTTCTTTGTCAGGGATGCAACGGTGGAATAATTGGTCAGGGCCTATTCTAAAAAGCTCGGGTTCCTCTTAGTGATAAACTTTAGCGTCAGCAAGAAACCTGTCTCGCTTCTTGTCGCAAGTACTGGGGGTAATGCTCGCGACCAGATAGTTCACTATGTCAGCAAACCAAGGACTTTTGGCCTCCATCGTCATCATAGACTCATTAGGAAAAGTCTCTTGGATACTGTTAGTAGGGGTTGATGCCTCATTACGGATCCTAGACAGATGATCTGCTACCACATTCTCAACTCTTTTCTTATCTTTAATTTCCAGGTCAAACTCTTGGACTAGCAGAATCTAATGAATTAAATGAGGTTTGATATTCTTTTTAGCAAGAAGATGCTTTAAAGCAGAATGATCAGTGAACTCCACAATCTTGGATCCCAATAAATAAGATCGAAACTTTTCCAAAGTAAACATTATAGCAAGAAGTTCCTTTTCAATGACCGTGTAGTTTTGCTTAGGATCCGTAAGGGTCTTATTGGCATAGTGCAAAACATGAGATTTGCCATCAACCCTTTGACTTAAGACCGCTCTTACTACGAAATCAAAAGCATCGCACATCATCTCAAACGGGAGGGCCCAATCTGGTGCTTGGAGAATCGACGCAGTAATAAGGGCTTTCTTCAAGACTTGGAAAGCCTCGCCAAATCTTTCATTAAAATCAAAGGAAACATTATTCGCTAACAGGTTGCAGAGTGGCTTAGAGATTTTGCTGAAATCTCTAATGAAGTGCAGATAGAATCCAGCATGGTTAAGAAAAGATCTTACTTTATGAACATTGGTGGGCTGTGGAAGTTTAGAGATGGATTCAATTTTGGCTTTATCCACCTCTAATCCTCTCTCAGAAACTACATGCCCTAAAATAATGCCTTGCTGGGCCATAAAGTGGCTCTTCTCCCAGCTAAGCACCAGCTTTGCCTCTTTGGAATGGGTTGAGACTTTATCAAGGTGAGAGAGGCATATGTTAAACAATGAGCCATAAATAGAGAAATATCCATGAAGATCTTTACAAACTCATCGATCATGCCCGAAAAGATAGCCATCATACATCGTTGGAATGTGGCAGGAGCATTACATAACTCGAATGGCATTCAGCGGAATGCAAATGTGCCATACGGACTAGTGAAGGTGGTACGCTCCTGATCGTCAGGGAAGACAACTATCTGATTATACTTAGAGTACCCGTCAAGGAAACATAAGTACTTGTTCTCCGCCAGTTTTTCTAAAATCTGATCAATAAACGATAAGAGGAAATGGTCTTTCTAGGTAGCCGTGTTCAAACGGTGGTAATTAATGTAGACCTTCTAGCCAATTGAGGGTCTAGTGTTTACCAACTCTCCTTGGTCATTTTTTTCCACAGTGATTCCTGCCTTTTTGGGCACATGTATTGGATTGATCCATTTACTGTCTGAAATGGGATAGATAATTCCTGCATCCAGCCATTTTAGAATCTCCTTTTTGACAACCTCTTGCATATTGGGGTTGAGCCTTCTCTACATGTCTCGAAAGGGCTTCACGGACTCGTCCGTGTATATATGATGCATGTAGAGGGAGGGGTCAACACTCTTAATGTTAGTTATCGACCAAGCAATAGCTTCCTTGTGTAGTTGTAAACACTCGAGCAAAGCTCCCTCCTGCGGTTCAGTTAATGCAGACGAGATAATGACGGGGAGCGTGTCATTAGGGCTAAGGAAAGCATACTTCAATGTGCTCAGGAGGGGTTTAAGCTCCAACTCAGGAGTCATTTGGATTGAGGGTATAAGTTGAGATGTCCTCGCCTCAGGTAGTGGATCTACCTTCAGGGTCTAGGGTAGGGATAGAGACTCTATGTGTACTTCCAGCAGCTCTTCTAATTTGGGCATATCCCCTTCAATTTCTTCAATAGTTAGAGGATGGTCTTTAGATATGACCTTTTGAAGGGGATTTGTACATAAGAGTGCTGGAGTAGACTCTTCAATGATTTTATCAACTACCTCAATTTGGGAACAATCTTCAAATCTGGATTGCTTGTAGGTATCAAAAACATTCAATCGGATCTTTTTGTTCCCAAAGCCCATTTTAAGTGCCCCTGATCTACAATTGATAGAGACGTTGGTTGTGGACAAGAAGGGGCATCCCATAATAATGGACGGATTGGTTGGCTTATTAGCTAGGTCAGTATCTAAAACGAGGAAGTCAACAGGGAAGAAGTCCTCCACTCTTACTAGGACATCTTCCAGCAATCCCCGTGGTGTCTTAAGTGATCTATCTGTGAAATGGAGGATGACTGGACTAGGCTTTAAATCACCTCCTCTCAAAAGGTTGTAGATAGAGTTCGGTAAAATGTTCACCCCCGCACCTAGGTTGAGCAGAGCTTCGTCAATGTGTTGGTTACCTATAACCACTGAAATATATGGGGCCCCTGGGTCTTTCATTTTGGGGGGTGTTCCATGTTGGAGCACTGAGCTAACATGGTTAGGCAGCATGACCTTAGCTTGGACCTGTCTCTTAGATTGACGCTTCTGGGTGCATAGGTCCTTCAGAAACTTGGCATAGGATGGGATTTGTTTAATAGCATCCAATAAAGACAAGTTGATGTGGACTTGCCTGAAAGTGTCCATAATCTCATCCGTCCTATCCTTGGCTCTAGATGAGCCAATAGAAGATTCCCCAGGAGCGGATAGGCACTCAAGATAGGGCACCCTCGGCTTCTGGGTAGAGGGGTCATCATGTTGGGAAAGGGGTGGCAGAATGATGACATCCTCTGGGTGAGTGATTTCAAGCGAGGGAGAGCAATGTGGCTCTTCCTCGGTGAGGGTGGAAGTTGGGTTCGGTGTTGGAGGGTAATTCTGAGAGGTGACCATAGGAGTGCTATATGGTTTGTCAATTTTCTTTCCACTCCTCAGCATGGTCATAGTTTGAGCATGCTCCCTGAACATGACCCCTTTACCCTTTGGATTCTCTTCAGAAGAGCTAGGCAACTTCCCTGGATCCCGTTGCCTAACTGCCTTAGTAAGATGAGCAATTTCGGATTGCATATCAGTGATCATCTTACCCTAAGATTGGATGACCATATTCTGATGCTCTTGCCTCGCTTTCATCATGGCTTTTAGTTCATCCATCTTAAAAGGCTTATTCTGAGAAGGTTGTTCATAGGAAGGTTGATATACGGGTTGGGGAGGTTGGGGACTTGCATTCCCTGAGTTGGAAGTATCACCTTGCTTCCATGAGAAGTTCAGATGATTCTGCCACCCCGAATTATAGGTATTGGAATAGGGGTTATTACGAGGGGTTGTTTGGAAACATTGGGCCGTGTTCAGGTCGGCCTGAATCAACTCAGGGAATTGATTTGCCTGGTGGCACTCCGTAGTAGCGTGCATTGTGCTTTGGCAAATGGAGCATTCACTTGAAGCCTGAAAGATAGAGGCTGCTTGCAGGTTCATGCCGGGAATTGCTAAAAGCCTATCAAAATTTTTGTTCAATAATTGAATCTGATAAGCCAAATCCTGAGTAGCCCCAGCTTCATGGGCCTTTATCTTCCTCTTCAAGATTGATGGTTTTCTTTCTTGATAAGCAGATGACATATGTATGGAATTGTCACTTAGTATTTCAAATAATGGCCAGGCTTTATCCTTAGTTTTGGTCATGAAGGTTCCTACACAGGTTGCATCGATGGTTTGCCTATGCCTTTCAGATAATTCGTTGTAGAACCTTTTGACCAATTGCCATCTTGGCACCGGATGGTGGGGGCATAACCTAAGAAGTCATTAAAACACTCCCAAGTTTTGTGAAATTGCACCCTTTCCTATTGAGTAAAACTCATAATCTCTCTTCTATAATGGTTGGTCTTACTCATAGGAAATTACTTTTTCAAGAATTCTCCCTTACGGGTGGCCCAATCATTTGCCCTTGCATCTAGGGTATGATACTAGTACTTGGCCTTATCCTTTAGGGAGAAAGGAAATATAGTTCTCATTAGGGCTTCATCAGTAAAGCCCTGGAGCTTCACCATGGAATAGACTTCGGTGAATTTCTCAGGATGCCTGTAGGGATTCTCCCTAGTAGTACCATAGAAAGCGGGGAGCAAAGATATGGTGTTGCTCTTGATCTCATAAGGATTATCCACTCCAGGTCTTCGGGTAGGTAGGGTTTGGTGAGTGGTAGGAAGGAAATAGTCTCTCAAGGTTCTTTGGTTTTCACCAACCCTAATCTCTTCTTCAGGTCTTTCTTCTGCTATTTTTCTTCTTTCTTGGTTGGCTTTTTTAATGATTCTCTCCAGTTCCGAGTTGAAAGAAAGACTATTTCTAAGAGAATGCCTGCTAAGCATATACCAAGCAAACACAAGGAAACAGGTCTTTTGTTGATTTAAAGTACTTTAAGTCCTCTTCCAACTCTTGAGCTTGGCTAAATAGAGTCAAGGCAGTATTTCTTCGTTCCCACGTAAGTGGTATAAGAGAAATGAGGCACTTGGGGTTCCTGGTCAATGTCTGTTAAGGAGGTTGAGGTTACTTTTAGTTTTTTTTTTTTTGGGTGACCAAACAAGTTAAGCAATTACGCACCTTAAATTGACCTTCGTGTGCCTTAGAGACGTATACTTTGTTGCAAGGATATTCTCAAATGCTTAAGTAAAAAGGTATTCCAAGGATGGAACCTAGTGATGCAAGTAGGGCTAGCCCTTCCTTTGAGGCGATGCGTTAGCGGTGCCCCTTAACTATCCTTGAATTCCTTTAAAGGGTGTCCCCCTCCTTAGAGTATCAAATCACTCGGGCAAAAGTTAATACCACTGTCACAAAGTGAGATACGAGGGTTTGCACTGATAAAGAGATCGATGCCTATAGCCTTAAGGGTCCAAGTCCTAGTGCAGTGCCTATAGTGCATGCTCGATGCAGGAAGTGTGCATCACACCGCAAAAAGTGATTTTTCTTTTGAAAATCGCAATCAAGTTATTCAAACACTTCCTGTATATTTTACTTTCTTTTCAAGAAGTAATGTGATCACTTGATTAATCTTTTCAAGTCAGTTTAAGTGGTCTTGTTTAATTATGTCCAAATGTAATGCGTGTGCAGATAACTGATGCAGAAAGATAGGAAATATGTACCGTGCTCCAGCACTCTTCATTGCAAAAATGTATGCAATGCAGTAAGAAAATCTAGATGCTGCTCAAGCAATCCTAGATGGTCACCCTATCGATATGCAACTTCTAGCAGGCAGTTTCGATTTTTTTTTTAAAATAAATGCAGAATCAAAAGAATTGACTAACTAAGAATAAACCTAGAATCTAAAGAATCGGGGACACTCTCCCAAAAATTGGCCCCAAATTACAAGGACAAGAAAATAAAAAACTAGACTAAATCCTAAATAGTCTACTCTAAAATTCCAAATCAGAAATCTAAGAGGTAGGATCTCCTAGATGGTCCTTCGTGCGTCTCCATGCATGTGGGATCAAGGCCCACAGGCTCCTGCTGCCGTCATCCAGGTAGCGTCAAGGTCCACCAAGATGAGCATCTGCTGCATGCGCCGTCTCCTTTAATGTACCTCGCATAAATAAAATGATAGATCAATGGATGTATAATCTCAATTAGAACTTAATGCAGGTAGGAAAAATACTTGCGAGTTTACTAGGCCCGTTGCCTCCCTAGCAACGGCGCCATTTGAATGATCAATTTTTACTTTGAAATGATTTTCACACAAGGAAATATGTCGTCGAAGTAAAGAAATGAGCGGTAGAAAATCAATATTCAATAATTAAGATAAAATCACTCACAGAAGAGTGGGTCATTTCCACAGGGAGGCAAGGTGCCTAACGGAACTTGTTAGACTCCTACAAAAGTTCACAATTAAAATTGCAAAGAATTGACACCAAAACCTCTTTCAAATGAGACTTATTGCATTCATATGTGATGATAAGGCATTTAAGTAAAGGAAGGAGGTCTTCTTCGCAAAAATTTCAGCAATATAAAAATCAAATCCAAAATCTCTTTTTCTTTAATAATGGCATGGAATGTAATAAGTAATACACCCTTTACTGTAGAGAAATAAGGGACTTTCTCCCCTTTGCTTGTGCGAGGAGAAAAGGCTACGGATGGTGGCATGGCTTGTCGGAGGAGTAGGGACGGCAAAGAGGAATGCTCTGGTGGTGGAACGGCGACGTACGGTGGTTGGAGATGCCGCCAGCGACAAGGAAGGCCAACCATGGTGGTGGCAGCTCGCCGACGAGCGTGGGCTGTCGTGGGAGATTCTAAGGGCATGGCTGCCCTCGTGGGGTCGAGGTGAGGTCGTTGTCATCGATGGCACAAAGCTTTGAGGCCCGTGGAGCCGGCTGCGTGTGGAGAAGCGGACGTGTAGTTTGGCTTCTTTGCTATTGGTTGAAGAAAATGAAGAAGGCCGTAGGCGCAAGCAGGCATGCACTCATGGGTTGTGCATGTGTAAGGCTTGTGGCGTGAGGGGGTGTGCGGCTACGAGTGTCGATGGCTAGTGCTCAGTGAGGGGCATGTGCGGTGGGTGTGAGGTCGAGGGGTGAAGGGTGTTGGCATTGGTGATGGATGAAGGTAATGGTGTTGTGGCCGTGGGGGGGGGGGGGGGGGGGGGGTTGGCGATGGATGGCTAAGGGGAAAGGAAGTGCATGCTGTCACCGTGCACATGAGGAGGTTGAGGGTGGGTGAAGGAGTAGGCTGAGATCATGGTGTACGTTGTTGACACAGTGTTCACAATGGCCAGTGCTTGCTGGTTCCGCAATGGAGATGATGCTTCACGATGGAGAGATGGATCTAGTCTCGGTGGTTGGCGTGGCTTTTTAAAACCTCTCAATCTATTTCTCTTCAGTTGCAAACTTCTCCAACCACTCAGCGAAGATCGCGAGTGGTTGGAACAGAAGATAAGTTTTGGTCAATAGTCCAGACGTCTTAAAAAGTGTGGATCGCAGTGAGTCCATGATAGAGGTTCTCAGATGTCCAAACTAGGCTCCGGATGTCTTATAGAATGTCTGAATAATATCTTCATGCTTCTTGCACCTAGCCTGCATCCACCAAATGATTATCTTATCATATCAAATGTTATTAAATGTAAAAATTGGTGTATAAGATTTTACATAGTCTAAGGTGAATTTCCATTTAACTTCTACTTAATTAACAACTAAGAATAACTAATTAAAGAGTACTTAGGCCAAATAATAGTCCATTAAAGTGGACTTATCACCAATAACTAGCACAACCCGCCTACAAGATCGCAGTCACCCAACACATAATCATAAAATATAAACATAGCTAACAAACAATTTACAGTATAAAAATTAAAGGAACATAAATTGGATACTAACTAGAAGATTTATCGTAGTATATACGTCCAAGGAGATGTATAACAAAAATCCCCTTGCGAACTGGCAAGTATACCTGAGTACGGAACCCAAAAACACATTAGTAAAAACTGAGTATGATAGAACAACAGCAGAGTGCAATAGTAACCGAGCACAAGAGAGAAAATGGGTACTATAACTTTGATTAATTCATTTATTAGTCATCTTGTTATCCAGTTCCGTTTTGTATATTGGAAGTCCCAATTTATTATAGTCCATAATTTATTAATTTACATCTCGGGGTACGAGACGATTTCATGTAACTTTCTGTAGCGTAAGATCGGTTTCACCCTCCTGGCTGGGAAGACGGCTTATACCTATCAAGTTACCACTCTCTATCACCCTGGGGTCATTGCGGAAAGGGGTGGTGGCTACATCATATGGTATGAACATGTGCTAGCTACACACGCTGAACCATAGATAGCCAATGACCCACCCACCGGTCGAGTAAAGAAAAACAACTCCAAACCTTCGAACCTTGCATCTCGCTATCCCAGTTGATTACTAAGCCTAACTAAAGAGTCGTAGGGAGGCCAACAACTCCCTAAACCAGCCCAGAACTGGTCTAGTAGACCAAAGCTACAGTCAAATTCGACGAGTAGCGGGCTGAAATCAGTTATCAAATCCCTTTAATTCCCGACATCGTCCTACTGATCATTTGATCATTTCCAGATAACTGTATCAATATACATCCATTAAGCCATAGCTCTCATCATTTTAAACCATTATTCTAAAGTTATGAAAAGAGTTCAGATCACATAATTTCCAATCAAATTATTATTTAACCATCCTGATGATGTTAAGGGATTCATTTCGTATATACGATAACAAGACCACATCCCATATTCTAAGTGCTTCACAATTCATTTAATTCATGAAAATTGTCTAATAAATTGTTGTCAATCCCTTTTAACTCAGTAGTTAAATATACTGAATTGATTATGCATATTCCAAGTCAATAACTTTGATTTACATCATTTATATTTAATACTTAAGTACCCAAAATAGCAAGAAATACAAAAATGGGTTCGATCCCAGCAAGAGACAAGAACTCACACTAAACGATTCAACATACGAAGAAACTCATATTGTAGACAATCACGTGGAAAAAGGGATAGACTACTCTACCTAACATCGTTGGGGGGTCACGACGACTTCACGAAAATGGGTTGGAGACTCTTAATACCACACGTGTCTCCCAAATCTGTGCCTTGAAAATCGCAATAGAATTTGCCTAATCCAACTATACAGATGTGTTCGGCACGCTCGAGAACCCCGAGATTGACTCCTGGATTATCAAAATCCAACCTCAGATGGCCCCAATCTGTACAAACTAAAACTGATTGTTAGATCTTCAAATAAAAGTCATACTCCACAAGGAGCTAAGCACAATATTTAAACTTTAGATTTTTAACTTGCAATTTTTATAACCGCTCAATCAACCTTCTTCCTTGCTCTTCCTCGTCTTTTTTGTTCTTTTTCTTCATCTCGTTCGTGAGGTCATGCACGCCTCAACCCATGACCCACCATGCACGTAGTGGCCATAACTTCTCACTGACACCACCACCCACCGCACCTCAGCCACCGGCGACCCTTGACGGACTCTCCTATGTTGTCCTTGGCCCTCCGACGAAGCCACCATGCTCCCCTTCTCTCCATGCACCGAGGTGTAACTTACTATGACCGACCATGGTCAGTCATTACCTGACCCACACCGGTCTCCTCCACCCTCGTCGACACTGACCACCACCATCCATTGGCTCCTCCTCTCCCTTGTTCTTTCCTTTACTGTGCACATGGATGCACCCATGGTTGCAAGTGTACCCGCGGCCATGGTGCTACCGCTTCCTCGACTGGCCGACGCTTCCCGACCACGGTCGTTTCGGGATCGGATTCCTCTTGGTCCTCTGACGAGAGTCCACCATTTTTCTCCCCCATCCTCCCTCTCTTCTTTCGTGTCCCTCCATCTTTCTATCATTCTCACATGTGTAGAGAAGAGAAAGAAAATGACCTATACCTTATTGTCGAGCTCTCCCCTACGATGGCATCACCGTACTACTTGCCATCCTTACAGCAATGCAACCTACATCAATGCAACATATGGCTACGACTCTCTCTCCCTTTCTTGGTCTCTATCTCCTCTCTCTTTCTTTTCCAAAATCCATGGCAGACACCCCTCCCCACTTACATATATTCCATGTTAACCCAATTTGTTACAACAAACAACAACCCAATTATCCCTTATAATTAATATTATTATTATTATATATATATAAACCCCCATTACATAGTTTCGTATTTTTCATGTAACTTGGATTTTCACAAAATGAGTATTGCTGGAAATTTTGTGATGAGGGAAATTTAATGACAATAATTTTGACATATTTTGGGCATGTTTTTCGAGGGTTGACTATATTTGACCAAAAATGTAATTTTTTCCACTTTTGAAATACACGAATCTAATTCACGCTTGAAAAGTGCCAATGGGTTCGTCTCAATGCACTTAGTCTGAAATGACTTGAAAATCCAGGTTTAAGTCTTTACACTTGAATTAATTTGAGAGCTTTTAAATGATCCGAAAGGTTATCCAAAGACATAGTATGAAGCAAAGAAACAGATTTGTGTACTTGGTTTAAATTGCGAGACAATTGACGCTTGTCCAAATGATTGTGTGTTATACCTAAATGAATATGTAGAGTTGGCTAGTTGACCACAGTGTAGTGTTGAGAGATTTAAAGTGGGAAATTCACTAAATACAAGGGCCAAAAAATAATCGGAGAAGGTTCTATGATACTTTCCATTGATTCCTAGGCTTCAACACCTTTTTATTTCAAATAGAACTTCAAATTTAATGACATGGCATAAATTTCACGAGAGTTGATAACATGTCACGAGATGGTCGCATTCATCATCACGTAGATTCAGAAGAGTGGAAAATGTTTGACAACACTCATTTAGCATTTGTAGAGGTTACAAGAAATGTCAGATACTAATTTTACAAATACTAATTTTTATTTATTTATATCTTAATATTTATAAAAATGCAAATTTTTTTAATTTATATGCAGATGAAATTCAAGAAATTTGCTAATAGGGGTAAGGATGGCTAGGGCACCTCAGCGGGTAGGGATGAGATGCAGCCTCCTTCCACCCAGCCACCCCACACTCAACCCACCCAGTCCACCCCGCACCTAGCCCACCTAGCCCCCTGCACCCAACCTTCCCCATCCATCCTTGAGTACATCTCTCTACGTACTCCCCATGCACACCCAGTTGTCATGGTACCTAATTGATGGCAGTGTCATGCTCTATAACTCAATTTAGCTAAGTCCTAAGGTAAATTGACCTAAATAATACATAAAAAGGGTACAATATCATATAGAGGAAGATTCATCATATTAATCCCAAGAGACCGCAAAACAGGTCAGAATAACCAATTTAGGGTTTCCTTTGAAATTATGTTATTAAAGAGAACAATTAAACCCTATGTTTGATCTGACCTAGTTTGATAGAATTTTGATGAAAGTATTGCAAATTAAACCTTTTAAAAAATTATAAGTAAATATCCCACAAGGTTTAATTTGATCAGATACGTCAAAGAAGTCAATTAAACCTAAAACAATAACCTATGTGAATAATTAATGTCAACTGAGTTTAAATGGAGGATTTACCAACCAAACAACTTCAAAACTCAAAATTGACATAACCACCAGATTCCCTAGATCCTAATTGAGCTTCCATAAAAGGTTGGGCTTGATTTGACAACGTTCGTACCTACTCTGCATTTAGGCCCCTAAGTTCCTTAAATCCTTGCAAGTAGGTCAAATTTCATTACTCTTAGGTCCTCTTCTTGCAAACCGGTCCCTAGTGTCATCTTCCTCCTTCAGCTGCCACGAAACCATTGACCGAACTATCCGACAACTTTCCAGCGCCATTTGCAACCGCTTCGAGCATCGGCTAAGCTCGACCTCTGAGGTGAAGTTAGCCATTCCGTTCTGCATTGGGCGAGACTCATCTTGCTGGCTACCGAAATTGCAACAACCCGCGATCTCTGGTCAAAAACAAATGCGGAGATACGAGTTGTTGGAAGGTCTTCTCGCCACCTCATGCAATGAATTCACGTACGGTCGAGGCTCTATAAAGCCTCGCGATGCTCCTCCGAGTCAAGTCATCTGGAATATGAGCGCAACCGCTACCTTCTCTTCTTCCTCCATACGCCGCCATTGCTAGACCTTGAGGTCTTCTCTGCCCCTTCGCTCCACTGCCTCTCGCCATGAAACGAGGGTGCAGCCGCCTTTGTCTCTCTCGCCGAGCTTCTCAACCCAACAGCTGGCTCTCTACCTCCTTCATCGGCCTCAATTCCTTCTCCGATTCTTCGTCGGTGGCCTGCCACCACCATTGGTCTCCACGTCTCCTTCCTTCAAATTAGGTTAGGGTTTTTCTTCCCCTTTCTTCCCTTTACCCTCTCATCTCTCCAATTTTAAATTCCAACCTTTTTTGAGCCATCACCAACCATCATCTTTTAGGGCTTCGGCGAGCGTCTTCGCCACATCACCAAGCCCCTTCGCATGGCATGTAGAAATAGGGAAAAGCTTCAGGGATCTTCCCTGAAGTGCCTGAACTGATCTAGGACCAAAAGGTTCGTTTTGCTGTGCACAGGTATCCACCGGAGCTACCTTCGTCTCCACCTCCGGCGACCACTATGGCGAGGGTTTTCATCCGCTACACATCTCCATCCCCCTCGCCGATAAGCCCACAACTTCTGTCGTGCGCCCACGACCAAAAGCCCTAACTATATTGGGTTGCTTGACCACCCCAGTCACCTGTTGGCCAATCGACCGTTCTCCGCCTAACTCCTTCACCATCTGGCCACCTCACGCACTCTTACACCACCAGACCACCACCCACATGTTCGCCGTGGTCAGGCGAAGGTTCTGAACTGCTTTAACGTGGCCGAGATGCCTTATTCTTGTTTTCAAGTATAGGAGTTATTCTACCATTGTTGCTGAAGCTTGGAACACACTTGAAACTCATTCTTCAGACGATTGCTCTAAGTTCGGTCCCAAGTGCTGCGGAACCCTCTCAGCAACACACGCAGTAGATCAATTGGGAGTGTTGACTGCTTCCCCGACCTCAATCAGAGCTACCTGCTGTTGCTACTACACACGAAGACAGCAGGGACTTTTAGTCCCACATTGGAAGTGGCAATAGCAGCGACAACGAATAAGTTGATTTTGTCATCTTAGCTGTTGGCTTCAAGTAACACCGGGGGTGTGGTCCCCGCACACCCCACGTGCCTCGCCTGTGACATTGCGACAAATGGGCCTAGTTCGATAACCCACCTAAGCCCACACCTCGACTACTACCCACGCCGGTAGCCTTGGTCTCGGGTACGCGGATCCCTGATACCTGATTACCTGAGCATCTGATCGGACATTGAGGAAGAGAAGGGAAAGAGAGAGAGAGCACATGGCAGAGGGGTTTTGCAGTGTGGAACAATACCACTACATCCTCGCCCTCAAGACTTATGGTGTCTGTGCCTGTTCTTTGTCGTATAAGGGTAAAGTGCTGAGTTGAGTTATAAATGTTGGTAATTAATATTGTGCTAAACTTGGTGGTTTAAACCACCACTTTTGCTCTGTTTTCTTTATATATCTATAAAGAAGCACTTTATTTACTCAGCATATATTATCTTTCTGATAGTGATAAATTGTGCGAATAACTGCTCCCAGAGACAACCTCGGATTTCTTTTTATTCAAGTATTATAAATTTAAATGCTTGATTTGTTTTGATCACTATACTACGACGCAATTATTTTATAATACGATCGAAACGAGTTAAAGTATTTTAGTGCCATTGCCGAGGAGCAACGTGCATTTATCACTATTATTCTTGATTTCTGACATATCTGCCTTGATTAGTTGTTTTGCATGAACTGAATTGATGCACTTGACTTCTGGAACTTGAGGACAACCACTCTGCGGCAGGTAACTCTCTCCTATCTTCTTGATCCCTTCTTTCTTAATTTCAATAAAACCAAAAGGGGTAAAAGAAATATAGGACGTAATCTTGCCATATTTTCTTAGAAGTTTCATTTGTGGCAAGAAATTATAAATTCTGAGCTAGGATTGGCCTAGAAAACACAACCCAGCAATTTCTGAACCTAAATGGATAAGTTAATTGAACCCATGGACTCGAACATTCTTGATTGGGTCCAACGGGATCATTAAATTTCACATTGGACTCCACTTTAGAGCCAAATTAGGGTTAACACTTTAGGGGCTATCTAGTACACATTTACAATTATAAAGGAAAATATCATCCACATTGTGTGCTACTTAAGCCTTGGTTGAATCGATTTACAACTTAACCCTAAAATACAAGCCCTAAGATCACTTGAACCCTAAAAGAAGTGACTTAATAACCTGGTTGCTGAACCAAAATAGGGTAATTTGGGTGAGTTAACTCAGATTGCATCCTCAACATTAAGACAGGTCAGGTGGAATTGGTTCACTTGGTGACCCAATAAACCTAAAAATTAGGCCACAGTTGAAATAAACTCTTAATCAAGTGATAATTTGAGGCACAAATAGGCTTAAAATTTGATAGACCTAGGACCTCAATTCACACGTATCTGGTCTACTTGGAACCGCAATGACAAGAGAGGTCGGGTAGGGGAAACCCTTTAACCCGTGGGGGCGCTCTACTGTGTAGGGGTCTTTGCGGGACTCTCCCTCTCTGGCTGCCCAAGTAATTCTCGGGCAGGTGGATTTGTTATCTAGAGGTCGTTGTCTCTAATAAGCCTAAGCCATCCAAATATATTTTTGGGTGTCTCGATTGGGTCTGATTGAAATATAGTCCCTCATCTTTTCTATAGTGCATGCACGGTAGGAGGTCCTTAAGACCGATCTTAAGGCCTCCTCTAGTAATTCATTCACGTCGGGGACAGAACCTGACTAACTTGTTTGGGTCTTCTTTTGATGTGATCCCTATCTTCTCTGACCCATCTACATCCAACCTAGGTTCTCCGCTTTCTGACTCTGACTCAATGGAGAACCCTGGTCTAGAAGGAGGAGACGACATCCAGCAACTGCAAAACCAGCTCCAGACTCTCACAGATCTTATCAATGGGTTGGCAAACCCTAGAGCAGGTCCACAAATGTGGGATCGTTATAATCCTGCAGAAGTGGCTATCGAGCCTAGAGTGTGTATTCCAGTTAGGGGACTTGAGACCGAACTCAAGTAGAATATTATCAGCTTGATTCCCCATTTCCACGGGATGGGTTCTGAAGACCCATTCCAACACATTCAAGAGTTGAAACATTTGGCCTAGACTCTCGGACCAACTGTTCAAAATCGAAACACTCTGCTCATGAAGATGTTCCCTTTCTCGCTTAAAGTGAAAGCTACCCATTGGTATCGGTCTCTAAATCGACCAATCAATACTTGGGATGAATTGCAAACTGAATTTCTAAGGAAATACTTCCCTGTAGGGTGCACTAACTCCCTAAGGCATCAAATTACACATTTTCAACAAAATGCGGGGGAACCACTTCATGAGGCATGGGATCGCTTTCTCGATCTCATGCGAAAATGCCGCATCACGGAGTTCCTACATGGGAACAAGTCCAATCCTTTTACTAGGGACTCCGTGAAGATTTTCGGCTTTTCGTCGATGCAGCTTGTGGAGGCAATTTCATGGGCAAGCATGAGAATGATATTTAGGAAATTCTCGAAAATATGGCTGAGAATTCAATAAACAATGCATCCATGGGTATGTTCGACAAGATGACTACCTGTGCATCAACGAACACACATGGGACATATGAAGTACAAGACTTATCCTCTTCTGTCGACATAGAGGTTGTGGCCAGTAGATTGGATAAAGTCTCAATAATTGAGAAAAAGCTTGACGATTTAACTTGCTAGCTGCAGAAGGTCACTTCTCAACAGAACATGCATGCACAACCACCCACAAGGAGGGAGGCCGTGCATAATATTCACTACACTAGGATGGATATGAATCCGTCTCCTTCTGACTCTGTGTTCGTGGGAAACTCTAAACCTACTTATCCTAGTTGGGGGTCCTCTAAACCCCATTATCCTGATTTTTTTGGAGCTCCTCAACCCTGTGAGGAACTTCACACTATCCAGAACAACCCCTATTCCAACTCCTATAATCCTAGATGGCGTAATCATCCTAACTTCTCCTGGTAGGGGAATTCCTATCGTCAAAATTCTAGACCTCAATATCCACCTTGACCACAAAATTCGCACTCATATCAGCTTGCTCAACTTAGGCCCAATCCGAATTTTCAACATGGGTTTAGTAAAGATGATCAAATGACCATGATTCTTCATACCCTGGCTGATATGCAGAGTGATGAGAACCTCATCATGAACCCTAACTAGCACAATCTAATCCAAATATGTGTGAAAAAGCTCCTACAAAACCCAAAAAGAGGCTTAACTCAGAGAATTCTGAGTTAAAGAATAAAATAAATCATCAGGGGTAAAACTGTAATTTTACCAATGCAGTTTGCGAACAAGGTAATTAAGGGTCCAAACACAGGTCAAACAAGCTTAACAATGAGGGAAGTGGGATGATCTGATCTGAAAAGGGTTATAACAACTTCTAGGAATTAAATAACATTTTGTAACCCTAAAAATAAACCCACTTCAATTCATGAGGTTTGAGGTAAGATAAAAATCAACTAAACCCTATAAAAATCATAGAAAAATATTCCCTAGGGTTTAGAACCTTCAATTTGGCCTTTGGATCCTATTTTGACCTAAAATGAGAACCATGCCTAATTAATGACTTAATTTGGGTTTTTGCGCAAATTAGCTGATCAAACATGGTCCAAACTAGAATTAAAATTCACCATTAAAATCCTTAGGTTCAAATTGACCTGGTATAAAAACTTGAGCCTAAGAAAAGACCTCCTTGATTGACTTTACAATTGGGTCCCTTTTATTTACTTTTTGACCCTTATCTTTTGAAACTGTTGCATTTAGGCCCCCAACTTCTCATTGTTCTTTGTAGAACGGTCCTCCCTACCACTCCTGCGCAGCGCCATGCCTCCGGCGACCTTGCGTGGAGGATGGCGCCGTGCAGGGCAAGGCTGCCGTCCTCTAGAACAGAAGGGGGTTCCCTGCGACGTCCTCTGTCGCAGGGACCCGCCCACGACCTCTGCTGTCAACCAAGCCTTCCGTGCGAACGTGCGGAAGGCATGGGTATCCCTTCCGACCATACTCCAGCGAGGCTAGCACGACGCCACCTCGTCCCTCTCTCCGCGCCAAGCCCTTTATAAGAAGTGGCAGATCTTGTCGACTCCTTCAAGCTTTCTTTGACGGAGAAACACCTCCTCTTCATCCCTTCCCCCTCTAGTCAGAGAGCCCGAAGCTTCCGGTGACCTCCTCCTCCTCCTCGTCGCTCTGCTGCCCTACCTGCAACAGGGTTTACTCTGCCCTGTCGTCCGCGCTAGGCTGTACCCGCTGGCGCCCTCCGACTACTTCCTCATCGCCGAAACCCTCCTCCAGGGCGTCTTCGTCTCCAGCTCCGGCAGGCACGAGCCGGATGCTCCTCCCTCCCCCTTCATCATGTAAATAGTTAAATAGTCTATGCTCTCTCTCCCTTGTATTTTCCCTCTTCCAATTTGTCATTTCGACCACCCAACTGCCACTGTCCAGATCCATCTTCCCCATCTCCGATCACCCTCTTCGGCGAGTCCATCCCACGTCCACAGACCTCTTCACCCCTCGCCGACTAGCCCAGAAGCTCCCTCACACTCCACTCCACCGATTCCCCCTCTCCATTCACTGCTAAGCACCACCCAACCATCCCCCGAACAAACCCATCTTTCCGCCCACAGTCTGACCTAGGTCGACCTCTACACGCACTCTCGTGCCTCGTCGACCATCGCACAGGCTCCGCCACACTCCGACGAAGCTTTCCACGTGTTCTGACTTGGTCGAGAGGCCGTCACTGTGATTTCAGGTTTGCACCCTCTCGCTGCCATTGTCGACCTACTGCAGTAGCTCCACCTGCAGCTCCAGGTCTTCCCCAGCCCAGGTGCACGTTCCAGGTTGTGCGGGCAGTCTCCGCGTAGGCATCCAGGCTTGCGATTTGGTTCGCAAGCCTCGTAGCTGCTTCAATTGGCCGCGGACTCCTCGCCTGCAGGCACAAAATCGGGAGGTGGGACTTTAGTCCCACCTCGTAAAGTGTGCTACCGAGTGCCCACACTTAAATTACAAAAGTACATAGGGCTTACTGCCTTCGAACAGAGGGGTCAGGTCCCTCTCACTCGCACGCAGCGCGCCTCGCGCTCGCTCGCCCTTGCCCGCGATCACGCCTCACGGGTCTGGGCTGGATCCGACTACCCAAACCACGCACTCCTCGCCCACCACCACACGCCGGTGGGCCTGGTCCCGGGTGCGCTACCCGAACCCAAATACCCAGCTCTGGGAGAGCAGTCCGAAGAGAGATTCTGAGAAAGAGAGAGACGTGGGGAAGGGGTAGGGGTAGGTTTTGCTCTGACCTTTGTGTGAGCGTGCGGGAAGAAAAGAAGAAGAGGAAAAAGAGAAGCGGCCGAAGCCTTAGCTGCTCAGCAGAAGCTGAAGAAGAAGGAAGGAAGGAGAGAAACAGAAGAAGAAAAGAAGAAGCCACACTGGGTAGCTGAAGAAAGAAGAAGGAAGGAACTATAGCAAAGCCACAGATAAGTCATTTGAGCACTGCATTAGACGTCAGAATCACCACAGCCACAAGCAAAGAAGAAAGAAGAAGGCAGAAGCCTTTGCAGCCGCCAGAAAGGCAGGAAAGAAAAGAAGAAAAGGAGAGTCAACGGCCAGAGAAGAAAAGAAAGAGGAAATGAAGAAAAGAGGAAGGAAAGTCAGCGGCCAAGAAGAAGGAAGAAAAGAAGAAAAGAAGAGGAAGATCACCACTGCCACAGAGAAGAAAAAGACAAAAGAGAAGGCAAGACTGAAGAAGAGCAAGGAAAGCAAAGAGAGGAAGAAAAGAAAGAAAAAGAAGAGAGAAGAAGAAGAAGCCAACAAAACTCTCTCTCTCTCTCTCTTATTTTTGTAACCTAATTGAGAACTTATGCATACTTCTAGAAACATAGTTGCTCCCTGAGTTCGACCTCGGGAAAACTTTGTTATTTCGAGTAAAAAAATCTTGTAGTAATCTAGTAGCTATTTTGTCACATACTATAACGACTGATTGTAAACCATAATAAACATAAAGACAACAAGACAGAACATGCGAAACACAGCGTTACTATTCTTGGCGCCGCTGCCGGGGAGCAACGGCTATTCTAGAAGCCATAAAATCTCTATTTGTAAATTTCTATTGATCTCTTCTCTTTTGTGTGCAGGTACAAGAAAATCAAGAAGCAGCCGCACAACAACCACTCTGAGGACAGGTAATTTTCTATCCTCTCACTATTAACCCCTAATTTCTAAAGAGGAAGAAAAAGAAAGAACAAGCAATATAGGTCTAACCTGTCTTCTATACTTAGTAAATCATCAAAAGCTACATGTTTTCAATTTCAACCCACTATCCCTGCACACACTATTAAGGGTATTTAAGGGCTAACACCTTCTTGCCTGAGCCCTAATTACCCAACAAAGAGCTAACTGGACCAACTAGATCCAACATAAGATTCAACATTAGGGTTTTAGAGAAACACTTCTTAAGTAAGAATTGAGAAATCCCAAAAGAAGTGTACCTAAGCCATTGATTGAAAATACTTATTCAAAGAAACCCTAAGCAATTTGGCTCTTTAAAGACACTTGAACCCTAAAAGACAAGACCTAATAAGCTCTCAAAGGAACTAGCAGGTGAAGTTGACCCCTTGGGTCAACCAACCTTCAACTTAGGTCACTCTTTGCACTCAAAAGGCTAAAAGTTCAAGTGAAAATCTAAGCACCATGATCTTAAACTAAAAGTGGTAGACTTAAGAGGTCAAGATCCCCATTCTGGTCTACCTGGAATCTCAGTGACAAGAGAGGTCAGGTGGGGGAAATCCTGTAACCCATGGGGACGCTCTACCGTGTAGGGGTCTTCGCGGGACTCACCCTCTCTGGCTGCACACGTAATTCTTAGGTGGGCAACCTTTTTGATCAAGGGGTCCATCTGCCCCGAACTTCTATAGTCACCCAATATTCTGGGTGTCTTGATTGGGTCCAGTACCTGCTAAACTCATCCTCACCATCAGTGTATGTTTGGTAGGAGGTCCTTGAAACCTCCTTTAGAAATTCACTCTCCTCGAGGCCAAGCCTCGGTACCCTTGCGTGTGCAACCAACCCTTCACATAGCCCTTTTCCTCTGACTCTGAACCAAGTCCCCCTTCTTCCATCATGACACAACTTGACTATACATCCAACTTCTGATTCTACATCCTGATTCCACCGCCTGATCCAAAAATGCAGCCTGGTTACTTAGGATTACCCTTCAAGAAACCTGAATCACAAAGATCCATGAGAGATAGGATGATTGAGGATGCCCTTGAATTCTATGAAATCAAATATAAACCCTCAAAATCAATAGAAAACATTCAGGTTGATATCCCAGCAACCACAGCCTTCATCATAAACTGTGCCCAAATTCTGTTGACAGAAGCCATAAAAGGATCAACCCGAGAAATGCTCCTAACATGATACATTGAGATAGAAAAATTACACAAATCTGAATACCTTCAATGCTTGACAAATCTTGTACTTTGGGAACAAGACCAAGATGCTGTTGAAAACCGGGTAGAAATGATGAGATCGCTAGAACAAACTATTAACTAGAAATACCAGTATATACCAGAAACAGAGGATGAACCATCTCGGAACATTATTAAGCATCAATCCGGTTTCTCAGACCTCGGGACTGAGGCACAGAGTGGTTGTGGATTCCCAACCCAGATAGAAGACAACATTGAATTAGGTTGGGAAGTTGCAGGAGAACACAATGATGAGCCAACCCTAGATCATGAATTGCCAAGCTTAGAAGTCCAAGACTCCTGCAATAATTAGATTAGAACTGAACCTCTTGAGGGTATAAATTCCACCCCTTATTTTGATAAGGTAACCCTCGAAGGTTATTCAGACTTAGATTCTAGTAATTCTACCCACATCCTAGACCTAGAATCTAGATTCGAAACTTATTGGGAAGATTATGAGGCCTCATATGATAAAGATCAAATTTTTAAAGAATATGATTCTGGGCCTTTATTTGATGAATATCCCTCTCCAACATCCTCAGGAAATATGATCGATTTTCCAGAAGACATGCCAATTTACGATACAGAAATCGAGGAGTTGGATGAGTGGGGTTTCAATTGGGTCTATCCTACCAACTTGGAACTTGAGCCTAGACAGAACACCTTTTTAAGCCCAGAATTGACATATAGGCTAGACCCCAGTCAGGCTGCTGATTCCACATCAGATGATTTATGCTACGGTGGAATTCATGATCATGAATCTTATTTAGAACTTGATTTTCACAAACTCTCCGACAACTTCGGATCTAACTATAATTTTGGAGAGACTCTCTTTCCTGAACACACCAAGCCAGTCTACGACCTCAGCTCACATGACTCATTCTCTGACTCCGACTCTGAGGTCCCGGTTCATGAGATCACTAATTCAAATAACATAGAATCATTTCTTTTCGATCCACAGGAACCAAAAATAGAAAATGCCAAGAGTGATTGCAACCTAGAATTCAAATCTTTTCTCAATTCAGATTTTCGTCATCCTATAAACACTCTTCAGGCATTTGATAGTTACCCAGAGGACTCTTTACAGGAGACCACCTGTCATTCGTTTCTAGAAGAGCCCTCATACACAGTTCTCATTGAAGCCACCTCTTCCACACCTATAGACTGATCAAAACCTTTTCTCAACCCTGACCCGCAACCGGACTCAATTTCTATTTAGATTCACCTCTCACCGAGCCAATTGCAATTCCACATCTATATCGGGTTGCGAACATTGATCAGACAAAAGACCATGCTCCATCATTCTCTGATCATCCTTGTAGGGTTTCCGCGTCATTAATTGATTATTTTTCAGGTCGCTACTCTGACCAGGTTGATTCGACTCAGCCAAACCCCACATTCACATTTGCACATTCATCTGAGCTTCATAGTATATGGTGGGTTCCACACCTTTTGATCTACGTCTATCGATCCACCAGATTAATTGGGTTTGCACTGCATCATCAGCCTGTTGATTTTAACAAGCACCAGGTTAGACCAACCAGGCTCTTGATCGAGGTGCTTGTTATACTAAACTCTGCTGATTTAACCATTCTCTCTACATCCCATTTCTCGCTCGGTTGAAGGCGTCGAATTTAGCGCTCAATGGGAGGCAGCCCATCATTCTTTTTGAAAACCTGAAACCTTTTCTAACACCTTTTTCGCACTTAAGGTTCACCCTTTAGGACAACCGACTCCACCTTAGGTGCTTACACCTGAGATTAGAAATCATCCGCAACAGTCACCCCAACCCATTCACTCATCAAAACATTTGTCCTAATGTATGAACTAAGTTGAATAAAAATCCCCTAAGTTACAATGAAGACATTGCAAATCTTAGGCATGGGGGGGTATGAAAGTGCAAGTCTTGTAAGAAAAGGTTTTAAACAAAAAAATTCACATATGCCAAAAATACCATAAAAATTAAAAAATTTTTTGAAAAAGAATAATACAAAGGAGGAGGAGAAGAAAAAGGAACAAAATGAAAAGGAGAACAAAATGAAAGAAAAAAGTGATAGTCGTTAGTAAGAAATTAAGGAATTAACCTAAGTTCTAGACCTCATTCAAGAAAAGAAATGGAAAGTGCACAGTGAGATTAGTAAGAACGCGAACTTTAGGCATTCTTGGATAGACTCTTAGTACCCATTAAGATCTAGACATTCCCCAAGAGGTTGAGGAAAATGAAAAGCTTAGGTATTAGGTCCAAGACTTAGGGAGTATTTTGCCTCGTTAACTAACTTTTGGTTTACGGGACTCAGTAACCTAAGCACCCTAACTTCACACACATCCTGGTTCAGTAAGCATAAAAATCAAAATTACACAGAAGCGTTGCAAAAATTCTGTAAATGACACCTAGAGTAGGAGCGGCCGACCAACACAAGTTGATTTGGACGAGTTCCCAGCGCGGAGAGGTGGGAAATCCCCCTCGAAGATGCGTAACAAAATGTCATCTCCTCGGTGCTTATCTCTTAGGATATTTACATATCCTACTGGGGGCATGTAATCACTCTGCTGGTTTAGATTCCATGGATGGCATTATCACGAAATGTCAATTGCCAGGGTTTTAATTCGGCCAAGGAACACCATGGATAGGATTATCTCGAAATCTCAACAGCTAGGGTTCTGGGGGTTACCATGGGCGGTGCTATCTCGAAGCATCGACTGCCAGGAACCTTTGAGGATTGATGATGGGGACAAGGAATCTTATACAGACCGTGTTGAAAAGGCAATCCTATGCTAGAATTAAAATGAAAAAGAGAGAAAACTCTCCAAATAGATAAATCTTCTACCTCTCTTTCTTATAAAACGCACTGCGAACTGAGCCAGGGCTAAAATTATTTTAAGCACGGGTGCTTTAACCACAAAGTCCAATAAGCCTTAGGTTAGTTCTTGTAGGCCTTAAAAACCTTTGTTAAGGACTGAGGCTAAGGCTAGATAAATCTGGATCTTGGTTGGTACTAGAGTACCTTTTAGGCCTATGGTTGGCATTCTGACCTAATCTAGGTTGCAAAAGAAAAAGCACTTATCTAAAATCATTAAGAACTTCATGGTCTAGAACAAGGGTTGAAACCTTAAAATTTTGCTAAGAGACTAGTAAAAGCTAGGCATGGGGGTATGATGAGAACCTCATCATGAACCCTAGCTAGCACAATCTAATCCAAATATGTGTGAAAAAGCTCCTACAAAACCCAAAGAGAGATTTAACTCAGAGAATTCTGAGTTAAAGAATAAAACAAATCATCAGGGGTAAAACTGTAATTTTACCAATGCGGTTTGCGAACAAGGTAATTAAGGGTCCAAACACAGGTCAAACAAGCTTAACAATGAGGGAAGTGGAATGATCTGATCTGAAAAGGGTTATAACAACTTCTAGAAATTAAATGACATTTTGTAACCCTAAAAACAAACCCAATTCAATTCATGAGGTTAGAGGTAGGATAAAAATCAACTAAACCCTATAAAAATCATATAAAAATATTTCCTAGGGTTTAGAACCTTCAATTTTCCTTCGGAACCTATTTTGACCTAAAATGAGAAGCATGCCCAATTAATGACTTAATTTGGGTTTTTACGTAAATTAGCCTATCAAACATGGTTCAACCTAGAATTAAAATTCACCATTAAAATCCTTAGGTTCAAATTGATCTGGTATAAAAACTTGAGCCTAAGAAAAGACCTCCTTGACCGACTTTATAATTTGGTCCTCTTTATTTACTTTTTGACCCTTATCTTTTGAAACCCTTACATTTAAGCCCCCAACTTCTCATTGTTCTTTGCAGAACGGTCCTCCCTGCCACTCCTGTGCAGCACCATGCCTCCGGCGACCTTGCGCATAGGATGGCGCCGTGCAGGGCAAGGCTGCCGTCCTCTAGAGTAGAAGGGGTTCCCTGCGACGTCCTCTGTTGCAGGGACCCGCCCACGACCTCTGCCGTCAACCAAGCCTTCCGTGCGAATGAGCGGAAGGCATGGGTATCCCTTCCGACCATACTCTGGTGAGGCTGGCACGACGCCACCTCGTCCCTCTCTCCGCACCAAGCCCTTTATACGAAGCGGCAGACCTTGTCGACTCCTTCAAGCTTTCTTTGACGGAGAAACACCTCCTCTTCATTCCTTCCCCCTCCGGTTAGAGAGCCCGAAGCTTCCGGTGACCTCCTCCTCCTCCTCCTCATCGCTCTGCTGCCCTACCTGCAGCAGGGTTTACTCTGCCCTGTCGTCCGTGCTAGGCTGTACCCGCTGGTGCCCTTCGACTGCTTCCTCGTCGCCGAAACCCTCCTCCAGGGCGTCTTCGTCTCCAGCTCCGGCAGGCACGAGCCGGATGCTCCTCCCTCCCCCTTCGTCAAGTAAATAGGTAAATAGTCTTTGCTCTCTCTCCCTTGTATTTTCCTTCTTCCAAATTGTCATTTCGACCACCCAACTGCCACTGTCCAGACCCATCTTCCCTATCTCCGATCACCCTCTTCAGCGAGTCCATCCCACGTTCACAGACCTCTTCACCCCTCGCCGACCAGCCCATAAGCTCCCCCACACTCCACTCCACCGATCCTCCCTCTCCATTCACTGCCAAGCATCGCCCAACCATCCCCCGAACAAACCCATCGCCCACAGTCTGACCTAGGTTGACCTCTACATGCACTCCCATGCCTCGCCGACCATCGCACAGGCTTCGCCACACTCCGGAGAAGCTTTCCACGTGTTCTGACTTGGCCGAGAGGCCGTCACTGTGATTTCAGGTTCGCACCCTCTCGCCGCCATTGTCGACCTGCTGCAGCAGCTCCACCTGCAACTCCAGGTCTTCCCCAGCCCAGGCGCACGTTCCAGGTTGTGCGGGCAGTCTCCATGTAGGCATCCAGGCTTGCGATTTGGTTCGCAAGCCTCGCAGCTGCTTCAATTGGTCGCGGACTCCTCTCCTGCGGGCACAAAATCGGGAGGTGGGACTTTAGTCCCACCTCGTAAGTGTGCAACCGAGCGCCCACACTTAAATTGCAAAAGTGCATAGGGCTTACTGCCTTCGAACACAGGGGTCAGGTCCCTCTCACCCGCATGCAGCGCGCCTCGCGCTCGCTTGCCCTCGCTCGCGCTCATGCCCCGCGGGTCTGGGTTGGATCCGACTACCCGAGCCACGCACTCCTCGCCCACCACCGCACGTCGGTGGGCCTGGTCCCGGGCGCGCTACCCGAACCCGAATACCCGGCTCTAGGAGAGCAGTCCGAAGAGAGATTCTGAGAAAGAGAGAGACGCGAGGAAGGGGTAGGGGTAGGTTTTGCTCTGACCTTTGTGTGAGCGTGCAGGAAGAAAAGAAGAAGAGGAAAAGGAGAAGCGGCCGAAGCCTTAGCCGCTCAGCAGAAGTTGAAGAAGAAGGAAGGAAGGAAGGAGAGAAATAGAAGAAGAAAAGAAGAAGCCACACTGGGCAGCTGAAGAAAGAAGAAGGAAGGCACTGTAGCAAAGCCACAGATAAGTCGTTTGAGCACTGCATCAGACGTCGGAATCACCACAGCCGCAAGCAAAGAATAAAGAAGGCAGAAGCCTTTGTAGCAGCCAGAAAGGTAGGAAGGAAAAGAAGAAGGAGAGTCAGCGGCCAAAGAAGAAAAGAAAGAGGAAAAGAAGAAAAGAGGAAGGAAAGTCAGCGGCCAAGAAGAAGGAAGAAAAGAAGAGGAAGATCACCACTGCCACAGAGAAGAAAAAGAGAAAAGAGAAGGCAAGACTGAAGAAGAGCAAGGAAAGCAAAGAGAGGAAGAAAAGAAAGAAAAAGAAGAGAGAAGAAGAAGAAGCCAATAAAACTCTTTCTCTCTCTCTCTTATTTTTGTAACCTAATTGAGAACTTATGCATACTTCTAGAAACATAGTTGCTCCCTGAGTTCGACCTCGGGAAAACCTTGTTATTCCGAGTAAAAAAATCTTGTAGTAATCTGGTAGTTGTTTTGTCACATACTATAACGACTGATTGTAAACCATAATAAACATAAAGATACAACAAGACAGAACACGTGAAACACAGCGTTACTATAGAGGCAGCATACTACGGATATGGTAGATATGTGCAACCAGATTGCGCAAATGGCTGGGAGTCGCCAGCTAGGCGCATTACCCTCACAACCTCTGCCAAACCCTAACAATGTGCCAAATCAGAGGTATATTGTGAACCCAAAGTAGGGCCAAATTCATAATGTGCAACCAAGCCCTTCTGCACATATATATCAAGATGGGTCAGAAGCATCAACTTCTGTACCCGACTCATCTCAGCAGCAGCAGCCACCTATCCTACCCACTCCATATCCTGTGGGGTTACATTCTGTCACAACCCATAGTGGTAAGTGTACCAATGATCCTGAGGCTAAGAGATACATTAAACCTACACCTAGTACATCTCAATCCGAAGTGATTATTAAGGATAACTCAGGCACTACAAAACCCACTTTAGAGGAACCTAAGACCACACCTTTTGCTGAGGCCTTGACTAAAGGAAATAAGGGTAGGAAGCCACCTCAAGTTGACAAGGACTTGATCAAGCTCTTTGAGCAAGTCCAGATTAGCATTCCCTTGATGGATGCTATACGTCATGTACCGGCTTACGCGTGATTTTTAAAGAACATATGCACTCCTAAGAGAAAGCCAAAGAATTCTGACGGAAGTCCTATTTTGCTATCAGAGTAGGTTAGCTCCATTATTTTGAGCAAGCTTCCGCAGAAATTGAAAGACCCTGGCACCTCTCTGATCTCCTACAAGATTGGGGACTTAGAATTTAACCGAGTTCTTTCAGATTTAGGTGCATCCATTAACCTCATTCCCACATCCCTCCTAAAATATTTTGAGGATTCTGAACTTAAATCCACGGAAGTGACATTACAGTTAGCTGATCGATTTATTAAGTCACATCGTGGAATTTTGGAGGATGTAGTTGTAAGAGTCTAGGATTTCTATTTCTCGATAGGTTTTATTGTATTAGACATGGATACACTAGAAAACCTAAAAGATACACCTATAATCTTGGGAAGACCATTCTTAGCAACAGCTAGGGCAAACATTAACTGCAAGGAGGGCCAAATGGAAATAAAATTCAGAGATAAGATGATGAAAATTGATATTTTTGAGGTCCATAGAGGAATAAATTGTGGTGTAATATAGGAAATAAATAGAGTCGATTCACTTCTTGAGGGTCCTATTACTGATGTGGATATAGATATTCCTGAGCAAGAACCCTTAGAAGCCTAATCCCGATTACACCTTGAGGAACCTAGTCCACCTCCAGTTCCCCCTTAGGCTAGCCCCGACCTTCCTACTACTGCTAAGAACCAGGTACTTGAACTGAAACCGCTTCCTGATAATCTCAAGTACGTCTTTTTGGGTTCAAACAACACGTTTCCTATGATTATCAACTCTCTATCCATAGATTAGGAAACACGTTTGATTTTCGTCCTCTGAGAGCATCTCAAGGCCATTGGTTGGACCTTAGACGATCTCACCAGCATAAGTCCTTACTGTACCCACTGCATTTTTACAGAGGAAGGCTCACGACCTACCCGCGAAGGACAGTGCCGACTCAATTGAAATCTTCAAGAGGTCATGAAAAAAGAGATAATTAAATGGCTTGATGTGGATATTATCTTTCCCATCTCTGATAGCCATTGGGTTAACCCAATTCATGTGGTACCTAAGAAAGCTGGGCTAACCATTATCAAATTAGAGTTTGGAGAATCCATCCCCACTAGAATTGGAAATTCGTAGAGAGTCTACATAGACTACAGGAAATTGAATACCTCCATGAAGAAGGACCATTTCCCGCTACCTTTTATTGATCAAATTCTCGAGAAATTAGCGGGAAATCAATATTTCTATTTCTTGGATGGATACTCAGGCTATAATCAAGAGGCCATTCATCCTGAAGACCAGGAAAAAATCACATTCACCTGTTCCTATGGGACATTTGCATTCCGTAGAATGCCTTTCGGACTCTGCAATGCACCTGCTACCTTCCAACGGTGCATGTTGGCAATATTCTCAGATATGGTGGGTGAATCCTTAGTGGTCTTTATGGGTGATTTTTCTGTCTTTGGAAAAACCTTTGATGAGTGCTTGGGCCACTTGACTAAAATCCTCCAATGATGCATCAACGTAAATCTAGTCCTGAGCTGGGAAAAAAGCCATTTCATGGTTTCTCAGGGCATCGTTCTTGGACACCTTGTGTCTGAGCAAGGTATTCAGGTTGACCGAGCAAAGATCAATTTAATATCCAAACTCCCTCCCCCTTCCTCGGTCAAAGAAAGCAGATCCTTCTTGGGGCATGTTAGATTCTACCGACGTTTTATTCCTGACTTCTCAAAAATCGCCAGGCCCCTAAATAACTTATTATCGAAAGATATACCCATCGATTTCTGTGATGATTATGCCAAAGCCTTCAAAATCCTTAAGGATCGAGTCACCAAGGCACTAGTATTGCAACCTCCTAACTGGTCTCGTCCATTTGAGATCATGTGTGACACATCAGATTTTGCTATGGGGGCAGTCCTTGGTCAAAAGTTGACGGGAAACCTGTAGTGATCTATTACGCAAATAAAACGTTGGATGACGCCCAATGGAATTACACGATCATTGAGAAGGAACTTCTAGCTATTGTCTTTGCCTTGGAAAAATTCCAGTTGTACCTTCTCGGGTCCCGCATAATCATATACTCGGACTACACGGCGATACAGCAGTTACTCACCAAGAGGGACGCGAAGCCTCGTCTGATTCGTTGGATCTTGCTTTTGCAAGAATTTGATTTATAGATTCGTGACAAAGCGAGAAAACAGAATGTAATTGCAGATCATCTGTTCCACCTTCCCTCATCTATCATTGATCCATCAGTACCTATTACCGAGTATTTTCCGGATGAACATCTTTTGAGCATAGATGTTGGGCTTCCCTGGTAGGCAGACATTGTCAACTACTTGGCATCAAACCAGATTCCGTCTGATTGGCCTAAAGCCAAAAAGGACAAATTGATATCAGATGCCAAGTATTATTTCTGGGAAGATCCATATCTTTTTCTCATCAAAGTTGACCAGATCATCCAGAGATGTATTCCTGACATAGAGGTCAATGATATTATCTCATTTTGTCATGACCAGGCCTGCGGTGGCCATTTTTTTGGACATAAAACCGCAACCAAAATCCTCCAAAGCGGCTTCTATTGGCTGACTTTGTTTAAAGACCCACATAGATACTGTAGGGCATGTGCTCGTTGCCAAACCTTAGGCAACATGGGCCATCGCAATATGATGCCCTTAAATCCGATCATCGTGTGCGAAATTTTTGATATTTGGGGGATTGATTTTATGGGCTCATTTCCAAATTCGAACGGCTTCGAATATATTCTTCTTGCTGTGGACTATGTGTCCAAATGGATTGGAGCCGTTCCAACCCTAACCAATAATCATAAGGTTGTTATCCGATTTATTCACGATAACATCTTCTCCCGGTTCGGTGTTCCTAAAGCAATTATCTCTGAAGGTGGGACCCATTTTGTGAATGTGCATTTCCAGTCCGTACTTAGAAAATACGGGGTGTCTCACTACATTTCTAACCCGTATCATCCGCAAACAAACGGACTTGCCGAGTTATCAAACCAGGAAATCAAAAAGATTTTGAAGGTCACTGTTTGACCTGATAGAAAGGATTGGTCAACCCGGCTTCTAAAAGCATTATGGGCTTATAGGACCGCCCATAAGAGCCAATTAGGAATGTTTCCCTTCAGGACTGTTTACGGGAAGGCATGTCACCTTCTTGTAGAAATGGAGCATAAAGCCTATTGGGCAGTATAGAAGTGCAATCTGGGCCTTGGAAAGGCTGATATTCACCGTCTCCTGCAAATAAGCGATCTCGATGAGCTACACAATGACTCGTACGAGAACTCACAAATTTACAAGGATCGAATTAAAGCCTTGCATGATAAGCACATTTCATGTAAATCATTCAGTCCTGGTCACAAAGTACTTCTATTTGATGCCCGTCTTAAGCTATTCCTTGGTAAGCTTAGATCTAAATGGACCGGACCTTTTCTGGTTAGGAGGATTTTTGGTAATGGAGTTGTGGAAATCTCACCTCCCGATTGTGACTCTATACCATTTGTTGTTAATGGCCAACGTCTTAAACCTTTTCTTGAATATTATGATTTGAGTCAGATCGAGGAATCTCTTGACCTTCATTCCACTTGACTTGCATTGCGCCCAGCTAATGCGATAAACTTAGCACTTAACGGGAGGCAACCCGTCATCTGAAAAATCCAAGACCTTTCTTATCTTCTTTGTGCAAATCACTACTACTACACTTTAGAGTTCTTAATTTAAGAACAGTCATTTTTGAACCACCCACCCACCCTTAAATCTGTTCTAAAATTATGAACTAAGCTGAATATGAACCCATCTTGTTTACAACGAGGGCATTGCAAAGCTTAGGCATGGGGGGGATTAAAGTGCAATTATTTGAAATTCATGATTGAAAGGTTCTCACAAAAATACACATAGACTCTCACAAAAAAAATCAGAAAATAAAAATAAATAAAAGAGAGAGAGAGAGAGAGAGAAATAAAAAAAAATCAGTAGACATTTTTAGTTTGTCAAAGCCCTTAA
This sequence comes from Thalassia testudinum, assembly GCA_037157565.1. Classification (NCBI taxonomy): domain Eukaryota; kingdom Viridiplantae; phylum Streptophyta; class Magnoliopsida; order Alismatales; family Hydrocharitaceae; genus Thalassia; species Thalassia testudinum. The sequence continues at coordinate 1,188,662 of JAZHRO010000016.1, forward strand.
ACATTCAGTTATGGAGTTAGGCAAAATTTTCTTCCATAAGATCCACCAAACAATTGTGAGGTGAGAGAAGAGTGTTAACTGGTGCTCTAAGTCTAGTATGAAGACTCTCAAGTTCTGGATGATTAGATAATGAAATTTAGAGTTAGGCATAGTTTTTGCCCTCAGCTCCTGTGTGTTAATATTTTGTATGAATCCTTGAGAGCCACCAAATAAGGCAAATATGCAGAGAGCGGGTTCTAATAAAATTATGATTAAGGTGGATGGTTACGTCCATTCTTTACGGAATCCTTGACTGGAGGAGGGTACTAATGTCAAACGTCAGAAATACACTGTCCTATCCTTTCTTTCTTGGTGCCGAGAGTAGGCACTTCCACCAAATAAGTTACATAATATCCTCTTGAACACACCCATTTCCCAATAATACCTCATTAATAAATATTGTGTTGTGTTGAGTTATATCTTTATAAAAAAAGAAGAAAAAAAAATACATAGATCCTTTTGATAATATATATATATATATCCTTTTGATCCAGAGAGAGAGAGAGAGAGAGAGAGAGAGAATGTGTTTAAATTGCATTGAGGTAACATTACCCACCATACTTTATACTTCACCAAATACAACCTTTACTTATCTTCTTGTATTTCTGACCATCCGAATGTGGGTTGAGGAGTTTCGACTTAGTTATTGGGTTATCAGAACTTAATTAAAGCATCAAAGCCTTGAGAGACCACCAAACATATTGACAATCCGGAAAAATTGTAAGCTCTTGATATATATAAGAAAAAGGGGAGAGAAAAAAAAGAAAAAAAGGAAGAGGGTATGCACAAAGGGACTACAAAAGTGAGCGTAGTTTTAAGCATTTCTCTGAATTAATTCATTTAATAATCTGGACATTTAATGTCTGAAATACTAGATTATATGTAGCATCAATTGAGTGTGAGCCACCAAAAATAAAATTCTTTCAACTTAGACATGTTCTACCTATACCTAAAAGCCAGGGTTGAACCACAGATCACTTGCTATCCCCGAGGGAAGAAAGTTTTTGCCTATCCTGATACATTTATACTAAGGGTTGAAAATGAACTTTAAATGAATATTGAAAATAATAATAATAATAATAATAATAACAAGGGGAAGGAGAATAAATTCTTTAGAACTGCATAACAAGAATACCCTTATAATAAACATGTGGGCTAAAAAAATCTAAAATTTGCTAAGGGACTACCAAATGAAAGGCATAGGGGTATGATGGCAGTGCCATCATGCTCTATAACTTACTTAATTTAGCTAAGTGCTAAGGTAAATTGACTTAAATAATACATAAAAAGGGTACAATGTCGTATGGAGGAAGATTCATCAGATTAATACCAAGAGATCGTAAAACAGGTCAGAATAACCAATTAAGGGTTTGCTTTGAAATTATGCTATTAAAGAGAACAATTAAACTCTATGTTTGATCTAACCTAGTTTGATAGAATTCTGATGAAAATATTGCAAATTAAACTTTTTCAAAAATTATAAGTAAATATCCCCTTTGATCAGATACGTCAAAGAAGTCAATTAAATCTAAAACAATAACCTAGGTGAATAATTAATGTCAACTGAGTTTAAATGGAGGATTTACCAACCAAACAACTTCAAAACTCAAAATTGACATAACCACCAGATTCCCTAGATCTTAATTGAGCTTCCATAAAAAGTTGGCCCTGATTTGACAACGTTCGTACCTACTCTGCATTTAGGCCCCTAAGTTCCTTAAATCCTTGAAGTAGGTCCAATTTCATTACTCTTAGGTCCTTCTCTTCTTGCAAATCAGTCCCCGACGTCATCTTCCTCCTTCAGTTGCCGTGGAACCGTTGATTGAACTTTCCGACGACTTTCAAGCACCATTTGCGGCCACTTCAAGCATCGGCTGAGCACGACCATTGAGGTGAAGTTATTTGCCGTTCCGTTCCTCGTTGGGCGAGACTCATCTCGCCGACTACCAACATTGCAACAACTCGCAATCTCCGATCAAAAACAAACGCGGAGATACGAGTTGTTGGAAGGTCTTCTTGCCACCTGCAATGAATTCACGCACAGCTGAGGCTCTATAAAGCCTCGCAATGCTCCTCCGAGTCAAGTCGTCTAGAATCTGAGTGCAACCGCTGCCTTCTCTTCTTCCTTCGTGCACCGCCATTGCCAGACCTTGAGGTCTTCTCTGCCCCTTCTCTCCGCTGCCTCTCACCATGAAACGAGGGTGCAGCCACCTTCGTCTCCCTCTCGTTGAGCTTCTTAGCCCAGCAGCCAGCTCTCTACCTCCTTCATTGGCCTTAATTCCTTCTCAAATTCTTCTCCAGCGGCTTGCCACCGCCATCGGTCTCCACCTCTCCTTCCTCTAAATTAGGTTAGGGTTTTTCTTCCCTTTCTTCCCTCTACCTTCTCATATCTCCAATTTTAAATTCCAACCCCATTTGAGCCATCACCAACCATCATCTTTAAGAGCTCCGCTGAGCGTCTTCGCCACATCACTGAGCCCCTTCGAACAGCACGTAGAAATAGCGAAAAGCTTCGGGGATCTTCCCTGAAGCGCCTGGACTGATCTAGGATCGAAAGGTTCATTTTGCTGAGCATAGGTACTCACCGGAGCTACCTTCGTCTCCACCTCCGGCGACCACTTTGGCGAAGGTTTCCATCCGCTACACATCTCCATTCCCCTCGCCGACAAGCCCACAACTTCTGTCGTGTGCTTATGAACAAAAGCCCTAACTCTATTGGGCCGCTCGACCACCCCAGTCACCTGTTGACCAACCCACCATTCTTCGCCTAACTTCTTCACCGTCTGGCCACCTCACGCACTCTCACGCCAACAGATCACCGCCCACACATTCGCCGTGGTCAGGCGAAGGTTCTGAATTGCTTTAACATGGTCGAGAGGCCTTATTCTTGTTTTTAGGTACAGGAGTTATTCCGCCATTGCTGCTGAAGCTTCGAACACACTTGAAGCTCGTTCTTAAGATGATTGCTCCAGGTTTCGGTCCCAGGTGCTGCGGAACCCTCTCAGAAACACACGCAGTAGGTCAATTGGGAGCATTGACAGCTTCCTCGACCTTAATCAGAGCTACTTGCTGCTGCTACACGCGAAGACAGCAGGGACTTTTAGTCCCACATCGGAAGTGGCAATAACAGCGATAGTGAATAAGTTGATTTTGTCATCTTAGCTGTTGGCCTCAAGTAACACCGGGGTGAGGTCCCCGCACACCCCACGCGCCTCACCCGTGACACTACTACACGCGGGCTTGGTCCGATAACCCGCCTAAGTCCACACCTTGGCTACTACCCACGTCGGTAGCCCTGGTCCCGGGTACGCGAATCCCTGATACCTGATTACCTGGACATCTGATCCGACATTGAGGAAGAGAAGGGAAAGAGAGAGAGAGAGAGCGCGGGGCAGGGGAGGGTTTTGTAGCATGGAACAGTATCGCTACACCCTTACCCTCAAGACTTAAGGCATCTGTGCTTGTTCTCTGTCGTCTGAGGGTAAAGTGCTGAGTTGAGTTATAAACGTTGATAATTAATAGTTGTGCTGAACTTGGTGGTTTAAACCACTACTTTTGCTCTATTTTCTTTATATATCTATAAAGAAGCACTTTATTTACTTAGCATATATTACCCTTTTGATAGTGATAAATTATGCGAATAACTGCTCCCAGTGATGACCTCGGATTTCTTTTTTTTCGAGTATTATAAATTTAAATGCTTGATTCATTTTGATCACTATACTATGATGCAACTATTTTATAATATGATCGAAGCGAGTTAAAGCACTAATCCCGCATTTACGAGGCATCGTGAATATGTTCGGCTTGGTGATCTTGCCCAATAGTACCAGAACAAGGGCAAGATGGTGGTTACCAATGTAGTGCGAGAGCTAGAGCTAGAGCCAAAGGTTGCCACCCACTACCCTGATGACGACGAGGATGAGGACAAGGGCAACAACGACGATGAGGATGAGGACGAGGAGGGTAAGGACGATGCTGAGGTACAGAGGCCACCTCAGCAGGACCCTCAGGTTGAGGCAAGAACTAGTTCTGTTGGTAAGAATTGTCGATAATGTCTTATTAAAATTTACTTGTATTGTTTTAATTTTTAATTATATTTTTTTGTAAGGTAATAAAAAAAAGGGAGTCTAACAAGAAATGCACATCTAGATACACTTCCAAAGGGGACGAGAATCAAAGTGCATATCAACGAAGCTAGAGAAGATATAGACTATCCTCCTTTCACCAGCAGACTGTCTAGGATGGTAAAGGAGCTCATCCCCCTTTATTGTTTGAATTAGCGAAGGGTCTCCAAGGAGATCAAGAGGTAGTTTATTTGTAATATGGAGTTAAATATATAATTATATATTAATGTGTATATATAAGTTTACTTTAATAATATTTAATTCATTTATATGATTTTGTAATATTATAGGCGATTTTTGAATGTGGTGATGATCCCAATGTCACCAAGTACATCCTCAATCATGCAACGAGATGACATCGTGATTGGAGGATGACAACGAAGAGAAATGTGACTTTTGTAATATTGCTCATTTTTTTTATTTACTTAATTAATTTATTTTGACAATTTATTTGTATAATTTAGTTTTATAATACAATGTTGTCTAATGAGGTCGCATTGAAGAACGTGCCTCCTATAATAGCAGCAGATGTATGAAAAGAATGCTATGAGCATTGGAATAAGCCTGAGATGAAGGTAATTATAAATACTTTTAAGGGCATTTGGAGATAAAGGATTTAATTATTTCCCATTATAATATGATATATGTATAGGATCAGGTGAAAAGAAACAAGGCCAATAGGGCTAAAGCTTCACCATTGACCCATTGTTTGGGTCGAACTAGTATAGATAGAGTAAAGGCAAAATATGTTAGTAATTTCTTATAATTATGTGATTTTTATGTTTTTAATTAAAGTTTTAATTATAATTATTACTCGTAATTTGAAATATATTTATTGGCACATTCACATGATAGTTCCACGCTTGATCAGGTTGTATGTATGAGGTTACTCATAGAAAGGCCACCACCGACGACGGGTGAACATGGATACATGAGACATACTAGACAAAGCTTGTAAGTAACATTTATTTATCAACTACTTTAAATTTTATACTTACTTTACTATGACATTAAATTATTGTAATTTATAGGGAGAAATGATGAACTTAATCAATACCCCTCCAGACGTCGCTTCCGGCACTCAACAGCACCCTCCTATGACACCTGAGGAGGCTTTTAGGAGCATTATGCCTCCGGGGCATGGAGGCTTCATTTGTAGTGGGGGGAGTCAAATGATCTCTAGTTGGTATGGGCGGAGGGGGTCAGTGTTAGCAGTCGTCGTACAACAAATGCAGACATAGCTCCATGATGTCACCACACAGTTCCAGCAACAAACTCAAGCTTGGCAAGATGCCAAGAAATTCATGGAGTAGAGGAAGGAGATGGAGCAATAGAGAGCGGAGATGAGAGAGATGATGGCATTATTATGGGGCAGCGGTCGGGATCACACTTCCTATCACTACCCGCCTCGGAGAGACGATGACGACCTCGGTGGTTGTGGAGTAGGGCAGGGGGTAGGAGCTGAGGCATAGGTTTAGATTACATATCTTTTTGTTAGTTAGGTTTTGTATTTTGCTTAGTTATATGTATATTTTGACGTCATGACATACTCTTTTCGTTAGGTTTATATATATATTTGTTGTATGTTGAATGTTTTATGTTGCATGTTATATGTTGTGTATGTTGTATGTTTTGTATGTTGTATATATATGTTTAAGGTGTTATAAGATTCTATAATACCTACATTATATATATTGAAAAAAAAATACACACATATACACGATGGTTATGTTACAAACCATCGTTTAGTACCAGTAAACGATGGTTTAAAAATCGTCGTTTATGGTTCGCGTATACATCTCACCTCCAGAATAACGTCATACATGATAGTCATCAAAGCCGTCATGTACTGGCACTAAACGATGGTTTGTAACATAACCGTCATTTATAACGATGCACGATGGTTGGAGAAATCATCGTGTATTCTTCGTGCGGTATATAAACTAACGAATGATGACCCGTCATTAATTATTAGAAAATGATGGTTGAAGTCAAAACCGTCATGTATACACTAACACGACACACTTTCGCAACGACAGAATGCAACAGTTTTCCCTAATTAGGTGGCTGTTTTGAACTGTCTTAAAAAGCATTCATACCTATAGTGACTAATGCCTCCACTGATAAAATCTACATTAAAAAAGGCTCCTCGAATTCAATATTCTCTGATGATTTTCCTTGCTCCAACGATTCCTCAAACACTTTTCGTTCCTTGGATTTTACTTCTTTGAAGAATCTGGAAAGTTTTGAAATTTTGGATACTTTTTGTCGAAGTGATTTTCAAAACACTTTTAAACTTTGTTTCGATGGCAAATGTTTGGTTGGAAATAATCCTAATGGTGAGCTTAGCTGGGGCATCTACCTTCCCCGTCCCACCCCTCCTCCTGACCCTGACCCTCCTCTGATTTTGGAAATCCTTCAGGAGGGTGGGACTGGGGAAATGAGCTATGATGGTTACAGTGGTTTTATGTCTTCTGATGCATGATCTCTTGATACTTCGGACATACTTGTTCCTAAGTCGTTTACTCATCAAGATTTGGCACATGTGGCACACTCACTGTCTAGGCATAGAGGAGTCTGTGAAGGTCATTTCTCGATGGGTACGACTAGAGTTACTAGAAGTCAATCAAAATCCTAAACTCACTCTGTTTCCCAATGATTTGTCTCTTCTAGAACTGTAGGGGTAACATCAATATTCCGACTCTAAATTAGCTCAAATCCATGATTTCTTCCAATCATCTTCAGCTTATTTTCCTGTCGGAGCCTTTTGCTAACTCCTTTGAAATCTCTAGAATCATGCAAGAAATCAACTTTGATCATTCTTTAGTCCCCCTGAGTGTCCCAACATTTGGTACCTTTGGAAAGAACCGATCTCCATTTCCACCCTAAACTCCTATTCCCAAGCCTTGACGATCGAATGTAGGCAACTTGGTTGTGTGTTTATTTTTTCTGCTGTCTATGCTTCCTATTACTTCAATACTAGGCCCAATCTTTGGAATCATCTCACTTCTATTATTGCCTCATGTCCCTCCCTCCCCTTGGTTGTTGGTGGGGATTTTAATACTATCCTCTCTCCTTCTAAGAAGAGAGGTGGTCGCCCTTTCTCATGTTCTCAGGCTCTTCCCTTCCAAAGATTTATCAATGGCTCGATCCCCATTGACTTTCCCTTGGGTGGTAACCAATTGTCTTGGTGTAATGGTAGCAGGTCACTTCTAGGATCTACTAAAAGCTAGATCATGTTCTCCTCAATCCCGAGGCCTTGGCCCTTACGCCTCTTGGCCACTATCTCTCTCATCGCAATTCCAACCATGCGCCTCTTCTTTTTCTGTCTTGCTGCTCCCATGTTGGTCCATCCTAGACCTTTTAGGTTTGAGAACATGTGGTTGAGGGATGAGAGGCTCTGGGACTTGGTGGTTGAAATCTGGCACACTCCTACTATTCCAAAGTCTGATCATATTTCCAAAATCTATTCTAAGCTTCACATTTTGAAACAGAGTCTCAAATCTTGGAACTGATCGACTTTTGGTAATATTCACAGGATGGTCGAAAATCTTGAATCTTGCTATGAAGACTTGGATGCCAAATTATCCCTTCATTAGGATGACAATACTGCTGCTGAGCTTAATGATACTTCTACTCTCCTTGATGATGCCCCTGCTAAGCTCAATGATTTTTTAATTCAAAAAGCTAAAATTAACTGGCTGCATAAAGGTGAAGGTTACAACAAATTTTTCTTCACCACTATCAAGAAACGTTTTGCTAAACGGGCTAGAACCTCGCTTACTTCTACCATTGGTGAAGGGTCTTGGGATAAAGCTGCTACTCTCTTTGTTGATTTCTTCAAAAATTTGCTCTCATCTCATGAGGATATCAATGTTAATTCCTTTATTGATACCATCCCCGCATCCTCTCTAATGACGATTGCACTGAGTTAAATCGCATTCCTACTGAATCTAAAATTTTTGACTCCCTCTCGAATATGCCCTCTAACAAATCTCTGGGTCTTTTTTGCAACTAAATTTGCCCCCAGAGCCTTCAACAACCTCTAACAAATCTCTGGGTCCTGATGGTTTTAACGTAGTATTCTTCTTTACCTTTTGGGACTTGGTTAAACCTGATGTTGTTGAAGCTATCACCCACTTTTTTGCAACTAAACTTGCCCCCAGAGCCTTCAACAACACTTTCATCTCTTTGGTTCCCAAAAACCCTCAGCCTCTAGCCTTTCTCCCATTAACCTCTGTAATGTTCTCTATAAGATTGCCTTGGGTATTTTTGCCAATCGCCTTTGCTCCATCCTCCCTAAAATCATCTCCCTCGAACAGGTTGGCTTTATCAAGGGTAGGCCTATCTTCAATCACATTGCTACTACCTTCGAATTAGCCCAATGTGTTGATTGCAAAGTCTTTGGTTCTAATGTTATTGTTCAACTTGATCTTGAAACATCCTTTGACAGAGTGGATTGGGAGGTTCTCTATAAGATCCTTCGACGTTTTGGTTTCTCCTCTGACAACATCTCCCTTATCAAAGCTTTTGTGCAACATTTGGGTTCTTCTGTTCTGGTGGATGGGTGCTCCACGGATTTTTTTCCTGTCTCTCGTGGTTTGAGACAAGGAGATCCAATCTCTCATTTTCTCTTTGATATCTTCATGGAACCGTTCATTCGTGGTATTAAGGACCTGGCCTTCCATGGTAAAATCCAGCCTTTCTCCGTGAAAAGAGGTGTTGAATCCCCTTTAGCCCTTCTCTTTGCGAATGATATCATCATCTTTATTAATAGCAACCTCTCTACCATTCATAATCTAGCCTCCTTTATTAAAGATTTTGAGACTTCCATGGGTCAAATTATTAGCCTCTCCAAGAGCTTCTGCTTTGTGGGTCGTCACTTCCCCTCTTCCCACACAAATCGTCTCCTTTTTATCATGGGCTTTAGGCTGGGTTCCTTCCATTTCTCTTATCTAGGATTCCTATCTTCCCTGGTCATGCTAAGGTTTCTTATTTTTACCCTATCATTGACAAGATCAGATCCAAACTTGTGGGTTGGAAGGCCCATCTTCTCTCCTCTACTGCGAGATTGCTCCTCTTCAAACATGTCTTAACCTCCATTCCTATCCATACCTTATCTGTTATTGATGTCACCAATACCATCATTCGCAAACTTCAAGCTCTCTTTGCTAAATTTTTCTGGGGCTGTTCCGAGAATAAGTCTCACCATCATTGGATTGCTTGGAGCTCCATCACCTGCCCTCTTGAGTATGGTGGTCTTGGTGTCCTTGATCTGAACCTTTTTATTAAGGCCTTGAGAATGAAAAGAGCTTGGAATATTTTCTTTGGGGACTCTCACTTTCATAGCTTTTTGAGGGATTTGTTCAAAAAGTACGAGGCCTTTTATTCGTTGGGAGATCCATGAACGCACTGTTGATTTTTGGTATGACCTATAGATCGGTGACTCTCCCCTTCACACTTTCTTTCCTGATGACTCTTCTCCCCCTCCCATTTTGATTCAAAGGGCTCTTACCATGCTTCCGAATTCCCCCTTTGCTTCCATCATTCCTCCCAACACTCTTGATGAGATTTCCAACATCTACTTGGATTCCCAGAAAGACCTCCCGATCTGGACCCCTGCCTCCTCTGGCACTTTCTCTATGTCTTCTGCTTATTCTTTGATGTTCAGAGACTCTAACAGGAACCATTCCATTAAGATCTTTTTGAATCTCAAGCTTCCTCTCAGGATCTCCTTATGTGTTTGGAAACTTCTCAAACTCAGACTTCCTACGGACGACAATATTATGAAATTAGGTGTCCATTTGGTCTCCAAATGTTACCATTGCCCTTCCAACCCTGCTTTTGAGACTCTCCTTCATCTTCTCTTTGATAGTATTTTAGTTCACAATATTTCTGATTGGACTTTTAAGTAAAATTACCTGGGTTTCATTGATCCTCCTCTCTTCTTTGACATAATCTCAAATTCCTCTCAAACTCCTTGTATGAAAATTGCCAAAGGTTTGATCTGCTTCATTTGGTATAATGTTTGGTGGGTTCGTAACAAGGTTAAGAATGATAGTTTCAATTTAGCCAACCTTCATCTTTTCCTCAACAAAAATTGGAGGAATTTCTATATGGCTGACTGGTTAAAATCTTCTCGACCCCCTCACCTCATTCTCAGTTGGGTTCTTCCCTCTGTAGGACTTAAAATCAATATTGCTTCTTCTAAAGTTGGGGATCGCTACTTATCAAGTTGGATTATTCGGGATAATCTTGGGAACTTTATCATGGTTGCTGCTGCTAACCTTTCTACTACTTATTTGGAGACTGCTCTCATTCAAGCTATCATCCATGCTTTTACTTGCATCTCTCATGACACCTTTCAGGTGGAAGTGGACTCTGTGCTACTCTATTAGTGATGGTCTGGAAAGCTCCTTGTTGCTTGGTAGGTTCAGAGGAACTTTGCTTCTCTCCATGCACATTCCACCAAAATTCACTCTATCTCTTACGTCCATGCGCTTGTTAATGATGTGGCTTCAAAGATTGCGAACATGGGATATAATGCTTGGAAATGCTTTACTCGGTAGGATCAGCTTCCTTCCAAGATTGCAGGGCTTATCAAGTTGGATAGAATCCAAATGCCTTATATTTTGTCCTTGTAGTCCTTTACTTTTGCTTGTTGTACTAGGCCACGAGTCGTGGTCCTCTCTTTCTTGTTTGGGGCAAGCTTTGGTCTAGCCCCTTGCCTCCTCTTTTCTGGCTTTCAGGGAGTGGGGGATGAATAGTATTAGCTCTCGTATTTTGTAAAAAAAAATTAAAAAAATAAAAGAAGTTGGAATTTATTTTCTAATTTAGTCCTAGTTCTTATTTGTAGTTGCTATTTTCAATTCTAGTCATTACTTGTTTTAGTTATAACTTGTCTTCTAGTTGTGTACTTTGAATCTTTATTAGCAACAAAAATTCCTATTTCTACTTCATCTTTCTCATGTCTTTATTGTTATTCACTTGTAGTTAGCTACTTTCATTAAATTTGTTTCCATAATTCGTTTGAAATATTCGTTTGCATATTTCATTCTTAGGCTTTGTAGTTAAACACTTCAGGTCATGAATTTTACTTTATATTTTAAAAAATTACAAAATGAAAAAATATCAAAAATATTTCACATCGAACGATTGAAAATGATTTCAATACTCCAGACACCTCCTTGTGAACGACTTGGACTTGCCTATTCCTATTGCAAATTTCTTTGAGTTTGGTTTATAAATTTAAAACTATCCTTATTTTATGCTACAACAATAACGCTTTTATCTATTTTGATTTCAACATATCATAACATTATTAGATTATTAGACTTGTTGGTCTCATATAAAAATTTGCTATGTGGGAACAAAAATTTTTACAATGGATTTTTGGTTAATGAATTTTTATGTTAATTAGGAACTCATGGAATTGCTTACTAAATGATGATGTATGCTTGCAAGCTATTAGGAAGGTGCATCGTTGTTGCATGTGCAATGTTTGTCCTGATGTAAGCCTTCCATGTACGATGAAAGAGGTGCATCTTGTTCTACCACTTTAGCATTTGAGGCTTGAGTGAAAAGGTTTAAGGAGCTCATGAAGCAAAAGATGGAGCAACAACATAAGAATTGACTCTTACAATGGATATGCTGACTAGGTAGCATTAAAGCTTGTCTTTCCCACCATCAACACTTTGAATATGATGTTTTGTTGAAAAAAGAGTTTTGTGTGGTCATTGCTTTGTGTATAAGTTGCATAGAAGATTGAGGGGAGAAAGAGGATTTGGCATTGAGTAAAGAACTAAGAGTTCAGGACAAATATGGCTGTAGTCATTTTGTTGGTAGGGATGTTTAATGCATTGTAGGTAGGCAAGTTTTCTAATGTATAGTGACTACTTTGATTAGTTTTTTTTAATTATGAATTGCAAAAGGGATTTGGTAAATGGACTCAACTGTATGCTCAAATCAACATATATGTCTACTGTTGACGGCGACTCGATCGTGTTTTAACAATTAGCTACGTCGTAGTATAGGTGATCAAGCGTTGTCAATAAATAAAGATTTATTACTCGAAAACCTAAGTATCCGAGGTCGAATACAGGGAGCAATTGGAAGTTATTACTAATCTCAAGAATGTAATTGAACACTTAATTACTCAAAACTTAATTCAAAATATATAAATGCATGAATTTGAAAATTAATTGTGGCAAAAAGATAGAATTTGGACGTCTGATCATGGGATCAGACATCTTAAAAGATGTTTCCCTTGTCCTTATTCTTCTGATTTTCTTCCTTTCTTCTTCTTTGTGCTTCTTCTTTCTTCTCTGCAGTTGCCCTACTTCTTTCTCCTTCTTTTCTCTGCAGTTTCTTTCTCTCTGCAGTCTTCTTCTTCTTCCTTGGCTCTACTTTCTCTTCTTCTTCTTCTTCCTTGGTTCTGTTTCCCTTGCCTTCAGCTTCGCTTCTTCTGCTTGTCTTGACCTTTCTTTATTTCTTCTTCAGTTCCTCTTTTCTTTTTCCTTCGCCTCTTCCTTTCCTTCTCTTTTTCCTCTGCGAAGGCTTCCTTCCTTCTGCTTCTCCTTCTCTTGCAGCGGCTAAGTGTCAGCTTCTCTTCTCCCTTCTGCCTTCCCTGCACAAACCACAGAGGAGCAAAACCCATCCCTCTACCCACACCCGCAACTCTCTCTCTCTCTGTATTTCACTCTTCAGCACGCTCTCCCAGAGTCAGGTAAACGGGTTGGATCGCGTGCCCGGGTCCAGGCACACCGGCGTGAGTGTGGTGCGCGAGGAGTGCTTAGCATGGTGTCGGGTCGGGTCGCCAGATCCGTGTGGTGAACTCACGGATGAGGCGGTGAGAATAGGTGAGGGACCTCACCCCATGTGCGTTCGGAGGCAATCGACTCATATCACAAAAATAATATAAATCACTCCAGTGCTCCACAGCTTACCGAGGTGGGACTATTGTTCCACCTCTCTTTCGCGCGTGCCCACAGGAGTCCGTTCTCCAATTGCCACAACTGCAGGCTTTGCGGCATCACCTGTTGGGATAATTGTCTTCGCGATGCCTTCCCGAGTTAGCTGGACCTAGGCTCCTGGAGCATTGCAGCTTGGAGCAAGCAAGAAGCTTCCTCGAGTCACCGCTAATGGCGACCGGAGCGTGAAACCTGCCTGACACAAAAAGGGCCTTGCGGCTTAATCAGACCACAGGAGCACCTTTACCGTGTCACGGCGAAGGTGAGGAGCTAGGTGGTAGGCCGTGGGGCGGCCTAGGCGTGCGTGCCTAGGTCACCTTGTGGTCGGTCAGATGGGTTTGATCGGGGGGTAGTTGTGGAGGCGTAGAGGGTCTATGGATGGGTGGATGATGTTCAGTGAGGTGAGGTGGAGGTTATGCTGTGGTTGGCGAGACGTGTGGGGCTGCAGAGTGATGGGAGCATCTCACCGGAGGGTGGCCGGAGATGAAGAAGATGGTGGTGGACAGCGGCGGTCGAGGGGCATTTGGTGAAATAAGATGAGGGAAATGAAAGAGGTGATAGAGAAGAACAGTTTTAACCTAACTAAAGGGACGAGAAGGCGGCTGGCAGTACTTGCTGTTGCCGGAGAAGAAAGCGTCCAGTGGAGGAAGACGGCGGCAACGACGGGGCTAGGGCAGCTCGAGCGGGTGTTGCGCGACGCGGAGGAGGGTGAGGAGGACGGCTCTGCCATTGGTTTTGTGGCAGAGTGACGAGGAAGAGGAGGGGGCTCGCCGGAGCTCGCTAGACCCCTTGGCCGGAGAAGAAGAAGAGGAATTTGAGGTGGAATCCCGGCCAAGTTGAGCTGAGGAAGTGCGGCCGGAGTTGGGGCTTAATTTATAGGTGCTGGTCGAGCTTCTGGTGCGTGGAGGGCAAGCCTTCTGCCACCGATGTCTTGCCAGAGATAGAAGGTAGTTAGATACCCAAATCTCTCGTTCATTCGGATGAGAGATTGTGTGCAAATCTGGGATCATGAATGAGTTCAGATGGAAGAGCATTCCTCAGAGAATCTCCCATCCAAATCTGGGAGATCTCTGAGGAATCAGAGAGTATTCCCTCTCTAATCCTTGTCGGAGTAGGATCTCTCCCCAATAATGGCGGAGGGACCTGCTTGTAAGAGTGGCGAGGAAGTTAGGGGGGATTATGTAATGGTTTTCAAAAGATAGGGACTAAAATGTGATTGGGTGTACTAAATTGCAAAGTAGGTCAAGATGACCTCCCCTTTGGTCCAAATTTTGGTACAAACCTAATTTGGACCTAAGGAATCCAATGGTGAAGTTGCATTTTAGGTTTGACCACGTTTGTCTAGAAATTTTGTGCAATAACCCAAATTTGGTCAATTGATGAGCTAGGACCCTAATCTAGGTCAAACTAGGTGGCAAAGGCCAAATTGAATGTTCTAAACCCTACGGGATATTTTTATATGATTTTTAGAGGCTTTACTTTATTTTTATCCTGATCGAAACCTTGTTAAATTAAGCGGGTTTATTTTAGGGTTACAAGATGTCATTTAATTCCTGGTTTGCACGTGAACCCATTTCTGATTGCATCAACCCACTTTCTATCTTATTTAGACCATTTGACCTATGTTTTGCCTCTGAGAAATCCCATTTATGTACTGCAATGGTAAAATTGCAGTTTTAACCTTTATTTCATGTTTTCTTCTCAGAACACTTATTCCTTCAGTTAAGTCATCTTCTAAGTTATGTAGGAGCTTTTATTCTCTTTATTAGGTCAAAATGAGCTAGTTATGGCTCATGATGAGGCTCTCATCATACCCCCATGCCTAGCTTTTGCTAGTCCCTTAGCAAAATTTCAAGGTTTTAACTTCTGTTCTAGACTCTGAGTGTCTGTCATCAATTATGATAAGTGATTCTCTTTTTCTTTTGTGATTAGGTTAGAATGCCGACAATAGGCCTAGAGGTACTCAAGTATGAATCAAAATCCAGACCTGACCCGCTTTAGCCTCAGTCCTCTGCAAAGGTTTTTAAGGCCCATAGAAACTAACCTAGGGTTTGTTGGACTCTGCAGTTAAAGCACCTGTGCTTGAGACATTTTTAGCCTAGGTTCAGTTTGCAGTGCGTTTTTTTTTTGTAAGAGAGAGACAGAAGATTTATTTGTTTGGAGAATTTTCTCTCTCTTTTCTTTTTTATTTCTAGCTTTGAATTGGCTTCTCAACACGGTCTGTATCGAATTCCTCGTCCCCATCATCAATCCTCAAGGGTCCCTGGCTATCGATGCTTCGAGATATCATCGCCCATGGCAACCCCCAGAACCTTGGCTTTCGAGATTTCGAGATAATCCCACCCATGGCGTTCCGTGGCCGAATTCAGACCCTGAAGATCGACATTTCGTGATAATGCCGCCCATGGTATTTGAACCAGAAGAGTGCTTACATGCCTCCAGTAGGATATTTAAATATCCTAAGAGATAAGCACCGAGGAGATGATATGTTGTTACGCATCTTTGAGGGGAATTTCCCGCCTCTCCGCGCTGGGAGCTCGTCCAAATCAACTTGTGTTGATTGGCCTCTCCTATTCTAGGTGACTTTTTTAGAACATTGAAATGCATTTTGCGTGATTTTGATATTTAGGTGCACTGAACCAGACTGTGTGTGAATTGGGGTGCTTAGGTTACCAAATCCCGCAAATCGAAGGTCAGTTAACGAGGCCGAATACTTCCTCAGCCTTAGACCTAATACTTAAGCTTTGCATTTTCCCCAATTTCTTGAGGATTATCCTGATTTTAGTGGATACGTAAATTTTTAAGCTAAAGGATCTAGCCCAAGAGGCGTAAGATCAGCGTTTTTGCTAATCTCTTGTTATGTCTCCTTAGCACTTTTCTTTTTCTCTTTTCTTGATCTGGTCTAGAACTTCAGTTAATCCCTTAATCTTTTACTATTGACTATTTCTTTTTCTTTTTCATTTTGTTCTCCTTTTTGTCATTTTTGCTCTTTTTCTCCTCCTTATAATTATGTGGCTCACAAAATTTCCTCCCTCCCCTATTGTTTTTTGTTCTTTTTCATAATTTTTCAATTTTTTGTGTTTTTGACATATGTGAATTTTTTTGTGAGAATCCTTCTGACTTTTTCTTGGTTCTGTATGTATGTACTTTATCACCCCCCCATGCTTAAGTTCTGCAATGTCCTCATTGTAAACGAAGGGGTGAAATAGTGTTGAGGTCAGGGACTTAGAATAGGATACATCGAGTGGGTGAATGGGCCGGAAATGATTGATGCAGACGATTTCAAGCTTTGGTACGTGTACCAGAGTTGGAACTGTTAAGGCTGAACTCAAGGTGCAATGGACGTGGAGTACAGATGGATAATCAAATGGGTATCTATTTTTGGAATGACGGGTTGCCTCCTGTTAAGCGCTAAATTCAATGCCTTCAGTCGAGCAGAACATTGGGTGGAGAGGGAGTGGTCAAATCAGTGGAATTTTGTAAAACAAGCACCTTGATTAAGTGCCTGGTTGGTCCAACCAGGTGCTTGTTAAGATTAGTAGGCTGATGATGTAGCCTAAACCCAATAAGTCTGGTGGGTTGATAGATGTAGATCAATTGATGCGGAACTCACCATATGCAATGTGGCTCGGATGGATATGGAAGTGAAAACTCGAGTTTAGGCTGAGTCGAATCAGCCTGGTCAGAGTAGGGTTCCGAAAAATAATCAATGTATGGTGTGGAAACCCTACAGGGGTGATCAAAGAATGATGGCTCCTGTTTTTCGGTCTAATCAATACCCGATAGCTGGTATAGATATGGAGTTGAATCATCTGCAAATGGCTCAGTGAGAGGTGAATCGGAATAGAAATTGAGTTTGGTTGCGGGTCGGGGTAGAGAACGGGTTTTGATTGGTTTTGTATATGTGGAGCAGGTGGCTTCAAAGAGAATTGGCTTGTTATAATCAAGAAGTAGATTTTCTTCGATGTTATGGTCAGATTTGAAATCGTCGGAGAGTTTGCGAAAATCTGAAAGAGATTCAAGATCGTGAGTTCCACCATAGAATAAATCATATGTTGTAGATTTAGCAGCCTGACTGGGATCTAGCCTAAATGTTAATTCTGAGCTTAAAAAGGTGTCCCTATCTGGTAGTGGCTCAGGTTCTAAGCTAGTAGGGCAGACCCAATTGAAACCCCACTCGTTCAACTCCTCAGTTTCTATATCGTAAATTGGCATGACTTCCGAAAAATCGATTAGTTCCTCTGAGGATGTTGGCGAGGGATATTCATCAAATAGAGGCCCAAACTCATATTCTTGATTGCAAGATTGATCTTCTTCATATGGGTCATTGAAATCTTCCCAATAGATTTTAGATCTAGATTCTGGGCTTAGGGTGTGGGTTGGATCACTAGAATCTAGGTCCGAATAACCTTCGAGGGTCACCTTATCAGAATAAGGGACGGAATTTACACCCTCGAGAGGTTCAGTTCTACTTTCATTATTGCAGGAGTTTTGGGATTCTAAGCCTGGTGATTCATTGTCTAGAGTGGGCTTAACATTATGTTTTCCTGCATTTGGAGTTTCCCAACCTTCTTTAATATCAGGCACATTGTATTCCATCTGGGTTGGGAATCCACAACCATTTTGTGCCTCAAACCCGAGATCAGATTGATCCTCGATGTTGTCCCAAGATGGTTCATCCTCTGTTTGTGGTATATACGGGTACTTCTGGTCAATAATTTGTTTTACTAATCTCATTATCTCTTCCCATTTTTCAAGACTATCTTGGTGTTGCTTCCAAAGTTGAGGATTTGTCATACATTGAAGGTATTCAAGATTGTGCAATTTTTCTATTTCAATGTATCCAGTAATGAGCAAGTCACGGGTCGATCCTTTTGTGGCTTCTGCCAATAGTACTTGGGCACAAGTTATGATAAAGGTTGTGGTTGTTGGGACATCAACTTGAATGTTTCCTACTGGTGTTGAGGTTTCTTCTTTTTCATAGAATTTCAGGGCATCCTCAATCATTCTATCTCTCATGGATCTCCGATATTCAGGTTTTTTGAATGGTAGTCCTAAGTGGTTTGGCTGCATATTTGAATCAGGTGGTGGAATCAAGATGTAGAATCAGAGTTTGAATCAAGATGTAGAAGCAAGTTATGAAGCGATTAGATCTGAATAACGAGTCCCACTGAAAATGTGTGTGCTCTAAAGAGAACAGATGAGGGACTGGAGATGTTCTTGACCCAATCAAGACACCCAAAGATGTTTAGATGGCTATGGAGGTTCGGGGCGGATGGTACCCCTGGATCAGAAGATCGTCCACCTGAGAATTACCTGGGAAGCTAGAGAGGGAGAGTCCCACAAAGACCCCTACACAGTAGAGCATCCCCACGAGTTATAGGGTTTCCCCCACCCGACCTCTCTTGTCACTGAGATTCCAGGTAGACCAGAATGGGGACCTTGACCTCTTAAGTCTACCACTTTTATTTCAAAGGCGCTTTAGGATTCTCACTTGAACTTTAGATAGTTTGATGTTGTGACCTAATTTAGAGGTTGGTTGACCCAAGGGGTCAACTTCACCTGACTTGTCCTATAGATGGCAAAATGATTCTAGGCTTGGGACCTAGTGATCACCCTGATTTGACTCCCAGTTTATTAGGTCCAAGATTTTAAGATTTGAGTGATCTTAGAGCTCAACTTTTCTTAAGGTTTGTCTTGTTTAGCTCTCTTCAATCAAGGGCTTGGGTAGCACATTGATGTGGGAGGGTTCATTTCCTTTTATATAGGCATGTGTGACTAGCACTTCAAGGCTCTACTATAGAAACCCTAATTTGGTTCTATTTCCAATCCTCTTTTTCGCAAAAATTCTCTTTGGACTTAAAAGCAAGAAGTGTGTTGTCCGCCGAGATTAAGCGTGATTTTTATTAGGCACATGAATTTTGTGGGGTGGAATCTAAAAAAAATCGCTCCAACTTCAAGAAGATTTGAAAAATTTTTCGTAAAGTCAGGAAACGTTTGCCTTAAAGATGGTGATTACTATAGAAAGAAGGCAATTGATTCCTAAATTAATTTTCTTCCTTTTGTCTTTCAAAGCTTAGGGGATAATTTAAGGAAGAAAAGAAATTACCTGCCCTAGAGTGGTTGACTTGCGGGAGGGATTTTCTCGTGAAATACCTTGCAAGATCACAGCAAAGCAAAGTAGGGCAAGTTAGTGTTCAATATGATAAAAGAATGTAGAGACCAGTGATAAATTGCACGTTGCTCCCCGGCAACGGTGCCAAAATGTTGACACAGTCTCGATCGTGTTTTAACAATTAGTTATGTCATATTATAGGTGATCAAGCGTTGTCAACAAATAAAGATTTATTACTCGAAAACCTAAGTATCCGAGGTCAAACACAGGGAGCGTTATCTCAAGAATGTAATTGAGCACTTAATTACTCAAAACTTAATTCAAAACATATAAATGCATGAATTTGAAAATTAATTGTGGCAAAAAGAAAGAATTTGGACGTCTGATCATGGGATCAGACGCCTTAAAAGATGTTTCCCTTGTCCTTATTCTTCTAATTTTCTTCCTTTCTTCTTCTTTATGCTTCTTCTTTCTTCTCTGCAGTTGCCTTACTTCTTTTTCCTTCTTTTCTCTGCAGTTTCTTTCTCTCTGTAGGTCTTCTTCTTCTTCCTTGGCTTTGCTTTCTCTTCTTCTTCTTCTTCCTTGGTTTTGTTTCCCTTGCCTTTAGCTTCTCTTCTTCTGCTTGTCTTGACCTTTTTTATTTCTTCTTCAATTCCACTTTTCTTTTTCCTTCACCTCTTCCTTTCCTTCTCTTTTTCCTCAGTGAAGGCTTCCTTCGTTCTGCTTCTTCTCCTTCTCTTGCAGCGGCTAAGTGTCAACTTCTCTTCTCCCTTCTGCCTTCCCTGCATAAACCACAGAGGAGCAAAACCTATCCCTCTACCCACACCCGCGACTCTCTCTCTCTGTATATCACTCTTTAGCACGCTCTCCCAGAGCTGGGTAAACGGGTCGGATCGCGCGCCTGGGTCCAGGCGCACCGGCGTGAGTGTGGTGTGCGGGGAGTGCTCAGGATGGTGTCGGGTCGGGTCTCCAGATCTGTGTGGTGAACTCACGGACGAGGCGGTGAGAATAGGTGAGGGACCACACCCCATGTGTGTTCGGAGGCAATCGGCTCATATCACAAAAATAATATAAATCACTCCAGTGCTCCACAGCTTACCGAGGTGGGACTATTGTTCCACCTCTCTTTTGTGCGCACCCGTAGGTGTCCGTTCTCCAATTGCCACAACTTCAGGCTTTGCGACGTCACCTGTTGGGATAACTGTCTTCGCAATGACTTCCTGAGTTAGCTGGACCTGGGCACCTGGAGCATTGTAGCCTGGAGCAAGCAAGAAGCTTCCATGAGTCACCGCTAATGGCTGCCGGAGGTGAAACTTGCCAGACACAAAAAGAGCCTTGCGGCTTAATCAGACCACAGGTGCACCTTCGCCGTGTCACGACGAATGTGAGGAGCTAGGTGGCAGGCCGCGGGGTGGCCTAGGCATGCGTGCCTAGGTCACCCTGTGGCCGATCGAATGGGTTTGATCGGGGGGTAGTTGTGGAGGCGTAGAGGGTCTATGGACGGGTGGATGATGTTCAGTGAGGTGAGGTGGAGGTTATGCGGTGGTCGGCGAGACGTGTGGGGCTGCGGAGTGATGGGAGCGTCTCGTCGGAGGGTGGCTGGAGATGAAGAAGATGGTGGTGGACAGCGGCGGTCGAGGGGCGTTTGGTGAAATAAGATGAGGGAAATGAAAGAGGGGATAGAGAAGAACAGTTTTAACCTAACTAAAGGGACGAGAAGGCAGCTAGCAGTACCTGCTGTCGCCAGAGAAGAAGGCGTCCAGTGGAGGAAGACGGCGGCGACGACGGGGCTAGGGCAGCTCGCGCGAGTGTTGCGTGATGTGGAGGGTGAGGAGGATGGCTCTGCCACTGGCTTTGTGGCAGAGCGACGAGGAAGAGGAGGGGGGCTCGCTGGACCCCTTGGTCGGAGAAGAAGAGGAATTTGAGGTGGAATCCCGGCCAAGTCGAGCTGAGGAGGTGCGGTCGGAGTTGGGGGTTAATTTATAGGTGCTGGCCAAGCTTCTGGTGTGTGGAGGGCAAGCCTTCTGCCACCGACGTCTCGCCGGAGATGGAAGGTAGTTAGATACCCAAATCTCTCGTGCGTTCGCATGAGAGATTGGGTGTAAATCTGGGATCATGAATGAGTTCAGATGGAAGGGCATTCCTCAAAGAATCACCCTTCCAAATCTGGGGGATCTCTGAGGAATCAGAGAGTATTCCCTCTCTAATCCTCGCCGGAGTAGTCTCTCCCCAATAACGGTGGAAGGACCTGCTTGTAAAAGTGGTGAGGAAGTTAGGGGGGATTATGTAATGGTTTTCAAAAGATAGGAACCAAAATATGATTGGGTGTACTAAATTGCAAAGTAGGTCAAGATGACCTCCCCTTAGGTCCAAATTTTGATACAAACCTAATTTGGACCTAAGGAATCCAATGGTGAAGTTGGATTTTAGGTTTGACCACGTTTGATTGGATATTTTGTGTAAAAACCCAAATTAGGTTAATTGATGAGCTAGGACC
Organism: Thalassia testudinum; assembly: GCA_037157565.1. Classification (NCBI taxonomy): domain Eukaryota; kingdom Viridiplantae; phylum Streptophyta; class Magnoliopsida; order Alismatales; family Hydrocharitaceae; genus Thalassia; species Thalassia testudinum. The sequence goes on from JAZHRO010000016.1 coordinate 1,210,409, forward strand.
CTAATCTGGGCCAAATTAGGTTCCAAAGGCCAAATTGAATGTTCTAAACCCTAGGGGATATTTTTCCATGATTTTTAGAGGGCTTACTTGATTTTTATCCTGATCGAAACCTTGTTGAATTAAGCGGGTCTGTTTTAGGGTTACAAGATGCCATTTAATTCCTGGTTTGTATGTGAACTCATTTCTGATTGCATCAACCCACTTTCTATCTTATTTAGACCATTTGACCTATGTTTTGCCTCTGAGAAATCCCGTTTATGTACTGCAATAGTAAAATTGCAGTTTTAACCTTTATTTCATATTTTCTTCTCAGAACACTTATTCCTTCAATTAAGCCCTCTTCTAAGTTATGTAGGAGCTTTTATTCTCTTTATTAGGTCAAAATGAGCTAGTTATGGCTCATGATGAGGCTCTCATCATCTACCTTTTTATTAGTGCAATGTATTTACTATTCTTTGGTGGATTTTTCTAGGGGCTTCTTTAGTGACATTTTTGGAACTACTATGACCTCTCACCATTTGCCAGCCACTAAACTAGGAATTTTTGGAAAGGTATAAAAATAGAAGCCTTAACTTCTAAAAATTTGTTGTAAGTCATCTGTCCTCTTCCTAATCCTCTATTTACTCCTCTCCATGTCATCCGTTCATGGTTATCTACATATATATGAATTGTAGCTTAATTTCTTTCAGCTCACATCATGTTCATGTTGCATAAAATGATGCCTTTACTCAAAGAGGCTTTGGAATCTTTAAGTGAGCCTTATTTGTTATTGGTTTTTCCATGTTGGTTTCATACCTACTTTCATTTAAAACATCATGCATTTCTTGTTGAGCTTTAATTCATTACCAAGAAGGATACTTTTTAAAATAAGTTTAAAAGCATGTGGGAAATAAAATTTACATTTTATCTGTTTGACATGTGGGAAATAAAAAGGTTATAGTAGAAATGGGAATGTTTTATCCTTCTATTCCATGTCATGTATGAAGCATGGAAAGAAAGCCATGGAGGAAATGCAAAGTGGGTGATTTATTAAGTGGGGGGTCTATTAAGTACTCTAACAATGGAAAGAAATGTACTATAACAATTAGTCTATTAAGATATTGATATGGAAAAAATTAAATGCTAAAATCCAAATCACAATCACGTGTTGAAACTACAATAAGATGCAAACTTAGATTTGCATGTGTATAAATTAGACAATGATATAAGAATACAATCTTAGAGGGAAAATAATGTATGTGATAAGATAGAAATAACTTAAATTCAGTGGTTTGGCATCTCTATATCTATTGTGTCTACAATTTAAAAATATTCTAGCACTCTCTCTGGATCTCTCTAGATATGTTTGTCTATGTGCATATCTATATTTGTGAGTATGTGTATCTTACATGTATACTTGTTTTATCTCTTGAAGATAAATTCGTTGTATTAATAAACCAGTTTGATAGAATAAGCTAAAATGGGGAGAAGGACAAGGAAGAGCAAAGATGGGTTGTACCATTTAGTTGAACTTAACATACCTAGGTAAATATACAAACATGCATTAGTCAAAGAATTCAAAATAATAACTAGCTCCCAACATTAATGTAGAAACATGAGCATTACTCAGGAAGATATGTTGAGCAAATGAGAATAAATGGTGTCAATGACCATAGAGAAAATTATCATTTTAATGAAAAGCTGACCACATTGAGACTTCAGTAGGAAGGTTGCACTCAATAGTTTGTTCAGCAACCTAAGAATTTCCCATTCCAATTCATCTTTAGGTGAAAAATCTGTGATGTCCGATTCGGGTTTGATTCATACACACATTTTGACCATATGTACATTCATACACACATTTAGATAATTATTTAGGTTTCATTGGCTTTATTTGGAGACTGATATCCTTGAAGTTGGGATGATCCAAACCATTCAAATTTTTATTTCAACTTTAATGGCTTATTTTTTCAGGATAAAATGCCTAAGGCAACTTCCACTTCAAAAAAGAAAAAAAGGCCTAAGGTCACTAAATATTTTAGGCATTAGTGTAGGTGCTTCTCTCCATCTAAAAGTTGTCTACTTTTAACCATATAACTATCTAAAAGTTGCCTACTGTTAATCAATATTGTTTATTCTAGTGCATGTGCAACTGCCAAAATTAAACAATATTAATATGGTTTTAGATGGTTTTTTTGGCCCATTTCATTTCTCTTTCTTTATACTAATAAAAAGTAATAGTAGAAGTTTTGACATCTTTGGAGGCTTCCAAAGACTAGATGATGCAATGACGCAATTAACTCCGTTGCTTGAGGTATGTGTTAACTTTTAATTGCCCCACAGGCGGTCCTTGCGAAGAAGAAATATTGGATGGTAGGATTCCACTTATAGCTAAGGTCTTAGGGAATATGAAATTGTACTAAAAACCTTGGGGCTTAATTTGGTTAGAGAGAGATGAATTCATCTTTATGTGTTTGTAATTTAGAATAAGTGTCTCTGTGTGTATTGATTTTTGGAGAGGATGTGCAGTTATATTGTTTATAGAAAGACTTGATTTCAATCAATTGATTTGATGAGTAACTTTGGATGTTTTTCATAGCTAATTAATCCAACAAGGGCTTCATAGCTTTGCAATTAACATTTATCATAGTTGGTTATAGCCAGGCAGCTTTAGCATTTACAAATTGAAATGTTTAGAAAGCTTGAAATTTGGAAGCCATTGAATTCAACTAATTAACCCATGCAATCTTTTGAGGAAGATCGGTCGGGTAGACAAAACTCACATTCATAATTTTGGACAAGATAAGTTGAGAGGTGTTGTCCTACTTGTGTTTGTTATCTCCTTTATACCTAATAGGGATATGGTCTTCTAGGTTTCTGTATGTTTAATTTGATATCTTTGTGAAAATGGCCCTCTACAACATCAGAAGGATGATTAATATCTTCTTATGGGTTTCTATCTGTTGATCTTTTAAAATCTAGAAAAACTGAAGAACCCAAAGAATCTAATATATAAAAATAAAATATCGAATAACCCATATCTAGTTAGTTGTGTTGCTTTACTATTGTCTTTTTATTTAAGATTGAAAGGAAGATTACTATTGTTTTTTCTTTTGAATGGCGGTTATTTATTATTTCTCTATGAAGGTAGTAGTTGATGCCTTTGATGAAATATTGAAAATAAAGATGGAATTCAAAATGAAATTTTCTTGTCACTACTAGAAAAATGGGTTAGGCCATCAGTTACTTGCCGTCGGTTATTTAAACTGATGGCAAAGGTCAGTATTCGACTTACCATCAACTGAAGAAAAGCGATTGGGAATGCGGTCGTCATTAATATTTACCATCGGTTGATTAAGTGATGACAAATATATTTTTACCGTCGGTTATTAGAAGAATCGATGGTGAAAAGCTGATTAAAATTTGTTCGTTAATAGCAGGAGGGATTGTAATTTTGGTTGCCGATTATTGGAATAAATGATGATAAAAGTGGGTAAAAATTACAGGACAAAATTTTAGGCATGATTATGTGGTGAACTTTCGAGGGGTTGGAGTTACGCTAATGTGAGTTTTGCTTTTGATTATCCCTTTTATGAATACAATTTTGGAAATTCAATCGAGTGACACTATTTCTTTGCTTTTAATTACTTTATTGATGAAATCTACTTAATGTTATATGTCCATTTCCTTAGTATTTTGCTCACTTGTATCTCTATCCATCATCATTTCTTCTCTCTTAATTACATGCTCAAGCACAAAATTGTTATGTCGAGCTAGGCAATCACAATTAGCATTCCTAGCTTGCGTAGGTGCAACCTGTTGGAGAAGAGAGGTCTTGGGTAGCCCAAAAGGAATTGACTTTTACAAGGTAGAAAAAAACTAATATAATTTCTAGGCAAGATTAGGTTCCTTTTGGGGCTCAAGAACCTTCTTAGGAGGTAACGCCAGATGCATATGATTTTTCTCTTCTTTTCTCTTCTTTTCATTCTTGTTAGATGGAAATAGTATTCAAGTAAATCTATGCCTAAAGCGATGTGATTGGGACCATAGATTTTCATTTGATTTTATATAAAGCTAAGAAAAACCCAAGTTGTTTACATGCTTTTAACTGATCCTAGTTATATGGATTCTTTGCTATTACACTTGTCCTCTTCGAGCCATACATGTACTTATCAAATAAGCAAAGGTCATGATTTTGCAATATTGACTGGGCTTCTATCAAGTAGTGTTCCAAACTTGTATTATTGTGTAGCAAGTAGTGGGTACCAAATTGAATAGAGAAATAGTTCCAGAATAGTGTTATAGGCTGCAAGTTTGGTTTGTCACAGTAATTTGCTAAGTAGCATTACCTTTTATCAATTGGTTTGGGAATTGCTATTTGAGGTTTAACCTTAGTATAGCTTCACTAGACTACTTTCTTCAATATATTCACTCCTAAAATAATCTTTATTTTATCAGTGGTTAGTAATTTTAAAAAAAAAATCTTGAATCTATGTTTTTTCATGTGATGAGCTATATTTCCATTGAACCCATCCACATCTTGCATATGTAGTGTATTTTTTTGTATTCCTTGGGTTGTCCTTAAGGAATGAGTTCAAACTCAAGAAAAGGTCAGCATAGAATTTTTTTTCATATTCTCCATTTAAATACGAAGTATCCCTTTATAACAATTATCTGGTTTGTGTAGTGATGATTAACTTGTTGCATCATTCTTACTAAATTTTTTAAATAAGATATAAGCAATGCTATGATATATGATATAAGGTAGTCTTCATAATGAGTTTCTTTAGCTTAAAAATGGAACTAATATTTCCTGGATGTGCCTATGCACCAATGCTATTGTATATTTAACATTGACGTGTTTATATCATTTTGGAATTGACTTATATGTTGGTATATTTTTGATTTGTTCTATTCTAATTTCTTTTTTTGAATTGTTGTAGGGTGGATCGACTCCTGTACTTCTTAAAGTTGAAGTACCATCGTACGAAGTAGAACAAAGAAGGAGACGTTCATGAGAGTGAGTCAAAGTATGAAGATGAAGATTATTTTTTAGATTAGTTTACAATATAAAAGAAATGTATTTATCTATTGTATGATGTGTGTACCTTTCTATTGTAAGAATTTAAATATTTTGAATTGAGAATGTGTGAAGTGTAGTTTTTGACTTATGTCTGTGAATATATACTTTTGTTATGCGTGTGAATGTTGCTATAATGACGAAAGAAAAGTTAATCATAAGGGGTCATATTACAACTGTAAATAAAAATTCTTAAATAGGTAAATAAAATTTTTTGTGATGATGAATGAAGGACTTTTGTGGTGGTATATATATTTTGTGATGATTTTAAATGTCAAATTATCTTTTGTGACAATGAATGAAAGATTTTTGTGACAGTATGTATATTTTTCAATGATTTTTAATTATAAGGTTCTATATTGAGATTATGCAATGGAGGCATTGCAAGAATCTTTTCGAGTGCTGTTGTTGTAGTTAGTATTCGCCCTACTACACTGATAATGCCAAGTCTTGCTAGAAATGGATGGGATGACAAAACCCATGAAGCTTTTAGGTTGCTAATACTCTATTTTTGTTAAGACCCACGACATCAAATGTTTTTAAGACGTTTGGGAGTTGGTCCAGACGCCTGGTCAGACATCTGGATGCCTTCCGAGACGTCTGGAATTTAATTTTTACGATGTACGATTGTGAGTCTGTGCGCGCAGACTGTGCTCGTCGACTTGCAGGCGTTCCTCTTTTCTTTTCTCACTCCCCCGACACCTTCAAATACCCTCTCCCCCTTCCCTCTCCCTCACCCACAACTCCTCCGTCTCCTCCTTCTTCCAGTGTTAGAGTGAGAGTGAAAGAGAGAGGGCAGTAGCTGCTGCCAGGTACGCGCGGGGAGGAGGAGGTGCAGCGAGAGGGAGAAGAGGCAGAGCGCGTGAGGAAGAGAGAGCGAACTCGCCGGAGCTGCCCACGGTCGGTCGACAGGTGCGCAGTGGTAGCGTGGTGGAACGTGGGTTTTACCGGGTTTGAGGGTTTTGTTATAACGTTGTAGTAAAGCCGGTTATTACCAACATTTCAAATATAAATTTTTTTACTCGGACAATGAAAGAGTTCCCGAGGTCGAACTCAGGGAGCAAGTCGTATTCTAGAGATATACATGTTTCTTTTACAAAATAAAGAGAGAGGGAAAGAATTTGTTGTTTTCTCTTTGTTCTGCAGAGGGGATGCTCTTCTTTCTCTCTTTCTTTAGATCTCCTTCTTTCTCTCTGTTCTGCAGAGGTGATGTTCTTCCTCTGCAATGGTGATGCTCTTCTTCTTCAGAGCTCCTTGTTCTTCTTCTTCCTTGGTTTCTGCCTTGACCTCTCTTCTTCTTCTTTTGCAATTGTGGTGACCCTTTCTCTTTTACCTTTTCTTCTTTATGGCTGCAGAGCTTCTGCCTTCAGCTACTAAGTCTTCCTTTCTTCTTCTTCTGCTTTGGCCGTTGCTCTTCCTTCTTCTTCAGCCTGCCTTCTTTCCTGCTCTGGCTGCTGACCCTCCGTCGTCTGACCCGGTGCTTCGACGACTTAACTATGCATTTGCTACAGTGCAGCTCCTTCTTCTTCCGCGGGTCTTCTTCTTCTTCTTTGGCCTGCACACTTCAGAGTTTTTCGTCAAGAGGCAAAACCTACTCTACCCTCCCCCCCCGCGTCTCTCTTTCTCTCTGAAACCACTCTTGGGAAAGCTCTCCCAGAGCTATCGGGTAATCGGGTTCGGGTCAGGCCCGGGTCCAGGCCCACCGGCGTGCGGTGGTGGGCGAGGAGTGCAGGTCGGTTTAATCGGGTCGGGCCAGGTCCGCGGAGCGTGGTCACGGACGAGGCCGGGTCGGGTGAGAGGGACCTCACCCCGTGGTCAGGAGGCAGACAGCATAAGGCACTTTTTGCCTTTATGCGTCCGCGCGCCTCCGAGAAGTTCCGAGGTGGGACTAAATGTCCCACCCCAATTGAGCGCCCGTCGCGGAGGGAGCAGTGGGCGATCGTGGCTTCACGCGCGGCCTTCGCCCCATCTGCGAGCCTGGGACGTTTCGCGGAGACTCCCCGCGCAACCTGGGAGTCGAACCTGGGCGAAGGCGTGCCTGCACCTGCAGGTGAAGGAGCTCTGCCTGCTCAGTAATGGCGACGGCGGGCGAGTCACCTGGTCACAGAAGAACGGCCTCTCGGCCAAATTAGACAGGCGGGGGACCTTCGCGGTGGCACGGCGAAGGTGGTCAGGGGGTCTGCAGGGGGCGTGATGGAGCCAACAGGTCGTCCTAGGTCAAACTGTGAGCGAAGAAGTGGGTGTGTTCGGTGGATCTGCAGAGGGCGTTTGGTGGGAAGTGGAGGGGCGGAAGAGGATCAGGGTGAGGAGGCGGAGGTTCTGCGGTGGTCGGCGAGCCGTGTGGGTCGCTGAGGTGATGGGAGCGGCTCGCCGGAGGGTGGTCGGAGGCGGAGAGGGTGAGGGTGAACAGGAGCGGTCGAGGGTTTAATCAAATAAAAGACAGTGAGGAAAAGAAAGAGGGGGAGATGGGGAGGAGTTCTGACCTAGCTATGGAGACGAAAGGGGCCGAGACAGGGCGACAGTCGTATCGACTGTCGCCGGAGAAGAAGATGCCTAGGGGAAGGGGCGGCGGCGAGCAGAGGGCTGGAGAGGCGCCAGCTGGGTACGGCGTGGCGCAGGAAGAGCAGGGGAGGAGGTCTCTGCTGCTGGTATTACGGCAGAGCGAAGAGGAGGAGGGGGAGGAACCGCCGGAGCTGGTGGGCGTCTGCCGGAGGGAGAGGAGAAGAAAGTTGGGGGTTTTCTCCGTCAGATCCAGGCTGCCCTGGTCGGTGGAGCAGCGGGGGGTATTTATAGGGATGAAACAGGGAGGAAGGCGGAGGGAGACGACGTGTCTCCCTCGCCGGAGAATGGTCGGAACATGAACCCATACCGTCCGTGCGTTCGCACGGCCGGTATGGTGGGCTACAATGACCAGGGGGGTGCTCCTGCGACGGCTGACGACGCAGGGCACCCCCGGTTTACTTGCCAGGTCCCCCACCTCACCCTGCGCGGCGCCATGCTCCGCGCAAGGTCGCCGGAGCATGGTGCTGGCAGGGTTTTGCAGGAGGGACCTGATTGCAAAGAACGAAGGAGAGTTAGGGGCCAAAATGCGAGGGTTCAAAAGTTTAGGGCCAAAGAGTAAATATATGAGGACCAAAGTGTGAAGTCGGTCAAGGAGGTTTCTTCTTAGGCTCAAGTTTTTATACATGACTAATTAGGACCTAAGGAATCTGATGGTGAATTTCATTTTCATATTAAACCTTGTTTGACAGGTCAATTTGCACAAAAACCCAAATTAAGTTATTAATTGGGCATGGTTCTCAATGTAGGTCAAAATGGGTTCTAAAGGCCAAATTGAAGGTTCTAAACCCTAGAGATTATTTTTCTATGAATTTTAGAGGGTTTATTCTATTTTTACTTTGCCTCGAACCTTGTGAATTGAAGTGGGTTGTTTTAGGGTAACAGATTATCATTTGGTTCCTTGGAAGTGCTGTAGCCCTTGCTAGATCATCTCATCCCACTTTTATTCTTATTAAGCTGTTTTGACCTGTGTTTGGGCCCTGAATTACCCTGTATGCAGTTTATACTGGTAAAATTGCACTTTTACCCCTTATGACTGGTTTTCTTCTCAAACTCAGAATTATCTGAGTTAAGCCTTTCCTTGAGATATGTAGGAGCTTTTATCCTTTGTATTGGGTCAAAATGAGCTAGTTATGGCTCATGATGAGGTTCTCATCATACCCCCATGCCTAGCTTTTGCTAGTCCCTTAGCAAAAACTTAAGGTTTCAACCCTTGTTCTAGACCATGAAGTTTTCAATAGTTTTAGATAAGTGCCTTTTTTATTTGAGCATAGATTAGGTTAGAATGCTGATCATAGGCCTAAAAGGTACTCTAGTGCCAATCAAGATCCAAATCTGTCTAGCCTTAGCCTCAGTCTTTTAGCAAAGGTTTTTAAGGCCCGCAAGAACTAACCTAAGGTTTATTGGACTTCGTGGTTAAAGCACCCGTGCTTGAAATGATTTTAGCCCTGGCTCAGTTCGCAGTGCGTTTTGTAAGAGAGAGATAGAAAGTTTTTCTGTTTGGAGAGTTTTCTCTCTCTTTTTCTTTTTAGTTCTAGCCTAGGATTGGCTTTTCAACACGGTCTGTATCAGATTCCTTGCTCCCATCATCAATCCTCAAGGGTTCCTGGCGATCGATGCTTCGAGATAGCACCGCCCATGGCAACCCCCGGAACCCTGGCTATTGAGATTTCGAGATAATCCCATCCATGGTATTCCGTGGCCGAATCCAGACCCTGGCAATTGACACTTCGAGATAATGCCATCCATGGAATCTGAACCAGCAGAGTGCTTACATGCCCCCGTAGGATATGTAAATATCCTAAGAGACAAGCACCGAGGAGATGATATTTTGTTACGCATCTTCGAGGGGATTTCCCGCCTCTCCGCGCTGGGAACTCGTCCAAATCAACTTGTGTTGATCGGCCGCTCCTATTCTAGGTGTTCTTTTCAGATTTTTGCGACGCTTCTGCGTGATTCTGATTTCTACGCTTACTGAACCAGGCTGTGTGTGAGATTAGGGTGCTTAGGTTACTGAGTCCCGTAAACCAAAAATTAGTTAACGAGGCCGAATACTCCCTAAGCCTTAGACCTAATACTTCAGCTTTTCATTTTCCTCAACCTCTTGAGGAGTGTCCAGATCTTAATGGGTACTAAGAGTCTATTCAAGAATGCCTAAGGTTTGCATTCTTACTAATCTCATTGTGCACTTTTCAGTTATTTTCTTGAATGAGGTCTAGAACTTAGGTTAATTCCTTAGTTCCTTACTAATGACTATCACTTTTTCTCATAATTTTGTGCTCCTTTTTCATTTTGTTTCTTTTCTCCTTCGCAAAATTTTCCTTCTCCTCTTTTCCTCTTATTCTTTTTCGAAAAATTTTTTAATTTTTATGGTATTTTTGGCATATGTGAATTTTTTGTTTGAAACCTTTTCTTACAAGTTTTTGCACTTTCCTACCCCCCCATGCCTAAGATTTGCAATGTCCTCATTGTAACCTAGGGGGTCTTAGTTCATTCCTTAAGACAGAAATTCGGGTGAGTGGATGGGTCGGGTTGAATTTTTGCGGACGATTTCAAATCTCAGATGCGAACATCTGAGTTGGGGTCGGCTGTCTATAAGGGTGAACTTCGAGTGCTGAAAGGTGTCAGAACAAGTTTCAGGTTTTCAAAGAGAATGACGGGCTGCCTCCCGTTAAGCGCTGAGTTTTACGCCATCGGCTGGGCGCAATAAGCTCAAGGGGAACGGAGGATATAAGATGCCTCAGCCAAATCAGTAGAAGTTACATCAATGAACGGCTTGAGTCTCTGACCGTTCACGATGAAAGGTTCAGAATCGTGGCTGAGTGGACTGATTTCGAATGCTCCATTTCCAAAAACCTGTCGGACCAAATATGGTCCGACCCACTTAGATCTCAGTTTTCCTGGGAAGAGTTTGAGTCGGGCATCAAAGAGTAGGACCTTTTGACCAGGATGAAAGATCTTTCTCGAGATGTGTTTGTCGTGGAAGGCTTTAACCCGCTCCTTGTAGATTTGCGAGTTCTCGTACGCGTCTATGCGTAATTCATCGATCTCGCTGATTTGGAGTTTTCTGTGGGTCCCAGCCTTAGAAAGATCCAGATTACAGTTCCGTACTGCCCAATAGGCTTTATGCTCCAGTTCGACGGGAAGGTGGCATGCCTTTCCGTACACCAATCTAAAGGGAGACATGCCCAATTGGGTCTTGTGGGCGGTCCTATAGGCCCACAATGCTTCCGGAAGTCGGGACGACCAGTCCTTCCTGTCAGGTCGAACAGTGACTTGCAGGATTTTCTTGATCTCCCGATTAGACAGCTCAGCTAGACCATTAGTTTGGGGGTGGTAAGGAGTAGAGATTCGGTGAGACACCCCGTATTTGGTCATCAGTGACCTAAACTGAGCATTTGTGAAATGGGTCCCCCCATCAGAGATTATTGCACGAGGAATCCCGAACCTTGAGAAAATGTGTTGATGAATAAATTTGAGAACGATTTTTTGATCACAGGTTCGGGTCGGTATGGCTTCGATCCATTTGGACACGTAGTCCACAGCCAACAGAATGTATTCGAAACCATCCGAAACAAAAAAGGGGCCCATAAAATCAATCCCCCAAACATCAAAGATTTCGCATACTAGAATCGGTTGCATAGGCATCATGTCACGACGGCTCATGTTGCCCAAAGTCTGGCAACGACTGCATGCCTTGCAAGAGAAAACAACAAATTCTTTCCCTCTCTCTTTATTTTGTAAAAGAAACATGTATATCTCTAGAATACGACTTGCTCCCTGAGTTCGACCTCGGGAACTCTTTCATTGTCCGAGTAAAAAAATTTATATTTGAAATGTTGGTAATAATCGGCTTTACTACAACGTTATAACAAAACCCTCAAACCCGGTAAAACCCACGTTCCATTTTGGCGCCGCTGCCGGGGAATCGGGTTCGGGTCAGGCCCGGGTCCAGGCCCACCGGCGTGCGGTGGTGGGCGAGGAGTGCAGGTCGGTTTAATCGGGTCGGGCCAGGTCCGCGGAGCGTGGTCACGGACGAGGCCGGGTCGGGTGAGAGGGACCTCACCCCGTGGTCAGGAGGCAGACAGCATAAGGCACTTTTTGCCTTTATGCGTCCGCGCGCCTCCGAGAAGTTCCGAGGTGGGACTAAATGTCCCACCCCAATTGAGCGCCCGTCGCGGAGGGAGCAGTGGGCGATCGTGGCTTCACGCGCGGCCTTCGCCCCATCTGCGAGCCTGGGACGTTTCGCGGAGACTCCCCGCGCAACCTGGGAGTCGAACCTGGGCGAAGGCGTGCCTGCACCTGCAGGTGAAGGAGCTCTGCCTGCTCAGTAATGGCGACGGCGGGCGAGTCACCTGGTCACAGAAGAACGGCCTCTCGGCCAAATCAGACAGGCGGGGGACCTTCGCGGTGGCACGGCGAAGGTGGTCAGGGGGTCTGCAGGGGGCGTGATGGAGCCAACAGGTCGTCCTAGGTCAAACTGTGAGCGAAGAAGTGGGTGTGTTCGGTGGATCTGCAGAGGGCGTTTGGTGGGAAGTGGAGGGGCGGAAGAGGATCAGGGTGAGGAGGCGGAGGTTCTGCGGTGGTCGGCGAGCCGTGTGGGTCGCTGAGGTGATGGGAGCGGCTCGCCGGAGGGTGGTCGGAGGCGGAGAGGGTGAGGGTGAACAGGAGCGGTCGAGGGTTTAATCAAATAAAAGACAGTGAGGAAAAGAAAGAGGGGGAGATGGGGAGGAGTTCTGACCTAGCTATGGAGACGAAAGGGGCCGAGACAGGGCGACAGTCGTATCGACTGTCGCCGGAGAAGAAGATGCCCAGGGGAAGGGGCGGCGGCGAGCAGAGGGCTGGAGAGGCGCCAGCTGGGTACGGCGTGGCGCAGGAAGAGCAGGGGAGGAGGTCTCTGCTGCTGGTATTACGGCAGAGCGAAGAGGAGGAGGGGGAGGAACCGCCGGAGCTGGTGGGCGTCTGCCGGAGGGAGAGGAGAAGAAAGTTGGGGGTTTTCTCCGTCAGATCCAGGCTGCCCTGGTCGGTGGAGCAGCGGGGGGTATTTATAGGGATGAAACAGGGAGGAAGGCGGAGGGAGACGACGTGTCTCCCTCGCCGGAGAATGGTCGGAACATGAACCCATACCGTCCGTGCGTTCGCACGGCCGGTATGGTGGGCTACAATGACCAGGGGGTGCTCCTGCGACGGCTGACGACGCAGGGCACCCCCGGTTTACTTGCCAGGTCCCCCACCTCACCCTGCGCGGCGCCATGCTTCGCGCAAGGTCGCCGGAGCATGGTGCTGGCAGGGTTTTGCAGGAGGGACCTGATTGCAAAGAACGAAGGAGAGTTAGGGGCCAAAATGCGAGGGTTCAAAAGTTGAGGGCCAAAGAGTAAATATATGAGGACCAAAGTGTGAAGTCGGTCAAGGAGGTTTATTCTTAGGCTCAAGTTTTTATACATGACTAATTAGGACCTAAGGAATCTGATGGTGAATTTCATTTTCATATTAAACCTTGTTTGACCGGTCAATTTGCGCAAAAACCCAAATTAAGTTATTAATTGGGCATGGTTCTCAATGTAGGTCAAAATGGGTTCTAAAGGCCAAATTGAAGGTTCTAAGCCCTAGAGATTATTTTTCTATGAATTTTAGAGGGTTTATTCTATTTTTACTTTGCCTCGAACCTTGTGAATTGAAGTGGGTTGTTTTAGGGTAACAGATTATCATTTGGTTCCTTGGAAGTGCTGTAGCCCTTGCTAGATCATCTCATCCCACTTTTATTCTTATTAAGCTGTTTTGACCTGTGTTTGGGCCCTGAATTACCCTGTATGCAGTTTATACTGGTAAAATTGCACTTTTACCCCTTATGACTGGTTTTCTTCTCAAACTCAGAATTCTCTGAGTTAAGCCTTTCCTTGAGATATGTAGGAGCTTTTATCCTTTGTATTGGGTCAAAATGAGCTAGTTATGGCTCATGATGAGGTTCTCATCACGTGGTGCTGGGGAAAGTTACCCCGGTGCTGCTGCAGTCCAGGCAGCAGGCGGATGAGCGCGGCGCGGCGTGGCTGTGCGCAGCAGGCGGAAGGCGAGGAGGTCTTGATTCTGGGAAATTTTCCCAGAATCAGACGTCTGGACCTACGTCCAGAGGTCGCGGGGGACGTCTGGAGTGGGATCCAGACGTTTGAGAGGTACGATATTCTCATCTTTCTCTTTCTTACTGATGCAGCCATGCAGGCTGTTTCGCCAAAAGCTCTGAGACATGTCGTGTTGAGAATGGTTGCGTATGCGTGTAGGTTTCGTTTTGGGAAGGTGCAAGGACACGCCCTCCCACGCAGATCAGACGTCTGGGCAAGTCACCAGACGGCGGAGAGCGTCTCCAGACGTCCAGAGTGATAGACGGATGTCTGGAACTAGGTCTAGACGGTTCAGCGGGATCCTGGACGTCTGAAGAGCAGTGCAGAAGTAAGGTATGACATGGACCATCTTTTAAGATGTCTGGAAGGTGTTCCAGACGTCTGATTTGGGGCAGAGTTGTCATTTTTGACCCGTTTAGGGTCCATTTGAAGTTCGATTTCCACGTTTGAGATTCCGTTCTTCTTAGATTTTGTTCGTCTACTTGTTTAAAATAGTTTTATTCTGTTCTGAGTGGTTCCTTGTGATTGATCCTTGTATTAGGTCCTCGTCCCATTGCGGCTTTGGGGGTTGCGAAGGCACGTGGACCTGCTGATTACGCCCCCACTACTTCTGATCTTGCAGGTAGAGTGGCTTCCCTTGGTTATTTACCAACATTAATGCCTCTTTGAGATAAATAATAGATCCTAGGGTATGGCATGAATCCTAGGACTGGAAAACTAGATTGAATGATAATTCCTAGGGTATGGCATGAATCGTAGGACTGGAAAACTAGATTGAATGATAGATCCTAGGGTTTGGCATGAATCCTATGATTGGAAAACTAGATTGAATGATAGATCCTAAGGTGTGGCATGAAATCTAGGAATATAAACACTGAAACGAATGTCGTGAATACATGAATTGTAGTCTTGGAAAAGTAGAAAGAATAATGATAATTGCCTGTAATTGGATAACAGCTGCTTGTATATGAATGTATATTAAATATTGGAAACACGGGCTATATGAGAATAAAACTGAAATGATGAAACCTAAAATGGCTTGGCTAGAGAAATATGGGCATGAACTCTATGGGGAATTAGGAGTAGAGCTCTTGAAAAGTAAATAGAATGGAATTGGGGAAGTGAGCTGGCCCTTGAGTATGGAGTACCAAGGAGAGCGACTGTCCCCCCCTTGTTTAGTGTAGAGCGGAGCTAGCCGCCCCAGGGACCCGAGGTTAGGTCTGGCCACTTTGTACCGACTTTTGGCCCTCGTGTACATAGTACCGGGGAGAGCTACTAGTATAGGGAGAGAGCTAGCCACCCCACGGGCCTCGGGGTTTTGCCAGCCATCCTACATCGACTTGTTAGGCCCACTGGGCAAAGCAGGGTAGTCAGGCGAGGGTGCGTAGACTGTGGTGGGGCAAGACCCCTGTTTGCTTACTGTGGAGGGGCTAGACCCCTGTTACTGAAAGGGCTCTGCCCTATACTGGTTCCATGCTGTGCTTTGGGGCGCACCCGTTAACGGAAACGACTGACCGCATGCCAGTGCGGGGTAGCTACCTGTGAGTTTATCGCGCGTGCCGTAGTCACCGCTACGCCTGTCAGCGACCTTGAGGTGGTTGACTGAGGGTAGGACCACCACGGGGGACTCTCCTGGCCAGGAGAGTACCACGTGCTACTTCTACTTTTCGGAAAAGACTGCAATCAAGATCTTTCCCACGAGGAACATTTGAGATTAAGAGAAAGACCTGAGAAATAAACCAAGAAAGAGTAAAATATAGAAAGAAATTAAAACAACAGCTACTTGTCCACCTTTACTGTTTTTCTTAGCTAGCTGGTTGCCACTCTACTCAGCGTTTCGCTGACGTGTCACCTTTGTCACCTTTTCAGGACCAGGTGTTGAGTAGCCAGAGCCTACGGTTGCGAAGGGTGCTGGGCCTAGTAGAGCGCAGTAGTTCTACTTGTGTTGTACTTGTTGTACCATTTTTCTATTATAGTGAGTATATTCTGTTACACTTGTACTCTTTTATTGTAAACATCATATTTCCGTACCTGTTTAATTCTCTACTGTTGTGGTGGTATGTACTGTAGTAGTTCTTTTCTTTACTGCTGTACTTTTGTTACTGCTAGTTACTTGCATAGTGAATGTGGTTTATATTGCTGCTTTTTGGTTACTTTCTCGTTGGACGGCTGGGTCTTGGGATCAGTCGAGTCGGTCCAATTCTCGTGTCCTGTAGGGATTCTGGAATCAGGTCGTAACAAGATGGTATCAGAGCATGGTCGTCCCGAGAAGTGAACCAACTGGCTGGAAAATAACCAATTCACGTGCCTGTACCTATGGTAGCCATCACAATGTACCTTTTGACATCTGTTTTGAGACTTCTTCATTGAATATCGATTCGTATTGATGTCTTTTCTGTTCCGTGTTCGCGTTTCCTTGCAGGAGATGCCTCAACGAGGAGGTAGCGAGGCGGGCCGCGTGTCGGAGGGGCGGGTGCGTTGAGGTCGACGCCTCAGTAGACCAGCCACTGCTCCTGGGCAGTCAGGCCCAGGATCTCGCCCAGCTAATACGGGATATCGTGTGAGAGGAGCTTCACCCACCGCTGCGAGCACCTCTCCCTAGGGCTGCGGTGGGGGAATCCTCTGTAGGACCACGAGACAGACATGGCGCTATATGCGGGGGAGAGGGTGGGCCTCTACCACCCCCACCTTCCTCCGGCACTTCTGAGCACGAGGCTTCTTTACCTGGAGGCACCCCAGCATCTCCACTTTAGCTCCACTTTGAGCTTTTCGGATTGTTCTGGAAGCTGAAGCCCCCCTCCTTCAATTTGGATGAGGACCCGACCGAGGTAGAGGACTGTCTCGAGTAGAACGAGAAGGTTTTTGACACCCTTCGCTTCCCTGTGGAGTGCCGCGTGGCCTTTTCCACGTACCAGCTGGAGAGCACGGCACACAGGTGGTGGAGGGCGGTCAGGGGTCAGGAGAGGGATGAGCCGACTTGAGACCGGTTCGTCACCCTCTTCTGCGAGCAATACTTTCCCCAGACGTGGCAGGACCAGAGGAGGCAGGAGTTCCACACTCTCCGTTAGGGGACGATGACCGTGAGCACATTCCATACGCGTTTCCTGGAGCTGTCTCGCTTCGCATCGACAGCCGTGGCTACTGAGGAGGAGCGCCTTTGGAGGTTCATCGAGGGGCTCTGGCCTGCGATTCGAGGGTATGTCAAACCCCTAAAGCTGCCTACGTTCTCGAGGGTGGTGGAGGCAGCTATGACGTATGAAGAGACCAACTCGTCCGCACGCGACACTGACAGCGGGCGGAAGCGGCCCTACTAGCCAGACTTCTCACAGGGCCGACGAGAGAGGAGGCATGTGTCATCCACAAGAGAGCCTTCACATTTTGCGGGACCATCAGTGGCCTTTGGGGGCCCTTGACAAGGGCCAGCTGCTAGCACTGGACCCCCACCTAGTTGTCTGCAAGGACCCACTGAGGGCGGGAGTCGAGTCCCCCTTTGCTACCAGTGTGGCCAGCTGGGCCACATTAGGAGGGACTGCCCGTCTAGGGCTGGAGGTTAGGAGATGCTTCCCGCGCCGAGCACTGGAGGGCGAGCAGGAGGCAGCGGTTTCCAGGCGTGAGGAGGACAACAGTCGCGAGGAGGGTACCGGCTAGCAGCTACCCGTCCGACGCAGAGTGTGGTTGCTTCGTCTGCACCTAGTTCTGAGGGGCGTTTCAACGCCCTGACACACAGGGATGCCAGAGCTTCGGAATCAGTGGTGGCAGGTATGGTTTCAATTTCCGGCAGACTTGCTTACACGCTTTTCGATTCCGACGCTACGCACTCATTTGTCACTGCCAGTTTTGCGGTTAGTTTGGGGCAGGACTATATGTTGTTAGAGGATCCATTCGTGATCAGAGGTCCGAGTGGTCAGCTGTTTGTAGCTGAGGAGGTGTACACAGGTTGCGAGGTCAGTGTTTGGGGACACAGCCTTCCCACTGACTTGATTGGGATACAGATGGAGGACTTTGGAGTAATTCTGGGGATGGACTGGCTGTCCGCTTACCACGCCTTGGTGGACTGCTTTGAGAGGAAGATTGTCTTCTCCATATCGGAGTTGCCTTCTTTTGAGTTCCACAGGCAGCTAGTGGACGGGGGCTTCAGGTGCATTTCTGCACTTCCGGCGGTGAGACTTTTGAGCCAGGGGTGTGAGGGCTTCCTAGCTTGTGTGGTGGTGGAGCCTAGCCCTATGGCAGACTTCCAGAGTATCCCGGTGGTCAGAGAGTACCCCGACGTGTTCCCAGATGAGTTGCCAGGACAACCGCCTGAGCGTGAGATCGAGTTTGAGATCTCACTGGTACCGGGGACCAGCCCCATCTCTACAGCACCGTACAGGATGGCACCACTTGAGCTACCAGAGCTCAAGTCTCAGTTGCAGGATCTTCTGGAGAAGGGCTTTGTGAGGCCTAGTGCGTCTCCCTGTGGAGCCCTGATTTTGTTTGTAAAGAAGAAGGATGGTACCCTATGCCTTTGTGTGGACTACAGACAGTTGAATAGGGTTACCATCAAGAACAGGTATCCGCTGCCGAAGATTGATGACTTGTTTGACCAGCTACGAGGTGCCACGGTATTCTCCAAGATAGGCTTGAGGTCTGGATACCACAAGTTGAGGATGAAGGAGGCAAACGTCTCCAAGACAACTTTCCGCACTCGGTACGGACACTACGAGTTTCTGGTCATGCCGTTTGGGCTGACCAATGCCCCCGCTGCCTTCGTGGATTTGATGAACAGGGTGTTTAGAACGTACTTGGACCAGTTCATGGTGGTATTTATTGATGATGTGCTCATCTATTCTCGAGATCTGACACAGCATGGACAACACTTGCGGATGGTTTTGGACACACTGAGACGACGTAGGCTGTATGCCAAATACAGCAAGTGCGAGTTCTGGTTGAGGGAGGTGACCTTCCTGGGTCATGTGATCTCTGGGGATTGCTTGGCTGTGGACCCAGCCAAGGTTGAGGCAGTACTCAGATGGGAGAGACCGCGTACAGTTACTGAGATTCGCAGTTTCTTGGGACTGGCAGGCTACTACAGGCGGTTTATCCGGGGCTTCTCACGGATTGCACATCCTATGACACAGCTGACCCGGAAGGACATGCCCTTTTCTTGGACAGACGCCTGTGAGGTGTGTTTTTAGGAGCTAAAGGAGAGGCTGACTTCGGCTCCTGTGCTCACCCTCCCGGATAGTAGTGGCAGGTTCGTTGTGTACACGTACGCCTCTTTGCAGGGGTTAGGGGGTGTGCTCATGCAGAGGGGTCACGTTGTCGCTTACGCTTCGTGGAAACTGAAGCCCCATGAGTATAGCTACCCTACCCACGACCTGGAGCTGGCAGCTATCATCTTCGCGTTGAAGACTTGGAGGCACTAGTTGTACGGTGAGACTTTTGAGATTTTCACAGACCATAAGAGCCTCAGATACTTGTTTGACCAGAAGGAGCTCAACATGAGACAGAGACGTTGGTTGGAGCTCTTGAAGGACTATGACTGCAGCATTTCCTACCACCCGGGAAAGGCTAACGTGGTGGCTGACGCCTTGAGCCGGAAGGTGCCCGCCCACTTTTCCATTTTACGGGCGCAGAGTTGGAGCCTCTTGGAAGAGATGGGCAGTTGGCTGCCCCTAGAGTTACTAGGGCACTGTGGGGCAGTGACTGTGACATGATAGACGAGGCCAGAGCTGATAGACCGCATCATCACAGAGCAGATGGTCGACCCATACTTACAGTCATTGCATGACAGAGTGCTGTCAGGAGACCCTGGTGACTTCTCTTTTACAGACCAGGTACTGCGCATGAGGGGACGTTTGTGCGTTCCTAGAGACGAGGAGCTATTGAGAGAGCTCCTGACTGAGGCACACGGTTCTAGGTTCACCATACATTCCGGAAACACAAAGATGTACCATGATTTGAGGCGTGACTTTTGGTGGAGGGGAATGAAGGGGGATGTAGGTGAATTCGTACAGTAGTGTTTAGTGTGCCAGCAAGTGAAGGCCGAGCATCAGAGGCCTGCAGGGTCGTGGTAGGCACTTCCAGTGCCAGAGTGGAAGTGGGAGAGCATCACCATGGATTTGGTGGTGGGCTTGCCCGTTACCCAGCGAGGACACGACGCAGTCTGGGTGATCGTTGATAGATTGACGAAGACAGCACGTTTCTTGCCTATCCGAGTTACCTTGGGACCAGTGCAGTTGCCAGAGAGGTATATCCACGATGTGGTATGTCTACATGGAGTTCCGCGGGAGATCGTATCCGACCGGGATACTTGTTTTACGTCCCAGTTTTGGGCTGAGTTTCAGCAGGCCTTGGGGACACGGTTGAGGTTCAGTACAGCTTACCACCCCCAGACGGACGGACAGTCTGAGTGCACGATACAGACACTTGAGGACCTTTTGCGTGCTTGTGTACTGGATTGGAGGAGCTCTTGGGAGGAGCACTTGCCCCTGGCGGAGTTCGCATATAATAACAGTTATCACTTGAGCATCAGCATGACACCCTACGAGGCTCTGTACGGACGGAGGTGTACGGCACCCTTGAGTTGGGTTGAGGTGGTGACCAAGTGGGAGGTTGGCCCCAAGCTGATCCGGCAGAATCAGGAGGTGATCGAGCAGATTCACAGGCGACTTCGCACTGTCAGGAGCAGATAGAAGAGCTATGCAGATCGGAAACGCAGAGAGGTACAGTTTGAGGTTGGGGACCACGTCTTCCTTTGCGTTTCACCCATGAAGGGCCTGCAGCGGTTTGGGGTGAGAGGGAAGCTCGCGCCGAGATTCGTAGGACCCTTTGAGGTCCTGGAGTGGGTAGGACTCGTTGCTTACAGGCTTTCCCTTCCTCCCCAACTTTTTGGTGTCACGACATGTTCCAAGTGTCCAACCTCAGGAAGTACGTCACCGATCCCAGCCACGTCCTGAGCTACGAGAGCGTCGCGGTGGGTGACGACCTGACCTACCCCGAGCATCCAGTGCAGATTCTTGCCAGAGCCGTCCGGAGTCTGAGACGGAAGCAAGTACCCCTGGTGAAGGTTTTGTGGAGCCAGTGGTACGAGGAGGCTACCTGGGAGCCTGAGGCGGCGATGCGGGAGCGGTACCCGAAGCTCTTTGAGGGTACGTCCTTTCGGACCGACTTCGGTCCTCTTTGAGTTTGTTATGCATATATCATTCTTTTCCGCACTCTAGTTAGCGCAAGTTTCGGGGATGAAACTTCCTTTGAGTTTATTATGTTGTTAAGACCCATGACATCAAACATTTTTAAGATGTCTGGGAGTTGGTTCGTCTGGAATTTAATTTTTGCGACTTACGATTGCGAGTCTGCGCGCGTGCGCGCGTAGACTGCGCCTGCCGACCTGCAGGCTGGTGACGACCTTCCTCTATAGTTCTATTATTTCTTCGTAGTATAGTATAGAGAAGTGATTACCAGTTTAATACAATTTGTTACTCGGAAATAAAAGAGTTCCCGAGGTCGAACTCAGGGAGCAAGTTGTATTCTAGGGGTACAAAGTTTCTTTTACAAAAATAAAGAGAGAGAGAGAATTTGTTGGCTTCTTTCTTCTCTTCTTTCCTCTTTGCTTATCCTCTCCTTCTCTTCCTTCTCAGATCTTCTGCTTTCTTCCTTTGTTCTTCTTCTTTATCTACAGTGGTGATGTTCTTCTTCTTCTTTCAGCTGTTTCTGCTCGTCTCTTCCTTTTTCTTCTCCCTTGCGGTCCTGTTCTTCTTCTTCTTTCTTTCTTCTTTTCCTTTCTTCAGATCTTCTTCTCGTGCTCTTCTTCTTCTGCAGAGTCTTCACTTGGCCTCTCTGTGTTCTCCTCTGCCTCGCCTTCCTTCTCCTTCTTTGCCTTCAGGACGTCGTCTGATTTTCCAATCAGACGACTTAAACCGCCGCTGCTACAGTGCTCCTCCTTCCTTTAGCTTTCGTCATCCTTCTTTCTTCTTCTTCGCCTTTTTCTTCGGTTCTTCTTCTTCACCTGTGCCTGCACACTTCAAAGCACTCTCGTCAGCTGGCAAAAACCTACTCTACCCTCCCCCCCCCCCGTGTTTCTCTCTCACAGAATCCGCTCTTAGGAAAGCTCTCCCAGAGCTGTCGGGTAGTCGGGTACGGGTCGCGCCCGGGTCCAGGCCCACCGGCGTGCGTGGTGGGCGAGGAGTGCAGGTCGGGCTAAGTCGGGTCGGGCCAGGTCCGCGAGGCGTGAGCGCGGACGAGACCGGGTAACCGGGCGGGTGAAGGGGACCTCACCCCGTGTGCTGAGGCGATAAGCCTCCAGCACTTTTTCACTTTATACCGCTGCGCCTCTACAGAGTTTTCCGAGGTGGGACTAAATGTCCCACCCCAAGTTGGCGCCTGCGCGGAGGAAGCAGCTGGTAATCGCGGCTTTACGCGAGGCCTTCGCGCGAGGGCTTCGCTTCAGCTGCAGCCTGACGCTTTGCCGAAATGCCTCGCATAGCCTGGGAGTCGAATTTGGGCGTGGCGCGCCTGCAGCTGCAGGCGGAAGCAGCTCCTTCTGCACGGCAATGGCGGCGGAGGACGGGTGACCTGTTCACAGTAAAACGGCCTCTCGGCCTAATCAGAAGGTGCCGGGAGCTTCGCCAGAGTGCGGCGAAGCTCGTGCGGGTGGTGGCGAGGCGTGGGGCGGCGTGCAAGGGCTGCCCTAGGTCGGACTGCGGGTCGGAAAGTGGGTGTGTTCGGTGGACTTGCAGAGGTCGGGTGGCGGGAATTGGAAGGGCGGAAATGGATCAGGGTGAGGAGGCAGAGATTATGTGCAGGTCGGCGAGCCGTGTGGGGTGCTGGAGTGATGGGAGCGACTCGCCGGAGGATGGCCGGAGGCGGAGAAGGTGAGGGTGATTGGTCGGAATCGTGGGCGACAGTAAATGTTTAAAGTGAGGAAAAGGAAGAGGGGAGGAAGAGGAGGAGTTCTACCTACTTAGCAGGACGAGGAGGGGCCAGAGCAGGCGACATTCGTATCGACTGTTGCCGGAGAAGAAGCAACCCAGAGGAAGGAGCGACGGCGAGGAGAGGGTTGGAGAGGCGCGCGCTGGGTGCGGCACGGCATGGGAAGAGCGGGGGAAAAAGTCTCTGCTGTTGGTATTGCGGCAGAGCGAAGAGGACGGGGAGGAGGAACCGCCGGAGCTGGTGGGCATCTGCCGGAGTGGGAAGAGAGGAAAGTTGTGGGTTTTCTCCGTCAGATCCGAGCTGCTCAGAACGGCGGAGCGACGGGGGTATTTATAGAGGCGGAATCAGAGAGGAGGGCGGAGGGAGACGACGTGTCTCCGTCGCCGGAGGACGCCGGAGATGGAGACCCATACCGTCCGTGCGTTCGCACGGCCGGTATGGTGGGTTGCAGCGACCAGGGGGTGCTCCTGCGACGGCTGACGACGCAGGGCACCCCGATTTGTCCTGGCAGGCCCTCCCCCTCACCCTGCGCGGCGCCATGCTCCGCGCAAGGTCGCTGGAGCATGGTGCTGGCAGGTTTTGCAGGGAGGACCTGAACGCAAAGAACGAAGGAGAGTTAGGGGCCAAAATGCGAGGGTTCAAAAGTTGAGGGCCAGAAAGTAAATAGATGAGGACCAAAATGTAAAGTTGGTCAAGAAGGTTTCTTCTTAGGCTCAAGTTTTTATACATGACTAATTAGGACCTAAGGAATCTGATGGTGAATTTTATTTCCAGATTAAACCTTGTTTGACTGGTCAATTTACGCAAAAACCTAAATTAAGTTATTAATTGGGTATGGTTCTCAATGTAGGTCAAGATGGGTTCCTAAGGCCAAATTGAAGGTTCTAAACCCTAGAGATTATTTTTCTATGAATTTTAGAGGGTTTATTCCATTTTTGCTTTGCCTTGAACCTCGTGAATTGAAGTGGGTTTGTTTTAGGGTTACAGATTATCATTTAGTTCCTTGGAATTGCTGTAACCCTTATCAGATCATCTCACTTTCCTTCTTATTTGGTTTGTTTGACCTATGTTTGGACCTGTATGCAGATTATACTGGTAAAATCGCATTTTTACCCCTTTTGACTTGTTTTCTCCTTAAACTCAGAATTCTCTGAGTTAAGCCTTTCCTTGAGTTATGTAGGAGCTTTTATCCTTTGTATTAGGTCAAAATGAGCTAGTTATGGCTCATGATGAGGTTCTCATCACAGGCATTCCTCTTTTCTTTTCTCTCTCCCCCGATGCCTTCAAATACCCTCTCCCCCTTCACTCTCCCTCACCAACAACTCCTCCGTCTCCTCCTTCTTCCAGTGTTAGCGTGAGAGTTAGTGAGCGAGGGCAGCAGTTGCTGCCGGGTACGCGCGGGGAGGAGGAGGTGCAGTGATAGGGAGAAGAGGTGGAGTGCATGAGGAAGAGAGAGCGAACTCGCCGGAGATGCCCAGGGTCGGCCGACAAGTGCGCAGTGGGAGCGTGGTGCTGGGGAAAGTTACCCTGGTGCTGCTGCAGTCCAGGCAGCAGGCGGACGAGCGCGGTGCGGTGCGGTCGTGCACAGCAGGCGGAAGGTGAGGAGGTCCTGATCCTGGGAAATTTTCCCTGAATCAGACGTCTGGACCTACGTCTAGACGGGGCGGGGGACGTCTGGAGTGGGATCCAGACGTCTGAGAGGTATGATATTCTCATCTTTCTCCTTCTTGCGGACGTGGCTATGCAGGCCATTCCGTCGAAAGCTCTGAGACATGTCGTGTTGAGAGAGGTTGCGTATGCGTGCAGGTTTCATTTCGGGAAGGCGCAAGGACATGCCCTCCCACACAAATCAGACGTTTGGGCAAGTTACCAGATGGTGGAGAGCGTCTCCAGACGTCCGGAGTGATAGACGGACGTCTGGAACTAGGTCGAGACGGTTCAGTGGGATCCTGGACGTCTGAAGAGTAGCGCAGAAGTAAGGTATGACATGGACCATCTTTTAGGACGTCTGGAAGGTGTTCCAGACATCTGATTTGGGGTAGAGTTGTCATTTTTGACTCGTTTAGGGTCCGTTCGAAGTCCGATTTCTGCTTTTGAGATTCCGTTCTTCTTAGAATTTGTTCCTCTACTTTTTTAAAATAGTTTTATCCTGTTCTGAGTGGTTCCTTGTGATTGATCCTTGTATTAGGACCTTGTCCCGTTGCGACTCTGGGGGTTGCAGAGGCACGCAGACCTGCTGATTACGCCCCCACTACTTCCGGTCTTGCGGGTAGAGTGGGTTCCCTTGGTTATTTACCAACATTAATGCATCTTTGAGATAAATAATAGATCCTAGGGTATGGCATGAATCCTAGGACTGAAAAACTAGATTGAATGATAGATCCTAGGGTATGGCATGAATCCTAGGACTGGAAAACTATATTGAATCATAGATCGTACGGTATGGCATGAATCCTAGGACTAGAAAACTATATTGAATGATAGATCCTAGGGATGGCATGAATCCTAGGACTGGAAAACTAGATTGAATGATAGATCCTAGGGTATGGTATGAATCCTAGGGCTGGAAAACTAGATTGAATGATAGATCCTAGGGTGTGGCATGAAATCTAGGAACAAAAACACTGAAACGAATGTCGTGTATACATGAATTGCAGTCGTGGAAAAGTAGAGAGAATATTGATAATTGCCTGTAATTGGATAACATCTGCTTGTATATGAATGTGTATTAAATATTGGAAACACGGGCTATATGAGAATAAAACTGAAATGATGAAACCTAAAATGGCTTGGCTAGAGAAATATGGGCATGAACTCTACGAGGAATTAGGAGTAGAGCTCTTGAAAAGTAAATAGAATGGAATTGGGGAAGTGAGCTGGCCCTTGAGTATGGAGAACCAAGGAGAGCGACTGTCCCCCCCTTGTTTAGTACAGAGTGGAGCTAGCCACCCCAAGGACCCGAGGTTAGGTCTGGCCACTTTGTACCGACTTTTGGCCCTCGCGTACACAGTACCGGGGAGAGCTACTAGTGTAGGGAGAGAGCTAGCCACCCCACTGGCCCCGGGGTTTTGCCAGCCATCCTACACCGACTTGTTAGGCCCACTGGGCAAACCAGGGTAGTCAGGTGAGGGTGCGTGGACTGTGGAGGAGCAAGACCCCTGTTTGGGTATTGTGGAGGGGCTAGACCCTTGTTACTGAGAGGGCTCCGCCCTATACTGGTTCCGTGCTGTGCTTTGGGGTGCACCCGTTAACAAAAATGACTGACCGCATGTCAGTGTAGGGTAGCTACCCGTGCATTTATCACGCATGCCGTAGTCACCGTTATGCCTATCAGCGACCTTGGGGTGGTTGACTGAGGGTAGGACCACCACGGGGGACTCTCCCGGCCAGGAGAGCACCACGTGCTACTTCTACTTTTCGGAAAAGACTGCAATCAAGCTCGTTCCCATGAGGAACATTCGATATCAAGAGAAAGACCTGAGAAATAAACCAAGAAAGAGTAAAATAAAGAAAGAAATTAAAACAACAGCTACTTGTCCACCTTTGCTATTTTCTTAGCTAGCTGGTTGCCACTCTACTCAGTGTTTCGCTGATGTGTCACCTTTGTCACCTTTTCAGGACCAGGTGTTGACCAGCCAGAGCCTACGACTGCGGAGGGTGCTGGGCTTAGTAGAGCGCAGTAGTTCTACTTGTGTTGTATTTGTTGTACCATTTTTCTGTTGTAGTGAGTATATTCTGTTACACTTTTACTCTTTTATTGTAAACATCATATTTCCGTACCTGTTTAATTCTCTGTTGTTGTGGTGGTATGTACTGTAGTAGTTCTTTTCTTTACTGCTATACTTTTGTTACTGCTAGTTACTTACATAGTGAATGTGGTTTATTTTGCTGCTTTTTGGTCACTTTCTCGTTGGTCGACTGGGTCTTGGAATCAGTCGAGTCGGTCCGATTCTCGTGTCCTGTAGGGATTCGGAAATCGGGTTGTAACAATTTATCATCTTCAACCTTCGATGATACCAAAGATGTTCGATTCAAAAGTATGGGTGGGGGTTGTTTGGAATTGGTTCTCAATAATGTCATGCATTCCTGTTTGTTCTAGAAGAAAAATCTATTTAGCTTTGGGCCTCTGAAATATCCATATCTAAAGTCATCATCTTATGGTACCAGATGGGCACGTCGAGTCATTGATACAATACATCTTGGGCAGTTTGCATGATCCTAAGTTTCTCATAAGGTTGGGATGAAATTTCATTGTGTGTCCATTATAATGAAATGAGTCACCAAACGCTGAATCATCTAGCACCTTCTTGGCTAACCTGACTTACTTGGCACCTACCTATATGACAACAACTGAACCTTTTTCCATAGTGTGTTCAGTTATATTTTTGGTACTATGAGATCTATCTTGAGCTATCTGTCCAAGATTTAGTTCCAAATAAATCAACATCATGCTTGATATATAATTTCATCGAGTTCCTTTTGGATCTTTCTTGACCCTTATGTGGCAATCTACATCTACTTGTGATTAGTTCAAAATGGTTAGGGAAAATTTCAATATGGTTGGAAGAAAATGAAGTTATTTGAACTATTATATGTATACGCACATGCTTTTAGCACAAAGTTACATTCAGAACTATATATTAGTTCTTTTGGAATTTAAGAAACAATTAGATCATCTAAAGTTTGCATATGGAGCTTCATTCACAACACCTTTCTTACGGGAATGTGATTGATATAGAGGAATGCTAGGAATAATTGGAAAATTGCAAGGCCATACATTGGTACTAGCATTGTGAAAATTGCAACTCCTTCCGTGACTAAGGCCAAAAATGTTTGGGTTGCTTTGGGACCTTCAAGATCATTTCCAAGCTCGTTGTTCTACTCATTCTGCTTGCTAGCTCGAAGGATAACTTGTAATTGAGATAAGCTGGTAACCAGAATAAATCAAGCTAAAGTGCTTGACTGTTTAATAATAGGATGGATGCGTGATACTATGTTATTTATTTATAGTAAAAGTTGGAGAAAAAAAAAGTTGCCTTCTCAACACTGGTAGAAGTTTAAATTTCCACTTCTCATCATGAATACAATATTATTAACAATAAAGAAGATCCACATCTGCTTGGAGTAGGCTATATATATATATAGTATGGGAGTTTGAAAAAAAGAGTGTAGTGAATAATGATCTAACTTTCGAGTGCAATTAACCTACTACAAGTCCATGGACCCATCATTAACTTCCTCCCCTTTTCCTTTTTTACTAGTGTATGGAAGTTGGAGACATTTAGCTCAAACCTTTCCAAAAGTGTCAAGAATGGCAAACTAGTATTGAATTAGACCTTGTGTGCTTCTTTTTTTTCTGATGCACTCTTACTCTACCTTACAAGAAAATGCTTCTTAAAAAGTATAAAGATCAACTTTATACCTGGTGACTATATTTTTTGGTATAAAGACCAACTTGAGCCCAGCCTACTTTATTCGCTCTAGTTCTTTATTGACTAGATTATAGTATGTTAATCAATCTATTAATCATTCATCAACCATTATTTTGGTTGAAAGATGTAACACTTTTTAATTGACTCTACTCTATGTGTTGCTTGTTTTGTTTCCTGGAGTTGTTATCATGTTGATTCAAGGAACTTCGGGATTATGAACTTTTCAATTTTCCTTTTGCATTTGGTAGAGTAAGAACAATAGTATACAAAATTGCATGTCATATTAATGTGGCTAACTATATTTCATTTTTCTCTTTAATCTAGTGGCATGCGGATTAAGACCCGTAAACCCTGCAACTTTTGCAGATGCAGTGGTCCAGATATATATACGTGGATAATGCTGGTGATATAGTGATTTTTAAATTTATTCTTTAATGAAGGAAGAATGGTAGGTGATTTTGAATTGCAACTTGTATATGTCACTTATCAAAATCATGTTACAGTTTCTAAATAAGTCAAGAATTTTTCGTTATTGATCTAGTGAGTTTTTTATGTTATTCGTTAGTGAAGGAAGAAAGGCAAATGATTTTTAACTACAACTTGTATTTGCCCTTATTAAAATCATTTTATAGTATTCTGAATAAGTTAAGAAATTTTCATTGTTTCATTTGCTTCCGGGATGTTATTTCACTAGGAATCACTAGTAGAAAAAGTAATGTTTACGATGGAAATTCTCGATTGTTCAAGTAAGGTCGGTAATAAACATATTCTCAACCATTATGAGAGAAACGGTTGCCAAAACTCCAGTCATTAACTATTATGACCTGATTCCTGAATCCCTATGAGACACGAGAATCGGACCGACTCGACTGATCCCAAGACCCAGTCGTCCAACGAGAAAGTAACCAAAAGAGCAGTAAAATAAACCATATTCATCATGCATGCAACTAATAGTAACAAAAGTACAGCAGTAAAGAAAAGAATTACTACAATACACACCACCACAACTGTAGAAAATTTAAATAGGTACATAAACATGATGCTTACAATAAAAGAGTACAAGTGTAACAAGATATACTCACTACAACAGAAAAATGGTACAGTAGGTACAACACAAGTAGAACTACTGGGCTCTACTAGGCCCAGCACCCTCCACAGCCGCAAGCTCTGGCTGCTCAACACCTGGTCCTGAAAAGGTGACAAAGGTGACACGTCAGCAAAACGCTGAGTAGAGTGGCAACCAGCTAGCTAAGAAAAACAGTAAAAGTGGACAAGTAGCTGTTGTTTTTAGTTTCTTTCTTTATTCCTCTATTTACTTGTTCTCGAATTATTTCTCAGATCTTTCTCATGATCTCAAATGTTCCTCGTGGGAATGATCTTGATTGCAATCTTTTCCGAAAAGTAGAAGTAGCACGTGGTGCTCTCCTGGCCGGGAGAGTCCCCCATGGTGGTCCTACTCTCAGTCAACCACCCCAAGGTCGCTAACAGGCGTAACGGTGACTACGGCAAGCGCGATAAATGCACGGGTAGCTACCCCGCACTGGCACGTGGTCAGTCGTTTCCGTTAACGGGTGTGCCCAAAGCATAGCACAGAACCAGTATAGGGCAGAGCCCTTCTCAGTAATAGGGGTCTAGCCCCTCCACAGTAACCAAACAGGGGTCTTGCCCCTCCACAGTCTGCGCACCCTCGCCTGACTACCCTAGTTTGACCAGTGGGCCTAACAAGTCGGAGTAGGAAGGCTAGCAGAACCTCGGGGCCCGTGGGGTGGCTAGCGCTCTCCCTACACTAGTAGCTCTCCTCGGTACTGTGTATGCGAGGGCCAAAAGTCGGTACAAAGTGGCCAGACCTAACCCCGGGTCCCTGGGGTGGCTAGCTCCGCTCTGCACTAAACAGGGGGACAGTCTCTCTCCTTGGTACTCCGTACTCAAGGGCCAGTTCACTTCCACAATTCCATTCCCTTTACCTTTCAGGAGCTCTACTCCTAATTCCCCGTAGGGTTCATGCTCATATTTCTCTAGCCAAGCCATTTTATGTTTCATCATTTCAGTTTTATTCCCATATAGCCCATGTTTCCAATAATTAATATACATTCACATACAAGCAGCTGTTATCCAATTACATGCAATTATCATTTTTCTTTCTACTTTTCCAAGACTGCAATTCATATATTCACGACATTCGTTTCAGTGTTTCTGTTCCTAGGATTCATGCCAAACCCTAGGATCTATCATTCAATCTAGTTTTTCAGTCCTAGGATTCATGTCATACCATAGGATCTATCATTCAATCTAGTTTTCCAGTCCTAGGATTCATGCCATACCCTAGGATCTATCATTCAATCTAGTTTTCCAGTCCTAGGATTCATGCCATACCCTAGGATCTATCATTCAATCTAGTTTTCCAGTCCTAGGATTCATGCCATACCCTAGGATCTATCATTCAATCTAGTTTTCAAGTCCTACGGTTCATGCCATACCTTAGAATCTATTATTTATCTCATAAGTGCATGAATGTTGATAAATAATCAAGGGGAGCCACTCTACTCGCAAAATCGAGAGTAATGGAGGCGTGATCGGCAGGTCCGCATGCCTCTGCAACCCCTAGAGCCACAATGGGATGAGGTCCTCATACAAGGATCAATCAAAAGGAACCACTTATAATGGGATAAAACTATTTTAAACAAGTAGAGGAACTAATTCTGAGAAGAACAGGATCTCAAATGCAGAAATCGGACTTCGAACGGACCCTAAACGGGTAAAAAATGACAATACTGCCCCAAATCAGATGTTTGGAACACCTTCTAGACGTCTTAAACGAGGGTTCAGATCATACCTTACTTCTGCGCTTCTCCTCAGACGTCCAAGATCCCGCTGAACCGTCTGGACCTAGTTCCAGACGTCCGTCTATTACTCCGGACGTTTGGAGACGCTTTCCGCCGTCTAGTGACTTGCCCAGACGTCCGATCTGTGTGGGAGGGCGTGTCCTTGCGCCTTCCTGAACGAAACCTACACGTGTACGTAATCGATCTCAACACAACAATGAGGCAGAATCTTCGGCAGAATGGCCTGCATGGCCGTACCCGCGAGGAGATAGAGGAGAATATTGTTCCTTTCAGACATCAGGATCTTCCTCCAGATGTCTCCCACGTCGTCTGGACGTAGGTCTAGATGTCTGATTCTAGGAAATTTTCCTAGAATCATAACCTCCATGCCCTCCGCCTGCTGCGCACGGCCGTGCCGTGCTACGCTCGCCTGCTGCCTGAGCTGCAGCAGCACCGGGGCAACCTCCCCAGCACCACGCTCCCGCTGCGCGCCCGCCGGCTTGCCCTGGGCTGCTTCGGCGAGCTCACTCTCTCTCTTCCTCACGCGCTCCGCCTCTTCTTCCTCTCGCTGCACCGCCTCCTCCTCGCACACGCCTGGCAGCAACTGCTGCCCACTCTCTCTCTCTCTCGCGCCCAAGCTGGTAGGAGGGAACGGTGGGGGGATGGGTGAGGGAGAGGGAAGGGGAAAGAGGATATTTGAAGGTGTTGGGGGAGAGAGAAAAAGGAAGGAGGGATGCCTACAGGTCGGAGGGCGCAGTCTGCGCGCGCACGCGTGTAGACTCGCAATCGTACGCCACAAAAATATAATTCCAGATGTCTGGGAAGGCGTTCAGACGTCTTACCAGACGTCTGGACCAACTCCCAGACATCTTAAAAGACGTTTAATGTCGTGGGTCTTAACATTAACTTTACTGCTTGCAAAACAGTCAAGGAGGTTGAGATCATTTTCAACCATTATAAACGGTTAAGAATAAAACTTTACTCGACTGTTCTTATATAATCGTTTGAGGATAAATAATATCCTCAACCTTGAAATATATAAGAGTCGACCAAGTGAAGTAATGTTAAGATGTCTGGCTGACACCATTGTCGATCGTTTGTAATGGTCGAGAATAATAATATTGTTGACGATTTCTGTATTAACGGTCGATGATAATGTTTTATAACCCGCTAGGGCGAGCAGCCAAATTTTCAAAATCTATCATCAACTGTTTATTCATAACTGTTGAGAAAAGCGTTATTGCCGATCGTTATTAACGGTCAGTAATGATCTTATCTTCGATTGTTTATTAGGAACAGTAAAGAATGTCGACTAAAATCCGTACCGCACACCTGACAACCTCCCCCTTCGTCCCAAACCCTCCTCACAGCAACCGTGCGACCTCCTCCCCTTGGCTCCTCCTCCGCCTTGGCTCCTCTTCCGCGACCATCGCTGTGGCTCCTCCTCTGCCTCGGCTCCTCCTTCACAACCTCAAGGGGTACCTGTTCTCCTCTTCTTCCTCCTCCCTCCCTGCCGCACACCTCCTCCTTCCCCTCCCCCTTGTTGTCGGCCTTCCCCTCCCCCTCACCCACCACCAGCACCACCACCACCAGTTGCCACCTGCACCACGACCACCTGCGACCACCACCTCCTACCCCTACAACCACCACCAACACCACCACCACCTGCCGCCACCACCATCCTCCTCCCTCCCTTCCACTACCACCCTTATCCTCCTCCCTCCTTACTGCCCACCTCCTCCTTCCCTTCCCCCTCGCCCACCACTAGCATCAACACCACCAGCCGCACCACGACCACCCGCCACCACCACCTCCCTCCCTGCGGCCAGCACCACCACTCGCCACCACCACCACCACCTTGCAGCCGCCACCACCACCACCACCAGCACCCTCTACCACCCCCTTGCCTCCACTTGTCCTCCTCCTCCCCCTTCCCCCAGCCCTCCTCCACTTTCCCCTCCCTGCCACATCCTCCTCCTCCTCCTCCCCCTTACTATGGCCAGCCCACCTGCCCCCTCCTCCTACACCCCTTGTTTAATTTTTTGCAAAATTTTATTTGACCATTTTATTATTTTTGTTGATAATGAAAATATTTCATAGTTGTTTAATTTAATGTGAAATTTGATCGAAATTATTGCATGTTAATTGAGTTTGATGTTAATTTTCTCGTGTGAATTAAATGTGAATGTAATGTGACATGTGGGGTATGCCCACATGTTTAATTTGATTTATTTATAGTGGTAGGATGTGGGATGTGTTTAGGGTTTAAGAGTTAGGACATAGGCTTTGGTATTTGGTTTAGAGTTAGGGTTTAAGTTTTAGGTTTTGGTTGAAAGTTAGGGTTTAGGTTTTAGGTTTTGGTTTAGAGTTTGGGTTTATGTTTTATGGTTAGGTTTGATTTAGGTTATGTTCGGAAGGAATTCGACCAACTAACAAAGTTTGAGCAGAAACGGGGAGTTTAGGGTTTTGCAGTAGGATGCTTTAAATGAGGGTGTTGAGTGAGTCGAGATGGGGAAGGGAGGAGAAGGGGGTCATTACCGTTGTAGAAATAAGAGCCACCGTTTGGATGGAAAAATTTAACGGGGAAAGAAGGGGGGAGGTTAACCATAAATGTCATTAGCCATAAATGTCATTTCGTTAGTCTTTTGTTAGTGAGCAGGTTAACCCTACTTCACCTAGATGGGAACTAGTTAGGGTGTATGTTAGTCACTCTGAAATGGGTTTTAAAATCGTCGTGTTGCAGTATAAATTGAATTAGTGGGAAAAACAAATAATATTTATAACTCGAAAGAAAGTCCGAGGTCGAACACATGGAGCAAATAGGAATTCACACACTAATTTCAATAGATAATATAAATGAGCGTAATAAATTACTCAAAAACTAATATGCAATGTATAACATGAGTATATGAAGAGATAAAAAGAATTCTAGACAAAAATAATGGTGATTGGATCACCAATTATCAGTTTAACACATAGAACAATTACTCAAATATAATCAAATGAAGGAACAGATAATCTGACGTCTGATTTTACAATCAGACGACTTAAAGTGCATTGCTACAGTACTCCTTTCTTTTACTTCTACTTCTGCCTTTGATTTTCTTCTCTTCTTCCTCTGCGTACATAGGTTCTTCTTCCTTCTCCTTCCTTTCTTCTCTTCTCTTCTTCACAACTCTTTCAGCGGCTAAGTATTTATCCCAAGGTTCTTGTACATGGAGCAAAACCCTCCCCTGCCCTTGTACTCTCTCTCTCCTTCTCTTTCTCTGGGTTTCCACCTTTCTTCCGCCTTCACAAGGCCATGCACAGTACTGGGTTATTGGGTAATCGGCATACAACACACCAGGTACCAGGGCTACGGGCGTGGGTTGCAGCCGAGGAGTGCTTGGGTTAAGTTGGTAGTTGGGTGCACTAGGTCTGTGGGGGAAGTGTCGCAGATGAGGCACGTGTGAGGGTGCAGGGGACCTCACCCCCCAAGTGTTGAGGCAATAAGCCTTCAACACTTTTTCCTCTTATGCGCTTGTAGAGATGCTGTGCTCCATGATGTGGGACTAAATCACATGTCTCTCTCTTGCAGGCATCTGCTGCTGGAGCACTCTTCCAATCAAGGCAGTTGCTGATGGTGCACTACCAATTGAGACCTTGGATCGCAACCTGGGAGGTGTCCGTGATGCCTGGGATGTCTACCTAGAGCTTTAGGTGCTGAAGAAGGCTTCAAGCAAGCTTGAAGCTTGCCTGCTAATGGCAGCCAGAGCTCAACACCTGAAACAAGCAAAACGGCCTCTCAGCACTGTTAAAACACTTCAGGAGAGTCACCGTGGGTCATGGAATGTGGTGGCGATGGTCTCTTGGTGTGGGAGTGCATGTGGAAGGTGTACGATAACAGAGAAGGTGGTGTGAAGGTGGGTTGTTCGGGGGTGAGTTTGGGTGAGTGAGAGGATGAAATAGGAGAGGGGTTTTACTGGTGGAGTCATGGCGAAGGTCGTGAGGTGGTCGGTGAAGTGTTTGGAGTAGTGGAGTGAGTGAAGGGCTTTTCCAGAGGAGTGGTTGGAGCGGAGGACGAAGATGGGTTGCGTGTAGGTCGAGGGTTTATTTTGGTTTTTCATAGAGGAAACTAATCTAGGAGACTAAGGGAACTAATTACCTATTCTAAGTGGACGAAAGGAGTAGGAGGGCACCGACTTTGATTGGCTAGCGTCGGGGAAGATGAATTCTCTGATGGGTTGTAATGGCGACGACGACGAAGATTGGGAGGCATCTGCTGGTATGGCGCGATGCAGAAGAAGCTGAAGGGGAGGAATCCTCCACCGATATTGCGGTTGGATGACGAGAAAGATCCGGAGTCGCCGAACATCGTGGAGTCTTTCGGCTGGAGAGGAGGGAGTGTTGACGAGACGAAATCGTGTTTTAAAAGATGTCACGTTGTAATATAAATGAAATCACCACGAAAATAAATAAGAATTTATAACTCAAAAATCAAAGTATCCGTGGTCGAACACAGGGAGAAATTGGGTATTTCAAAACTTAAGAGCACAACTCTCAATTTTAAAAAAAGTAATAACCAATTCAACCAAAATTGAGGAGTAACGTTATGTAGAAATAATGCTAAAAAATTGGACGTCTGATAAAAAATCAAACGTCTTAAAAGCTTTTGCTACAGTGCTTGATATGTGATTTGTGTCTTCTCTTTCTCTCTTCTTTCTCTTTCTCTTTGCTCTGTAGCTGTGCTTCTTCTTCTTTTCTTCTTTGTCTTTCCTTGTCTTCTTCTTTTGCTCAGCTGCTCCTACTTCTCTCTTTCTTCTGCCCTTGCTTTCTTTCTTCTTTCTCTTCTTTGTCTTCCTGCGACTAAGTCCCTGCTTCTCTCCTTCACCAGCTACCTTCTTCTTCTACTTGGCCACCTCTCTGCTACAGTGCTTCTCTTTTCTTCTTCTCCTTTTTCCTTCCTTGTGGTGGCTACCTTCTTCCTTGCTAAGTCCTTCAGCCACTACCTTCTTCCTTTTATTCTCTTTGCTACGCCTCTTCCTTAGCTCCTTCTTTCCTGCACAGCACCACACAGCAAAACCTATCTCCTACCCTCCCCGCGTCTCTCTCTCTCTATTTCTCTCTTCGGTACACTCTCCCAGAGCTGGGTAATCGGGTCGGGTGCACGCCCGGGTCCGGGCGTACCTGCGTGGATGTGATACGCGAGGAGTGCTAGCTTTAGGTAATTGGGTTGGGTGCCAGGTCTGCTGGGGCAGGTCACGGACGAGGCGTGAGCGAGTGAGGACGAGGGACCTCACCCTTGTGTACTGGAGGAGATGAGCTAAAGACACAAATTTAGTATAACTCACACCGCTCACCCCTGAGTTTATGAGGTGGGACTAAATGTCCCACCCACTTCTATTGGTGCCCGTAGGAGGAGATCTTCACTCAATTGGAGTAGCTGAAGGCCTCGCAATGACTGCTCTCAGGCTGGATACACTCGCACACTCAATGCACTTAGCCTGTAGTTCTAAAGCTTGGAGCGCGCGGCCTGGAGCTCTGAAGCAAGCAAGCTTGCTTGTGCGTTAATGTCAGATGGAGGCTCGGACTTGCACGACACAAAGACGGCCTTACGGCCCTGTCAAACAATAGGGAAACCTTCACCGTATCACGGCAAAGGTGAGGCGGGGGTAGGCGAGGCTCAGAACGGGCTATGCGTGCGTGCCTAGGTCGGACTGTTACCATGCATGTGGGTTTGTTCGGTGGAAGTGTGGGGCCTGTGTGGTGGTCAGTGGATGGGCGAAAAGTGATCAGTGATTGATGGCAGAGGTGAAGAGGTTGGTGGCGAAACGTGTGGAGGTGCAGAGTGATGGATGCATCTCGTTGGAGGTCGGCTGGAGATGAGGAAGATGAGGGTGGACAGTGGCAGTCGAGGGGTGGTTTATGAAATAAAAGGAGGGAAAATAAAGAGTGGGAGAAGAGAAACTTATCTGTGGTGATTGGAACGATGGAGAGGTAGAGGAGACGAACGACGCGTATGTGCCGTTATCGAGGAAGACAGCCCTGAGGTGGAGATGACGGCGACGAGGAGGAGGTCAGAGAAGCATATGCTGGTGATGCGCAACGCGGAGGAACGAGATGAAGCTAACCCTGCCACTGGTATGGTGGCAGAGCGACGAGAGGAGGGAGGGGAGGTCGTCGGAGTTTGCGGACATTTTGACCAGAGATGAGGAGGGAAGAAATTGAGAGGGTATCGGTGGCCAAATCAAGCTTGGGAGATGCGCAAAGGATCAGGGGTCCTTTTATAGCCACTGGTCGAGCCTCTTGTGCTTGGAGGGCAAGCCTTCCAGCGCAAAATCCTCACCGGAGAAGGAAGGTGCTTAGGATACCCAAATCTCTCGAGCGTTCGCATGATAGATTGGGTGTAAATTTGATCTGGAGATCTTGTTGAGATGATGGAGAAATCCTCAAAGAATCTCCCTTCCAAATTTGGGAGGAGATCTCTGAGGATTCAAGGAGATAACAGCCTCAAATCCTCGCCGGAGTGGGATTCCTCCGCTAGGAAGGGTGGCGAGGAAGCTAGGGGGCTTGGTGCAAGGGTTTTTCAAAAGTTAGGGGTCAAAATGTAATTGGGTGGATCATTTTGCAAAGTAGGTCAAGATGACCTACCCATAGGCCCAAATTTTGCTAAAAACCTAATTTGGACCTAAGGAATCCAATGGTGAAGTTGGATTTTAGGTTTGACCTCGTTTGACTAGACATTTTGCATAAAAAACCAAATTAGGTTAAATACTGAGCTAGGACCCTAATCTAGGTCAAAATAGATTCCAAAGGCCAATCTGAAGGTTTTAAACCCTGGGGGATATTTTCCATGAATTTTAAAGGATTTAGTTGAATTTTATCTAGACTGGAACCTTGCTGAATTAAGTAGGTTTGTTTTAGGGTTACAGAATGTCATTTAATTCTTAAATCTCTCAATAACCCTTTTCTGATTGAACCATCCCACTTTTCCTCTTATTAAGTCCAATTGACCTATGTTTACCCCTTGAGAAATCCCGTTGATGCACTGTAATGGTAAAATTGTAGTTTTACCCTTTAGTTCATGTTTCCTTCTCAGAACAGTAAACCCTTGACTTTGGTCTTCCTTTAGGTTATGGAGGAGCTTTTGTTTTCTTTCTCAGGTCAAAATGGGCTAGTTAGGGCTCATGATGAGGCTCTCATCATACCCCCATGCCTAGCTTTTGCTAGTGCTTACAAAATTTTAAGATTTTAACCTTTGTTCTAGACCATGAGTTTCTTCTACTAGTTGTGATGAGTGCTTTTTCTTTTTCTTTTGTGATTAGGTCAGAATGCCGATAATAGGCCTAGAGGTACTCAAGTACCAACCAAAATCCGTACCTGACCTGCTTTACACTTAGTCCTCTGCAAAGGTTTTTAAGGTCCGCAGAAACTATCCTAGGGTTCGTCGGACTCCGCCGTTAAAGCACCCGTGCTTGCGACATTTTTAGCCTAGGTTCAGTTTGCAATGCATTTTTGTAAGAGAGAGACAGAGGATTTATTTGTTTGGAGAGTTTTCTCGCTCTTTTTCTTTTTATTTCTTGCTTCGGATTGGCTTCTCAACACGGTCTGTATTGGATTCGTCATTCCCATCATTAATCCTCAAGGGTCCTTAGCAATCGATGCTTCGTGATAGCACCACCCAAGGCAACCCCCAGAACCCTGGCTTTCGAGATTTCGAGATAATCCGACCCACGGTGTTCCATGGCCGAATCCAGACCCTGGCAATCGACATTTCGTGATAATGTCGCCTATGGTATTTGAACCAGCAGAGTGCTTACATGCCCCCGGTAAAATATTTAAATATCCTAAGAGACAAGTACCGAGGAGACGATATGTTGTTACGCATCTTCGAGGGGAATTTCCCACCTCTCCGCACCGGGAACTCATCCAAATCAACTTGTGTTGATCAGTCACTCCTAATCTAGGCAACTTTTCTAGAACATTAAAACGCTTTTTGCATGATTTTGATATTTATGCGCATTGAACCATACTATGTGTGGATTGGGGTGCTTAGGTTACCGAATCCCGCAAACCGAAGGTCAGTTAACGAGGTCGAATACTCCCTAAGCCTTAGACCTACTACTTAAGCTTTGCATTTTCCCCAACCTCTTGAGAAGTATCCAAATTTTAGCAGGTACTTGAATTTTTAAGCCTAAGAGTCTAGCCCAAAAGGCCTAAAGTTAGCATTCCTACTAATCTCTTTTGTGTCTCTTTAGCACTTTTTTCTCATTTTTCTCTTTTCTTGATGTGGTCTAGAACTTCAGTTAATCCCTTAATCTTTTACTAATGACTATTCCTTTTTTTTCTTTTTCATTTTGTGCTTCTTTTTGGCATTTTGCTCTTTTCCTCCTTATATTTTATATAACCCATAAAATTTTTCTCTCCCCCCTCCTCAGTTTTTTGTTGTTCTTTTCCAAATTTTTCAATTTTTTTTTGT
The DNA here is from genome assembly GCA_037157565.1 of Thalassia testudinum. Taxonomy (NCBI): domain Eukaryota; kingdom Viridiplantae; phylum Streptophyta; class Magnoliopsida; order Alismatales; family Hydrocharitaceae; genus Thalassia; species Thalassia testudinum. Next base: position 1,249,765 of record JAZHRO010000016.1, read on the forward strand.
GTTTTTTGTGATATGTGAATTTTTTGTTGAAACCTTTTCATGATATGAGTTTTCTTGACATTTTGCACTTTCATACCCCCCTATGCCTACGATTCGCAATGTCCCCATTGTAAACTAGGTGGGTTCAAATTCAGTTTAGTTCATTCATTAGGGCAAGTGTTGGGTGAGCGAACGGGTCGAGGTGACTGTTGCGAATGATTTCTAAACTCGGGTATGGGTACCTGAGGTGGAGTCGGCTGTGCTAATGGATGAACCCTAAAGTGCAATATGAATTCAGCATGGAAATGTTAGGAAAGGTTTTGGGTTTTTTCAGAGAATGATGGGTTGCCTCCCATTAAGCACTGAGTTTTATGCCATCGGCTGGGCACAATGAGCTCAGGGAGAATGGAGGATAAAGGATGACTCAGCTAAATCTGTATTGGTCATGTCAATGAACGGTTTGAGTCTCTGACCATTCACGACAAAGGGTTCAAAATCGTGGCTGAGTGGACTGATCTCAATGACTCCATTTCCAAAGATTCGTTGGACTAGGTAGGGTCCAATCCACTTAGATCGTAGCATTCCTGGGAATAATTTGAGTCGGGCATCAAAGAGTAGAACCTTTTGACCAGGATGAAAGATATGGCTAGAAATGTGTTTGTTGTGAAAGGCTTTAACCTATTCTATGTAAATTCGCTAGTTCTCATACGCATCGTGGCGTAATTCATTAATCTCGCTCATTTGAAGCCTTTTATGGGTTCTAGCCTTAGAAAGATCTAAGTTTCAATTTCATAGTGCTCAATAGGCTTTATGCTCCAATTCGACAGGGAGGTGACATGCCTTCTCGTACACCAGTCTGAAGGGAGACATACCTAATTGGGTCTTGTGGGTGGTCTTATAGGCCCACAATGCTTCCGGAAGCCGAGATGACCAATCCTTCTTGTCAGGTCAAACGGTAACCTGGAGGATTTTCTTGATCTCTCAGTTTGATAGCTCAGCTAGACCATTAGTTTTGGGGTGGTAAGGAGTAGAGATTCGATGTGACACCCCGTATTTGGTCATCAGTGACCTGAACTGAGCATTTGTGAATAGGTCCCTCCATCGAAAATTATTGCTCGTGGAATCCTGAACCTTGAGAAGATGTTTTGATGAATGAATCTGATAACAACCTTGTGATCATTGGTTTGGGTCGGAATGGCTTCTATCCACTTGGACCTGTAGTCAACGGCGAGTAAGATGTATTCAAAGCCATCTGAGATAGGGAAGGGTCCCATAAAATCAATCCCCCAAATATCAAAAATCTCGCATACCAGGATCGGCTGTAAAGGCATCATGTCTCGATGGCTTATGTTACCCAAGGTCTGGCAATGGGTACATGCCTTACAGTGATTGTTTGCATCCTTGAAAATTGTGGGCTAGTAAAAGCCACACTGGAGTACTTTTGATGCGATTTTGTGTCCTGAAAGATGTCCACCGCATGCCTGATCATGGCAGAAGGAGAGTATGTCTTTGATTTCTACTTCCGTGACACATTGTCGAATTATTTGATCAGCACCAATGAGAAATAGATACCGATCTTCCCACAGGTAATACTTGGCATCGGAATGCAATTTGTCCTTCTTGGCCTTCGACCAATTGGACGGGATCTGATGTGATGTCAAGTAGTTCACTATGTTTGCGAACCATGGAAGCCCTGTATCGATTGTCAGGAGGTGCTCATCAGGAAAGTGTTCTGTGATAGGTCTGGAAGGGTCAATGATCTCAGAAGGAAGGTGGGACAAGTGATCAGCTACCACGTTCTGTTTTCCTGCTTTGTTGCGAATCTTGAGGTCAAATTCTTGCAATAGCAAGATCCGTCGGATTAATCGAGGTTTCGCATCCTTCTTTGCAAGGAGATGCCTCACAGCCGTGTGATCCGAGTAGATGATAACATGGGAACCTAGGAGGTATGATCTGAATTTTTCTAGGGTAAATACTACAGCCAGTAGCTCTTTCTCAGTAACCGCGTAGTTAAGCTAAGCCTCGTCTAGTGTTTTTCTAGTGTAGTAAATGACCACAGGTTTCCCATCAATTTTCTGCCCTAAAATCGCTCCTACAGCGAAGTCAGATGCATCGCACATGATCTCAAAGAGTTGAGACCAATCAGGGGACTGTAGGATCGGGGCTTGAGTAACTCGGTCACAAAGGATCTCAAACGCTTGGGTGCATTCCATGGAGATTTCGAAAGGTGCATCCTTGGAGAGAAGAATAGTTAGGGGTTGCACGATTTTTGAAAAATCAAGGATAAATTGATGGTAAAAACCGACGTGCCCCAGAAAAGATCGGATGCCCTTAATCGAGCTAGGCATAGGGTGTTTAGAAATCAAGTAAACCTTGGCTTGATCGACTTGGATACCTTTCTTCAAAATTAGATGTCCCAGGACAATTCCCTCAGGCACCATGAAATGGCTCTTTTCCCAGAAAAGAACCAAATTCACATCGATGCACCACCTAAGTATTTGTACCAAGTGCTGGAGGCAATCGTCAAATGGTGCTCCGAAAACTGAAAAGTCATCCATGAAGACTTTCAGATAATCACCTACCATATCTGAGAATATGGCCAGCATGCACCGTTGAAAGGTCGCGAGTGCATTGCAGAGATCGAAAGGCATCCTTCAAAATGCGTATGTCCCGAAGGGGCAGGTGAACGTGGTCTTTTCTTGGTCCTATGGATGGATTTCCACCTAGTTGTAACCGAAGTACCTGTCAAGAAAGTAGAAGAACCTATTTCTCGCTAGTTTCTCGAGGATCTGATCAATAAACGGTAGTGGGAAATGGTTCTTCTTCATGGAGGAATTGAGTCTTCTGTAATCAATGCAGACTCTCCACAAGTTAGCTATTCGGGTAGGTACGACCTCTCCAGTTTTAGTCGTAATGATGGTGAGTCTGGCCTTCTTAGGCACAACCTAGATTGGACTCACCCAGCGACTGTCGGAGATCGGGTAGATGATCCCTGCATCTAACCACTTGATGATCTCCTTTTTCTCGACCTCCTACGGGTTAGGGTTTAAACGTCTCTGCATCTCTCGTGAAGGTCATGCGCCCTCTTCTGTGTAGATTCGATGTGTGCAATACGAGGGGCTTATGCCAGTCAAGTCATCGAGAGTCCATCCAATGGCTCTACAATGTTGCTGAAGAACAATAATTAGATGGGATTCTTGGTCAGATGTGAGTCGGGAGCTGATAATCACAGGAAATGTCTGATTCGAACCCAAAAAGACATACTTTAGATGCTCGGGAAGGGGCTTGAGTTCCATGACAAGATTATCAGCAGCAGCAGGCGGTTCAGGGTCTGTATCAGGAACAAGGGTTGGAGTTATGGGTGTGTCTAGATCAGGTTCATACCCCTCTATTTACGGGTTTTGATCTTGTAGTGGTTGATCGAGGATAATCAAGTTATCCTCAACATGCAATTCATCAACCACGGCTTTGATATCACATATTTGCTCTATAACCCTGCAATTAATCCCTTGTTGAGCCTTAAAGATGTCAATCTTTAGAGTTTGATTCCCAAATTTTAATTTTATTTGGCCCTCCTCACAGTTTATGTTGGCCCTAGCAGTGGCCGAAAAGGGTCTCCCTAATATAATTGGTGTATCTCTTGGGTTCTTAGGTGAATCCATATCGAGAACTATGAAATCCACTGGGAAGTAGAAATCCCGCACCCTAACAATGACATCCTTAAGTATTCCTTTAGGTGACTTGATGGATCGATTGGCTAACTGCAATGTCACCTCAGTCGGTTTAAGTTCAGACTCTTCAAGGTGGTCAAGGAGGGATGTAGGTATTAGGTTTATGGAGGCACCTAGGTCTAGCAAAGCTCTATCAAATTGGGTTTCACTAATTTTACATGAAATTAGGGGAGTTCCTGGGTCTTTAGCCTTGGGTGGGAGTTTACTCAAGATTATAGAGTTGGCTTGCTCTGACAGTACAATCAGATTCCCACTTTTGGTTCGCGGCTTATGCTTGGGTGTGTACATGTCTTTCAGGAATCTTGTGTAAGCTAGTACGTGGTGGATTGCATCAATCAAGGGGATATTTATCTGGACCTGTTCAAAGAGCTTGACCAGATCCTCCTCAAGAGCCACAGGTTGGTTATCCTTTTTCCTTTGGTCAAGGCCTCAGGAAATGGAACCCTAGTTGGTTCCTCTAGAATAGGTCCAGGTTCTTGATCTGGGATAGGGGTATCCTGGATAACTATCCTAGGGCTTGGGCTACTACGACACTTAGAGTTGTTTGGATAATGTGGATCTTGGGTTGCTTTACCACTATGAGTTGTTACGGAGTTTAATCCTGCCTGGTTTTGGTTTGGCTTTGGTAAGAGGGGTGGCTACTACTGAAATCCCACATAAGATGTTGAAGCTTCCATCCCATCTGGTGATGGAATAGAAGGGGCCGGATAAATCATATGTGCATGGCCTGAATTTGGGTTCATAACCTGCCTTTGGGTCGGTACGTTATTTGGATTTGGCAGAGGTTGCGAAGGAAGGGTGCCAGGTTGGCAGGAATTTGAAATCTGGGCTAGTTGATTGCGAACCTCTGTGATCTCATCCTTGTGCTATTTTTGCATTGCCACATTCGTATTTTGAATGTCAGCCAGTGCTTGAAGGATAAGAGTTATTTGATCTTGGTTTGACCCTGATTGATAGGTGGAATTGGGCAGAGGCTGAGGTGGCTGATATGGATGGAGAGCTTGTGGATGGGGTTGATAAGGTGGTCTTTGAGTCTGAGAATTTCCCTTCCATTGGAAGTTGGGATGATTTCGCCATCTAGGGTTGTAGGTATTGGAGAATGGGTCATTCTGATTGGCATTGAGGTCCTTGCTGGTCTGAGGAGCCTCAGGAAAGTCAGAATACGAGGGATCAGAGTTCCCCCAACTAGAATAGAGTGGATCGAAGGTCCTTCCGGTCCGAGAGTCAGACGGGGGTGGATACGGGTCCATCCCCTGAGAAGATTGGTGATAGATGTTCTGCATCGTTTCCCTCGCAACAAGTGACCGTGCAAAAGAGTTCTGTGTAGAGGTGGCTTGCTGCAGATGCCAAGTCAGCTCGTCCACCTTCTTCTCTATGATAAAGACCTTGTCCAACCAACTGGCCATCAGTTCCAAGTCGACGGATGTAGACAGGTCCTGCGTCTCATGTGCTCCTCTATGATTCCTCGTTGCGCGGGCATTCGTCCAGTAGGATAAGCCCATGGAGTCATTATTGATGGAGTTCTCGCACATGTTTTCGAGAATCTCCCACACCGTGTCCTCATGTTGACCCATGATGTTTCCTCCGCAAGTTGCATTGACAAATAATTGAATATCTTCACAGAGTCCCTGGTAAAAAGACTAGACTTGTTCCCATTTAGGAACTCCATGATGGGGGCACTTTTGCATGAGATCTAAGAATCGGTCTCATGCTTCATGAAGAGGTTCTCCCGTTTGTTGGGTGAAATGAGTGATCTGGTGGCGCAAGGCATTTGTCCGGCCAATGGGAAAGAACTTCAAAAATTCTGACTGAAGTTCATCCCATGTGTTGATCGGACGAGTTTGAGTTTAATACCAATGAGCAGCCTTGTCCATGAGGGAGAAACAAAACATTTTCATGAGCAGAATATCCTGGTTTTTTGCATCTGACCCGAAGGTCTGGGCCAGATGCTTGAGCTGTTTAATGTGCTAGAATGGATCCTCGGAGTTAAGCCCATAGAATTTTTGTATGGCATGAATCATATTGGGCTTGAGTTCAGAATCAGGACCTCCAGCCGGGATTCGGACTCGAGGCTTGATTGCCATCGCAATGGGATTATAGTGATCTTGCATCATTGGACGCTGCGGTGGGTTTACAAAGTTTTGGAAGAGATCATTTAGGCGTTGAAGCTGGTGCTCAAGGTTGTTCTCTTCTTTAATGGGTTGTGCCATGATGGAAGAAGAAGGAGAACTTGGTTCTGAATCAGAGGAAAGGTCTATATGGTGGGGTTGCTGCATAAACAATGGCGTCGAGGCTCAGCCTCGGCAAGAATGAATTTCTAAAGGAGGTATTAAGGATGGTCTCAAGGACCTCCTACCAAACATGCACCGAAGGATTTGGTGAGATCACAAGGTGCTGGACCCAATCGAGACACCCAAAAATTGTTGGGTAACTATAGAGGTTCGGGGCAGATGATACCCCTTAGTCAGAAAGGTCGTCCACTTGAGAAGTACCTGGGCAGCCAGCGAGGGAGAGTCCCGCAAAGACCCTACACGGTAGAGCGTCCCCACGAGTTACAGGGTTTCCCCCACCCGACCTCTCTTGTCACTGAGATTCCAGGTAGACCAGAATGGGGACCTTGACCTCTTAAGTCTACCTTTTTTAATTAAGATCATGGTGCTTAGGGTTCCACTTGAACTTTAGGCCTTTTGAGTGCAAAAAGTGACCTAATTTTAATGTTGGTTGACCCAAAGGATCAACTTCACCTCTTGTTTCTTTGAGAGCTTTTAGGTCCTTTCTTTTAGGGTTCAAATGAATTAAGAGCCTGATTTGCTTAGAGTTTCTCTTGTATAGATCTTTTCAAATAAGGCTTAGGCACACCTCTTTTTGAAGTTTTTGCTTCTTTGCTTAAGAGAACAATGTGTCTCTAAAAACCCTAGCTTTGCAATCCTTAGGTTGGCTCTAGTTGGTCCAATTTTGTTGCCTCAAAAATTGGTATCTAGGTCTCAATCAAGAAGGTTTTAACCCTAGTTACCTTAATTGGATGTACAATTCAAAATGTGTTGAAATGAAAATCATGCAACTTTGGTGATTTACTAAATATGGAAGCAGGTAGCCCTAGCTTGATTTTTCTTTGTTTCTTCCTTTTCAGACTTTGAGGGGATTAAGAGAGAGGGCTAATGAAAGTTACCTGTTCCTTGGTGTGGTTGTTGTGCGGCTGCTTTTCTTTTCTCGGCTTTCCCTGAGACAAACACAACAAAACAGAGAAATTAAGTCAGTATTGAATAAGAAGTTGTGATCAAAGCTTCTAAAATGTCCATTGCTCCCCGGCAACGATGCCAAAATGTTGGTGAGGCGAAATCGTGTTTTAAAAGATCTCATGTTGTAATATAAATGAAATCACCTTGAAAACAAATAAGAATTTATAACTCAAAAATCAAAGTATTCGAGGTCGAACACTGGGAGCAATTGGGTATTTCAAAACTTAGGAGCACAACTCTCAATTTAATAAAAAGTAATAACCAATTCAACCAAAATTGAGGAGTAATGTTGTGTAGAAATAAAGCTAAAAAATTGGATGTCTGATAAAAAATCAGACGTCTTAAAAGGTTTTGCTACAGTGCTTGATATGTGATTTTTGTCTTCTCTTTCTTTCTTCTTTCTCTTTCTCTTTGCTCTGTGGCTGTGCTTCTTCTTCTTTTCTTCTTTGTCTATCATTGTCTTCTTCTTCTTCTCAGCCGCTCCTGCTTCTCTCTTTCTTCTACCCTTGCTTTCTTCTTTCTCTTCTTTGTCTTCCTGCGGTTAAGTCCTTACTTCTCTCCTTCACCAGCTACCTTCTTCTTCTGCTTGGCTACTCCTCTGCTACAGTGCTTCTCTTTTCTTCTCCTTTTTCCTTCCTTTTGGTGGCTACCTTCTTCCTTGCTAAGTCCTTCAGTTGCTACCTTCTTCCTTTTCTTCTATTTACTGCACCTCTTCCTTCCTTAGCTCCTTCTTTCCTGCATAGCACCACGCAACAAAACCTATCCCCTACCCTCCCCGTGTCTCTCTCTCTATTTCTCTCTTTGGTATGCTCTCTCAGAGCCAGGTAATTGGGTTGGGTGTGTGCCCAGGTCCAGGCGCACCGGCGTGGGTGTGATGCGTGAGGAGTGCTAGGTTTAGGTAATCGGGTCGGGTGCCAGGTCCACAGGGGCAGGTCGCGGACGAGGCATGAGAGAGTGAGAGTGAGGGACCTTACCCCTGTGTACTGGAGGTGATGAGCTAAAGACACAAATTCAATATAACTCACACCGCTCACCCCTGAGTTTATGAGGTGGGACTAAATGTCCCACCCGCAAATGCTGGCGCCTGCAGGAGGAGATCTTCACTCAATTGGAGCAGTTGAAGGCCTCGTAACGATTGCTCTTAGGCTGGATACACTCGCATGCTCAACGCACGTAGCCTGGAGTCCTGAAGCCTGGAGCACGTGGCTTGGAGCTCTGAAGCAAGAAAGCTTGCTTGTGCGTTAATGGCGGACGGAGGCTCGGACCTGCACCACACAATGATGGCCTTGTGACCTTATCAAATAATAGGGAAACCTTCACCGTATCATGGTGAAGGTGAGGCGGGGGTCGGCGTGGCTCAAAATGCCGTAGGCGTGCGTGCCTAGGTCGGACTGTGACCGTGCATGTGGGTTTGTTCGGTGGAAGTGTAGGGCGTGTGTGGCGGCTGATTAGCCCATATTTGTGGGCTATTTAAGTAGCCGTTACCGGGGAGGCAACAGACACAATAATTTCACCTGATTTTATTTTTGATTATTTCTCATTACACAGTGATCTAACCATTTATTATTTTTTCTGTGCGAGGAATTTGAGCGAGGAAATTGAGAGTGGTGACATGCACATCTGGGAGAAGACGTCGACCTTGAGCGACGCTTACACACGGGGAAGACGAAGGAGACCTGGATCCCGACTCCACAAGAGATTCTCCATGTCATAAGTTTTAATTCTATTTTCTCTCCTTTGTAGTAATTGGGATTGATTTTTGGGAGTCTGTTCCCTTTTCTTTAGATTTAGATTTTTAATTTATTTTGTGGATTGTTTACCCTTAATTTTCTTGTGCATAAGTAGCTAAAAAAAAAGAAAACACGAGCTACCTACTAGAAGCTGCCTGCCCTTAGGTTGAATTATTTAGGACTGAATGAGCAGCATCTAGATCTAATTTCCTGTCTTGCATATTGCATGAAGAATGTTTGAATCAAGTATACATTTTTAACTTCGCATTTTTACCTGTCATGCAAATGCATTTGAATTAATTTTTAGACCACAAAATCTGTCTTTAAGTGATCTAACAAGTGGTCACATATATTCTTGAAAAAGGACTAATTAAAGGAGGGACATTTAAAAATCAAGGATTTGATTTTCAAACATGGTGTGCAATTCAAAATTCAAAATCTTTTTGCGGTGTATGCACACTTATATCTTTTGCACCACGGCATGCATTTAGACAATCCTAAGTCTTAGAACGACTAGGACAAGAGCCCTCCTACCGTTGGATTCTGAAGTGTTCGGAACTTGAGATCAAAGGTTTTGTAAATCCAAAGAGGGGGATACCCTGTCAGGAATTTTTGGGGGTAGTTGAGAAGTACCGCGAAAGCATAGCTTCAAAGGAAGGCTTAAGCCTACTTGCATCCCTTGATCTTCCATCTTTGGATTTGCTCTACCATTTGAGATTTAGGGAAGAACACCTAAGCTCCAACTAGGTTTTTTTAGACATTTCGAAGGTCGACAATAGGTGTCTAATTGATTGGGAAACTTGCTTTGTCACCTACAATTTGAACTAAAGTCAAATGCCTAAATTTGTAAAGACCAAACAAGTCCTTTTGAATTGTGTTTGTAGTGCATGCTTGGTAGGCGTTCTCTTAGGAGACAACTTGTGTTTGATCCTGAATCTGAAAGAATCTTAAGAAGAAACCTTCCAAGGGTGGAAATGGTCGGTCAAAGGAGCCTTAAGGAATATTTCATTCCAACCAATCAAGCTGGCCTTGCACTACGTAGACCTGGAGGGGACAATCCTTATGAAATCAAAAGCAGTACCATATCCTTGCTACCCTCCTTTTATGGTACTGCTGGGAAGACCCTTACAGCCATATAGAGGAATTCACCGAGGTCTGTTCCACGGTGAAGCTACAGGGCGTTACTGATGATGCTCAAATGCGGACCCTCTTTCCCTTCTCCCTTAAGGACAAAGCCAAATATTGGTATCACACCCTTGATGATATCAACACTTGGGATGCCCTGAGGAAGGAGTTTTTGAAGAAGTGTTTTCGCATGGAGCTATGGAGATTAGAAGCCCTTCCTCTTCAGCAACTCCCTTTATCGTCAACGGTCAACGGTTAAAACCATACATTACTTTGGATGGCCATCTGGTTGACGAGGTCACTCTTGAGGAGACTTAGCTCCTACCATTCTCTGCCTCAGGTAATATCTTCCTTTAACTATTTTTGTTTCCAATGAGGACATTGTTTGAACCAGGCATGGTGGAGAGGACCTGAGGCATTTTGTTTATAGCATGTCTACATTTTGCATTCATTCATGCATTTTGCATTTTAAAAATAAAAAAAATAAAAATAAAAATAAAACTTTTGAGCTTAACTGGCTAGGCCTTGCATTCTTAAGCAAATCAGAACTCTAGGTTAGATTAAGTTGATTCTAGGGTCGAACTTTAGAAGCTAAGTGAGCTACTAGCTTTAGACTTTTAGGGTCCTTTGTGGACTTAAAAACTTAAGTAGGAGTTAAGTTGCGAACCATTCCTCAAGAGGTTGAGGAAGGAAAGCTAGGGATTGAGTTAAAAGGTGGGATAGTACCTGGAGTCTTGTTCTACCTTTTGGTTTACGAGTCCTTGTAACCCAAGCTTCCGAATTTCACACACTTGGTCTTGTGTAAGTAATCACCTTAATTCATTTCTTAAAAGAAATTTGGTTCTCTTAGTTATGACTTAGGAGAGGCTTGAAAACATAATTTGATTGGAAGAGTTCCTGCCACAGGAGAGGTGGAGTATATACTCACCTTAAGGATGCGATGATAACATATTACCTCCTCAGCGCTTGTCTCTTAGGATATCCATTCTACTGGGGGCATGTAAGCGCATTATGCGGTTCAGGTACCATGGGTGGCCCTATCTCGAAGTGCCGATTGCCACAGGCCTGAATTCGTTTAAGAAATCCTTGGGCGATACTATCTCGAAGTGTCCATTGCCAAGAGTTCTTGGGGTCGCTATGGGCGGTGCTATCTCGAAGCATCGAAAGCCAGGCACCCTTCGAGGTACGGTGATGGGGACAATGAATCTGACACAGACCGTGTTGATAGCTGATCTGAGGTTAGACTTAGAGGAATCAAACAAAAAATATATATATATATATATATATCCATATATTTATATATATCCTTTTTCCTTTCTAGGTTGGCAGTCATACCAACCTCAAATAACTCAGACCAATGCATATGTACGGATGCTTTAATCTCAGGGATCAATAAACCTTAGGGTTGAGTCAGAAATCAGGGAAACTTGTGCCTGCAACTCGTCTTTAGCCGACCTAGTCTGTAACTTAGCAACTACTTGGGAACCTTAGGTCTAAAGTCTAAACTTAATATGCTTCTAAGGGAAGACCAATTGGGTTGGTTAGTTTACTTGGAGTGCTAGGTTTTGCTTGGATTTGCTAGGGACTAGGAAAAGCTAGGCATGGGGGTATTTGATTAGCCCATATTTGTGGGCTATTTAAGTATCTAAATGTCTAGACATTAAGTTAATTTTAACATTTAGATAGCATACATTAGGATGTAAATAAATTAATTCATATTTTTAGCTTAAGTACATAATTCACGCATTTAGAATTAACCTAGGGTTGCATACATGTAATTAGTTAATTAATTAGGTGCATTATTTTAATTAACATAGAAGTTAAGGAGTTATGTATAAATAACCCTAATTATTTTATTATTTTATTCTTCTTCTCCTTTGCACAGGTAACTCCTCCGTCTCCGCCTCCTCCTCCTGCGCATCACATTCATTCTACGGTGTTTTGAATTTCAAATCTGTGTGGCCATGGCAACAAAAGGAGAAGGAAGAGCTATGAGAAGGAGGCCACCACCCCTTTGTTCCTCATTGTTCTTAGAGGACCTTGCTCCTCTTCCATTCCATACCACCAGCCTCCCACTGTGGCAGTACGACTCCACCACCGTGGGCGTGTGGGGTGATAGCCCACACCGCCAAGAGTCTCTGCAACTCCTCCTCACCTCAGCCAGCAACTCACGCCAACCTCTGCTCATCCCCCTCTAGCGTACTTGACGTGCCTTCGTGCGTGTGTGTTAAGAGGTGTCGTTATAGTTGCACTTGATACGTCGGTTTTAAAAGAAGTAAATGGAGGTGAGTCCGAGTGTCGATCTCAGGGAGGCGTGGAAATCGGATTTTGTTTACCACTTGTTGTCACGAAAAAGGCGGAGTTTTACTTGCGAAAGAAACGGTTTTGAAAAGCGAGAGATAGAGAGAGTTTAGGGTTAGAAAGCTCTTGGTTTTGATCTTGCACTTTAAACAGAAATTAAAAAGGCAACTAAATGAAAAACAATTTCATTAAACATGCATTCATAGTTCATGGTTTACAATATTAAATACATGCTTCAACAAAAGTAAATGAAAGCTTAAAAGAGGGAGAGAGAGGTAGAGAGAGAGTGGAGAGCGACGAGGCAGCCACGGCGGTGGAGGAGGCTCCGTCGGCGGCTCGTCGTCTCCGGCAATTACAAGAGTGCCTAAGACTAGCTAGGAGAGGAGTGGAGTAGTTGCAAGTGGGAGAGGATGCCTTGAATGGTGGTAGAAGGGGGTTTAAATAGAGTTAAGGGCTTCCTAAAAGAAGAATGTGCTTTAGCGACATCCAGAACGTCGCTAAAACCGCTTCCATATACGTCGGTGAAGGTCTTCTGCCGCCGGTCAGCCGCCCGCCCCTCTCTCTCTTCAGGCGCGATCCGTGGGCGTCGAACGAGAGCCGTCCGATTGATGATCAGACGGCTGAGATCCTCCCGCGCCTGCGCTAGGATCGCGCTTCGGGCGCGCGTGCGCGCGTGCGTTTCCGCCCGCGTGCGCGCGCGCGTGGGAGGTGGGGCGCTGTCGTCGCGCCGCGTGGCGCGATCCTAGCCGCTCGCTTCTGATCGCGCGGCTCAATTTTGCCGCGCCCTTCGCCCGCAGATGATTTTCGCTCCGCGCGAATCGAACGCGCGTCGCCGCGACGCGGGCGTGCGTGCTAACCGTTGCGCCACGCCCGCGCTTTGTCGCGGCGACCGCGGGCGAGCGCGCGGATCTCGGCCGTTCGATCGAAGATCAACGGCCGAGATGCGTCCTTGGCAGGCTTGGGGGCGTGCGGGCGGCGGGGGCGGGGCGACGTGGCGCGTTCTAGGCCGTTGATCTCCAGATCAACGGTCAGGATTTCTTGGGCCCATTGTGGGAGCTCCGGATGTCGGATTTGGCCGATTTTGAGTCCGTTAGACTCCGTTCGTCGTCCTGAATCCATTCGTGCGGTCCGATTGCTCATCTGAGGCCTGCTTTGACAAATGCTTTACACAAATGGCCATTAATACAGTTTATAAGCAATCTTGGTACTTGATGCATGCAATGCTCCTATTCTACTTTATGTTGTGCCTTTTATTCTAAAGATGGGCCATATTCAACCTAATTACTACCCCCTTGCGTGGTGTTATCAGTACACACCCACCTTTGCGCGCCTTCATCTCCAATCCGCCTACACACTAGCACCAGCACCACTGCACACCCTCACTTCATCACCAGCAGCACCAGTGCCCTCACCAGCCACCTACGCACCGTGCGCTCTCACCCTAGCGCCATCACCTCAGCCAACGCCCACGCTTCTCGCTTCACCAGAACCTCTAGCGCCCCTGCACTTCCGCCACCTCTGCTCGCGCATAGCGTGCGTTCCTCAGCACGCCCACGCGCCTTTGCATCTGCAGAGTGCCCTCCAGCAGTGCCTTCAGCGCGCCCAATGCCCCTGCTTCAGCCCTTCCATGTGCCTCCCTGCAGCACCTGCAACCGGCACCATCAGACCATGCCCGCACGCCTTCCTACAATCGCTTCAGCCCACGCACACCTCCCTGCGTGTGTCTACGCTTCAGCCTGTGCTGCTCGTAGCACCTGCGCACCTCCACCTCCAGTCGTAGCGCACGCAAGAGCAGCAATAACAGCCACTGTCGCCGCCGCTTCATCTCCTCCGGTGAGCCGCCATCGACCTCCACGCACATCCCTCACCACTAACGACCTTCTTGCGCGACCACGCCTCCAGCCGATCCTTCCTCTTATCACGCATGCCAAGGAGAGTTCTCCCCTATTTTGCTACAAGAAACTTGCAATTAATTATTACATTTCAATGCCATTACCAAAGTCTCATTTTTTATTTTAATATGTGATTTATTAGGTGAAATTGCGACTTCATACTCAAGCTTTCTTAAAATTGCGTGGCTTTTGTGATTCACATCTTTTGACATTGGTTTTGGATTAAGATGTGTACAAATTTTCTTTAATGCATGTCAATTGGAAATTACATAGATTCATCACATATTTATTGAATATTTTAGTGAGGAAAAATTACACATCTACCCTTACATTTTCGAGTTATTGTGTAGCTTCTTTTCGTTGCATTTCATGTCAGATTTGACTATGGATTTCACACTTGATTGAACGAATATGAGAAAAAAATAATTGTGATTTTATTGCATCATTGCCTCCCTGTGGACATGATCTGCTCTTCTTCAAGTGGTTTAATTTTTATTTTAATTATTTTGTTCAGCGATTTTCCACCACTTTGATCCTACAACGACAAATCATCTTGAACATAATTCGAAAGCGAAAATCATCTTATCAGCGGTCAGTAGATGAGCGGAAAGTGATCAATGATTGATGGCGGAGGTGAAGAGGTTTGTGGCGAGACATGTGGAGGTGCGGAGTGATGGATGCGTGTCGCTGGAGGTCAGTTGGAGATGAGGAAGATGAGGGTGGATAGTGGCAGTCGAGGGGTGGTTTATGAAATAAAAGGAGGGAAAATAAAGAGTGGGAGAAGAGAAACTTATCTGTGGTGATTGGAATGAAGGGGAGGCAGAGGAGACGAACGGCACGTATGTGCTATCGTCGGGGAAGACAGCCCTGAGGTGGAGATGATGGCGATGAGGAGGTTAGAGAAGCGTGCACTAGTGCGACGCAACGCGAAGGAACGAGGCAAAGCTAACCCTGCCACTGGTATGGTGGAAGAGCGACGAGAGGAGGGAGGGGAGGTCGTCGGAGCTTGCGAGCATTTTGACCGGAGATGAGGATGGAAGAAATTGAGAGGGTATCGGTGGCCAAATAAAGCTTGGGAGATGCGGAAAGGACCGGGGGTCCTTTTATAGCTGCTGGCCGAGCCTCTTGTGCTTGGAGGGCAAGCCTTCCAGTGCAAAAACCTCACCAGAGAAGGAAGGTACTTAGAACACCCAAATCTCTCGAGCGTTCGCATGAGAGATTAGGTGTAAATTTGTTCTGGAGATCTCATTCAGACGATGGAGAAATCCTCAGAGAATCTCCCTTCCAAATCTGGGTGGAGATCTTTGAGGATTCGAGGAGATAACAGCCTCAAATCCTTTCCGGAGTGGGATTGCTCCACTGTAATGGCGGAGGGACCTGAATGGAAGGGTGGCGAGGAAGCTAGGGCCTCTATGTAAGGGTTTTTCAAAAGTTAGGGGCCAGAATGTAATTGGGTGGACCATTTTGCAAAGTAGGTCAAGATGACCTACCATTATGCCCAAATTTTGGTACAAACCTAATTTGGACTTAAGGAATCTAATGGTGAAGTTGGAATTTAGGTTTGACCATGTTTGACTGGACATTTTTCATAAAAAACCAAATTAGGTTAAATACTGAGCTAGGACCATAATCTAGGTTAAAATAGATTCCAAAGGCCAATCTAAATGTTTTAAACCCTAGGGGATATTTTTCCATGAATTTTAGAGGATTTAGTTGAATTTTATCCATACTAGAACCTTGTTGAATTAAGTGGGTTTGTTTTAGGGTTACAAAATGTCATTTAATTCTTAAATCTCTCAATAATCCTTTTCTGACTGATCCATCCCACTTTTTCTCTTATTAAGTCCAACTGACCTATGTGTACCTCTTGAGAAATCCCGTTGATGCACTGCAATGGTAAAATTGTAGTTTTACCCTTTAGTTCTTATTTCCTTCTAAGAACAGTAAACCCTTGGCTTTGGTCTTCCTTTAGGTTATGCAGGAGCTTTTGTTTATTTTCTTAGGTCAAAATGAGCTAGTTACGGCTCATGATGAGGCTCTCATCAGGGAGGAAGGAGGGGGATTTTTGGCCAAAAGCGAGCATGATCGTTCGACCGAGCCTTAGGGGTCGTTATTTAGGGCTCAAGGAGGTCTTCGAAGCTTGGAAACCAAGCTCGGAAGCTTGGAGCTTATGCACAAGTAGGAGACCCAATCCTTCAAGCAATTCGCATGAGGATTTGGGCAAGAAATGGAGCCCAAGATGCGGCTCAAATTGTAGGGGAATCTCTCAGGAGTTTCCCTTCAAAAATTGGAAGGGATTCGCCAATTAATCAGGGAGAAATCCCTAGTCGATGGTCGCCAGAGTAGGAGTTCCTCCGTGACAATGGTGGAGGGACCTGATTGCAAATAAGATGACAAATATAGGGGTCTTTTTGCAAATAATTTGAAAGTTAGGGGTCTGAATGAGATAGAAAGTCTTATTGGACCAAAATGCAAATTTAGTCAAGATGATCTCAGATTGGGCCCAAATTTTGGTACAAACCTAATTTGGACCCAAGAAATTCAATTGTGAAGTTAGATTTAGGGTTTGGTGAAGTTTACTGGGTTATTTATACCAAAACCCAAATTAGGGCAAATGTCAGTTTCAGACTCTATTTTGGGTCAAGATGGGTTCTGATAGTCAAATTGAAGGTACCAAACTTTAGAGAATATTTTTATATGAATTTTAGAGGGTTTAGGTGAATTTTATCCTAACCAAAATCTCAGTTAATTAAGCAGGTCTACTTTTATGATTTCAGAAGTCATTTAATTCTCAAAACACGTGAAAACCCTTTTGTATCTGTTCTAACCCACTTTTTAGTCTTTTAGGATCATTTGACCCGTAATTAACCCTTAAGAAAACCTTTCGTTATTCTACATTCAAGATATGATGGTAAATTTGCAGTTTTAACCCTATTTACTTGTCATTCTCTCATAATGATTATGCAATGAATTGCAGTCCTCTACAGTTATGTAGGAGCATTTACTAACTTAATCAGATCAAAATGAGCTAGTTATGGCTCATGATGGTGGTCCCATCACACCCCCATGCCTAGCTTTTGCTAGTACCTTAGCAAAATCTCATGGAATTAACTCAAATTCTAGACCATGCCTTTTTTTGCTCAAAACTCTGATGTGTGCTTTCTTTTATAGATTAGATCAGAATGTCGATAATAGGCCTAGTGGTACTCAAGTACCAACCAAGATCTGGACCTGACTTGCTCTAGCCTCAGTTTGCCGCGAAGGTTTCTAAGGCCCATAGAAACTAACCTAAGGTTTGTTGAAGTCTTTGGTTAAAGCACCCATGATTGTAACATGTTTTAGCCTAAGTTTAGTTTGTAGTGCGTTTTTGTAAGAGAGAGACGGAAGAATTTTTATTTTTGGAGACCTTTCTCTCTCTTTTCTTTCTTTATTTCTAGTTTCGGATTGACTTTACAACACGGTCTGTATCAGATTCCTAGTTCCCACCATCAATCCTCACAGGGTCCCTGGCAATCGATGCTTCGAGATAGCACCACCCATAGCAACCCCAGAACCTTGGCTTTTGAGATTTCAGGATAATCTTGTCAATGATGTTCTATAGCTAAATATAGGTCCTGGCAATCGACATTTTGGGATAATCCTGTCCATGGCACTTGAACTATCACAAGGTTTTTACATGCCCCCGGTAGGATATTTAGATATCCTAGGAGACAAACACCGAGGAGATGGTATGTTATTGCACATCTTCGAGGGGAATTTCCCACCTCTCCGTGCCAAGAACTCTTCCAAATCAACTTGTGTTGATCAGCCTCTCCTAATCTAGGAAGCTTTTTCTTAGAGCAGATTTAACTCATTTACGTGATTTTGATAATTAAGTGCACTAAACCAGACTGTGTGTGGAATGGGGTACTTAGGTTACCGAGTCCTGCAAACCAAAGGTCAGTTAACGGATCCAAATAATCCCTAAGCTTTAGACCTAATACTTAAGTTTCCCATTTTCCTCATCCTCTTGAGAACTATCCAGATCTTAACAAATACTTGTATTTTTAAGCTTAAACTAAGCCCAAGAGGCCTAAAATCAGCGTTCATACTAATCTTATTTAGTCTCTTAGCACTTTTATTTTTTCTTTCTTTTGATTTGGTCTAGAGCTCAAATAAATCTCATAATCTTTTACTAATGACTATCTCTTTTTTTTTCCAAATTGTTGCTCCTTTTTGACATTTCAAAGTCACCTCCCCTCTTTTCCTTCTCAAGAATGATATGTAATTCAATTCACTCAAAATTTTCTCCCTTCTCCAATTTTTTTATTCTTTTTCAATTTTTTATTTTTTTGGTTTTTTAGACTATGTATTTTTTGTGAGAACCCTTCCAAATTATGAATTTTGCATGTTTGCACTTTACCACCCCCCTATGCCTAAGTTTTGCAATGCCCTCATTTTAAATGGAGGGTATGAAACAGTTAGGGGTTAAAGAATCAAAATAGGATTATTGGGTGGGTGAATGGGTTGGGATGACTGTTGCGGACAATTTCAAGCTTTGATACAAGTACCAGAGGTGGGATCAACTATTCTAAAACTGAACTCAGAGTGCAATAGACGTGAAGTACATAAGGATAATCAGAAGGATCTCGGATTTTTTGAAATGACAGGTTGCCTCCCGTTAAGCACTAAATTCAATGCCTTCAGCCGAGCAGAACATGGTATGGAGGAGTGTTGAAATCAGATGAATTTTGTAGAATAAGCACCTTGATCAAAAGCCTGGTTGGTCCAACCAGGTGCTTGTTCAGATCAGTAGTCTGATGATGCAGCCCAAACCCAACTAATCTGGCAGGTTGATGGATGTGGACCAAGAGATACGGTACCCACCAGATGTTGTGGAGCTTAAAAGGATAATGAAGTGCATAGCTAGGGTTAGCTGAGTCGAATCAGCCTGGTCAGAGTAGGGATCCTCAAATACAAAAGAATCAGTGGAGGATGTGAGATCCCTATGGTCATCAGAAAAGGATAGGGTATGATTTGTAGTCTGATCGATGTTCGAAACCTGATTGGAATGCGGAGGAGAATCATATGCTACCGGATCATCGAGAGGGGAGTCAGAGTACAACTTGAGTCCGATTGCGGGCCGGGGTTGAAAATCGGTTCACGAAGGCTCTATATATGCTGTGGAAGAGGTGCTTTCTTTCAAATCATTGACCTCAGTGTCAGAATCAAAAGATGTCTCGTAGTTGCCGAGGTTGTAAATTAGCTCATAGTCGTCAGGAAACAATAGTTCTCCAAAATCAGAGTAAGATTCGAAATCATTGGAGAACTTACAAGAATCATGTCCTGAATCTGATTCAGGACTAGTGGTTCCACCATAGAATAAATCAAAAGATGTTGAATCAGCAACCTGACTTGGAACTAGCCTATTCTCAGATTCCAAGCTCAAAAAGGTGTCCCTATTAGGTTTAGGCTCGGGTTCTTGGTTTGTATGGAAGACCCAATCAAATCCCAACTCTTCCAACTCGATTTCTGTATCGTAGATCGGCATGACTTCCGAAAAATTAATTTGTGTTTCTGAGGTGCATTCATAAAATATAGGCCCAGAATCATAATCCAAATTCAAACTCTGATTTTCATCACACGAGGCCTTATAATCATCCCAATAAGGCTCAGATCCAGATTCTTGGTTAAGGGTGTGGGTTAGATCACTAGAATCTAGGTTGGGCTCTACAGGGATGTCAGAATTGCTCTCGAGAGTCACCTTATCAGAATAAGGGATGGAATTTACACCCTCGAGAGGTTCTGAGTCAATCTTAGTATCACAGGTGTTTGGGAAATCTAAGCTTGGTGAACCAGGTTCTTGCTTTTCTAAGGCTGGCTCAAAATCGTGATCACCTGCAATCAGATCCTCCCAACCCATCTCAAGATCAGGAATATCAATTTGTACATAGGTTGGATTATGTTCCATCTGGGTTGGGGGTCCACGACAACCTTGATTCTTGTCCCCAGGATTTGGAAGATTTTGCTCCTCAATGTTGTTCCAAGATGTCTCATCATTTTCTGAAGGAATTTACGGGTATCTTTGAATAATTTTCTTTTGTAGTGTATTTAGCATGTCCCCACATTTTTCTATGAGACTTTGATATGTTTCCTAAAATTGTGGATTCCAACAACATTGTAGACATTTGGTATTGTGCAATCTCCATAATTCACTGAATTCTGATAAAAGATCCTTCCGAGTTGAACCATGTAACACTTGTGTATAAAGTATTTCAATGCAGTTCATAATGAATCGTCGTTCTCATAATGATAATGGTGCATGGTGTAAGGTGTATTGATGGATGAAAATACCATTAGTGTTAGTGTAGTAAATTGTATGGGATACCAGTCATTATTACGACCATTATTATTTACTTACCTAATTTTTATTGGTTTTATTCTAGGTCGTTCACTGGGAGGCAATTATTGATTTACATCACTCTCTAATCTCAAAATTATCCTTTAATTCCAAAAAGAAGTTTTACATCTAATAAAGAATGAATGAATGAAGACTTAGTTTACCTACTCACAAAGAGTTAATCAAAATGCTTGCAAAAACTAACTATAAACAAGCACCAAACATTTCATCACTATATTCTAAACTACCTCTTTACAAGTTATAGTATTAATACTTAGATGAAAGTACACTACCAACTAAGATTACATAGTATACTAACTTAACTTACTAATCTAACACCTACAGTAACACATACAATAACTATAGTGACAGATGCTCTCTCTCTCTCATTCCACACTACTCTTCTTCTGTTATTCTTCTTCTTCTTTGTTTTAATTCTACGTTAACAGACTCCACAAACTGCGGCGTATAGGTGATTAACTACTGTTATTAGTTCTCTTAATTAATCAAAAATATGTTTAATTTGCGGGCACGCTTTTCGAGATATACACAACACCCAGAGGGTGGGACCAAACCTCTACTAAGTGCGTCCTAATTGTCATTAGGCCGCTTAATTGTACATTATCAAGCTCAGATCAGGGCTTTCTCAGCCCGCACGCACACACACCTCCCCGGGCCCCCGGCCCCCAAATGCTCAATTCATATGCTCAGAATATGCTCAAGTGATGTATGGCTTCAGTGTTTCGGGCACCCGGCGCCTGTGACGACTGAGCCTTACAGGAGACAAAAACAATAAAAAGAGCTGCGCACACTCTTTAGCACACGATGTGGCGTTATTCAACTGCCGCATCTGTGCTGAAGATGCGTGCAGCTGCTCGACAGAGAGGGTTTTGGCCCTCAATTCGACGACCATAATTTATTTTAAAATAAAAATAAACTATTGGAAAATAAAGTATTTATATAATACTATACAATTGTACCCTTGATTTGAGATTTTAATTATATTTACTATATAAATAAATTAACTAAAGTATACAGATTTACATACTGATTTTGTTGTTTAATTCTATAATTACTTATAAATTAGCTATTATATGGTCTAATTGACCTTATACAGAGTTAGTGTACATGTGTAAGTATTTTATAAACATTTTTATTGAATTTTACAGATTTAATTTCTGTTTTTTTTATATTTAAATAGCAGATTTGACTATTTTACTTATAAATTAAGTTAAAGTAATATAATAAGATATAAACATACTTCAATTAGCTTAAATTACTTGAACTACATTAGTCTAAGTATACAGATTCAATTAACTTAATTATACCTCTAAATTAATAAATTATCTAATTTAATTTAGTAACTTAGCTATTAAATTAATAAATTCATTATTTATTATGTATAAAGAATTAAATTAAGGTACAGGGTTTAATTTACTTATAATCTACATATGCATATGTATATACAGTTTTATAGCTTAATACTGTTATTTATACTGTCTATTGATTTATTTAGTCTAAGAATATATATAAGTTAGTTTAATTAATAAATAGTTACACAATTAATATATACACAGTATAATCTAACTTAAATATCCAATCTACAGTATGCAATATATATATAGTTATTTGTACAATTTATATACATATACTACCTATTTACATATATAACCTAGTATAAAGCTTATATTTACAAGAGTATACTTAATATACAAAGTAATTTTTTTTTTAGGTCTTTTTGGAGTTTTTCACTTTTTATGGTTTTTATAAATATTATAGAAAAAAGAGATGAGAAGGGAAAATTGGTTGAGGAGAAAGAGGTGTGTTTGATGTTTTTTTTAGATATGACTTTTATTATTATGCTTCATGGTTTACAAATCTGTCGACTGGCAAATTCTACCAAGTCGAGGGTTTTGCATACCATGAAACTTGGTACATGGATAGAAAACTTTCTGATCTTTGATCAGACAGTTTTATTTTATTTTTTTTAGAATTTTTACTAATTTTTATTGAATTTTAAATCTCACCCAACCTAATCCTTTCAACAGGTTTCTAAGGGATTCTAAAGGCTTAGGATGGGTCATAAAAGATTTGAAAAGGCAGTGACTGCCTTATTTACATTCAGCATGAAATCTGGGAAGTGTTTTTAATACATTCCTTAGTTTATATTCCCTTTAAGTCATGTGTTGGACAGTTAGCTTTTAACTAAACTAGCTGACAACATTTGGAAGATATATAACAAGCATTCACAGCAATTAAAATTCAATTACTTATATAGGGAAGCTTGTATACACAAGGAAAGCAATACATCTATATGTCAGCTATGTTCAAAATACACTCTACAGGGTTCAGACTCTATCTGCTGCAAATTAAGACAATCAGACAGCAGCAGCAACATGGATTTTACATCTAACCCTGCAGCAACTCAGATCTGGTTCCAGATGGCCTAATTGCTGCTGCAGTTAGTCCATTTGGGCAACTTACTGTGACCACTGGGATTAAAATCATAAATCCAAACTAAAGAAAAGAAATACTCTCTCAATCACCATCTGACAAGGGTTTCACTTCTCATTAAAATCACTGAATATCCCAATTCAAATGCCAGAACCCTTATCAATAACTTCACATCAGATTGAATCAACAAAAACACTGATCTAACTCTTCCTAATGCTATAGAAAGCATGTAGAAAGAGTTAAATCAGTCAATTAAAATCCCTAATTCAAATCCTAGGTTCTGAAACCTTAAGGAGTATTGAGAACTCCTTAGGTTAGGAAATCATCAATGCTTTCATCCAAAACAAACTCATGGATGCAAGATAAAACTTCAAATCACCACAATGATTTTCCTTAGTTCTATCTTGCATTCAATGCATTAAAACCCTCATAAAACTCAGATCAGAATATGGCTCTTCTGAGATGAATTCTGACATCAGAAACATCTCAGATTCCTTGCCAAACAATGAACACAAATAAGAATTTTTCAATTTTTCAGATCAAAACAGTTAAAACCCAATTGAGTGAAAATCCTTTAAATCCAAGTTAAAGAAAAATCTGACAAACTGATAACTTCAAGCTTAGACCAGGGGCTTTTGTGAACAAGAGTGAGGTGAATGGGAAGCCCCCTTATGTGCTTTTTGATTCCAATTTCAGATCTGAGGTTAAAAACCAATCTAATTTGAAATTAGGTCTGAATGTATGGGGGGAATGTGAGAAACAAGTCGTGGAAATCAGAAGTGAATATGAAAATATGGAGAGGAAGAGAATTTGTAATCATGACTGTGTGAAACCTTCCCCTCTGATCTGGAACGATCAGAGGAGGTGAGGGGGGATTTATAGCCTAAATATACTGCTACAGCAACTCTATCATCACATCAAAATTAAACACTACCAATTACGTTAATTCTACTCTAAACCTACTTAACTACAGCTACAACTAATTTGCAGAATGATAAATCTACTCTAACAGGAAGAATGGGACCTATGGGTCCTTAGCCGGTGGCTAAGGAGGAAGAAGGGGGGAAGATCACTCCAGCAGAGGGAAGAGTCTGCTAGTGCGGCTCCAGGGTCGTCCTCAGGTGCTACGAGGTCCTTAGCGACGAGGAGGTCGAGAGAAGGTGAAAATTTCACAGTCGGTGGCTGTGAAATCAGAGGATTGACGGGGAGGAGGAACTGGACTGGACGAACAATCGTTAAGAGATGTAGGAGGGAGCGATCCTTTGTGCGCGCAACCATTGAGGTGCTTAAGTAACAAACTCAGTGGCTGAGATCACCGCGTGGGTGAGGATAATCGATGAGGTAACCTGCGGCGGGGATGAGAGGAGAGGAGCGCGCGGCGAGCCAATCTCAAAATCTGACCGTCAGATGGGATCTGGGGAGAGGGGTGAGCGCACGCGCCGATTCGCATGAAGCTTCTATTCAAATCCAACCGCTGATCGAAATCGCGAGAAGCAACGGACGGTCGAGATATGCCATGTTCTTCACGTGCTACAGTGTGTGCGAAGAGAAGCTGGCCGACCTTTGAAATGTTGTGAAAATTGCAGGGAAGACCCCTATGCGAAGGGGTATAAAATTTACGTGTAGGCCCATAAGTGAAGAGAATTGCAATAGGATGGACCCTACAGTCTTTCAAAGGGGTCCCTGCAGTTTACAAGTAGGTCCAAAAAGGAATTCTAAAGACAAGAATGTGATGCATGAAGGACCTAAGTGTAAACTACATATTACATAGCTTAAATGATGTCCAAATGCCTTAAAATTTTTATATGTGCTTAATTGAACATTTAAGACATTAATTATACTTTTGATTTGGCCTTTCAAACTTATTTATGTGTTCAATTAATGCATGGATCACCATTTGTCCTTTGCTTTCAGAATATCTCGTTTTGTGACCTAATTATGAAATTTTAACACATAGTAAAGGTTTTAGGTCTTTTTCTTTAATTCTCACACTTAACCCTTTTTATCTGTTAATTTGATGTTGTTTTACTCAGTGTCTAGCTTAACTTTAGCTTTTTAGCTATGATGAGTAGCCACTCATCATACCCCCATGCTTACGTTTTGCTAGTCCCTTAGCAAATAATTCATTGAAGTGTAAAGCAATTTGAGTATCAGCAAGGCAAGTGTGAAGAGATATCTTTTTCCTCTTTCAAATGTTTTAAGTGTTTGATGATGATCTTCAAGTTGAAAGATTTTTTTCAATATACCAACTGTGTTTTGGACATTGTGAGAATCTTATTACTGAGGATAACCTACCAGAACTCGAGACATAAATGACATAGACCATCTCTCAACCAACAAGGACTCTTGATATTTAAACCTTAAGTCAAATTCCAGGACTCAGGGGGTTTTATAGAGACTCAGGATGCTATGAGGTTATGGCTGTGCTTTGTGATAAGTCAGGACTGACCAAATGAATTCTAAAACTCACTCCCGGGGTTTCACCTCTTTTTAAGTCCAGGTTGGTCCTAACTTCAACTCATGTTTTTGGATGACTCTCAAGAATTGATGAGTATTCAAACCCAACCCTTATTGTGTTTGTGACTCAAAGAGTTTTTGGTGGACAAACAGGGTAATTATTTTGAACCTTGAAAATATTTTTGGTGGAACATTTGTATTTCCAAAATCTGGAGAACATACTTGACTTTTTTGCAAGAACTTTTTTTTTTTTTGGATCAGTACGTCTCCATAACTTATTTGGTAGAGCGCACTGTATTTGGTGGGTGAACTTTTTGTGGAAAGAGTTTCTCCTCGACACAAGACTAAAGGTTAGGACAAAGAGTCTACCTACACGCATAGGTAACGACTCCACCTTCCCTAATGAACACTAGGGTTGAATTTTAGGTTCAAGTGGTCTTTCCTGACATTGTGTAATGTAAGCCAAGGTTACTTAGACTCCTAAGTCAAAGCAAACCAACGAATCCTGTACTAGTGACTCAGGTACAAGAATGTCCTAAAGTTAGGAGAGACTATGGTCTATCTTGTCAAAGCTCAAAGTGTATTAAGCCCAAGCTTGTATCAAGCTATTATGGCCTGACAAGTCAAACCAGTAACGGTTGAATGTCCATAGACACTTATTCTATATTTGTTTTCAGCTAGAAGGTCATAGTTAAACACTTATTTTTCATCTTTGATATTTTTTCTCCCTTTCTCCTTAAAATTAATGTCCTCCCTTGACAATAGAGTGCATGTCCCTTATTGTATTTTTGGAATTTTTGTGATTTACTATTTTTTTGTATTTTTGGCTTTATAAATTTTTTTTCCAGCATATATATATATATATGTATACTATTGGTGTGTCTACAATTGTATTTCAGTTTAAATGGTTAACCATTTACTCCCCCCATGCTTAAATGTTGTAATGTCCTCATTGAATGAATAGGGTGGATGCAAATGCATGCTCTGCTTTTCACTATCCTAGACTGGGTGATGGAAGTCAGAATGAGGAGATAAAATCTCTGTGCGGACGATTTTAAGTCTGATCTAGGATCAGAGTGAATAGTCGGGCTAGGAAGTGAAATGCATGACATGTGTGTCAATGGAAGTATGCCAAAAATGCAAGAGTAGACACCTAATGCAAATGAAAGCTAGAGTAAGAAAGGTGAAAAATAGTTATATACAAGGATAGGTTTTGCTAAGTTTAACGCCTTCAGCTAGGCGAAAACTTGGATGGTAGTTCAAAATGTAGGAGGGAAATGGTGGAATTGACAAGTCTGAGATCATGCGGCTCAATGAAAGGTTTCAGTCTTTGTCCATTTACAGTAAAAGGTTCAGATTTGTCAATTTCAGTGATCTCAACAGCTCCATTGTCAAATATTCTTAAGATTTTGAAAGGTCAGTCCATTTTGATCTTAGTTTCCCAGGAAAGAGTTTTAATCTAGAGTCGAAGAGAAGGACTTTTTGACCAGGGTGAAATGATTTCCTATGAATGTGACGGTCATGGAAGGCCTTAAGTTTATCCTTATAAATCCTTGAGCTTTCATAAGATTCATTCCTTAACTCATCAAGCTCAGAAATTTGCAATTTCTTAAGATCACCGGCCTTCTCTAAGTCCAAGTTACACTTTCTGATGGCCTAATAGGCTTGGTGCTCTAGTTCTACGGGAAGATGACAGTGTTTCCTGTACACAAGTCTAAAAGGAGACATGCCTAATGGGGTTTTGTGAGCTATCCTATATGCCAACAACGCATCAGAAAGGCGGGAAGACTAATCCTTTCTATCTGGTTGGATGGTAGTCTATAGAATCTTCTTGATCTCCCGATCAGACAATTCAGCAAGTCCATTGGTTTGAGGGTGATATGGTGTAGCTATCCTATGTGACACCCCATACTTTTGAAGTACGGACTGAAAATGTGTGTTTCTAAAATGAGACCCTCCATCACTAATGATGGCTTTAGGTACCCCAAATCTAGAGAAGATGAAATCTTGAACGAATTGTGTCACAACTCTATGATCATAGCCCTCTAGGGGATGGCTTCTATCCATTTCGAAACATAGTCAACTGCCAACAATATATACTCGAAGCCATAAGATTTAGGAAAAGGTCCCATGAAGTCAATGCCCCAAACGTCAAAGATTTCGCACACCATGATCGGATTCAAGGGCATCATGTCTTGGCGGCCAATACTGTCGAGAGACTGACAGCGTGAACATGCCCTGCTATATTCGTGTGCATCTTTAAAGATTGTGGGCCAATAAAAACCGCTCTGCAAAATCTTTGCAGCAATCTTTTTGCCAGAGAAGTGACCGCTGCACGCCTGGTCATGGCAGAATGACAAGATGCTTCTAATCTCCTTATTTGGAACACACTTCCTAAAGATCTGGCCTTGGCAATGCTTGAAAAGCCAGGGTTCTTCCCAGTAATAGTGCTTGGCCTCGGATCTAAGTCTGTCATTTTGATGTCGAACCCAATCAGTGGGGAGGATTCCAGAAGCCAGGTAGTTGACAATGTCAGCATACCAGGGAAGATCAGAATGAATGACCAGCAATTGCTCGTCAGGGAAGTGGTCAGAAATGGGTGAAGAAGGAGAAATCGCTTCAGAAGGAAGGCGAGATAAGTGGTCAGCTACCACATTCTGCTTTCCAGCCTTATCACGAATCTCTAAATCAAATTCCTACAAAAGTAGGATCCATCTAATCAGACGAGATTTTGCGTCCTTCTTGGCGAGAAGATGTCGAATTTTCGTGTGGTCAGTGTAGACTATAATGTGGGAACCTAAAAGATAAGGTCTGAATTTCTCCAGTGCAAATACTACAGCTAGCAATTCCTTTTCTGTGATGGTGTAATTCCTCTGAGCTTCATCTAAGGTCTTGCTAGCGTAATAGATGACTGTGGGTTTCCCATTTAATTTTTGACCAAGGACAGCTCCTACTACATAATTAGAGGCATCACACATGATCTCAAAAGGGTGAGACCAATTCAGGGGTTGTAGTATGGGTGCCTTGGTAACCAGATCACGAAGTGTCGTAGAGGCACGAACACACTCGTCAGAGATCTGGAAGTCTACATCTTTAGAGAGGATAGTAGTGAGAGGTCGGGCTATTTTCGAGAAATCCGCTATAAAGAGACGATAAAAACCAAAATGCCCGAGAAAAGATCTAATCTGTTTAACCGACGAAGGTAGTGGTAATTTAGAAATCAACTTTACCTTCACGCGGTCAACCTCTATTCCTCTCTCCGAGACAAGGTGACCTAATACTGGTCCTTTTGTTACCATGAAATGTGATTTCTCCCAGGAAAGTACCAGATTCACATTTATGCATCTTTGCAGGACCTTAGTCAGGTGGTCTAAGCATGCATCAAATGTGCTCCCAAAGATCGAGAAGTCATCCATGAAGACTTCTAAGCAATCACCTACTAAGTCGAAAAAGATTGCAAACATACACCGCTGAAATGTAGTAGGTGCATTGCACAATCCAAAAGGCATCCTACGGAATGCAAAGGTTCCGTAAGGGTAGGTGAATGTCATTTTTTCCTGATCGTCAGGGTGAATTGCCACCTGATTATATCCTGAATAGCCATCCAAAAAGCAGAAAAATCTATTCCCCGCCAGTCTTTCTAGTATCTGATCAATGAAAGGCAAAGGGAAATGATCTTTCTTCATGGCTTGGTTGAGTTTCTGGTAATCTATACATACTCGCCACGAACTAGCAATGCGTGTAGGGATGACTTCTCCAGAATTAGTGGTGATGATGGTAAGTCCGGCCTTCTTTGGCACAACCTGAACAAGACTTACCCATCTACTGTCAGAAATTGGGAAGATAATTCCGTTGTCTAACCACTTAATCATTTCACTTTTCACCACCTCTTGCAATGTAGGGTTCAATCTACGCTGGGGCTGTCTAGTAGGTCTAGATCCTTCTTCAGTGAAAATCCTATGTGTGCAATAAGAAGGACTAATGCCAGTTAGGTCAGAATGGTTCCATCCTATAGCCTGTCCATGTGCTCTTAGGACAGATAAGAGTCGTGATTCTTGATCAGATGATAAGGAAGAGTTAACAATCACCTGATAGGTCTGATCAGGTCCTAAGAAAACATATTTGAGAGAGTTAGGAAGAGGTTTGAGTTCAACAGGTACAGGATCAGAAGGAGCAGGTGTGAAAGTTTCAGGAGATCCTAGAGATGCTAAAGGAATAGGAGGTAGGTCCTCAGTCTCTAAATTCGGTATCTCAGTGGAAGTCAAGTCAGAGTCCAAAGAGTGTTGAGGTTCTAAATTTAATGAATCGATTAAGGTATCCTCAACCAACCGATCCAAAGAATCCAGAGAAAAGATTTCCTCAAGTAAACTATAGGTCGGTCCTCTTTGGGACTGGAAAATATCAATCTTTATTTTCTGATCTTCGAACTTCAATTCTATAAGGCCCTCCTCACAATTGATGTTTTCCTTGGCTGTAGCCAAGAAAGGTCTTCCTAAAATGATAGGTGTGTTCTAGAAATCTTCAGGTACTTTCATGTCAAGGAATATAAAGTCTACAAGAAAGTAAAAATCCTTGACCCTCACTATAACATCTTCCAACACTCCCTGAGGTGTCTTAACTGATCTGTCAGCTAATTGCAGGGACACCTCGGTTAGCTTCAGATTGACAACTTCAAAATGTGTTAGCAGAGAGGTTGGGATAAGATTGATGGAAGCACCTAGGTTAAGTAGTGCTCTATTAAATGTGGTGTTACCTATCATGTAGGATAGGAGAGGGGTGCCTGGGTCTTTCATCTTAGTAGGGAGGGTACTGGAGATAATGGAACTAGCTTATTCTGAGAGGATGATTGGACTACTCCCTTTTTGAATCCTTGCTTTATGCTTAGGTGTGCATAGGTCTTTTAAAAACTTAGCGTAAAGAGGAATGTGGCGAATTGCATCCAACAAGGGGATGTTTATGTGGACTTGCTTAAAGAGCTTAAGCAAATCCTCCTCAGGTGCCACACAGGTCTTTTTCTTTCCTTTCTCCTTCTTTAAAGCTTCAGGAAAAGGTACAGGAGTGGTGATAAGAGGTTCAGTCCTAGGTAAAGGAGAAGTAGGAAGTGGAGGAGTGGAATTAGAAGTAGTAGAAGTTGGAAGAGGTGGATCTAGTGTGCTTTTACCACTCCTAGTTATTATGGCATTTAGTTCAGCCCAAGAGGTAGATGGTAAATCCGTGTTAGTTAGCAGAGGTGGTTGTGTTTATGCAAGAGAAGAACTTGAGTCTGTGAAGAATTCAGTGTTGTGCAAGGGTTGTGAAATGACATGTGCTTGATCTTGCACTGCCGGTCTAGGTTGAACATACCTCTGAGCAGGTATGTTCCTAGGGTTGGGTTGTGCTTGAGATGGGAGTGAATGTGGTTGACGGGACTCCATCAAGTGTGATAGCTGGGCTCTCATCTCAGCTAAGGCCGCGTCCTATCTCTGCTGCACAGCAATATTCTGTTGTTGCATATCAGCAAGAGCTTTCATGATAGACCCCACCTGGTCATCTCGTGTAGGCCCAGATTGAGAGTATTGGGTGGGCCTGGGTTGGGGTTGCTGGTAGGCATGCGGTGGATATCCGTGTGATTGTGGAGGTGGTGCTCGGATCGGGTTGTGCAGTGGTGGTGCAGAAGGTTGTTGAAAAGGAGGTCTCTGTGAATTTCCCGACCACGAGAAATTTGGATGATTGTGCCATCCAGGGTTATAAGTTTGTGCGAAAGGGTCATTATGAATGGAATGGAGCTCCTCCGAAACTCCAGAAGGTGCAGGGAAGTCAGTGAAGGGAGGGACAAAGGTTCCTCCAACCGGTGAAGGATATGGAAATGGAAAATCCAGTAATGCAGTTTGTGTCACAGAAAGGTTATTCATAGTTTCCCTCCCTGTGGGAAACTGAGAAGAAGTGTTTTGTGCTGGTGACTGAGAAGAAGATGAGGGTTTTGAGAGAAATTTCCATACTTCATCTACTTTCTTCTCGATTAAGCCTACTTTATCCAGTTGACTAGCCACTATCTCTAAGTCTTTGCTACTGGATTGGGTTTCGTGTACCCCGGTATGTGAGTTTGAATGTGAGGACTTTCTATTAAACATGCTCATTGAAGCATTATTAATAGAGTTTTCGGCCATGCCTTCAAAGAGCTCGAAGGCTGAGTCCTCGTCCCGACACAGGAAATTGCCTTCACAAGCGGCATCTACAAAATTCCATGTGTCATCATGGAGCCCATGGTAGAAGATCTAGACCTGTTGCCAGCGTGGGACACCTTGGTGGGGACATTTTGTCAGAAGCTCGTGGAATCTCTCCCAAGCCTCGTGCATTGGTTCTCCTGAATTCTGGGTTAATGTAGTGATGGCACGCCTTAAGGCGTTAGTGCGGCCTACAGGAAAGTACTTCTTTAAGAACTCATGTTCTAATGAAGCCCAGGAATCTATAGGTGTAGTCCGTGCAAGTGTTCGAAACCAAAAGGCTGCCTTATCTTTCAATGAAAAGGGGAACATTTTCATTAAAAGCATGTGTTGATCATGTCCTTGCAGACCCAAAGTTTGGGCAAGATTCTTCAGCTCCTCTAAATGCTGAAAAGGGTCCACAGAAGCAAGTACATGGAAGTGAGGAATAAGTGCTATAATGTTTGGCTTCAGTTCAGTAGCACGACCCCCATTGGGATAACGTACCACAGGCATTGGTTGGGCAACTGTGGGATTATAATAATCCCGTAGTTGAGTTCTACGGGGTTGGGGTGGTGCCTAAGGATTTCTAGGTTGAAGTGGTTGTCGTTGGGGGTTAGCTAAAAGATTAACAGCTTGAGCAAGCTGTTGCACCTGTTGAGTTAGGGTATTCATCTGTAATTGTGTTTCGAAAGGGTGCTGAAGATGAGGCATAGGTCCTCTCTCCAGGGGCGGATTAGGAAAATTAGGATAAGGTGGAGGTTGGAACCTAGGGATAGGTGGTTGCTGTGGTGGAGGATGTGCAACTAAGTGTGGAGGAAGTTCTTCAAAATCCTCGAATTGTAATGACTCATGATCATCCTGTTGGTGAGTGGAATAGTGGATAGGAGTTTGAGACTCAGGAGGTAAGGGATTAGAAGTGGAAGGCAAAGAGGTAGATGCAATAACTTGGGTATCAGTACCCAAGGGGAGTACAAGTTCTGGGTTCTGGGATCTCCTACCTTCCATTGAGTTGGTTTTTGAAAACACGTTTACTACTCAATTCGCTACAACTCAATGGGAAAATTTCAGCCAAGTTCACAGAAAGTGGAAAATCCCAATTAAATCTCAATCCATTCAGAAGACCAAGCAAGCGAGATGAATCGAAAATATTTTTTTCCTAGAGGCTACTGCACAAAATTATGTTGTATGCAAGCAATTATTTCAAACAATTGTACGTGTCTTATGATAAACCTAGCGATGTGCAGACCTCTAAAATCCACTGGGAGTCTGGATAAGACTTAGCGTGCGAATCCAGATCCTGTGGTTGCAGAAGGAGATAAGGTAGAAACCCGTGTGTTGTGACCTTAAGTGATCGTGCTGTGTGCACGATAGCAATCAACACAAGGCGATAAAAATCTCAATCAAGGTTTCACACAAAGTTAATATCTCCTTTTGATTCGGTTCAAGTGATTATGAGGTGATTTCTATGCTACTTGTCTCGCTTTTTACTCAGTTCAATACAAAAGATGGTCTTCTTTAATTTTAAGTCAAGTGCAATGATGACAGGAGTTAGAGAAAGGTAAAGAATGCGTACCTGACTCCAGCAATCTTCTATATGCAAATTTGACTTGAATTGAAATCTAGCAGAAAAGTTTGCAACCTAAGATGGATGCCTAAGAATATGCTGCTGCTAGATAAGGATGAGATCTTTTTGATTTTTTTTTTTTATATGCAACAAGCAAAAATAAAGAAAGAAATCGATTCCGAAAATCGTAATGGAAAGACCGTATCGATGAGGGAGAAGTAGAAAAAAATAAAGTCCAGAAAGTTCGCAGTTATTACAATGAATGTGTGAGAACAGGCTCTCGCAACTTATGACTAACAATTTATCCTAGTTAGTATACCTAAATCTATCTGAACTATACTACTACTACTAATCCTACAGCTACTCCGAGGGCAAACTTCGCCTGGATGTCGGGTCAGGAACACAGTGATTCCACCAGGAAGACGACCTCTACCTAGAAGATGATACTGCTTCTCCTCCTCCTCAAGTGCTGTGGAAAAATAACAAATGATTAGTAAAAGAATAAAAGAATGTATACACAATAACAAATAAATCAATGGAAGAAAACAATTACAATCAATGAATTTGAATGAAATGAAGAATTTCTATATACAACAAGAATTAAAGGGTAATTTTAATGTAAAGAGCGTTGTGTATAAAAGAATGTATACACAATAATAATGAATTGTCGTTCTCATAATGATAATGGTGCATGGTGTAAGGTGTATTGATGGATGAAAATACCATTAGTGTCATTGTAGTAAATTGTATGGGATACCAGTCATTATTACGACTATTATTATTTACTTACCTAATTTTTACAGGTTTTATTCCAGGTTATTCACTGGGAGGCAATTATTGATTTACATCGCTCTTTAATATTAAAATTATCCTTTAATTCCAACAAGAAGTTTTACATCTAATAAGGAATGAA
Source organism: Thalassia testudinum (assembly GCA_037157565.1). Lineage (NCBI taxonomy): Eukaryota > Viridiplantae > Streptophyta > Magnoliopsida > Alismatales > Hydrocharitaceae > Thalassia > Thalassia testudinum. The sequence goes on from JAZHRO010000016.1 coordinate 1,283,714, forward strand.
TGAATGAAGACTTGGTTTACCTACTCACAAAGAGTTAATCAAAATGCTTGCAAAAACTAACTATAAACAAGCACCAAACATTTCATCACTATATTCTAAACTATCTCTTTACAAGTTATAATATTAATACTTACATGAAAGTACACTACCAATTAAGATTACATAGTATACTAACTTAACTTACTAATCTGACACCTATAGTAACACATACAATAGCTATAGTGACAGATGCAAGCGTCGCTAGATCCTAGAAAATACTATATACAAACTTATAGAGGGAAACCAGGGTCTATAGCGACGGTTATGGCGACATTTTATTCTATTAGTAAATGTATGAATTTATTTACATAAAAGTAATTGGCTATACTACATATATATATACTTTGTATCTGTATTCACTCTCTCTGATTCACTATACGTATTTATACCTTCTCTCTCTCTCTCATTCCACACTACTCTTCTATTATTCTTCTTCTTTGTTTTAATTTTGCATTAACAGACTCCACAAACTGCGGCGTATAAGTGATTAACTACTGTTATTAGTTCTCTTAATTAATAAAAAATGTGTTTAATTTGTGGGCACGCTTTTCGAGGGATACACAACACCCAGAGGGTGGGACCAAACCTCTACTAAACGCATCATAATTGTCATTAGGCCGCTTAATTGTACATTATCAAGCTCAGATCAGGGCTTTCTCAGCCCGCGCACACACACACACCTCCCCGGGCCCCCGGCCCCCAAATGCACAATTCATATGCTCAGAATATGCTCAAGTGATGTATGGCTTCAGTGTTTCAGGCACCCGGCGCCCGTGACGACTGAGCCTTAAAGGAGACAAAAATAATAAAAAGAGCTGCACGCACTCTTCAGGACACGATGTGGCGCTATTCGAGCGCCGCATCTGTGCTGAAGATGCGTGCAGCTGCTCGACAGAGAGGGTTTTGGCCCTCAATTCGACGGTCATAATTTATTTTAAAATAAAAATAAACTATGGGAAAATAAAGTATTTATATAATACTATACAATTGTACCCTTGATTTGAGATTTTAATTATATTTACTATATAAATAAATTAACTAAAGTATACAGTTTTTACATACTGATTTTGTTGTTTAATTCTTTAATTACTTATAAATTAGCTATTATATGGTCTAATTGACCTTATACAGAGTTAGTGTACATGTATAAGTATTTTATAAACATTTTTATTGAATTTTACGGATTTAATTTCTATTTTGTTTATATTTAAATAGCAGATTTGACTGTTTTACTTATAAATTAAGTTAAAGTAATATAATAAGATATAAACATACTTCAATTAGCTTAAATTACTTGAAGTACATTAGTCTAAGTATACAGATTCAATTAACTTAATTATAACTCTAAATTACTAATTTATCTAATTTAATTTAGTAACTTAGCTATTAAATTAATAAATTCATTATTTATTATGTATAAAGAATTAAATTAAGGTACAAGGTTTAATTTACTTATAATCTACATGTGCACATGTATATACAGTTTTATAGCTTAATACTATTATTTATACTGTCTATTGATTTATTTAGTCTAAGAATACATATAAGTTAGTTTAATTAATAAATAGTTACACAATTAATATATATACTGTATAATCTAACTTAAATATCCAATCTACAATATGCAATATATATATAGTTATTTGTACAGTTTATACACATATACTACCTATTTACATATATAACCTAGTATAAAGCTTATATTTACAAGAGTATACTTAATATACAAAGTAAATTTTTTTTTTAGGTCTTTTTGGAGTTTTTCACTTTTTATGATTTTTATAAATATTATAGAAATAAGAGATGAGAAGGGAAGAATTGGTTGAGGAGAAAGAGGTGTGTTTGATGTTTTTTTTAGATATGACTTTTATTATTATGCTTCATGGTTTACAAATCCGTCGACTGGCAAATTCTACCAAGTCGAGGGTTTTGCATACCATAAAACTTGGTATATGGATAGAAAAATTTCTGATCTTTGATCAGACAGTTTTATTTTATTTTTTTAAAAATTTTTACTAATTTTTGTTTTATTTTAAATCTCACCCAACCTAAGCCTTTCAACAGGTTTCTAAGGGATTCTAAAGGCTTAGGATGGGTCATAAAAGATGTGAAAAGGCAGTGACTGCCTTATTTACATTCAACATGAAATCTGGGAAGTGTTTTTAATACATTCCTTAGTTTATATTCCCTTTAAATCATGTGTTGGACTGTTAGCTTTAAACTAAACTAGCTGACAACATTTGGAAGATATATAACAAGCATTCACAGTAATTAAAATTCAATTACTTATACAGGGAAGCTTGTATACACAAGGAAAGCAATACATCTATATGTCAGCTATGTTCAAAATACACTCTATAGGGTTCATACTCTATCTGCTACAAATTAAGACAATCAGACAGCAGCAGCAACATGGATTTTACATCTAACCCTGTAGCAACTCAGATCTGATTCCAGATGGCCTAACTGCTGCTGCAGTTAGTCCATTTGGGATGAGATCAGAGTTAGGAGAGAAGGAGAATGTAGCTGCAAAGCGCAGTAACTTGCTGTGACCACTGGGATTAAAATCATAAATCCAAACTAAAGAAAAGAAATACTCTCTCAATCCCCATCTGACAAGGGTTTCACTTCTCATTAAAATCATTGAATATCCAAATTCAAATGCCAGAACCCTTATCAATAACTTCACATCAGATTAAATCAACAAAAACACTGATCTAACTCTTCCTAATGCTATAGACAGCATGTAGAAAGAGTTAAATCAGTCAATTAAAATCCCTAATTCAAATCCCAGGTTCTGAAACCTTAAGGAGTATTGAGAACTCCTTAGGTTAGGAAATCATCAATGCTTTCATCCAAAACAAACTCATGGATGCAAGATAAAACTTCAAATCACCACAGTGATTTTCCTTAGTTCTATCTTGCATTCAATGCATTAAAACCCTCATAAAACTCAGATCAGAATATGGCTCTTCTGAGATTAATTCTAACATCAGAAACATCTCAGATTCCTTGCCAAACAATGAACACAAATAAGAAATTTTCAATTTGTCAGATCAAAACAGTTAAAACCCAATTGAGTGAAAATCCTTTAAATCCAAGTTAAAGAAAAATCTGACAAACTGATAACTTCAAGCTTAGACGAGGGGCTTTTGTGAACAAGAGTGAGGTGAATGGGAAGCCCCTTATGTTCTTTTTGATGCCAATTTCAGATCTGAGGTTAAAAACCAATCTGATCTGAAATTAGGTCTGAATGTATGGGTGGAATGTGAGAAACAGGTCATGGAAATCAGAAGTGAATATGAAAATATGGAGAGGAAGAGAATTTGTGATCATGACTGTGTGAAACTTTCCCCTCTGATCTGGAATTATCAGAGGAGGTGAGGGGGGATTTATAGCCTAAATATACTGCTACAGCTACTCTATCATCACAGCAAAATTAAACACTACCAATTACGTTAATTCTACTCTAAACCTACTTAACTACAGCTACAACTAATTTGCAGAATGATAAATCTACTCTAATAGGAAGAATGGGACCTATGGGTCCTTAGCCGATGGCTAAGGAGGAAGAAGGGGGGAAGATGACTCCAGCGGAGGGAAGAGTCTGCTAGTGAGGCTCTAGGGTCGTCCTCCGGTGCTACGAGGTCCTTAGCGATGAGGAGGTCGAGAGAAGGTGAAAATTTCACAGCCGGTGGCTGTGAAATCAGAGGATTGATGGGGAGGAGGAACTGGACTGGACGAACGATCGTTAAGAGATGTAGGAGGGAGCGATCCTTTACGCGCGCAACCACTGAGGTGCTTAAGTAACAAACTCAGTGGCTGAGATCACCGCCCGGGTGAGGATAATCGATGAGGTAACCGGCAGTGGGGATGAGAGGAGAGGAGCGCGCGACGAGCCAATCTCAAAATCTGACCGTCAGATGGGATCTGGGGAGAGGGGTGAGTGCACGCACAGATTCACACGAAGCTTCTATTCAAATCCAACCGCAGATCCAAATTGCGAGAAGCAACGGACAGTCGAGATCTGCTGTGTTCTTCGTACAGTGCGTGCGAAGAGCAGCAGGCCATCCTTTGAAATGTTGGGAAAATTGCAGGGAAGACCCCTACGCGAAGGGGTAGAAAATTTACGTGTAAGCCCATAAGTGAAGAGAATTGCAATAGGATGGACCCTGCAATCTTTCAAAGGGGTCCCTACGATTTACAAGTAGGTCCAAAAAGGAATTTTAAAGACAAGAATGTGATGCATGAAGGACTTAAGTGTAAACTACATATTACATAGCTTAAATGATGTCCAAATGCCTTCAAATTTTTATATGTGCTTAATTGAACATTTAAGACATTAATTATACTTTTGATTTGGCCTTTCAAACTTATTTATGTGTTCAATTAACGCATGGATCACCATTTGTCCTTTTCTTTCAGAATATCTTTTTTTGTGACCTAATTATGAAATTTTAACACATAGTAAAGGTTTTAGATCTTTTTCTTTAATTCCCACACTTAACCCTTTTTATCTATTAATTTGATGTTGTTTTACTCAGTGTCTAGCTTAACTTTAGCTTTTTAGCTATGATGAGTAGCCACTTATGAGTTCACAATGTGGGTTGTTGTTTCTGCAAATTTATCCTGAATGTCCCTATCTATGGCTCTATAATATTCTTCATGGTTTCTATAAGAAGCCTCAATCATCTTATCTTTGATAGTCATTTGGGACTCAGTTTCCTAATCACCTTTCCTAACATGTCAGGCTGCATTTTTAAATCAAGTGGTGGAATCAAGATGCAGAATCATACTCAAGATTTAGATTGGAGTTGAGCAGATCTAAAAGAAATTCCTAAGATGATCTGTGTATGTGCTCTAAATAGAAGGGATGAGGGACTGGATGTGAGATTTGACCCAATCAAGACACTCAAAGATTTTTTGATGACTAAGGAAATTTCAAGGCGGATGATACCTCTAAATCAGAAATTCGCACACCCGAGAATTACCAGGGCAACTAGGAAGGGAGAGCCCCACAAAGACCCCTACACGGTAGAACATCCCCATAGGTTACAGGGTTTCCTCCACCCAACCTTCCTTGTCACTGTGGGTCTAAGTAGACCGGAATGTACAAACTTAAGTCCTTAAGTCTACCAATTTTAGGTCCTAATTTGTTTCTTTATTTTCACTTGATTTAGAAGTTAATTTCAACTTGTGACCTAATTTGGAGGTTGGTTGGCCTACAATGCTGACCAACTTCACTTGACCTACCCTAAAGATGGCAGAATGAGATATAGGTCAAGACCTAGAAATCACTCTGATTTGACTCCCAGGTTATTAGGTCCAAGGATTTTAGGGTTCAAGTGAATTAGAGCCTAATTTTAGGATTTTTCTTGATTAGATCTTTTCAACCAAGGACTTGAGTAGCACATAAATGCGGGAGGGTAACTTTCCTTTAATCCAGGCAAACATGTGTACTAGCACTTCAAAACTCTAATGTAGAAACCCTAGTTGGCTTTATTTCCACGTCAAATTGATCTTTAAAAATGTTCACCTTGGGCATCAAGCAAGAAGTGTGTTAGCCCGAAGTGATTTAGAATTTAAGCATTGTCCCTAACAGGCACAGGAAATTTGTGGTAGGGAATTCTAGACAGAATCGCTTCAAACCTCACTCAGATTTAAAAAGAATTTTTGCAAATTAGGAAACTTGCCTTTTAAATGATGATCACTATGAAAAATAAGGCAGGTGATTTCTAATTGATTGTTTCCTTTTTTTGTCTTTTTTGTCTTCCCAAGATTAGGAGGTTGATTAGGGAAGAATAGAAATGTTGCCCTGGTGTGGCTATTTTTCGTGGAAGATCTCCTCATGAAGTACCTTGCAAAATCACAAGAAAGTAAACAGGACAAGTCAGCACTCAAATATAATCAAATAATGCAGAGAATAGTGGTGAATTTCGTGTTGCTCCCTGGCAACGACACCAAAATGTTAGTCGCTCTAAAACAGGTTTTAAAATCGTCGCATTGCAATATAAATTGAATTAGTGCGAAAAATAAATAATATTTATAACTCGAATGAAAGTCCGAGGTCGAACACAGGGAGAAAATAGGAATTCACACACTAATCTCAATAGATAATATAAATGAGCATAATAAATTACTCAAAAACTAAGATTCAAAGTATAACATGAGTATATGAAGAGATAAAAAGAATTTTAGACAAAATAATGGTGATTTGGATCACCAATTATCAGTTTAACACATAAAATAATTACTCAAATATAATTAAATAAAGGAACAGATAATCAGATGTCTAATTTTACAATTAGATGACTTAAAGTGCGTTGCTATAGTGCTCCTTTCTTTTACTTCTACTTCTGCCTTTGATTTTCTTCTCTTCTTCCTCTGTGTACAAAGGTTCTTCTTCCTTATCCTTCCTTTCTTCTCTTCACTTCTTCTCAACTCTTTCAGCGGCTAAGTATTTAGCCCAAGGTTCTTGTACATGGAGCAAAACCCTCCCCTGCCCCTGCACTCTCTCCCTCCTCTTTCTCTGGGTTTCCACCTTTCTTCCGCCTTCACAAGGCCATGCATAGTATCGGGTTATCAGGTAATCGGTCTAGAGTGCACCCGAGACTAGGGCTACGGACGTGGGTCGCAGCCAAGGAGTGCTTGAGTTAAGTAGGTAGTCGGGTGCATTAGGTCTGCAGGGGAAGTGTCGCGAATGAGGCACGTGTGAGGGTGCGGGGGACCTCACCCCCCAAGTGTTGAGGCGATAAGCCCTTAACACTTTTTCCTCTTATGTGCTCGCAGAGATGCTGTGATCCATGATGTGGGACTAAATCCCACGTCTCTCTCTTGCATGCATCTACTACTGGAGTGCTCATCCAATCAAGGTAGCTGCTGATGACGCGGCTTCCAATTGAGACCTTAGATCGCAACCTAGGAGGTGTTCGCGACACCTGGGATGGCTACCTGGAGCTTCAGGCATTGAAGAAGGCTTCAAGCTTGCCTGCTAATGGCGGCCAGAGCTTGACACCTGCAACAAGAAAAATGGCCTCTCGACCCAGTTAAAACACTTCAAGAGAGTCACCGTGGGTTGTGGAATGTGGTGGCGGTGGTCTCATGGTGTGGGAGTGTGTGTGGAAGGTGTATGGTAACAGAGAAGGTGGCATGAAGGTGGGTTGTTTGAGAGTGAGTTTGGGTGAGAGAGAGGATGAAATAGGAGGGGGTTTTACTAGTGGAGTCGTGGCGAAGGTTGTGAGGTGGTCGGCGAAGTGTTTGGAGCAATGGAGTGAGCAGAGGGCTTTGTCGGAGGAGTGGTCATAGCGGAGTACGAAGATGGGTTGCCTGTAGGTCGAGGGTTTATTTTTGACTTTTGGTAGAGGAAACTAATCTAGGAGACTAAGGGAACTAATTACTTGTTCTAAGTGAATGAAAGGAGTAGGAGGACGCCGGCTTTGATTAGCCAACGTCGGGGAAGATGAATTCTCCTATCGGTGGCAACGACGATGACGACGGAGATTGGGAGGCGCCCGCTGGTATGGCGCGACGTGGAAGAAGCTGAGGGGGAGGAATCCACTGTCGGTATTGTGGTTGGATGACGAGAAAGATCAAGAGGAGTCGCTGGACATCGTGGAGTCTTTCGGTCGGAGTGGAGGGAGAAAGGAGGGGGATTTTCGGCCAAAAGCGAGAGTGATCGTTCGGCCAAGCCCCGGGGATCCTTATATAGGGCTCAAGGAGGCCTTCCAAGCTTGGAGCTTACACATAAGTAGGAGATCTAATCCTTCAAGTGATTCGCATGAGGATTTAGGCAATAAATGGAGCCCAAGATGTGGCTGAAATTGTAAGAGAATCTCTCAGGAGTTTCCTTTCCAAAATTGGAGGGGATTCACCAATCAATCAAGGAGAAATCCCTAGTTGAAGGTCACCGGAGTAAGAGTTCCTCAGCGATACTGGTGGAGGGGCCTGATTGCAAAGAAGATGACAAAGCTAGGGAGTGATGGGAACACCATCATAAGCCCTAACTAGCTCATTTTGACCCAAAGAAGAGAACAAAAGCTCCTACATAACCAACTGGAGGTCCTAATTCAATGAATAACCATTATGAGGGAAAAGCAAGAAACAAGGGGTAAAACTACAATTTTACCATTGCAGTACAACAACAGGTTTTCTCAAGGGCTAAACACAGGTCAAATGGTCTTAACAAGATAAAAAGTTGGTTGGTTCAAATAGAAAAACGTTCATGTGAATTCCAGGAATTAAATGACTTCTTGTAACCCTAAAATAGACCCACTTGATTAAACAAGGTTCTGGTCAGGATAAAATTCACCTAAACCTTTTAAAAATCATAGAAAAATATTCTCTAGGGCTTAGAATCTTCAATTTGGCCATTAGAACCTATTTTGACCTAAAATGAGGTCTCAAACGAATATTTGCCTTAAATTGAGTTTTTACATAAATTGCCTAGTCAATGTTGTCAAACCCAAAATCCAACTTCACCATTGAATTCCTTAGGTTTAAATTAGGTTTGTAACAAAATTTAGACCTAGGAGGAATTCATCTTGACCCACTTTGCGAATAGGTCCAGCCTAATTACATTTCTACCCTTAAATTTCAAAAACCCGTACAATTGACCCCCTATCTTCTTCGTTCTTTAAAATTAGGTCCCTCCGCCATTATAGCGGAGGGAATCCTACTTCGACGAGATTGCAAGGGCAAATTCTCCTTGGTCTCTCTGAGATTCCCCTTCAAAATTGAAAGAGTGATTCTTTGAGAAATCTCGTCCAATGTGAACCTAATTAGAAGCCCTAATTTGTACCCAATCTCTCATGCGAACACATGAGAGATTTGGGTCTTTTTGAAGCTTCCTTCTCCGGTGAACATACCTTGCTTGGAAGTTTGGCTTTCAAGCACAAATTCATCCTCAGAAGCCTATTTAAGCAAACCCAAATCACCCCGCATCTCCCAAGCTTGAAATTGATCGGGAAAACCCCTCAAATTCGTCTCCCCTCCTCCGGCGAGTTCGCTATCAATCTCTTGCAGCCTTCCCTGATTTCCCTCGTTGCCTAGCCACAATACTGGTGGCAGGTTCCTCTCCCTCACATTCGTCAGCGTCGCGCAGTACCCACCGATGCCTCTACATCCCCTTCGTCCTCGCCAACCTCCTTCTCTGAGCACATTCGTCTCAAGGCATCGGAGATACAAGCCAAACGCCATCCCTGCCTCCCTCTTCGTCCCTTCACGCCCAGATAAGTTCCCTCTCCTTTCTACTTCTTTTTATCCCTCTTTGTTTCTCAAAAACACCCCTCGACGCCACTGAACAACCTCACCTTCTCCACCTCCGGCCAAACCTTCGATGAGGTGCCCCTGTTGCTCCGCTCCTCCACCCATCTCGCCGACCACCCTACAACCTCCGCAACACCCCACTGATTATCATCCACTACACCAATCACTTCGCCACTCACCCAAACTCACCCCTATCACACCCACACACATGGCCACAGGGTGCCCTAGGCACGCTTGCTCAGGCAGTCCCATGCAATGCCGACAACCGCAGCATACTCGCCGTGCCTCGACGAAGCCTCCTAAACATTCTGACCTGGCACGAGGCTGTTTGCATGATTGCAGGTCCAGGGGCTCTCCGCCATTGACGCACAGCAGGAAGCTTGCTTGCAAGCTTCTCCAGGCTCCTCCTGCTCCAAGCTTGTGTCCCAGGCTGTGCGGGGCACTCTCGTGAACACTTCCAAGCATCTACTTGAAGCCCAGCTGCAGGTGCACGTGAAAGAGGGTGGGACGTTAGTCCCACCTCGGAAACTTTTGGCGCACCGCGCCCACATAAATTATTTTCCTACATTAAGCTCTTCGCCTCCTACTCACGGGGTGAGGTCCCCTCTCACCCGACCCGACGCCTCATCTGCAACCACCCCCCACAGACCTAGTGATCCGACCCAACCCAGCACACCTCACCCACCACTGCATGCCGGGGGGCCTAGTCGCGGGTGCATTCCTGACCCGATTACCCAAGAAGTGGCTTTGGGAGAGTGAACCTAAGAGAGAAAGAGGAGAAGAGAGAGTGCGTGGGTAGGGGTAGGTTTTGCTCTGCAGGGGAAGGAGAAAGGCAAGGCTGAAGAGGATGCTAAGGAGCTAAAGAGCTGAAGCAGAGAGAGGAAGGAGAAGGCTGAAGGTAGGAGAAGAAGCTGAAGGCAGTCGAGACAGAGAAAAAGGAAGAGGAAGAGAAAGGCTAAGGCAAGGAACCAGAAGAAGAAGCTGAGAAGGGCTAAGGAATCAGAAGAAGAGAAAGAAAGAAGAAGAAAGAAAGCAGTTGCCAGAGATAGAGAAGAGAAGAAGGAGAAGGAGAAGAAAGAAGATCAAGCATTGTAGCATCCACATTTTAAGGCATCTGATTCACAAATCAGACGTCCAATTTTGTGTTTATTCACATACATTGGTTCCTTTAGTGCCTTACATTTATTCTTATCTTTTTGCACTATAACATTGATTTTATTGCATATTATATTTTTTCAAATTATCAAGTTGTGATCTTGATTTCTAAACCCTAATTTGCTCCCTGTGTTCGACCTCAGACTTTCAAAGTCGAGTAATAAATTGTATTTGTTTCGAATGCTTTTTTCGACTGTACTGCAATGTGACTTTTCTAAAACTCTATTAAGTGCTCCTAACAGTTTGGTGCCATTGTCGGGGAGCAACGGGAGATTTAGAAATCTTGATTGCAATTGCTGATTTGGTACTAACTTGATATATCTCTTTTGTGTGATTGTTTCAGGGGAGAAGATTTAAAGGGTGACAGCCGCACAGCAAACACGCCTGGGGCGGGCAATTTCTGATTAATCTCCTCTTAAGCCCCTCATTCTAAAAAGGAAAAACAAGATAAAATCAATTAGGGCTACCTGCTTTCCATCTTTAGCTAATTCACCAAAGTTTTCCTGATTTGATTTTAACAACAATATTGATTTGTGAATCCATTTAAGGTAACTAGGGCTACCATCTTCTTGATTGAGCCCTAGATACCATATTTGGGCAACTAATTTGGACCAAAATTAGAGCAAAATTAAGGATTGCAATTTAGGATTTTAGAGACACAGCTTCATAAGAAAGAATCAACTTTCCAAAAAGAGGTGTGCCTAAGCCTTGGTTGAAAAGACTTATTCAAGAAAACTCTAAAATTCTGGCTCTTAATCTCACTTGAATCCTAAAAGAAAGGACCTAAAACTTCTCAAAGGACAAATAGGTGAAGTTGACCCCCTTGTTAGGTCAACCAACCTTGAAATTAGGTCACTTTTGCACTCAATGCATTTAAGGTTCAAGTGAAATCTTAAGCACCTTTACTCTTAAATAAAACTGGTAGACTTAAGAGGTCAAGGTTCCCATTCTGGTCTACCTAGAACATCAGTGACAAGAGAGGTTGGGTGGGGGAAACCCTGTAACTCGTGGGGATGCTCTACCATGTAGGGGTCTTTGCGGGACTCTCCCTCTCTGGCTACCCAGGTATTTCTCAGGTGGATGGCTTTTTGACTAAGGGGTATCATCCACCCAAATCTCTATAGTCATCCAAATTTTTGGTTGTCTTGATTGGGTCCAGCACATTCTACTCTCCTCCAAACCATCGGTGCATGTTCGATAGGAGTTCCTTAAGGCCATCCTTGAGACCCCCGTTAGTGATTCACTCCCGCCGAGGCCAGGCCTCAACGTCCGTGTTTGTGCAGCAACCCCACCTCATAGACATCTCCTCTGATTCATTAGAACCAAATTCTCCTTCTTCCATCATCATGGCATAACCAGTAGAAGAAGAAAATAACCTTGAGAACAAACTCCAGTGCCTTAATGATTTATTTCAAGCCTTTGTAAACTTGCTGCAGTGTCCTATGATGCGAGATCACTATAATCCAGCTGCGGTGGTGATCGAACCTCGAGTCCAAATCCTGACTGGAAGTCCTTATTTTGAACTCAAGCCCAACATGATTCATGCTATTCCAAAGTTTCATGGGCTTAATTCCGAGGATCCCTTCTAGCACATCAAACAACTCAAGCATCTGGCCCAGACCTTCAGGTCAGATGTCCAAAATTAGGATATTTTTCTCATGAAGATGTTCTCCTTCTCTCTCATGGACAAAGCAGCTCACTGATATCAGACTCAAACGTGTCCAATCAACACATGGGTTGAACTACAATCCGAATTCTTTAAAAAGTTCTTCCCAGTTGGTCGAACGAATGAATGCCTTACGACACCAGATCACACACTTCACCCAGCAATCTGGAGAACCCCTTCATGAAGCATGGGACCACTTCCTAGATCTCATGCGAAAGTGCCCCCATCACGGAGTTCCTAAATAGGAACAGGTCCAATCTTTTTACCAGGGACTCCATGAAGATATCTGCTTATTTGTTAATGCAACCTGCGGAGGAAATATCATGGGTTAACACGAAGACACTGTGTGGGAGATTCTCGAGAATATGTGTGATAACTCCATCAATAATGACTCCATGGGCTTATTCGACTGGACGAATGCCCGTGCATCGATGAATCCAAGGGGAGCACATGAGACGTAGGCCTGTCCGCATCCGTCGACTTGGAATTGATGGCCAGTCAGTTGGACAAGGTCTCTATCATTGAGAAGAAGGTGGACGAGCTGACTCAACATCTGCAGCGAGCCACCTCTACACAAAACCCGTTTGCATAGCCGCCTTCTAGGAAGGAAGCTGTGCATAACATCTATCATCAATTTTCTCAAGGGATGGACCCATATCCACCCCCGTCTAACTCTAGGACTGGAGGAAACTCTGATCCGACCTACTCTAGTTGGGGGAACTCTAAACCCTCTTATTGTGACTTCCCTGAGGTTCCTTAGACCTGCGAGGACCTCAACATCATCCAGAATGACCCATTCTCTAACACCTATAATCCTGGATGGTGGAATCATCCCAACTTCCTGTGTATGGGAAAAAATCAGAATCAAAGACCTCCATATCAACCCCATCCACAAGCTCCTCGTCCATATCAGCTGCCTCAGCCTTGGCCCAACCCTACCTATGAATCTAGGCCAACTCAAACAGATCAAATGACTCTTATCCTTTAGACTCTGGCTGACATTCAGAAGATGAATGCGGCTATGCAAAAATAGCACAAGGATGAGATCACAGAGGTTCGTAATCAACTCGCCCAGATGGCGAATTCTCGCCAGCCTGGCACACTCCCTTCACAACCTCTACAGAATCCAAATAATGTGCCGAACTAGAGGTGCATTATGAACCCAAATTTGGGCCAAGCCCACATGATTTATCAAGCCCCTTCTGTTCCATCACCCAATGGGATGGAAGCTTCGACATCGTATTTGGGATTTCAACTGCAGCCACCTATTTTACCAACTCCAAACCAAAACCAGGTAGGATTTAATTATGTTACAACCCGTAGTGGCAAAGCAACACAAGACCCACCTTATCTAAGCCACTTTTAGCCTGGTAGTAACCCAAGCCCTAGGATAGTTATCCAGGATACCCCTGTCCCAGATCAAGCACTTGGACCTATTCTAGAGGAACCATCCAAGGTTCCATTTCCCGAGGCCTTGACCAAGGGAAAGAGGTTAACCAAACCCGTGGCACCTAAAGAGGATCTAGTCAGGCTCTTTGAACATGTCCATATAAACATCCCCTTGATGGATGCAATCCACCATGTACTGGCTTACGCATGATTTCTGAAAGACGTGTGTAACCCAAGCGTAAGTCGTGAACCAAAAGTGGGAGTCTGATCGTACTGTCAGAGCAAGCCAGCTTTGTAATTTTGAGCAAACTCCTACCTAAGGCAAAAGACCCAGGTACTCCCCTGATTTCCTGTACCATTGGTGATACCCAATTTGACAGAGCTTTATTAGATCTCGGAGCCTCCATAAACCTAATACCAGCATCCCTACTTAACCACCTTGAGGAATTTGAGCTTAAATCGACAGAGGTAACATTGCAGTTGGCTGACTGATCTATTAAGTCACCTAAAGGAGTACTTGAAGATGTCATTGTTAGGGTGCGGGATTTCTATTTCCTGGTGGACTTTGTAGTCTTGAATATGGATGCTCCCGAAAACTCGAGGGATACACCAATTATACTAGGGAGACCCTCTTTGGCCACTACTAGGGCCAATATAAATTGTGAGGGCCAAATTGAACTGAAATTCAGGAACCAAACACTAAAGATTGACATCTTTAAGGCCCAACAAGGGATTAATTGTGATGTTATAGAACAGATATGTGATATCAAGGTTGTGGTTGATGATCTATATATTGTGAAAAACCTGACAACTTCCGATCAACCACAAGAGGATCAAAACCCGTAATCAGAGGAGTCCGAACTTGACCTAGATACACCCATAACTCCTTCCCTTGCTCCTGACACACACCTTGAACTTCCCGCTGCTGCTGATAACCCTGTTCTGGAACTCAAGCCTCTTCCTTACCATCTAATGTACGTCTTTTTGGGTTCCAATCAGACGTTTCCTGTGATTATCAACTCTAGACTCACACCTGATTAGGAATCCCGTCTGCTTATTGTTCTCCAGCAACATCGTAGAGCCATTGGATGGACTCTCGATGATTTGACTGGTATCAGCCCCTCTTACTGCACACATCGTATCTACACTGATGAGGGCACACAACCTTCCCGTGAAATGCTGAGATGTCTGAATCCTAATCTACAGGAGATCGTGAAAAAGGAGATCATCAGGTGGTTAGATGTAGGGATCATCTACCTGATCTCCGATAGTTGGTGGGTGAGTCCAATCCAGGTTGTGCCTAAGAAGGTAGGACTCACCATGATCACGATTGAAATCGGAGAAATCATATCGACCCGCATGGTGAACTCGTGGAGAGTACGCATTGATTACAGAAGACTTAATTCATCCACAAAGAAGGATCATTTCCCACTACAGTTTATTGATCAGATCCTTGAGAAACTAGCGGGAAATAGGTTCTTCTGCTTTTTGGATGGGTACTCCAGTTATAAACAGGTGGCAATCCATCCTGAGTATTAAGAAAAGACCACTTTCACCTACCCCTTCGGGACATACATGTTCCGAAGGATGCCGTTCGGTCTCTACAATGCACCTGCTACTTTTCAGTGGTGCATGCTTGCATATTCTTAGATATGTTAGGTGATTATCTGGAAGTCTTCATGGATGACTTTTCAGTATTTGGAGAATCATTTGACGATTGCCTCCTGCACTTGGTCTAAATCCTCAGGCGATGCATTGACGTCAATTTGGTTCTTTCCTAGGAAAAGAGCCATTTCATGGTGCCTGAAGGAATTGTCCTGGGACATCTCATATCAGAAAAAGGCATCCAGGTCGATCGAGCCAAGGTGAACTTGATTTCCAAACTCCCTATGCCTAGCTCGATCAAGGACATCCGATCTTTTCTGGGGCACGTCGATTTTTACCGTTGATTCATTCCTGATTTCTCAAATATCGCATGTCCCCTGACCACTCTGCCTTCTAAGGATGTACCTTTTGAAATCTCCAAGGAATGCACTCAAGCATTTGAAATCCTCCGTGATCGAGTTACCCAAGCTTCGATCCTACAGTCCCCTGATTGGTCTCAACCCTTTGAGATCATGTGCGATACATCTGATTTTGCTGTAGGAGCGGTACTTGGGCAGAAAATTGATGGGAAACCCATGGTCATCTACTACGCTAGCAAGACACTTGACGAGGCTCAGTGTAACTACACAGTTACGTAGAAAGAGCTGCTAGTCGTAATATTTTCCCTGAAAAAATTCAGATCATATCTCCTGGGTTTCCGTGTTATCATTTACTCGGATCACACAGCTGTGAGGCATCTCCTTGTGAAGAAGGATGTGAAACCTCAATTAATCCGCTTGATTTTGCTATTGTAAGAGTTTGACCTCGAGATTCGTGACAAAGTAGGAAAACAGAACATGGTAGTTGATCACTTGTCCCACCTTCCTTCTGAGATCATCGACCCCTCTAGACCTATCACGAAACATTTTCCTGATGAGCTCCTCTGACTATCAATACAGGGCTTCCATGGTTTGCTAATATAGTAAACTACCTGACATCACATCAGATCCCGTCCAATTGGCTGAAAGCCAAGAAGGATAAATTGCTTTCTGATGCCAAGTGTTACTTCTGGGAAGACTCGTATCTTTTCCGCATCGGTACTGATCAAATCATTCGACGATGTGTCGTGGAAGTGGAAATTTAGGACATCTTGTCCTTCTACCATGACCAGGCATGCGGTGGACATTTCTCAGGTCATAAAACTACAACAAAAGTATTCTAGTGCAGCTTCTATTGGCCCACGACTTTCAAAGATGCATACAATTACTGTAGGGCATGTACTTATTGCTAGACCTTAGGCAACATGAGTCATCGTGATATGATACTGTTACAACCGATTCTTGTATGCGAAATCTTTGACGTGTGGGGGATTGATTTTATTGGACCCTTTCCTATTTCAAAAGACTTCGAGTACATTCTACTCACTGTTGACTACGTGTCCAAATGGATCGAAGACATTCCGACCCAAACCAATGATCATAAGGTGGTTATCAAATTCATTCATCAGAACATCTTTCATAGTTTGGGATTCCACATGCTATAATATCTGATGGAGGGACCCATTTCACTAATGCTTAGTTCATGTCACTGATGACCAAATACGTGGTGTCACACCGAATCTCTACTCCTTACCACCCCCAAACTAATGGTCTAGCTGAGCTATCAAATTGGGAGATCAAGAAAATCCTCCAGCTTACTGTTTGACCTGATAGGAAAGACTGGTCATCCCGACTTCCGAAAGCTTTGTAGGCTTATAGGACTACCCACAAAATCCAATTAGGTATGTCGCCCTTCAGATTGGTGTATGGGAAGGCATGTCACCTCCCCGTTGAATTGGAGCACAAGGCCTATTGGGCAGTACGGAACTGCAACCTGGATCTTTCTAAGGTAGGAACCCACAGAAAGCTTCAAATGAGCGAGATTGATAAATTACGCCACGACGCGTATGAGAACTCACGAATTTATAAAGAGAAGGTTAAGGCCTTTCACGACAAGCACATATCTAGAAAGATCTTCCATCCTAGTCAAAAAGTCCTACTCTTTGATGCCAAGCTTAAATTGTTCCCAGGAAAACTACGATCAAAATGGATCAGACCTTACATCGTCTGATGAATCTTTGGAAATGGAGCCATCGAGGTTAGTCCACTCAGCCATGATTCAGAATCTTTCATTGTGAATGGTTAGAGACTCAAACCGTTCATTGACTTGACCAATACAAATTTGGATGAGATATCCTTTACCCTCCATTCTCCCTGAGCTCATTGTGCCTAGCCGATGGTGTAAAACTCAACTCTTAACGGGAGTCAACCTGTCATTCTTGAAAAACCCGAAACCTTTCTCGACATTCCTATGCTGAATTCGTATTACACTTTAGGGTTCATCCATTAGAACAACTGACCCCACCTCAGGTACTCGTACTCGAGTTTTGAAATTGTTCGCAATAGTCACTTCGACTAATTCGCCCACCCAGAACCTGTTCTAATGAATGATCTAAGCTGAACTCGAACCCACCTAATTACAATGGGGACATTGCAAATCGTAGGCATGGGGGGGTATGAAAGTGCAAAATGCCATGAAAACTCATCTCACAAGAAAAGGTTTCAACAAAAAATCACATATCACAAAAACACCAAAAAATGAAAAAATTCTTGAAAAAGAACAAAAAAATTTTGAGGGGAGAGAAAATTTTGAGGCCAAACAAATCATGAGGAGAAAAAGGGGAAAAGTGAAAAATATCAAAAAAGGAGCACAAAATGAAAAGAAAAAGAAGAGATAATCATTAGTAAGAAATTAAGGGATTAACTAAGTTCTAGACCATATCAAGAAAAAGAAAATGAAAGGAAAAAGTGCTAATCAAACGCAAAAGAGATTAGTAGGAACGCTGATCTTAGGCCTCTTGGGCTAGACTTCCAGGCTTAAAAATTCAAGTATCCGCTAAGATCTGGATAGACCTCAAGAGGTTGGGGAAAAATGCGAAGCTTAAGTATTAGGTCTATGGCTTAGGGAGCATTCAGCCTCGTTAACTGACCTCTGGATTGTGGGACTCGGTAACCTAAGCACCCCAATCCACACACATTTTGGTTCAGTACGCATAAATACCAAAATCATGCAAAAGCGTTTAAACTGTTCTGAAAAAAGAAGTCACCTAGATTAGGAGTGGTCGATCAACACAAGTTGATTTGGACGAGTTCCTGGTGCGGAGAGGCAATAAATTTCCCTCGAAGATGCGCAATAACATATCATTACTTCTGTGCTTGTCTCCTAGGATATTTACATATCCAACTGGGGCATGTAAGCACCCTGTGGTGGTTCAGATTCCATGGGCGACATTACACGAAATGTCGATTGCCATGGTCTAGATTTTGCTACAGAACACTATGGGTAGGATTATCTCAAAATCTCGAAAGCTAGGGTTCTGGGGGTTGCCATGGGCAGTGCTATCACGAAGCATCAATTGCCAAGGACCCTTCAAGGATTGATGATGGGGACTAGGAATCCGATACAGACCATGTTGAGAATCCAATCCGAAGCTAGAAATAAAAAGAAAAGAGAGAGAAAACTCTCCAAACAAAGAAAATCCTCTGTCTCTCTTCTGCAAAAACGCACTGCAAACTGAACTAAGGATAAAATATGTTACAAGCACGGGTGCTTTAACCGCGAAGTTGAACGAACCTTAGGATAGTTCCTGTGGGCCTTAAAAACCTTCGCGGCAGACTAAGGCTAAAGATGGTCAGGTCTGGATCTTGGCTGGTACTTGAGTACCTCTAGGCTGACTATTGGCATTCTAACCTAATCAAAAAGAGAAAAAGCACTCATCATAGTTTTTGAACATCAAGGAACTCATGGTCTAGAATCGAAGTTAAAACCTTAAAATTTTACTAAGGGACTAGCAGAAGCTAGGCATGGGGGTATGATGGGAACATTGTCATGAGCCCTAATTAGCTCATTTTGACCCAAAGAAGAGAACAAAAGCTCCTACATAACCAACTGGAGGTCCTAATTCAATGAATAACCATTTTGAGGGAAAAGCAAAAAATAAGGGGTAAAATTGTAATTTTACCACTGTAGTACAACAACGGGTTTTCTCAAGGGCTATACATAGGTCAAATGGTCTTAACATGATAAAAAGTGGGTTGGTTCAAACAAAAAAGGGTTCATGTGAATTCTGGAAATTAAATGACTTCTTGTAACCCTAAAACAGACCTGCTTGATTAAACAAGGTTCTGGTTAGGATAAAATTCACCTAAACCCTATAAAAATCATAGAAAAATATTCTCTAGGGTTTAAAACCTTCAATTTGGCCATTGGAACCTATTTTGACCTAAAATGGGGTCTTAAACAAATATTTGCGCTAAATTGAGTTTTTGCATAAATTGCCCAGTCAAACGTTGTCAAACCCAAAATCCAACTTCACCATTGGGTTCCTTAGGTTCAAGCTAGGTTTGTACCAAAATTTAGACCTAAGAGAAATTCTTGACCCACTTTTTGCATAGGTCCAGCCCAATTACATTTCTACCCCTAAATTTCAAAAACCCTTACAATTGACATCCTATCTTCTTCTTCGTTCTTTGCAATTAGGTCCCTCCACCATTATAGTAGAGGGAATCCTACTTCAGCTAGATTGCAAGGGTGAGTTCTCCCTGGTCTCTCAGAGAATCCCCTTCAAAATTGAAAAGGAGATTCTCTGAGAAATCTCCTCCAATGTGAACCTAATTAGAAGCCCTAATTTGTACCCAATCTCTCATGCGAACGCATGAGAGATTTGGGTCTTTTTGAAGCTTCCTTCTCCGGTGAACATACCTTGCTTGGAAGCTTGGCTTCCAAGCACAAATCCATTCTCAGAAGTCTATTTAAGCAAACCCAAATCACCCTGCATCTCCCAAGCTTGAAATTGATCGGGAAAACCCCTCAAATTCGTCTCCCCTCCTCTAGCGAGTTCGCTCATCAAGCTCCGGCAACCTTCCCTGATTTCCCTCGTCGCCTAGCCACAATACTGGTGGCAGGTTCCTCTCCCTCACATTTGTCTGCTTCGCACAGTACCCACCGACGCCTTTGCATCCCCTTCGTCCTCGCCGACGTTCTCTGAGCACCTTCGTCTCCAGCGTCGGCGATACAAGCCAATTGCCATCCCTGCCTCCCTCTTCATCCCTTCACGCCTAGATAAGTTCCCTCTCCCTTATACTTCTTTTTTTCCTTTATTTCTCAAAAACACCCCTCGACACCGCTGAACACCCTTACCTTTTCCACCTCTGGCCAAACCTCCGGCAAGGCATCCCCGTCACTCCACATCTCCACCCACCTCGCGACCACCCTACAACCTCCGCAACACCCCACTGATCATCTCCTACTACTCCAATCACTCTGCCACTCACCCAAACACACCCACACACACGGCCACAGGGTGCCCTAGGCACGCTCGCTCATGCAGTCCCACGCCACGCTGTTTGCACCTCAAAACACGCCTATAAGAACGCCTTCTTATGCTATTTTCTAGCATTAACTATGTATATTATAATCCTGTAGTTGCATTTGTAAAAACGCTTGCATGCATGCATTTAATTGAGAGGAGAAGAGAATGGAATAAATGGCTTGCATTTTTACATTTTTCTTCAAGTATCTCTTTGCAAAAGTCCCCTCTCCATATTTTATTTTCATCTTTCTTTCTTCTTCCAACGGTTTTTCTCATTCCCGCGGCTGCCTTCTTCCCGCGCCCACATCCACGCCATGCTGCATGCAACGCCTCTCCCTGCTGTCCTTCCAGCACCTCTCCCTGCAGCTGCCATTCTCCCCCATTCCCCGCATGCCCCGCCATGCTCTCCTCCTCTATAAAGCCGCAGCTCTTCCTCGCGAGAAAGGAGGAACATTGCTGCAATACGCAGCTGGCTGCAGCAAGAAAAAAACCCACCTTCAGCTCATCACCACCACCGTCCTCCCCTCCATATGCCGGACCTCCTTCGAGGAGACACCCGGCGGGCAGGAGCTCACTGTGGTGCACACCACCACAGTGAGACCACCACCGCCCAGCTCTTCAAAGAGCCGGTGGGCGTGGTGGCTCTTCTCTTTTTCATTTTTTTTCCCATTCCCGCACTTCCCGCCATGGCTGCCGCTTCAAGGTCTGAAGCTTGAAGCAGCAGCAGCAGCGACCCCCGCGACCCTCCGCGACCACTGCAGAACCTCCCCTCGCACCTCCGCGACCTTCCCCGCAGGCGCTCAGCTCTCCGCGTGCACCTGCAGGGCACTTCCCCGTCTCCGTTCTGTCCACGCCGCAGTTGCAGCCGCAGCAGGCCGCTGCGCGCACTGCAGCGGCCGGCTACTGCCTCGCGCCGACCCCCGCAGCCTCCGCGAGCAACTGCAGGCGCCCCAGCCCCTCTGCGCGCGCCTGCAGGCCTTCCCCGCCTCCGTTCGTCCGCTCTGTCGCCCGCCTCTGCGCCCGCAACCGGTCGCTGCGCTCCTCAGCAGCGGCCGGCCAGGCCCCTTCCCGCCTCCCTGCCAGCACCCACAGAGCCCCGCGCGCACTGTCGCGAGCCTCCGCGCACGCAGCAGGTCGACGCAGACTCCTCATCTCTTCTGCGCGAGTACGCTCCCGTGCGCCCGCGACCTCCAGACGTCGGCCGCCATCTGCAGACGACTTATCGTGTCTCCTGCAGAGCGGCTGCGTTCTCTCTCTCTGCCGATCTCTCTCTCTCTCTCTCTCTCTCTCTCTCTCTTTTTTTACTCACTCACAGACACACACTACACCAACACACACACATCTTCACCGACACACACACACACCCACACACACACTTACACTATACGTATAGTTATATATAGTACCATATATATACATACATATATATATATATATATACATACATATATCTATTATATATATACACTTATATACATAGTATATCTATATAGTTATGTATACATACATATATATATAATATATATATCTATATACTTATACATATACTTATATATATATACATATATACTTATATACATATATATATATATACATATACATATATATAGTAATATATATATATACTTATATACATATATATATACACATATATATCTATATATATATATATATCTATACATATATAACTATACATTTATATATATATATAGATATATTTACTTATATACATACATATGTACATATACTTTCATGTTATTTATTATACGCTGTATCGCGGGGATATCTGCACCAGTTGCTGACATTCCCTGATACACGCGTACAAAAAAAGCGTGGTCCCATACATCATCCATCCTCCATCCACACTCCACGCGGCACATAGTCGTGTTGGTTGCATCTCTCTAGACGTCAACTGACTCGACATAGTGCTACACTCCATCGTCACCTCCACCCCCACCCCTTTATATATATACTACATATAAATATATATCTATAGCTACTATATTTACTTTCTATCTGTTAGCCTCCTTCTTAGTAAAAAGATAAAAAAAGGTATAAAAGTGAAAAGATAATCTTTGATTTGCAGGTACCCCATCTTGCAAGTAGCAAGACGTGTTTTGAAACTCTGTTTTGGCTAAAAGCCAAGGACACAATTTTGAGGGTGTGCCTCAAGAACAAGGATTACCAGAAAAAAAACCTAAATAAGAAAAATACCAAAAACAGAATAAACGAACGGAAGAGACGCGTTTTAAGGAAAACGTAGAAACTCGACTTGAACCCCACTTCCCTGAGTTCGACCCTGGGCTTAAAAGTGACAAGATAAAATCAATTAGGCCAGGTTAAAAATTTTGTAAAGAGATGGTTAGGTCTGAATTAGGTTAACCACTATACACATTTCAACGATAAAAATATCATATTAACAACCTATCCAGGCCGACCCATCACACGCTGACCACCGCAGCATACTCGCCATGTTTTGGCAAAGCCTCCTAAACATTCTGATGTGGCCATGAGGCCGTTTGCATGATTGCAAGTCCGGGGGCTTGCCCCCATTGACTCACAGTAGGAAGCTTGCTTGCGAGCTTCTCCAGGCTTCGCCCACTTTAGGCTTGTGTCCCAGGCTACGCGAAGCACTCTCACGAACACTTCCAGGCATCTACTTGAAGCCCAGCGCCATCACTGCAGCTGCAATTGAACGAAGACATTCGGCTGTAGGCTCGCATGAAAGAGGGTGGGACGTTAGTCCCACCTCGGAAACTTTTGGCGCACCGTGCTCGCTTAAATTATTTTTCTGCATTAAGCTCTTTGCCTCCTACTCACGAGGTGAGGTCCCCTCTCGCCCGACCCGATGCCTCGTCCGCGAGCACCCCCCGCAGACCTGGTGATCTGACCTGACCCAGCACACCTCGCCCACCACCGCACGCAGGTGGACCTGGTCGCGGGCGCGTACCCAACCCGATTACCCGAGAAGTGGCTCTGGGACAGCTAACCTAAGAGAGAAAGAGGAGAAGAGAGCGCGCGCAAGTAGGGGTAGGCTTTGCTCTACAGGGGAAGGAGAAAGGCAAGGCTGAAGAGGAAGCTAAGGAGCTAAAGAGATGAAGCAGAGAGAGGAAGGAGAAGGCTGAAGGCAAGAGAAGAAGTTGAAGGCAGTCGAGACAGAGAAGAAGGAAGAGGAAGAGAAAGGCTAAGGCAAGGAACTAGAAGAAGAAGCTGAGAAGGGCTAAGGAATCAGAAGAAGAGAAAGAAAGAAGAAGAAAGAAAGCAGCCGCCAGAGACAAAGAAGAGAAGAGAAGAGAAGAGAAGGAGTAGAAAGAAGATCAAGCACTGTAGCATCCATATTTTAAGGCATTTGATTCACAAATCAGACGTCCAATTTTGTGTTTATTCACATACATTGGTTCCTTTAGTGCCTTACGTTTATTCTTATCTTCTTGCACTATAACATTGATTTTATTGCATATTATATTCTTTCAAATTATCAAGTTATGATCTTGATTTCTAAACCCTAATTTGCTCCCTGTGTTTGACTTCGGACTTTTAAATTCTAGTTATAAATTGTATTTGTTTCGAACGCTTTTTTCAATTGTACTACAATGCGACTTTTCTAAAACTCGATTAAGCGCTTCTAACTGGGGGCCTTTTTCAAGGAATTCGAAAGTTAGGGGTCTAAATGAGATAAAAAGAGTTTGATTGGACCAAAATGCAAACTTGGTCAAGATGATCTCAGATTAGGCCCAAATTTTGCTACAAACGTAATTTGGGTACAAGAAATCCAATGGTGAAGTTATATTTAGGTTTTAACTAATTTTTACTGGGTAATTTATGCAGAAACACAAATTAGGGTAAATGTTAGTCTAAGACTCTATTTTGGGTCAAGATGCATTCTGATGGTCAAATTGAAGGTACCAAACCCTAAAGAATATTTTTCTATGAATTTTAGAGGGTTTAGGTGAATTTTATCATGATTAAAACCTCAGTTAATTAAGAGGGTCTGTTTTTAGGGTTTTAGAAGTCATTTAATTCTCAGAACACGCGAAAACCCTTTTATGTCTGTTCTAATCCACCTGTTAGCCTTTCAGGATCATTTGACCCTTAATTAACCCTTGAGAAAACCCTTGGTTATTCTTGTTAGTTCAACCACTCATATATAATATTTTGATGATTTTACAAAATGAAGAAAATGAAATAAAAAATAATAAATAATAAGCAAGCGTAGCATATTGTTTCTCTCTGTAATAACATATTTATAGGTTTCATAAAATTTTCCAAGACAGGAGATTAAAAGCGTGAAGACAAGTAGCATAAGTATTAGGTCTTAGGCTTTTTCATGTAAACTTCCAAAGGTTGTAATTTTCATTTTATTTGAGTATAGAAATGTTGTAAAGAGCCCACAAACATAACCTATAAATAGCTAACTTAGGCTCTCTACACTTATGATAAATTAGAAATAAAAACCTAACACTTATACTCTTATCAGACGTCTAGAACAATGTCCAGACGTCTGATTTTCCACTTTAAGACGTCTGACAAGTGTCTCATACATCTAATTTCCTATAGTTCTGCCTTTAGTTTGTCTCCTCATAAACATCAGTCGAAGCACTTCTCTATCAGACGTCGATAACCTTATATAGACATCTGATTCTTTACCTGGATGTCCTCAGACTAACTGTTAGACTAAGCACAGGGTGAAAATGTATTTCCAGACATCTGGACACACTTCTAGACGTCTACCTTTGGACCGTTGCCCATGATTTTCTGTGCGTATCTCATTACGGCCATAAAATCTTTTGTCAAAAGAAGTTGTGGAGTGTTTTTTGGTTTCCAGATGTCTGGTGATTTCCTCAAACGTCCATAACGATGCCTGATCCTTTAAACCTACAACCCTGTTTGGATCTGATAAAAACAAGAACGAATCCACCCTTTATCAGACGTCCAATAACATAATCAGATGTCTTATGTGAAAATATCAGACATCCCTCTTTTGATCCAATAGAGTCAGTTTAGGATGACCTACAGTATTAGACGATCAGAATTATAATCAGACATCCTATAAGATGTCTGATCCTAAAATTAGACGTCTGATATTGCTGTCAGACTCATCCTTACCCTAATTTGTGGTGGATTTCATCCTAATCTCTTGGGATTTGTCTCCAACGGCTAGGAGAACTCTCCAAAGTGTTTTTGAAGGTTCCAAACTTGCTTATAAATAGACTACAACTCCTCTTAGGCAAAACACACCTCTTGAGATACAATTCCCTTAGAAAAATCACTTGCTCACTACTCTAAGCTTCATCTTGCCCTTGTGCTGTGCCAACACTCTGATCAAAGGGCAAATCCATACTCCCAGCTCACTCCGTTCTGCAAATCCTCAGGGAGTTCTTTTCATGCTTAGTAGATAAGAAAGTAATTAAAGTATTGGGGTGCTCTATAGGTGTTGTTTCAATTCTTATTTTTGTACTTTGGGTATCCAGCCTGTCGGGTCCCCGTCTCTTCATTTTGAAGGGAGAAACCTCCGTTTAGGGATTGGAGGTGGGATTTGTAATTGAGGTACACTACCCTCGTTTAAGTAGTGTTGTTAGTAGATTGATCACCTTGTGATCGAAAATCCTAAGTCAAGAGATTTGCTTAGGTGGTGGTTTTCACCTATCTTGGGTTTCCACCTAAAAATTTGGTACCACCTTTTGTGATTGAATTTTTTGTATTACAATATTTTATAATTTCACTATTCACCCCCCTCTAGTGCAATTTCAATTCTACATTCAAGATATGATGGTAAATTTGTAGTTTTAATTTTGTTTACTTATCTTTCTCTCAGAATGATTATGCAATGAATTGTTGTCCTATGGCGGTTATGTAGAAGTATTTACTAACTTAATCATATCAAAATGAGCTAGTTATGGCTCATGATGGTGTTCCCTTGAACGCACATTCTTGTGTCCCCATTTCTGCTCAAACATTGACTTACATTTAGGTTTAAAGGGTTATGGTTTGGGTTTGGGTTTCGATTTTATGGTTTCAGGTTACAATTTAGTGTCTTAAGGTTTAACTTTCATGATTGTAAGCGTGTTTATGATGAAGAATTGGAGCTTTAAATTAGAATGAGATGGTATGATTCATGTTTGGACAGTAGTAGCTACTTCATGACGACATTAACTATCAAAAGTAGCTACATCTTGAAACGACGCTGGTCATGTGTTTTAATAACTGAACTGAACTAAATTACATGTTTATATTGTGTTCTCAAATTGTTTGAATTATTTGATATTTATATTTGATTATGAAATTTTTATTACAACTTTGTAGATACACACACTTGCACAAATTTAGATGCACTTGATGACAAACAATAGGAATTCTAACCCCTATGTAATGGGTTGTGGGAGGGATATATTGTGTCAAAATACTAGCCCGTCGAGACTTATGATCATGTTGTATGGACAATGCAGAGTATGTATATACCTCACTTACATGCACGATGCATTGCCTTTATAACATGCCATAAGTGTCGTCGTCCTTTGTTCAGAGAAGTTTTGAACAAAGGGGGGTCCTTGAAAATTTGATCACAACTTAGGGTTACTTCTTGCATGTAGCTAGTGTTTGGAGAAATGTTGGTAACATTTTCTTGCTCTTCTTCGATATACCAGCTAATCTTAGCTCCGTTCCCGAACCGTCCTTTTGTGGGGGCTATTAGGATGTACTTAAAGTTAGTCTTGGGGGGTATACTGGAGAAGTGCGGGAAAATGCTGCCAAAATTTCTCCAAACACTGGTTGCATGTATGAAGTAATTGTAATTCCCTACTCGGAGGGGGTGAAATCAGCGTGACGTAAAAAATTGCGGAATAAACAATCTCACAAAAAATTCAATCACATGAGTACACAATAATTTTTAGGTGAAAACCCAAATCGGGTGAAAACCACCACCTAACCCTCTTGAGTTAGGATTTTTCGATCAACCAAGTTGATCAAATCCACTAACCGAATCACTTAAACGAGGGTGATTCAACCTCAATTACAACCACGCTACTTTATACGAGGGTAGCGTACCTCAAATGCCTTCTCTTCACGAGAAGGATTTTGTCCCACGAAAGAGACGGGAATTCGCAAAGCGAATACCCAACCAAATAACAAAGATAAAATAACAACAATCCTATAGAGCCAACAAAGTAATTTAAACCTAGCTTCTATAGGAATTAGGAAACTCCCCTTTGAAAGGAGTGCGTCAGATCAATGACGCAGGTGCGTGAGCCATGCGACGGCGCAACGTCACTCTTCGTGAACTATGGCGGGAGAGCGGGTGCGCAAAGGGAATTTAGCTCTCTGGATGATGGAACTTAAGCTTAGAGAGCAAGAGCTTTTCTTGGACACAAAAGAGTGGAAAGTACGTTGCTTAGGTGTATCTTAGTGTGCAAAGGCTCCCCTCTATTTATAGAGGCCTTAGGAAGGCTTTGGAAGGCTTAGGAAAGCTTCCATAGCCGTTGGGTGCAAAGCCCAAGAGAATCAGGCCAAAATCAGGGACAATGATTGCATTGACAAGGTAATCAGACGTCTAATTTTGGCATCAGACGTCTGGAAGACCACTTTAAGACGTCTGAAAATAAGGTCAGATGTCTGATTTTGGGCAAGTCTCTTCCTGACTTGAATCAGATCTAAACAGGGTTCTAGCGCAAGTGCATCAGACGACATACAGGACGTCTGGCACTATGTCTGGGCATCTGGAAACCTACTTTTTCGTGGGAATGGATTTGCAATGGCTAGAAAATCTCTGAGAAGAGATTCTCAGGTCAGTCGAGGCAAAATGGTCAATTATTAGACGTCTGGAAAGGCTTAAGGACGTCTGATAAGGCTCTAACGGTCATATCCTTGAGTGTATGCTAAGACAGCCAACAATCCACTAATTGGACATCTGGCAAAGTCATCAGACGTCTCCTAAGACGTCTGGTCTAAGGTATGGACGTCTGATTTCATCAGACAGAACTAACTATGTCCAGCCTAAATGTTATCAGACGTCTGAATCAACAGTCAGACGTCTTAAAACACATTATCAGACGTCTGGAAATTATGTTTGAACCCTATATTGGTTTTCTAAGTTTTCTACAGAAAACCTAAGTATCCTAGTGTTGTGCGAGTGTTCCTAGGACTACTGTTAGGGTACTTTGAGGCTCTTTAACATAATGTTCTAAGGAAATAAAGAGTAAGAAAATAACGACAAAAGTACATGAAAGGAATAAAATGGAATTCTATCCTATTCTTCTTGTCCTTCCATCTCCAATCTATCGCTCCTCGCTAATCCCCTCTGTTCTCCATCAAGCTCCTTCAATCCGTCCTGGATGCAAGCTCGAATTCCGTCTAATCACGTCTCCATTTGCAATTGACCTAAAATCTAAGACTCCAAGTGTAAATGTTAAATAACACGTGTTTTGTTATCATCAAAACAAATGATCGTGGTGCTCTAGCACCAACAGTAATGTTGTGATCAAATCTTCAAGGATGGGCTATTAAGTGAAAATCTTCTTAAAATACACATTTCTTCCTTATTTGAGTCTAGCATATGAGTGATCTTAAAATACACATTTTTACCTTATTCGAGTCCAACTTATGAGTGGTTGTCTTTGACATTTAGGTTAATTATCATGGATAAGTCATAGATCAGTATGAGGAATTCAAATTACCACGAATACAAGAGTGGAGTGATTTTGCTTCTGGAGTGGGCGTTTCATGATGATAAAAAGACATTTAGACGAGGTGAATTCTTTCAGCTGATTTTATGCTCATGTAGACACTGTTTGAATGGATTTTTCTACGACCGAGATACAATTTTGGAGCATGTGATATGTAATGGTTGGTGGTAACATTACGTAAATTGGACAGCTCATGGTAAGCAAATGAGAGAAGTTAGAAATGAGAGAATTATAGCCTTTAAAGGAAGTGATGATAATCAAGGAGATGAATTGGATGAAATGTTACATGATATAAAGGCAGCAAACCATGAGGATGCAGATGACGATGAGACATTACGAGATTGTAATGAGTTGTACGATGTAGTCAAGGAGGCAGAGGATTCTATTGCTGCTGGAATAACGTTAATGTCGAAGTTGTCATTCCGTCTGAAATTATTTCAGATGAAAGTGATGAATAGAGCCACAACAAAATTAATGTCCGAGGTTCTGGAATTCATTGGAGATTTGCTGAATAATTCTGCTGGGTATCTTAAGTCATGGTATGATAGAAGAAGCAGATACGTGGGCTCAGACTCAAATGTGAGAAGATTGATACCTGTCATAATGACTCTGTCCTATACAGAAATGAGTATTCAAGGTTGACTAACTGTTCTGAATGTGGTGAGGAGAGATATAAGGTGGGTAAGTCAACAAACACCGGCGGGAAGAAACAACCAGAGAAGGTTCTTTGTTATTTTCCACTGATCCCTAGGATACAATGCCTATTCATTGCCAGTAAAATAACAAAACTGATGTCATGGTATCTGGATAATAAATCTAAAGATGGACTCATTCGTCATCCAACTTATTCTGATAAGTGGAATAGATTTAATGAGAATCATGCATTATTCGCAGAGGAGGCACGAAATATGAGATTAGGTCTTGCAAGCAATGGATTCAACCCATTCAAGAGCATGTATCCATCATATTCCATATGGCCGGTGGTTATGGTAACTTACAACTTAACCCCATGGCTATGCATTGGATCTACATTCATGATGTTGACACTCCTTATCCCAGGACCCAAGCAACCAGGAAATGCAATAGATGTTTATCTTCAACCATTGATTGATGAACTAAAAGTCTTATGGTACAATGATGTTCAAACATATGATGCATAGAAGAAACAATTCTTCCAGTTTCACGCAGCATTACTGTGGACAATTAATGGCTTTCCAGCATGTGCGAATTTGTCAGGATGGAGTATGGAAGGGAAGTTCGCCTGTCCAATCTGTATGGATGATACTTATCGCCTGAGATTGCCTGAAAGTAAGAAGTTCTATTACTTAGGGCACCACAGGTTTTTTCCCATTGAACACAGATGGTGAATGTCACAATTTAAGGATAGATTTGATGGTAAAGCATGTCGGTATTCATTGAGGAATCCGAAGAATAAACTCAGTACATGTTCTATTAGGCTGTCGGGGACGAAAATCATGCAGACATTGCAACAGCTTGGAGAAATACGTTTGAGTCATCTTTTCAAGAATGATATGGCTTCCTTGTGACATTCAGGGTTTATGAAAAAAATATTTTTTTTATGGAGCTTCCATATTGGAATGATTTGACAGTGCGACACAATTTAGATGTTATGCATATCGAGAAGAATGTAATGGACAACATTCTTGATGTATTAAACCTAACAGACAACTCGAATAATACAGTTACAACAAGGAATGACATGAAAATTTTGGTTATTCATCCTGAGTTGCTCATTGAAGAAGGAGAGTCTCACTTTCCAAAAGCTATATACAGTCTTACTAAAGAGCAGAGGCAAAGGATTTTCTCATTCTTTAAAGACATTCGGGCTCTAGATAGATATTCATCACAGCTTTAGTGTTGCATAATTGAAGTGCAAAAAAATATTACTAGGTTAAAAAGTTATGATTCTCATGTGTACACGCAAATCTTATTCCTACTAGCGATACATGGAGTGGTGCCTGATCTGATAGTCGATTGTTTCACGAAGATGAGTAGATATTTTAAAGTCATCTGTTGAAAGACATTAGATCCCGAATTGGTAGACTATTGGGATAAACAAATTGTGATCATACTTTGTAAAATGGAGCAGATTTTCCTACCTACATTCTTCGATGTGATGGTTCATGTCATGCTTCATCTTTCGAATGAAGCGAGAATTGCTAGACTTGTGCAGTACAGATGGACGTATCCAATTGAACAATATTTGAAGAAACTGAAAGATTATGTCTTGAATAAGGCTAAGCCAGAAGGGTCAATCGTTGAAGGGTATCTTGTAGAAGAATGTATTAACTTCTGTGCCATATACATGAATGAAACAGACAATCGATTTAATTGTCTTGAACGGAGCTATGAAGGAGAATTTAATGATAATGATGAAGATTGTTTATCCATACTTAACATCAGAGGAAGGTCGATCCTTCGTACAGAGGTTAAGCCCATCTCGGAAATGGACCGATGATTGACACACTTGTACATTCTAAAGAAAATTCCAGAAGTGGATGAATTGTAAAATGAATTCAAAACATCCTCTGTGTCATCTACACATGACTTGCAGTTCCTTGATTGGTTCAAGGGTCATGTAAATAAACTGAAAGAAGATGGGGATCAACGGTGGATACAGGATTTTGATGTAATTGCTGATACACCTTTGACATATGGACGTTACCATTCTGGATACATAATTAATAGTTTCAGATTCAGAGTACGATCCATTGATGATGCGAAGGCCACACAACAGGCGGGAGTTGTCGACAGTTGTAACCAAAGCACTAGTTATGATAGGTATTACAGTCAAATTGAAGAGATTGTGAAAATGAGTTTCAGGTTTGACCGTAAGGTGATTTTATTCAAGTGTGATTGGTTTGATGTTTTTAAAGAAGGTATTAGATTCAAAGTCGATAAGTAACACAGTTTCTCGAGCTTAAGTAAGAATCGTCGTATCCTCCAATCATCAGAACCATTCACACTAGCTTGTCAGGTAGCACAAGTATTTTACGTGCCTGATAATAGTAGATATGGGTGGATTATACCAGTTAGAGCTCAACCGCGTGAACAATATGATGCGGGAAATGATCTACACTCAAATGTTGAATCTGAAGCATATCAATAAAACCAATAAAGTGAAGAATTTGCTCCTGTGCAATTGACATTGATACATAAGGTAATTTGCCAAAAGTATTAATCTATAACCATAAATATAAATAATTTAAGAAATTCTTAGTTGTCTATTTTGTTTAAATTTCCTTCAAATTATTTTATCTTTTATCAAGGCTTATGTTCATTTATATTTCAAAATTGACATTTATTTTATTGCCTTCTCATATAGGTTCTTCGCATTCTCCTACTGTTGTGCACAGTTTGTGGATCATTTTGTTACTATGGTAAGTTTCTTACTACTTTTTTCTTTAAAATACTGTTATCATGTTAAATGTGGGGTGTGCCTGCTTACGTTTATTTTTTGTATGGGGTGTGCTCACTTAGGTTTATTTTTTGTGTGGAATGATGCATTTATTTATTTTTTGTATATTGACTATTTTCTGTTGAATGTGGAGAAGAACAAGGAGAAAGGGAAATGGAGGAGAGAATGGAAGGAAAGAGAAGAGGTATGAAAAGGTGGAGGGAAATGGAGGAGAGAGGAAGGGAAATGGAGGGATGGGATGGAGAAGGGAGAAAGAGAAGAAAGAGGAAGGGAGCAGTGGAGGGAAGTGAAGGGGAGGATAAGGGAAATGGAGGGATGGGAAGGAGAAGGGAGAAAGAGAAGGAGAAGAAAGAGGAAGGGAGAAGTGGAGGGAAATGAAGGGGAAGATAAGGGAAATGGAGGGGAGGGGAAGGGAAATGGAGGAATGGGAAGGGGAAAGGGGAAGAGAAAAAGAGATGGAGAAGAATGAAGAAGGGAGAAGGGGAGGGAAATGAAGGGGAAGGGAAGGGGAAAGGGGAAGGGAGATATCATTTTATTTTCAGTATTATTTATATATGCTTATTTATTTTCATTTATTTGTATGCTTATTTTATAGAGGATTTTTGAAATATCACAATATATAGGGAAAATGCTGCCGAATTTTTAAAAAAAATATCTGGTTATTTGTGATGTTTTTATGAAGGTTAATTTCAAGAAGAAGGGTAATAGGAGTCACAGGGAGGAGGCTCAGGC
Organism: Thalassia testudinum; assembly: GCA_037157565.1. Lineage (NCBI taxonomy): Eukaryota > Viridiplantae > Streptophyta > Magnoliopsida > Alismatales > Hydrocharitaceae > Thalassia > Thalassia testudinum. The sequence continues at coordinate 1,317,070 of JAZHRO010000016.1, forward strand.
CTCCCAGTAGCTTGAGGTCCCCCACAGCATCTTGAGGCCCCCCGCCAGCAACCTTAGCCTTAGTCTCAGGCTCACCGTCAGCAGTAGCCCACTCAACCCGAGGCACCTCACCAACAATTTTTAAGGCCTGGAGTTGTGGCTCGATATTTCTAGAGTCAGGGGAGGGGAGGTAGGGGGAAGAGGAAGAGTCCGATGCCTCCTCCAACGGATCTACCAGAAGCGAATTCTAACTACAAGGAGGATGCAACCCCCGACGAGGAGGATAGTACTTTAGTTGATGAGGAGGACATTGGCTTGGATGATCAGCTAGAGCAGACGACTGACCCATATCCTTCTCAATCGGGATGTTCTACACCACCACCACCCTTCCACAGTTTAGGTATGAATTTAAGGTTTGGTAAATGTTACGATTTATTTATTTCTTTGTTATTTAATTTTATGTTATAATTCTGTCTCATAGGTGCACGTAGGGGGGAGAGGTCCCACGTGGAATAGGGACATAGAGAGAATACCACATGGGGTCCACATTTCAGTGTGGATCACACCAGCGGGGGAAGTAGTGGACTATCCTCCATTCGTCAGTAGACTGGATACGTTGACAAAGGTGATCATCCCACTGTCCTACTTCGATTGGAGGAAGCTGCCAAACGACCTGAAAATGCAGCTCATTCGAGAGTTAGAGGTAATTGGTAAAAATTAATAACTTATGTACATTGCTTTATATAATTTTAAATTATGTAATAATTTTTGTTCTCTTACTAATGCAGGTCACCTTCGATATCTTTAAGCATGCAGCGAAGATTCATAAAGATTGGAGATTGGAGATGAAGAATAAGGTAAAAGATAAATTTTAACTGTATTTGTTTATTTCCTTTAGCAAATTCAAATATTATTTCTGACATTACAATTATATTTTTTAGTATTATAAGAAAATGAATCATGATGAGGCATTGCATAATGCGCCTCCTTTGATACAACCGCACAGTTGGAAGGAAGTGTGCGAGCATTGGCATGATCTAGTGACACAAGTAAAAGTATTTCATATGTTATCATGTATTTAACTAATTTCTAAGTTAATAAATTGTACCTTTATTTTAGGAGCAGCTAAGAAGAATAAGGAAAATAGGGCTAAGGTTTCACCGAAGACCCATGTCTTCGATAGGAGAAGCATAGGCTTAATGAAATCCATATACATAAGTACCTTTAATTATTATTTTCTTTTAAACCTTACAAAAATTTTTAATTTTATTAAAATTAACTGTTTCAAATTATTGTAGTCCACCAAGCATCAAGGTGCCCAACTTGATCGGGTGGGAGTATATGAGGCTACTCATAGCAAGGTGAGTGATGATGGAAATAGAGAGTGGCTTCATGACATATACCAACAGAGATATGTAAGTTAAAAAAGATAATACTTTTATTTAATTTCGTAATTATATAATTAATTGAAATTACTTAACATAATTCAACATCTTTCAGGATAATATGATCAATTTAAAGCATGCTCTTGAAGACACCAACTTTGCTACAGTTCAGCAGCCACTGACAGCAGAGGAGGCCTATCGAACTATCATGCTACCTGAGCATGGTGGGTGCGTCGTAGCGTAGGGAGGAGCGAAACCGTCTCAGGGTGGTATGGGAGAAGGGGAGTATCATCCTCTTCAGCTGAGGTGCATGAGATGAGGAAGGAGATTGCAGCATTACGCTGCAAAGACAAGGTGAAGGACCAGCGGATCGATGAGCTAACAATGCTAATTAGGTACAATGTGATGCAAACCAAGGAATCCAACATAACCATCAAGGAGCTACTGGCATTACTTCAGAAGGGAGGTATTGAACACCCATCCCTTCATTAGTATAGAGATCATCGTGGTGATGACGATTTAGGTGATAGCAGTACTAGAGGCATTGGTGCCATAGCATGATTATATTTTTTATATACATTATCGTTTGTAATGAACTCTGTATATGTTATTTCACATATGAAATTTTTATTTTGATTTCGTGTGTTTTAACTAGATGCAAAAATGTTTTAAGTTGTGTGATTGATTATATTTTTACTAGATTTCTAGTTCTTTATAGGTCTTCCACATAAATTAAACACATTTAAAAAAAAAAAAACACATTCTCGACCATTTTAACGGACGAAAATATTAGTATTTTTGACCATTATTTCAGAAACGTCGACAATATTAATATTCTCGACTGTTCGAGAACAGACAAGAAAATTGGAATTTTCGACCGTTATATACGAATGGTCGAGAATATAAATATTTTCAGCCATTCACAAATGGACGAAAATAGAAACATTCTCGACTGTTATTGATAACTGGTCGAGAATATGATCTTAGTCGATCGCCTAAATACTGTTCGAGGTAAATTTTTTCGTCGATTGTTTATTTAGAATGGTTGAGAAAAAGCTTTCTTTATAGTTGAAAATAGACGAGAGAAATAACCAAACGTCAAGTGATGGTCTGCCTTTTTCCTGACAGTATTGTTCCAAAATGATCGAGAAAACCTAATAGCGACAGTACATTCCTTGACCCTTTTTATTGACGGTTATTTGAACAATGACGACCATTTTTAATGGTCAGCAATACTCAATATTCTTTTAGTGAAAGATGTATATATGCTTTTGTTGGGATGTTACTTCATTTGCCTTGCTAATTTTGTCTTGGTTTAATAGCTTAATTGTTAGGATTTATGTTATCTTTCTTTGTTCATTTTATCTTAATTGTTGCCTCACTGATTGGTTTAGCATGAAAAGGCTTGTCCATTTTATGCCTACAAGTCGTCTTCAATGAAGGGTGTACCCAACCTAGTACAATAAAGTCTTTAACCAAGTAGTACATGTAAGAATTCTATGTCACAATGCTTCTTTCTATGTTGGTATTTAAATAATGACATCTTCTTGATTTCTAGGAGTTGTTTCTTTATCCTAAACCGATGTTTAATGTCCACTAAATCCCATTCAAAAGTTGAACAATTCATTAAATAAAAGAAAGAGATTAATTGCTAGGCATTTATGCTTATGAGGTGCATGCTTTGTCATTTATGATTTTCATTGATCAAGAATGCAATTAAATGTTGTTTAAGCCTTAGAGGTTGTCAATTGCTTAGAGGTTTTTGGAGAAATTTATTGATAAGCTAGAACATTAAGACATTGGTCCCAAGGATCGTTTCTTTGGTAAAATTAGAGTTTTAGAGATACTTAGTAACCAAATGATATTTGGATGATCTAAACATGGAAGATTATGTGAAACAAGATCATGCTAATGAGGCTTGTTTGAGGCTTCCTTGTAGGTCTCCTTCAAGAAGTTTTTATATCCTATGAGATCATTGGTTCTAGGAAAAGGCCATAGGTTAATGGTTGCTTCAACTCTTTTCTCTTTCTTTCTTTTTCTGAGTTATCACTATTATGTTGTCATTGTTGTTATTAGAGAAGCCAAGGCCACTATTTCCTTTTAATTCCAATAGTTCAAATTGAACATCCATTGTAAATATTTGAGTTAAGTTCGATATGTACTTTGTTGATTACTTGTTGATTTTATTTTTCTCAAATAACAAATTTTTGCTTAATCCGGTAAGGCAAGGTTGGTGGCTCTTAAAAACTACAATAAGAAAAAAAACTCGAGGCCAAAATAAAGGAGATGAAATCAGTTCTGACAGCACAAATGACTGAGGGTGTAGATATATCCGAGGTTATTGACACTTTGAAATAGTGCATTGATGAAGCCAAATTGCCAGATACTGAAGTTGTTCGTATACTGTGAGATGTTCTTATGGATGTTGTTTAGTGGTCTTGTAAAAAACCAGCAGCAAAATCCCATTTTGGCATTTTGTCAAGTAAATGTTGTCGTCTATTTCTTTCCAATTAAAGATATTTTTAAGGTTTAACATTTTACGACTGAATTGTATGTGTTCTTAGTGTTAGAATATTCTCTCTCAAATTTTCGCATATCCAACTATTCTTGTGTTTGAATGAGGAAATGCATATTTATTTGATGGGCATAAAAATGGGTGAACATAAGAAGCTAGTAGGTATTATCATTGAAAATTACATGCATGATGATATGATGCCAATTGAATCTATAAATTCCTTTTGATTGCATGTTTTGGGTCTCCATTGTGACTCTGGTCATAGGGGTTCGTTGCTTGGCTAATGCCTCCATTTACCCTTCTCGGGAAAGCTTCACAAGTAGCTTCTTGTGGTGGTACCAACATATGCACTTTGATTAATAGAATCAAAAGGCTTCACTTGAAGGAGATTCCTTTTTATGATAGTTTTGCTCAAACTCTAGCATAATGCAATAATGATGTGTTAATTGATACTTGAACTTTGATTTAATGAAGTATTAACATGTGGAGGAGATGCATGCGTCAGTTATCCACTTGTGGTCAAAATAAGGAAATTTCAGTAATTTGTCAAGAAAATTGAAGGTGTTGAAAATTTGTGAGCAAAATGATTCTTAATAATAATTTTTCTCACTGAGAATTATGATCCTCATATTCCACTCATAATTAGTATTCCATGAGCATCTTGTTTAAGTCTAAATTTTCATTGCATGCAAGTCAGAACATGGACTAAACTATTGAATGCCTTCTATACTGGTGGGAGATTGAAACTTGAACTCATATATAAAGTTCAAATCCAATGTTGCAAGGATGCCAAGAAGTTTCAAACATAATCTTTTAAGTTTCAAGTATATATACTAGATTGAGATTGTGGGCCTCCATTAAAGCCCTTTTTTTTAAAGTACACCATCCTATATTTTATATGATAATGAGTATACAGAAACAATTTGATTCCATATTTCGTGTTTGAATCAAATGATTTGTGCTTGGTCCATCCAAGGTAGCTTATAGAAGAATATCTTGTTTCATTGTGATTTAAGGGCTTCTCCATGTAGATTGTCTATGTATTCAATAGGGCAAAGGACAAAGACAAGAGGAGGATAACAAAAGCAACGTCTCAGATATCTTTATTATTTTTTTCCTTTTAAGAGGTATTTGGTGATAGTTTATAAATCGTGATCAAAGATCTTTGGTCATGATTCATTAACTGTGACCAAATCTTTTTTTCCTTTGGCTATAGGTCTTTGGTCATGGTTATAAGCCATGGCCAAAAGCTTTTGGTCATAGTTTATGAATCGTGACTAAAGGCTCTTGAGCCCAATGAATGGTGGGGGCTTTGGTCACATATCTGAGTAAAACCGTAACTAAAAGCTTTTTGTCATGATCTTGGGTGGAACTGTAACTAAAACCTTTCTGCCATGCAACTTTTGGTCGAGCCAATTAGTGACAATTTTCAACCTTTTGGTCATCATTTACAAGCGTGACCAAAAGCCTTTTTTGTTGTGTTAAATTTTGGTGCCAAATTAGTTTTGTGAAATGTCACCAAAGAATTTGAGTTGGTAAATTACTATCGCAAATTCGTATTGGTTATTAACCATCACATAAGGTCCTTCATGATTGTTTTTATCTGTCACAAAGGGTAGATCATTTGTGACGGTAAAACGTTTTGTCATGGTTCATGTTACCATCTCAAAAAGGTTTTTGTGATAGTAGTGGATGTTTTTGCGATAATACTATTTTGTTACAATTGACATATTTTCCTTTAGTGGCAATCCTCGATTCAAGCAAGGTGCATGCTTCCAGAACAACAGAGTCATCGGCCAAGCAATCTATGAGAAACCTTGGATGAATGTCAAATTGCTAGCTAGATCCAAGAAACTATGGATCTTTGACACTGACTTTGGGCATTCCCATCTCAACACTACCTCAACCTTGGTAAGATCCACTGAGATGCATGCCCCAAAAAGGTGACATGTCTCAACCAAACCTCGCACTTGCTAAACTTTTCTTACAACTGATGTTGTCTCAAAGCATCCAAATTAATGAGAAGGTGCTACTCGTACTAGACCTCATCACAGGAGTAAACGAGGAAAACATCTAAAACATACCACCATGAATTGTTCAAGGTAAGGATGAAATACCTTGTTCATCAAATCCGTGAAAGCTTCCGGGGCATTCATCAACCCAAAAGGTTTTCGTCGAGTAGCTTAGCTGGAGAGTATGCTCATACCACCTTAGTGGGAATGATAGGTTCCAGTTCGAATCCCAGCTTACCTAGGAGGATAGGTTTGCAGGCTATTTATCTCCCATCCAGGATGAACGTCATCATATTTTTTATTTATAATTTTCAAATTTTCCATCCCAATGATTACTGACTGTTATGTTTATTAAAGTTGTACCATGGTATCATGATCACAAGTAATGGCCTAGAGGAAAGTTGATCGATGGATATCAGAAAAGGATATGGGTGGAATTCTTGCATGCTCTTTTGCATATGTTAGGAGATGCAAGTCTTGCATCTTCTTTTGCTTATGTTAGGATGGTATTGGTGGTTGCTCCTTATAAATTGGTCCGTTACCTTCTTTAGCACCTAGCTTTGATTTGATTTTATTTCATTTAATTTTCCTACTGCTTATCGTTCCAACTTCTTGTATGAGGATAACTAGATTTTTTTCTAGTTAATTGCTTTTCTCTTTGTTATCTCTTGGGAATATTAGTAAATTGCCTATATTATGTGATTATTAATTTTATGTGTGAGAATTAATTTTATCAATTTTGCATAAATCATGTTTACGTTTAGGACCTTACAAGAACATCCAAAATTTAAAGAAATTATTGAGAATTCATGGAATTCCACCAATGTCAAGGAAGACGCTTTGAATAAATGTCATAGTTTAAAATGCAAACTAAAAGCTTGCAGTAAAAGGGAATCCAGTAGCAGGACAAAGTGGAAGGAATCAAACATTAACTCTCTTACAAAATTTATAAGTCTAAAAATACGCCATAAACGGCCATGAGCCATCCAGATCTTGAAGAAAGCACCTATATATAATAGTATAATCCTATTATGAGGGCATTTTAAGTCTAGGAGGACTTGAGAGGCCCCAACAACGGTGAAAACAATTAATGTGGCCACAAGGGTCACTCTCATGCAAGCTATCGTCTCACATGGGGCACGGGCGTTGAGGACAAGGACATGATGCCTAAAGGCTCCATGGATAAGGAGAGTAATGAGCTTTCCTCCTGAAGAATGGTAGATCGAGCAGGAAGGAAAGTTGACGTACTTCCATTTCATTGGTTGTTGATCCTTTAGGAATGGTATCCGATGCGTGGGTGCAAATACATACGGGCTCCACTGAGGGGAGCCACTATAGTGCTAAGAAACAATGTGCATTTGATTCCTTTTGCTGTCATCTTATTATTTATTTCCATTTCAAGTGGGTGAATGGTCCGCGTTGAAGGATCAGCAAGTTATCTCATTAGTAAATTTAAAGATTATACATCCAGGAGTTAGCGGAAAAAAAAATTACTCTATTGTTTACCGGCAATTTGGTCTTCCACGCACACAGAGCACACGTACACGTGCACGCACACACACAGGTGCATGCGCGTGTGTGCACACACAGAACCCATATACTATATCTTCATATATTGAAGTTTCTTGGTGTGGTCACTATTCATGTGACTGTAGTACGATTGAAAATTTTACGCCACTATACGTTTTTTTATTTTTGTTTGCACTCTCCGTGTTTCAGCTCCCTCTCTCTCTCCCTCTCTCTCGATGCAGTACTCCCTTATAGCCATGCAATCAAATACCGAGGGAAAGAAAAAAATCTAAAATTCAAAACAAATTGAGCTAAAAGTGGTGTGGTTTGCCATTTTCTTTGCCTACATCATTAACCACACATCAATTCTGCAAATGAGACTCAGATAGGATTGAAGTACCAAATTCAAAAATTGGTTGCAGTTTGTTCGAGCATTGAAAATTTCTGAATTCATATTTGGAGGTAGCCTTTTAAGTTACCTTTCATTTCCCACTGATTTTAGTTAAAACTTGGCTCTGTGGAATTTTTAAAAATTCCTGTAGTGTAAAAGTATCAATATTAAAATAGAGTCGTGTCTATCCTGACTCTACGAATTTACTAATACTAGCATAGAAAACCAATTTTAGTAAGATTAGTGGCATTTGAAAGTTCAATCTACTATATCCAGTATTTTTAGCAAAATTTTGATGATTTTGGCCTATTCTATATGTTTAGTCTGAAGGGGTTTGTGCTACCTAATTTGATCACTTTGCATTGTAAAATCAATTTGATTTCTTAAAAACCCTTTAAAATCCAAATAAAAGTTTTTCTAAGATCTTGATTAAGAGACAGATTAGTACCCATCATTTGGATTTTATTTGATACCATTTTTGTTGTCAAAATGAAAGAAGAAACGAATCAATAGACACAACAAAGTAGTCGGGTGTTGCAACTTAGGCCTTCATTCTTATAAAAGCCCTACACTACTTGTTTGAGCCCTGATTGAGAAATTTTTGGTATGCACAAGTTTTTGAAGCCACCATGTTTGTTTGGGCCACCTTGCCTACATAATTAAAACTTATTCAAATACCTACTAGCAACCATCCATTAGGGTTACATAGCAATTAGGAGTGATTAATTTTCAAAGGGAAAGAACACACACCAGTGTTTACATTCAGCTGATCTCCTAATAAGTGATTAAAAATGCAACCAAAGATTTAGAAGAGACTAATCAAAGCCAAACCCTAAAACACACCTCACTCCATTAAGGGCATGTTTCAACTAAGTGTTGCATTTCAACACTTCTCTTTTGTGCCTTGCCCTTGTATGCAAGGCAGGAGGTCGCTGAGACCTCAACTTGCCAACCCCCTACCACATTCTTGTAGGTGACCGTCTTTTGCTCCCCCAACTTTCTCATTTTTAGCACCTATGGCTATAGAGAACCCGTCCCGACTTGAGAATGACCCAATTGGTCTTCTGAGGGTGCAGCTAGCCATAGCTGAGTGGCACCACAAATAGCATTGGAGCGATAATGCAAACTCTACACAATATGCAAAACCCACCTCAACCCAGGTTCCTGTAGGATTTTTATGATCCAGCCACACTCTAAGTGCAACCATTTATCAGATTACCCGTAAAGGGAGATGTGTTTGAGTTGAAACCAAATGTGATAAGTCTAATTCAGACTTTCTTTAATAGAAACTCAAATGAAGACCCTTTTCAGCATCTTAAGGATTTAGGTCAGATTGTTGAAATTGTCCAACCCAGAAATGTAGACCTTGGGCCAGTTTTGATGAAGTTGTTTCCTTTCTCTCTCAAGGACAAGGCTTCTTACTAGTTCAAGACAATAGGAAGATCTTTCAGCTAGTGGGAGGAGTAGTGCAAGGAATTCCTTCAAAAATTCTTCCTATCTAGCAAACGAATGCCATGCCGTGTGCAATCACTACCTTCTCTCATTCTCTGGGAGAGAAACTTCATGATTCTTGGGAGAGATTCCAAGATCTTCTCCAAAAGTGCCCCCACCATGAGATGCCTCGTGGGCACCTTACATAAATATGTTACCATGGGTTGGATGACACCCATTGGCATCTTACTGATGCCTCAAGCAATGGGAACTTCCTCGCCAAAGATGAAGATGTTGCATTCCAACTATTTGAATCTTTGGTAGAGAATTCATTAAATGTTCCATCTATGAACCAAGTTAACAAGTCCAACCACACCAGAGCATCAACACGTAAGGTTCAATTGGAGTCGGTACGTGTGGACATGAATGTCATTGCATCTAATCTGGACAAGGTGGACCTTTTGGATAAAATGATTGATGAGTTAATTAAAAATCAACCTCACTTCCAAAGCTACTGTATCTTCTACTTCCTCATCCCAATCCCCACCAACTAGACCTTATGTTCATACTTGGGATTCATCAAGACCTTCCTCATCTTCCACATGATCCCATTCTCTGCAGAAGCCTATGCACAACCTGGAACTGGTTCCCATTGAGCAAGGTTATGCACATTCTACTGATCTAGATGCATATCCTTTCCATGAATCTTCATCAATGGCATCTTCAGCCTATGAAGATGTCAATGCAGTGCAAGGTTATGGACGCATCGATAGCGAAAATCATGCTATTTATAAAAAACAAGCTTTTGCTGTTGTAACGCGTGAGATCCAATCACTTTTAAAATTGGTAAAAATCGAGTACTCAGGGAGTATTCGGGTCATCCCAAGGAAAGCAGAAATGCAAAATAAAACTCTTGCTTGCTTGATAAAAGATTCCTCTCTTTTTGGGTTTTCTTTTACATATGTAATTTTTTTTTTTAATAGGGTAATGACACAACAGATAATTTACGAAGAAGAGCAGAAAAGTGAGAAAAGAAACTAAGTGCTCTACTCTTCCAACTCACTCCAAGTACGGGTGACTTGGAGTAACGGAAGGGTAGAGACACTAAAACAAACCAAAAAGCCAAAAATGTAGAAGAATTCTTTTATAGAACTGAAATATGAATTACAAAAACTGGAGAGCTCACAAGTGGGAGGGATTCCACACTTGTAATCTTCACGAGTTCAACTAGCTAATGCAACAAAAAATGAAACAAAAGCTAAAGCTAAAAGAAAGGTAGAAGGCTTAGTAGATGAAGATGCAGCCACTACAGAACCCTCACTCCCACTCCGGTTGCCCCGAAGTTGAAGAGTGCTCCTTCTTCTGAACATCCTCTTCCTGGCACCCTGGATGGAGTGCCTATGCACCTCCTGGGTGGACGTCTACCACCCTTTTGCTCCTCCTCTACCTACCCATCCCCTTGTAATGTGACCTTCTTGGCTTGGCACAAAAGGGAAGGGAAGAGGAAGAAGGCACCAAGGAGGTAGGGTTACCTATACCAAGGTGTATAGGTAGATTTGCTAAGGAAATTATGTAACCAAGGGTATATTTTTTGGTGGTAGAATAGGGGTATACATAGGTGTGGAGAGGAGGGGGTTGGTGTAGGATTAAATGGAGGGTTGGGATTAGCTTTTGGAGGGTGGTTAAGGGATCAATGGTTATGGATGGATGGCGCCAACATAAAGGGTGCATAGGGTGGTGGTTAAGGGTGGATTGGTGGCCATCCATGGTGGTAATACACTACCATGTTGGTGCCAAAATGGCATGTGGTATATGGAGGATTAGGATGGCTTGATTTGGTGGAAGTTATGGAATGGAGGGTGGATATATGTCGACGGCATATGGAAGGGTGTGGGTAGATGTGGTTAATGGCGTGGAGTTAGGTGTGGTTGTGGGTTAAGGAGTGGCGCCACTTTGGATGGTGGTGATGGATTTCTAAGGTGGATGAAGGGTGGAGATGTAAGGCTTAATTGGTGCCAAGAATTGGTGGAGTTGCATGGGTTTTTGGCGCCACTTTTAGGGTACTTAAGGAGGTGGTTATGTGGTGGAGGGATGCCATAAAATGGCACCAACTTGAAGAGATGTGAAGGTTGTGATGGTTTTGCTTTTTTGGTGCCAAGAGGGAAGAAGGTGATAAGAGTTATGGATGGGCATGGTGGATCTATGCTAAGCTACCTAAGCTAGCTTAGTTAGTAGATGAGTGGGGGAGGAGGTAGGGTTAGCTTAGCTAGTTAAGCTAGCTTAGCTACTATGGTTTAGCTGGAGGAAGGTAGCTAGGAGCTAACTGGAGTTGCATGGAGCTTTAGGAAGTTGATGATGAGTTGCAAGCAAGTTGAGCAACTAGCTTAGCTAGCTAATTCTTTTGCTAACAGCCAAGCTAAGTAGTAGGAGCTAAGTTGAGTTGTCTTCAACTAGGCTGGAGCTAAGCTGAACCTGCTAGTCTTGAAGACTCCATATCTAGCTTCAGACATTAGTTGTCAACTAGTAGCTAAGCTAGAAAGAGTTCAGCTACCATGAACAGAGTAGAGCTAGAAGGAGCTGAAATGGAGCTGAGGTCAACTATTTTGAGCTAGCATGAGCTCCCATTCAGTTAAGGTGAACTGAATGGAGCTAAGATGAGCTAACCACAACTAGGTTGAGCAAGAATTGAGCTAAGTCTAATAAGTTGAGCTAGCTTGAGCTAACATCTAGCTAAAATGAGCTGAATGGAGCTGAAATGAACTAGCCTCAACTAAGTGGAGATGGAATCCAGCTGTGATTAGCTAGATTCAACTAGGATCCAACTGAATTTGGCCTTCTTCTTCATCTTCTGCTTTCCAAAGTGCCAGGGTTTGTGAGATCTACCTCTTTGCTTATCCCTGACACTCAAATAAACACATTAAAAAGACAAAAATATGCAATGCATGCCTAACCTAGGAGAATGCTTAAATGCATCCCAGAAACTCGATTGCGGAGTTAAAACCCTAAGAGTTAGGTCTGTTTTAGAGCATAATAATAATGATAAATTGGTGTTTATCATGTATCAACCCCTTTTCAGAAACATAGAACCCTGGATGGCACTAGTATCCAAACTTTTCATGGGCTGGAAAAAATTGACAACCTAACCTTGCTATTCAGCAATAGCAACACTCCAAACTCCATGGAACTTAAGCACCGACATATCAGAGACAACCATAACCTCAACAGCAGTAGTCAACTCGATTGACATACAACTAACCCAACCAGGAGACTATCCCTGGTCCTCCATGGCAAGCTAATCCAGTGGAGAACCTGACCAAGGCTTTACTACACATGGTTAACAAGTATCAAGCCGTGGCATCTCAAAGACAAAATATGAAACCACATATCAATTGACTTTGATAAGAAACCAGAGCACATGGGACTCTATCATTGATAATTTCATATTTATTTACCTTAATTAATTCCTAACTAATGTTAGTGTTAGGGTAATTTAGGTTAGAATGCATTTATATAGGCTAGATTAGTCATCTAGTGCATTATGTAAATAATGCATAAGTTTGGTTTTTTATGCAATATTCCCTTATCTATATCTGGTTCCTTGATGTTCTTATTCATATGTGTGTAGGAGACAAGCATCAAGCTAATTGGACCTGGGTTACAATTGAGCTCACTTAGAAGAGAAGGCTGAGTCAAGTTGGTGAACCAATTTGATAACCCAATTAGCCTTAAACCCTAGCCTATTTAGGAGCCTAATTTTCCTAGATCCAAACCCTATCACCTAACCTAATTAACCAACCCAATTGGCTAGCCATGAGCCTTGATTTTTAACCTAAAGTGGCTAGCCAAACTAGGTCTTCTTCTTACTAGAAAACCCTAAAACCTAAACCTAATCTAATCCTTGTTGGTGCTAGAGCACCACGATCATTTGTTTTGATGATAACAAAACACGTGTTATTTAACATTTGCACTTGGAGTCCTAGATTTCAGGTCAATTGCAAATGTAGACGTCATTAGACGGAATTCGAGCTCGCATCCAGGACGGATTGGAGGAGCTTGATGGAGAACAGAGGAGGTTCGCAAGGAGCGATAGATTGAAGATGGAAGGACAAGAAGAATAGGATAGAACTCTATTTATTCCTTTCATGTACTTTTGTCGTTATTTTCTTGCTCTTTATTTCCTTAGAACATTATGTTAAAGAGCCTCAAAGTACCCTAACAGTAGTCCTAGGAACACCCGCACAACTCTAGGATACTTAGGTTTTCTGTAAAGAACTTAGAAAACCAATATAGGGTTCAAACAGAATTTCTAGACGTCTAATTCCCAAATCAACCGTTAGATAATGTGTTTTAAGACGTCTGACTATTGATTCAAACGTCTGATAACATTTAGGCTGGACATAGTTAGTTCTGTCTGATGAAATCAGACGTCCAGACCTTAGACCAGACGTCTTAAGAGACGTCTGATGACTTTGTCAAACGTCCAATTAGTGGACTATTGGCTCTCTTAGCATACACTCAAGGATATGACCATTAGAGCCTTATCAGACGTCCTTAAGCCCTTCCAGACATCTGATAATTGACCGTTTTGCCTCGACTGACCCGAAAATCTCTTCTCAGAGATTTTCTAGCCGTTGCAAATCCATTCCCATGAAAAAGTAGGTTTCCAGATGTCCAGACATAGTGCCAGACGTCCTGTATGTCGTCTGATGGACTTGCGCTAGAACCCTGTTTAGATCTGATTCAAGTCAGGAAGAGACCCGCCGAAAATCAGACGTCTGACCTTATTTTCAGACGTCTTAAAGTGGTCTTCCATACGTCTGATGCTAGAATTAGACGTCTGATTACCCTGTCAATGCAATGATTGTTCCTGATTTCGGGCTGATTCACTTGGGCTTTGCATCCAACGGCTATGGAAGCTTTTCCAAGCCTTCCAAAGCCTTCTTAAGGCCTCTATAAATAGAGGGGAGCCTTTACACACCTAGATACGCAAGACACACATCTTGCAATACACTTTCGAACCATTTTGTGTCTCTCTTTCTCTATAAGCTCTAGTTCTACATCTAGAGAGCATCAAGTTGTTTTGCGCACCCGCTCTCCCGCCATAGTTCACGAGAGCAACGTTGCGCCATCGCGTGGCTCACGCACCCGCATCATCGACTCGACGCACTCCTTGCAAAGGGGAGTTTCTTAATTCCTATAGAAGCTTAGGCTTAAAATTACTTTGTTGGCTCTATCGGATTATTTGTTATTTTATTTTTGTTATTTGGTTGGGTATTCGCTTTGCGAATTCCTGTCTCCTTCGTGGGACAAAATCCTTCTCATGAAGAGAAGGGGTTGAGGAACGCTACCCTCGCACTTGTAGCGTGGTTGTAATTGAGGTTGAATCACCCTCGTTTAAAGTGATTCGTTTAGTGGATTCGATCAACTTGGTTGATCGGAAAATCCTAACTCGAGAGGGTTAGGTGGTGGTTTTCACCCAATTTGGGTTTCCACCTAAAAATATTTGTGTACTCGTGTGATTGAATTTTTTGTGAGATTGTTTATATTCTATTCCGCAATTTATTACGTCACCCCTCCTGGTAGGGACGATTCCACAATTGGTATCAGAGCAGGTCTTGCTGTTTTGGCGTAATAACCAAGCAAGAAGATCTATGGAGGGGAGCAGTTCCACGGGCAGGATTTCCGTGGGGTAGTCCACCGTCCGACCACCTTATTTCGACAGAAGAAACTACCCCTACTGGAAGTTGCGGATGAGGACGTGGCTTCAAGCCACCGATTTCACAATTTGGGCCAGGTGCGAGACCCCCTTCGACATCGCAGAAAAACCCACCGGAGGATACTCGCAGCAGCAGATTCGTGAGCTCTTTTTAAATGCAAAGATCATGAATGCCCTTTACTGCGCACTTAGCTCGGAGGAGTTCAATAGAATCTCGCAATGCGCCACCGCATACTAGATCTGGCACACACTTGAGGTAACTCATGAAGGTACCTCTAAGGTAAAAACTTCTAAACTAAATTTACTTTCACAAGAGTTTGAGGCTTTTTCCATGAAATCTAACGAATCCTTAAGTGAGATAAACACTAGGTTCACTCTCATTGTAAATAACTTGAAAGCATTAGGGAAGACTTTCATCAAGGGGGAGCTTCAAGGGAAGCTTCTTCGTTCCCTTGGATCGAAGTGGGAATAGAAAGTCACCGCCATCGAGGAGGCGAATGAAGTGGAGGAGCTCAACATGGAAGATCTCCTAGGCAATCTAATGGCCTACAAGACTAAGTTGAAGCAGAAGAAGAAGGATACACCGGAGCCTAAACCAAAGAAGACTCTCGCCTTCAAAGTTGCATCGGATAGCGAGGTAAGTTCCGACGACGAAGACTTTAAATTTTTACTTAAAAAGTTTTCCAAGTTGTGTAGAGAATTGAAGAAGAAGGAGAAGGAGAGCCCAAGACATTGCTATCACTGCAACGAGAAAGGACACCTACGACCAAAGTGCCCTCTTCTCAAAAAGGAGAAGAAGAAGGAAAAGGAAAAGAGATCTAAGAAGAAGGCGTTCCAAGCCACTTGGGATGATTCCAGCTCGGAGGAAGAAGAAGAAGAAAAGTCCATAGAAGAAGAAACCGCTTGCTTCGGTTTCATGGCCAGAGGAAGCGACAGCGAAAGCGGAAGCGACTTAGACAACGAGGTAAGTTACGACTTACAAGAAGCTTTTAATGAACTTTTTGAAGTTAGTAAAGCACTTAAGATAGAAAATAAAAGCATGAAAAAGAATCTTAGTTTTCTTAGAAGTGAAAATGATAGGTTAGAAATAAAACTTAAGGATCTAGAAGCTAGTCCTAAAAATGATAACCTATTATTAGAAAATCATAACCTCATCAATAAAAATAATAAATTGATTGAGGAAAATGTTAGTCTAAAAATAGAAAATTTTGATTTAAAGACTAAGATGAGTATTATAGAAAATGAACTTGCATGTCTTAGGGAGAAATCAAATAAATTGATAAATAGGGTAGATAACCTATATAGCCCTAAGGTTGAGATAGGATCTCCGTCAAGGAGACCCGCTAACAGATCTGGATCCAAGCTCACTTGGATATCGAAGGAAAATTTGGAATCTTGTTTTGTAGGGTTCAGAGATAACTACAACACGAAGGACTGGACCTACAAGCTCAAGGCTGGTCAACTCAAGTTGGGAGAACCAAGGAGTAGACCAAGGAGGAGAACAAGAAGACCGACGAGACGGCAAACAAACGATGAACCCGCCGCACGTCGACCACCAGACTGGAGACCGACGCCAATGCCCAGGCCTCCAAGCTACAGATAGGAGCCCCATCCGATGTGGCATCCACCACCACCATTCGGGCCATTTTATTGGCCATGGTAGGTGAGGTAAAAATCATTTACCCTATCTTTTTATCATAAGCATTTAGATAGGGGGAGCAAAAAATTATAAGCTAATTGTCAATTTTTAAGGGGGAAATATAAGGTAGCTAAATTTCCTTTAGAAAGAGGGAGAAAAATAATAGCTATCTTGTTGTTATAAAAAAAGAGGGGGAGGAATTACCTTTGTTAAAAGAAATTTATAAAAGAGCATGTTTTAAGGGGGAGTTATAGAAAATTTAAAATCAATCAAACCTTTTTGATAATGTCAAAAAGGGGGAGGATTTTTTGCATTAGTATTTATGATTTTGTCATCATCAAAAAGGGGGAGATTGTTGGTGCTAGAGCACCACGATCATTTGTTTTGATGATAACAAAACACATGTTATTTAACATTTGCACTTGGAATCTTAGATTTCAGGTCAATTGCAAATGTAGACGTGATTAGACGGAATTCGAGTTCTCATCCAGGACGGATTGGTGGAGCTTGATGGAGAACAGAGGGGATTCACGAGGAGCGATAGATTGAAGATGGAAGGACAAGAAGAATAGGATAGAACTCTATTTATTCCTTTCATGTACTTTTGTCGTTATTTTCTTGCTCTTTATTTCCTTAGAACATTATGTTAAAGAGCCTCAAAGTACCCTAACAGTAGTCCTAGGAACACCCGCACAACCCTAGGATACTTAGGTTTTCTGTAGAGAACTTAGCAAACCAATATAGGGTTCAAACAGATTTCCAGACGTCTAATTCCCAAATCAGACGTCAGATAATGTGTTTTAAGACGTCTGACTGTTGATTCAGACGTCTGATAACATTTAGGCTGGACATAGTTAGTTCTGTCTGACGAAATCAGACGTCCAGACCTTAGACCAGACGTCTTAGGAGACGTCTGATGACTTTGTCAAACGTCCAATTAGTGGACCGTTGGCTCTCTTAGCATACACTCAAGGATATGACCGTTAGAGCCTTATCAGACGTCCTTAAGCCCTTCCAGACGTCTGATAATTCACCGTTTTGCCTCGACTGACCCGAAAATCTCTTCTCAGAGATTTTCTAGCCGTTGCAAATCCATGCCCACGAAAAAGTAGGTTTCCAGACATCCAGACATAGTGCCAGACGTCCTGTATGTTGTCTGATGGACTTGCGCTAGAACCCTATTTAGATTTGATTCAAGTCAGGAAGAGACCCGCCCAAAATCAGATGTCTAACCTTATTTTCAGACATCTTAAAGTGGTCTTCCAGACGTCTGATGCTAGAATTAGACGTCTGATTACCCTATCAGTGCAATGATTGTTCCTGATTTCGGGCTGATTCACTTGGGCTTTGCATCCAACGGCTATGGAAGCTTTTCCAAGCCTTCCAGAGCCTTCCTAAGGCCTATATAAATAGAGGGGAGCCTTCCTAGATACACAAGACACACACCTTGCAATACACTTTCAAACCATTTTGTGTCTCTCTTGCTCTCTAAGCTCTAGTTCTACATCTAGAGAGCATCAAGTTGTTTTGTACACCCGCTCTCCCGCCATAGTTCATGAGAGCAACGTTGCGCCATCGTGTGGCTCACGCACCCGCGTCATCGACTCGACGCACTCCTTGCAAAGGGGAGTTTCTTAATTCCTATAGAAGCTTAGGTTTAAAATTACTTTGTTGGCTCTATAGGATTTTTTGTTATTTTATCTTTGTTATTTGGTTGGGTATTCGCTTTGCGAATTCCCGTCTCTTTCGTGGGACAAAATCCTTCTCGTGAAGAGAAGGGGTTGAGGAATGCTACCCTCGCACTTGTAGCGTGGTTGTAATTGAGGTTGAATCACCCTCGTTTAAAGTGATTCATTTAGTGGATTTGATCAACTTGGTTGATCGGAAAATCCTAACTCGAGAGGGTTAGGTGGTGGTTTTCACCCGGTTTAGGTTTCCACCTAAAAATATTTGTGTACTCGTGTGATTGAATTTTTTGTGAGATTGTTTATATTCTATTCCGCAATTTATTACGTCACCCCTCCTGGTAGGGACGATTCCACAATCCTCTCCCAACACCTCTACTTAGCCACCACCTTCATCCTCCTATCCCCTTTTTTTGGCCAGCCATAGCTAAACCTAAAAG
Source organism: Thalassia testudinum (assembly GCA_037157565.1). Taxonomy (NCBI): domain Eukaryota; kingdom Viridiplantae; phylum Streptophyta; class Magnoliopsida; order Alismatales; family Hydrocharitaceae; genus Thalassia; species Thalassia testudinum. Next base: position 1,335,772 of record JAZHRO010000016.1, read on the forward strand.
CCCTTATAGGGCCAGCCACCATACCCTTAATCTTAGCTCCCAAGGCCACTTATCCATTACATAAACTTAGAACTTATCCCTACCAACAACCTAAAGTAGGTGTCACCTATCTTTACCTAAACCCTCTACCTTGCCACCACCTTAAAGCCTCCAAAAAGCATAAAGTGGTAGAACATACACATTGGAGCATATTTCTTTGTGCCCAACCAACTTAGGTAATCAAATTCATACAACATTAGCCCACATCTCCTCCCTTCATTCCAAGTCCAAAGGTCCTCCTTCAACCTACTATAGTTGTCCCCCTTAGATTAAATCTAGGCCATCCACCTTAGCAACCGAAAGCCTTTTAGATCAACCAATAGGAAGCCTTCTCTCCTCCTACATAAACACATAGTCATTCCCCCATGAGAAGTTAATTCTTCCACTTCCAAAAAATTCACCAACTAGAACTCTAGCCTCTCCTCTACCTCATGCCCTCTCCTTAGAGGTTCTTGGATGCACCTTCGCATCTACTACTACAACTCTACTCCAAACATCATCTTCTACTCCATTAGATTCTAGTTTTTCAATCATAGTTCTAATTGTAGTTAGATTCATTTCTAAACATTCTATTAGTTGCAATCCTTTCTCTACTTGTTACAAACTTTGATTTGCAATAAAAGTGCTAGTTATTTTTCTATCCTCTACTTGTCTTCAAGTAATTAGTTTATTTCTAGTAATTGTTCTAGTTGATAGTATTTCCTATTAATAGTTCTAGTTGATTCTGCTTTAGTTCTAATTACTATATTTCATCTTGATTTTGCATCTAGCCTATTTATATATTCCATAGACCTTAAGAAAGAGAATTAGTCCATCTACCTCCTTGTGAATGACTCAGACCCCATTTTGAAAATGTCACTTTCATTATTTTTGAGTTTGATTTGAATAAAAATTTAAGAGTTTCTACGCGCATTTATTACGACGAACACACTTTTGTGCATCTATTTCGGAAGTAGAACACTTTTTGGCATTGTTGCTGGGGAGGCACACAACTATTTTACCTTTGATCTCTTTCTTTTCTATTGCATTAGATCTAATTCGCCTTTCTCTGCTGATTGCTTTGTGTGCAAGAAAGGCACGGTCACATGAATTTGGTACATAAAGCGATTTCGGAGTAAGGTGCTAGTGAAGATCATTAGGTAACTTCTCTACATCTTAGCATTAGGTTTGATTTTGAATCTTACAATTATTTGCATTTAGATTAGTCACACAAAAAAAAGTCTTTTATCCTTTGGGACTTGTGCTTCAAGATCTTATCTCTACAAAACTAAATTCATATTGGATTTCAATTCACATTTTAAAATTTTATTCCAAATAATTGGTTAGTCCAAAAATTCTGAAATGTTTATTATTTGATCCCCTTAAAATCAGAAACCAACCCACCAATTTGCACACAAAATTTCTTTCTATATTGTTCTGTAAAAATCATTTACTATCGATGAGTTTTTCTAAAAACTCATTGCTAAAGATTTGGCTTCCCAGATTTTTCATGATTTTTATACAACTCCAAATTGGGTGAACTTTGTTGCATTGGTTTTCTAATCAATATCTAGTTTCAGGAAAGAAATTGGTATAATTTTTTGAAACTCATACCATAACAGGTTTTGAAAAGTGCTAGATAGGGGTCTATTTTGTTTGATTTTCTATCCTAATTTGAAAAATCCTTATAAAATATTTTTTAGGCCTCCAAAAATTTTGAAAAAAAATATATTGTGTGTACCTAATCAAGTAGTGTTTGTGAAACTATAGTTGTGCTATTTCGACCGCACACTTCATCCATTTCTAAAATTGAATCATCTAGAAGTTGCTACTTAGGGTGCCCTGTTAGGCTTGCCAAATTCACTCTCTATATCTAAAGGAAAAAGATTGAGGTATCGTGCTTGCAAAACTATCTGTCCACTCGAAACTTGTTTGAAATGACCTTATAAGTGCAACCCTAAAATTGGACTTAAATATACTTAAACCATAAAAGCAACATCACTAAATAAATATCGTTTATGGACCCTTGTATTGGCATGCACACACATTTGAATTGATTTAATTGGGCACCCACCCCTTTAATGTCCATCACTTAATTCTGTGCACTCTAAATCCCAAGCCCTAATTAAATTGATAGATGCACCAACTAGGTTGGATTTTATCTCTAAATTAAGCTAGACTTGGTTGATTTAATCTGAGGCCTCATCTATTTGGACCAACTGGTGACAAGAAAGGTCGATTCGGTAATCGCATTAACCCCTAGTGGTATCTCATCATGCGAGGTATCTTAGGGGCTCCCACCCTTCTGGCTAGTAAAATAATTCAAGAGTTAGATAAGTTTGCTAGGGCTAGTAAAATTTAGACTAGGTCTAGTAGGTGCAACATTTTAGAGCTAGATTTGATTGCTCGATTGTGCACAAACTTCTCTCTCCTATCCTCCTTGCATCTCTGATGTTCTTTCAAGTGTCTACACGGAATTAGATCATAAAACCAACGCTTGGTACCACCTCTGCGGAGAGAGACAAGGAGGAAATTGATTATTGATGAGTCCAATTCTACATTTGACTCGAAATTTGACATTGATTTGATGGTTGATCAAGACAACCAAAATCGACCCTCGATTGAGATGGATCAGTAAGCCCAAATCCAAAATCTCCAACTTCAACTAAATCAATTCTAAGAGAATCATCGAACCCAAATGCAAGAGCTGCTTAAAATTCTCCAAATCCAAAATTTGCAAGCTAGACCCTTGAGGGAATTTTACAACCTCACCCAGTATAGACATGAACCTTATGTTTGTAATTTTTGATGGAGGGGGTGAGATTTGCGGTATGAAAATAAGATGCAGAAATAATATGTAAACAATCACACGAATGGCAATCTCATATGCACACAATGATTTTTAGGTGGAAACCCAAACTCAGGTAAAAACCACCACCTAAACCTCTCGGTTTAGGATTTTCCGGATCGACCTAGTTGATTAAATCCGCTAACCGAGTCACTTAAACGAGGGTGACTCAACCTCTTACAACCATGCTACTTTGAACGAGGGTAGCATATCTCCAATCCCCTTTTCTTCACAAAGAGTATTTTGTCTCTTGAATGAGATGAGAATTCACAAAGCGAATACCCAACCACAAAAGAAAAGATAAAAACAACCTATATAGCCCAAATGGGTAAATGAACTTAGCTACAATAGGAGAAAAGATCTTCCCTAAATCGGAAGTGATTCGTCGTGAATTCGGTAGAGTATCGGAGCTTTCAGATTTGTTGAATAGGACTTGGAGAGTAAGAACTCCTTTCTACCTCTTCTTTTACACAAATATGGTGGAAAGTATTCTATCAAGGTGTATTTAATAAAGGAAGGGTCCTCCTCTATTTTTAGAGTCCTTAAGAAGGGTTTCGAAGGCCTTTGAAGGCTTCCATAGCCGTTGGAAGCAAATCCAAAGCAAATCAGGCTAAAATTATGGTCATTTATGATTCTAATAGGATTATCAGACGTCTGGGTTTAAGATTAGACGTCTGGACCTTCGTCTAATCTAGAGATTGGTCATATGATGTAGAAGGGTTGATCATCTAGACGGTGTTGGATCAAGATGGACGTCTAATGTGCATACATCTGATTAACCTAAAATGTCTATTAATGCATGTTCTTAGTGTCACATTAGCATCATACATTATAAATAGTGCATAACATGCATAATCATGCATTTAGATCAAGTTGTATAAATTGTATAGTAATTGTCTCCTTTTTATGGTCAGGGACAGGGCAACTTTTTATCAGGGCCTCGGATCAAAGATCCAACTATACAGAACTGATCAGGGCGATGATTAGAGTTCAACGACTCCAAGATCCCCTAATCGGACATCCGTAGCACTAGATAGAAACTAAGGAATCTTAAAGAGCAAGGGCCAAGATGGTGTTAATCTGCACCTTAGACGACAAATCCGACCACACGGATGGGTTCAGATCGACGATCGCAACCTAACGACGTGAAAATTGATCCAATTCGACACCCGTGGCACCATCTATATCACTCATAAGATGGATGTTGAAGTGACGGGTTACTACGCTATCAAATTCAATTTTGAAAACCTGTCGTTGTAGTTTGAATAGCGAAGACCTCGTGTTCAATAAATAAAATTTATATCGGAATAGAAATCCCGAGTCGAACTCAGGGAGGCTACGTCGATCTAAATTCGTAATTATATTTTTTTTCATGTTTTTGTTGAAAAGCGGAGTAATTACATTGAAGCACTATAAACAATCAGAATAAGAGAGAGAGAAAACACTCACTTGATTCTTCAAAATGTTTATACAATTAAGCAAGTGAGAAATTACACTAGAAAGCAGGAAAACTATTACACTAGAAAGTAGGAAAATTCTATTCTAGAAAGCAAGAAAAAAGAATGGGAGTGAGAAGTTATCCTCCTCGACGATCGCTTGGAGAATGAGTCGGACGAGACGATGCCTGGAAGACAAAGAACGGAGCAGGAAGAAGGAGGTCGAGGCAGGAAGAACAAGAATGAGGCAGCATGTTGTCGTCATCGTAGGATTCGCTTCTGAAATGGGGGTGAAAAATTGACTTTATCTCTTGAGGAGCATCCTGGGTGTGGGACAAGCTTCTCTTGAACGTTGGAGAGGGAGAGAAGAGAAGGAAGGGATGGGAATTTCGTATGGAGGGGGTATCCTTTCATAGTTGCAAGGAGTGAGGGCAATTTGGTCATTACATGTTGAAAATCATTAATTTAGGACCTTTAGTGATGGATAAATCCGTCACTAAAGGCCTGAACGTGGCCTTCGAGGGCAACCCACACGCGCCCGCTCGCTTCCCCCCACTTAACAAGCATCCACGTTCTTCCAATCTCGGTCGTTCGATCGTGAGATCGAACGGCTGAGAGTGCTCCTCGCCGCTCCTCATCCGTGTGCCTCAACGCGTGAGATCTCGTGTCACCTCACCATGTTAGATGGCGCGTTCAGCCGATTGGGCGCGCACAGCCGCTCAATCTCCATCGTGTGGTCGATCGCACCCGCACGCCCACTCCAATAGAGGTGTGAGAGGGCTCGATCCTACGCCTCAATGTTGCGTTCAGGCGCTTGACCAACTCACTGTGGGAGTGTTTTTGTCGAGCGCTTAACTTAAGTGCACGCGCTTCACAGCTATTAGATCTTGATCCAACGGTGGAGAAGCATTGGCACGAGATGCTTCAGCGGATGCGTGCGGCCAACTAGCAGTCGATGGTGCCACGTGGCACCATCTTGGTCGTCCATCTTCTGGGTGATGTAGATGGTGCCATGGGTATCAGATTGAGTCGATTTTCGCATCGTTAGGCAGCGATTGTCGATCTGAATCCATCCGTATGGTCGGATTTGTCGTCTGAAGTGCAGATTAACACCATCTTGGCCCTTGATCTTCTACAATTCCTCGATCTCTATCTGATGCTACAGATATGTGATTAGGGCGATCTTGGAGTCGTTGAACTCCAATTGTCGACCTGATCAGATCAGTATGGTTGGATCTTCGATCTGAGGGCTCGATAAAAAGTCACCCTATCCTTGACCATAAAAGGAGACAATTAACCTCCATTTTATTCAAACTAATCTAAATGCAAGATGATGCATGCTATACAATATTTATAGTATGTAATGCAATTCTATGCTTAAGAACATGCATAAATAGACATTTTATGTAATCTAAACATGTTTACATTACACCCCCATGCCTATCTTTTGCTAGCCCTAGCAAAAACTACATGCTATTTATAAAAGAATTAGGTTGGATTACTTGAGCATAAGTTATTTTCAACATTAAGAAAATTTTTACTTAGGATCTGAACTTTCAAAGACACAACAGCACCCAGGTATCTGCCAAAATGCAGACCGCCTCAAGCACTCCACTTATTCAAAGAAAAATTTCTTTTTCTCTTTTTCTTCTTTTCTAATTTTTTTTGGATTTTTGAGTTTAGGGTTAAAGAGTGGTTTTCTACGGCCATTCAACTCATCCAAGATTTGATGAGAGTCATAAGTTCTAAGCATCTTATTGTGAATGTGTTAGACTCATTGATCGATAATTAGAACAGACTTCGGATTTCTACAGCTCTAGGTGACCTTAAAAAGAGAGTTCTGCCTAAAGGTGTATCTTTACGACCGGTATCTTTCTCCTTACTTTTATTTTTATGGGGTCAACACAAGGGTGAATCCAGTGTATATCTCCCCAGTTTATTCTACTTCTCCACTTCTTCCTAAGAGTTTTGGGAATTTTAAGTGCATTTCTTAAGCTGGGTTCTGGACAACCAGTCGATGAGCTGTTACCAATGACAACTTGCCAGCCATACTCGTGCGGTGAAGTGTGGCCTTTTGCTTTCTTCTCTTTTTTTTCTTTTCTCTTTTTTTTTCCTTTCTTTTTGACTTTTTTTTTTTTAAAGTAGGTGGCTTCCCTAGTCTAAGATTTACCTAAAGGTAGTAAAAAGAGAATGGTCCAGTGACTGGGCTCTTGACAACCTACCTATGGGCTGTTGCTCACGATAACTTGATAGCCATATCACCGTAGAAGGTTCATTAGCTACCCAATTTTCGTTAAAATCATCGATCAACAAGTCAGTGAAAAGAAAGTGTGTAAATGCTTTAGACTTATAGTTCCCTCAAATCAGAGGGTGGGTTGATAAGTCATGTACTTATCACCCAAACTTATTTAATCAAATTACAATAGAATTAAGATGGCGAGGACTCAAAAAATAAATCCACATTTTAGTGGATACACGGGCCGATTAAGTCCAAAGACCTGAAGGGTCTTTGTGTTCAGATCCTAATGTAATATTTCCTAAGATTGAAAAGTCCTAATGTCCAAGTATTCCTTCCTAATTCAATTTTTTTTTTATGTATATATAAGAAGAGAAATATAATTTACAAGAATTTCACAAAGCTGACAAAATGATTAAAAAATAAATCCACCCCCATGCCTAGCTGATGCAATGTCCACATTGAGAAAAAGAGACATGAAAGAAAGGGTAGAATATGAAAGATATCACCTGAATATGAAGCTCAGGACAGCTTTGTGTCATATATACAACTTCTAAGTTTAATGTCGTTAGCTAGGCGAAGTCTAGCCAAAGAAGTCACAATATGGCTAGAGCAACCGTGTCTGATACAGGTTCTGGAAGAGTACGGTCAATAATAGGCTTCAGACTTGACTGTTGACTTTAAATGTGTTACCCATCTTTGGGTCAGAGATCTAAACGGCTCCATTTGGAAAAATTTGATCGATAATGAATGGGTTGTTCCATTTTGATCTAAGTTTGCCGAGAAAGAGCTTAAGTCGAGAATCGAATAACCAGACCTTCTAGTTTAGCTTAAAGCTCTTATGGGAAATCAATTGATCATGTAGAGCTTTGGTCCAAGCCTTGTAGATCTTGGCATTCTCGTATGCATCATTTCTAAGCTCTTCTAACTTAGATAGTTGGAGTTTCTTGGTCTTCGCAGCTAAATTCAGATCTAAATTGCATTGCTTGATTGCCCAAAATGCCCTATGTTCAATCTCTATGGGTGAATGACACACCTTTCCATACACCAAATGAAACAGAGACATGCCGATGGGCATTTTATATGCCGTACGGTAGGCCCAAAGAGTGTCCTCAAGCTTTTGAGTCTAGTCCTTATGATCAGGCCTAATCGTTTTCTGCAGAATATTCTTGATCTCCCGATTGGAGATCTCGGCCTGTCCATTCGTTTGGGGATGATAAGGTGTGGAAATTCGGTGATTAACCCCGTATTTAGCTAGCAAATTATGGAACTGGGCATTAGTAAAATGAGTGCCACCATCACTGATGATGGCTCTCGGAATTTCAAACCTGCTGAAGATGTGTTTCTTGACAAAATCGATGACCACCTTGTGTTCATTGGTTCAGGTGGGAATCGCCTCAATCCATTTGGACACATAATCAACAGTGACAAGAATGTACTAATGTCCAAATAAAGGGAGAAAGGGTCCCATGAAGTCAATGCCCCAAACATCGAAGATTTCGACAGGAAGAATTGGGTTTAGGGGCATCATATCTCACTTAGTTATGCTCTTGAGTGCTTGACATCGGGAACATGACCTTGAGAAATCCTAGGAATCCTTAAATAAAAATGGCCAATAGAATCCAGATTGCAAAATCTTTGCAGCTGTCTTTTTCCTGGAGAAATGTCCACCACATGCAGATGCATGGCAGAACTCGAGTATACTATTGAATTCATTCTCTGGAACACATCGGCGAATAATTTGATCAGAGTCGATGTGGTACAGTTCAAGGTCCTCCCAGAAGTAGTATTTGGCCTCAGATTTGAGTCTATCCCGTTGTTGCTTGGTCCAATCCTGGGGGATTTGACCAACGGACAAATAATTAACAATGTCAGTGATGTAAACACATTTACACTACTTAAGATGTCTATTTATGCATGTTATTAAGCATAGGATTGCATTTCATGATATAAATATTGCATAACATGCATCATCTTGCATTTAGAGTAGTTTGAATAAAATGGAGGTTAATTGTCTCCTTTTATGTGCTTGGACAGGGAAAACATTTTATCGGGGCCTCGGATCAAAGATCCAACCATATGGATGTGATCAGGGCGACGATTGGAGTTCAACGACTCCAAGATTGCCCTAATCAGGCATCCGTAGCATCAGATAGTGACCGGGGAACCCTAGAAGATCAAGGGCCAGGATGGTGTAAATCGACACTTCAGATGAAAAATCCGACCACATGGATGAATTCGGATCGACGATCGCAGCCCAATGACACAAAAAATCGAGTCAATCCGACATCCGTGGCACCATCTACAACTTCCAGAAGATGGACGGCCAAGATGGCGCCACGTGGTGCCATCTCGGCCGCCCAAACGGCCGCTTACATTCTATGAAGCCCCGCACCCGCTCGCTCTCCGCCGTTGGATCTTGATCCAACGGCTGTGGTCAGCCACACCTAAAAGCGTTCGCTCGAGCATCCGCGCCCTGTAGCGCAGCGGTTGAGCGCGCTTACGCGAGCGGCGGGCGCGGGTTTGAGCCGCAGCATAGGGCTGGAAGGCGTGGGCGATTGAGCGTGGGCGGGCGTTAGATCTTGATCGGATGGCCGCGTGTGCCCGATAGCGTTCACGCGCGATTGAACGCGCGGCATCACGCAGCATCGTATGCGCGGTAGGGCGCGCAACGCAACGGTTGAAGGCGTGACTTAAGCCGTCTGATCTCGCCATCGGACGGCTGAGGCTCAGCGGACGTGCGGAGGTGTTGCGCGCGCGAGCAGGCGAGCAGGGGCGTGCGAGCCGCCCATGACGCCCACGAAGGAGGCTTTAGTGACAGATTTATCCGTCACTAAAGACCCCTCATTTATTATTTTAAAGTTGTAATGCCCATTTTGCCCCCACTCCTTGCAACTATAAAAGGAGACCCCTCCATACGAAGTTCTCATCCCTTCCTTCTCTTCTTTACCCCTCCAAAGCTCAAGAGAAGCTTATCCCACACCCAGGATGCTTCTCGCGAGATAAAGTCTAAATTTTCGTCCCCCTTCGGAAGTGGATCCCGCGACGACGACAGCATGCTGCTCCATTCCCGTTCTTCTGCTTCGTCCTCCTTCGTCTTGCTTCGTTCTCCTTCGTCCAAGCGTCGTCCCGTTCGGCTTGTCCTCCAAGCGACCGTCGAGGAGGATTTCTCTCTCCCTATTCTTTTTACTGCTTTCTAGTATAGATTTGCTACTTTCTAGTGTAGTTTTGCTCGTCCTCCAAGCAATCGTCGAGGAGGACATTTCTCCCTCCATTCTTTTAATGCTTTCTAGAGTAAATTTATCACTTTCTAGAGTAAATGTTTTATGCTTTGTAGTTGTAAGAGTGAAATGAACAATCTCCTTAATGATAAATTCCTTGTTTATTCTACATCTCATTTTGATTTCTCTGTGTAATATTCTCTTTCTCTCTTACTCTCTCTCTTTCTTCTATTTATTGTAAATAATTATATAGTTTTAAATTGAATTATTCTATGACAAATAAAAAGAAACGCGTAGTTTTTAAATCAAATGTCTGCCTCCCTATGTTCGACCCGGAATTTTAATTTCGGTATAAATTTTATTTGTTGAACACGAATTCTTCGCTTTCAAGCTACAATGACAGGTTTTCCAAAATCGAACACGCTAGCGATTCAATTCATGCATTCAATAGTCAGCAAAGCACGGGGTTTAGACACTTGAAACTGCAAGGATAGTTTCGTCCGGAAAAGTATCAGCAATCGAGACGTCCAGATGAGAAGAATAGCTTAGAAGTCTCGACAATTGATCCGTCACCACATGAGACCCTAAGAGATAAGCCCTGAATTTTTCCAAAGCAAATACTACTTCTAGTAATTCCTTTTCAATAACAATGTAATTCCTCTAGGATTCATCTAGAGTTTTACTAGTGTAGTAGATGACAGAGGGCTTCTTGTCCACTTTCTGACCCAAAACAGCCCCGACTGTGTAATCAGAAGCATCGTTCTTGATCTCAAAAGGGGCTATCCAAACCAATGGTTGCAACACCGAAGCACAAGTGACTACCATTTTCAAGAAATCAAATGCCTTACAACATGATTCGTCGAAAACAAACGGCATTTCTTTGGCGAGAAGATTGCTCAGAGGATGAGCAACCTTCGAGAAATCCTTGATGAATCTTCTGTAGAATCCCACATGACCAAGAAATGATCGAATTTGTTTAATAGATGTGGGAGGAGGAAGTTTAGTGATAGCATCAACCTTAGCTTTATCCACTTCAATTCCCTATTCAGAAATTACATGACCCAAGACGATGCCTTCTTGTGTCATGAAATGACTCTTGTCCCAGTGAAGGACCAATCATGTTTTGATGCATCGTTTAAGAATCATTTCAAGATTAGCCAAACAAAAGTCAAATGATTCTCCAAAAATAAAGAAATCATCCATGAAGACTTCCATAAGCTCTCCCACCATGTCAAAGAATATGGCTAACATACACCTTTGAAAAGTCGCAGGTGCATTGCATAAATCGAAAGGCATCCTACGGAAAGCAAAGGTTCCATAGGGACAGGTGAAAGTAGTTTTTTCCTGATCCTCGGGATGGATAGGAACTTGGTTGTATCCCAAGTAGGCATCAAGAAAATAGAAGTACTTCTGCCCGGCTAATCTTTCCAAGATTTGATCAATGAAAGGTTGAGGGAAATGATCCTTTTTCGTGGCCGTGTTTAGCTTCCTGTAATTGATACAAACCCTCCAAGAGGAAGCTGAATGAGTTGAGATAGATTCTCCTCTCTCGTTAGTCACAATGGTAATCCTGGCTTTCTTGGGAACAATCTGCATGGGACTTACCTAGAAACTATCAGAGATCAGATAAATAATTCCTGCATCGAGTCAGTTAATGATTTCCTTTTTTACCACTTCTCGCATATTTAGATTTAATTTCCTTTGCATCTGGCGAGAAGGGCAGTATCCATCTTCTAGTAATATTCTATGATTGCAGTAAGATGGCTCGATCCCCCTAAAGTCATGAATGGTCCAACTAATTGCCTCCTTATCTTCCTTCAGGACCTTGATCAATTTAATCTCCTGCTCCTTTGTTAATTTAGCACTGATAATCACATGGAGCATCTTCTGTGGTCCTAAAAATTGATTTTTCAAATTCTCAGGCAATAGTTTCAGTTCAAGCTGGGGTGGGTTGATGATTGAAGGTAAGGAAGATGCTGATGACTCATCAAGAGGAAGAGGTTGAGAGTGAACAAAATCAATAACCTCTTCAGAAGATGGCAGGTCTGCCATAGAGGGTTGCGGGTCCAATTCATCATCAAAGGAGGAACTTTCAATTGCAGAAACCATTAAACAAGTTTCAATGTTCACATTATCCTCCTCAAGTTCCTCAATAAATCCACAATCCTCAAATTTATTAATCACCTTAAAAATATCCAATTTCATTCGTTGATCCCCAAAGGCGATTTCCATGCTACTGCTTTCACAGTTAATGTTGCCTTTAGTGGTAGCCAGGAACGGATGCCCCAGAATGATGGGCATGTTCCTTAGATTTTTTGGTACATCCATGTCAAGGACAAGGAAATCTACAGGGAAATAGAAATCCTTAACCTTAACTATAACATCTTCAATAATGCCTCGCGGATTTGTGACCGAATGATCTGCTAATTGCAGCGTTACTGAAGTCGGCTGAAGTTCACCTAATCCAAACTTCTCGTAAAGAGAAGTCGGAATTAGGTTGATGGATGCACCCAGATCCAGAAGTGCTCTATCAAAAGTGTAATCACCGATGACACAAGAAATCAACGGAGCACCTGGATCTCTCTTTTTCTAAGGGAGGTGGTGCAGGATAACAGAACTAGCCTACTCGGAGAGTACCACCTTCCTCGGAATAAATTCTCTCGACATATGCTTTTGTGTACGTAAATCCTTTAAAAATCTCGCGTAAGCCGGTATATGCTTGATAGCATCGAGGAGCGGGATATTGATCTCAACATTCTTAAAAATATTCAAAAGCTCCTCATTGCTATCAACTTCTTCTTTGATTTGATCAAGGTTTCAAGAAAAGGAACATGAGTCAAATCTTTGGAATTAGGTTCCTGAGCCTTGATTTATTCTCCAGAATTCTCCTCTCTCTCCTTAGGTTCTTCAAGATTCGGTAAATCAAAACAGTATGGTTGTGGGTCGTATGTTTGTTTACCACTCCTCAAGGTAACAAAATTTGCGGATGCATAAGAGTTTAGGTATTGGGGAGGGTTAGGAAAGATTGGAGGGGCTTGATTTGCTAAGAATTGTTGATTTGCAGAAGAAGAAGAAGGACCCCGCTCAACCACCTGAGCATGTGCGTGTGGGTCCCTCTGATTTTCGTACCCATGGGCTTGATTGCCCGGATTCAGAATATTTCGTGGGTTGGGTACGGGTTGGGATGGTAGAGATCCGAGTTGACGAGAGTTAGCTATGAGCTTGGTTTACAAGTTGTCTAGCAAGGTTTTCATTTGCTGCATGAGCTGGAGCGTGGATCCTTGCATCTCTACCATTTGTCGGTTCAAATCAGCCTACCCTACGGGTTGATGGGCATTCCAAGCTGGCTAATTGACCTGATATGGGGCAACTGAGTATACACATGATTGATGTAAACATGTTTACACTACTTAAGATGTCTATTTATGCATGTTCTTAAGTATAGGATTGCATTGCATGCTATAAATATTACATAACATGCATCATCTTGCATTTAGAGTAGTTAGAATAAAATGGAGGTTAATTGTCTCCTTTTATGTTCATGGATAGGGAAAACTTTTTATTGAAGCCTCGGATCGAAGATCCAACCGTACAGATGTGATCATGGCGACGATTGGAGTTCATCGACTCCAAGATCGCCTTAATCAGACATCTGTAGCATCAGTTAGTGATCGAGGAACCCTAGAAGATCAAGGGCCAAGATGGTGTGAATCTACACTTCAAAGGACAAATCTGATCACACAGATGGATTCGGATCAACAATCGCAGCCTAACGATGTGAAAATCAACTCAATCCGATAACCATGGCACCATTTACATCAATCAGAAGATGGACGGCTCAGATGGCACCACATGGCGCCATCTCAGCTGTCCAACCGGCCCTCTGGATCGCCGCTGCCTCTCCAAAGAAAATCCGACGTGCGATCTGGGCCGTTGGATCTTGATCCAACGGCCATGAGCACGCGCCGCTCAAATCATCTACGTGACCATTTCCCCTTCGCAGTGTATGGGCGAAGGCTTTATCACAAGCGGGCGGCGCACGTTTGAAACGCGAGAAGCGGGCGAGCGAGCGCAATTGACCGCTCGATCGCGATCGAACGGTCATGCACGCCCAATCCGCCCTACGCGCTATTGCACGCCCACGTGTGACGTGGGATCGTATGCTGCCGGGCGCGCACTGAGTGGGCGAAGGCATGACTTAAGCCGTTCGATCTCACGATCGGACGGCTGAGAGCGGCTGGATGTGTACATGCATTACACGCTCAAGTAAGCAAGCGTGCATGCGTGCGTCGCCCACTACGCCCACATTCGGACCTTTAGCGACGGTTTTATCCGTCACTAAAGGTCCTGAATTAATTTTTTAGAGTTGTAATGACCAAATTGCCCCCACTCTTTGCAACTATAAAAGGAGACCCCCTCTACACGAAATTCTCATCCCTTTCTTCTCTTCTCTCCCTCTCCAAAGCTCAAGAGAAGCTTGTCCCACACCTGGGATGCTTCTCACAGGATAAAGTCAATTTTTCGTCCCCCTTTCGGAAGTGGATCCCGCGACGACGATGACGTGCTGCCCTGTTCCCATTCTTCTTGCTTTGCTCTCCATCCTGCTTCGTCCTCCTTCATCCAGGAGTCAGCTCGTCTGGCTCGTCCTCCAAGCGACCGTCAAGGAGGATATTTCTCTCTCCATTCTTTTAATGCTTTCTAGAGTAGATTTACTACTTTCTAGTGTAATCATTTTCTGCTTTCTAGTCATAATGTTTAGTGAAACAAACAATCTTTTTAATGATGAATTCCATGTTCATTCTACATTTCATTTTGGTTTCTGTTTGTAATATTCTCTCTCTCTCTTACTCTCTCTCTCTTCTATTTATTGTAAATAGTTTGATAGTTCTAATTAATTAATTTACTTCGTGACAAATAAAACAAATGCGAATTTTTTAAATCAAGTGTCCGCCTCCCTATGTTCGACCCAGGATTTCCATTCCGGTATAAATTTTATTTATTGAACACGAGTTCTTCGCTTTCAAACTACAACGACAGATTTTCAAAATCGAACACGTTAGTGCAGCAACCTCGTAACGTTCAACATTTTGGCACCGTTGCTGGGGAGGCGACGCTCTTTGATTTTTTCTCGCATTTTCTAACTTACTAATCATTTACCTCACTTCTCTCCTTATTATGATTGCAGGTACTCTTTTGAGGCGAGCAAAAGCAGTAGATTGGAGTAAAGTGCTGTGGAAGGTTCTGTAAGTTATCCCCCACCTCCCACCCATTAGTTTTCATTTCACGATATAATAACACAAACATCAATCAACCTAGGTGTTCTTATAAACTCTAAGGTTAGATTGTTTGTTGTTTGACACCTACACCTGCCCCAACCTCCACATTAAAAAATAAAAATAAAAAAAAAATCTCACAGAGGTACACAACCTCATCTGATTTTCAAACTCAACCGGTAAACCGATCTTTGGAGCCGATACACACATCCAAACACATAATTGAGTAGAAATCAGATTAGGTAATCACTTGTGTGCCTAATTAAGTGGTGCAACAGGCCAATTGTTTGAGTTGATTGGGCCGTGCCACTTCAATTAAAATCAACTCATCAAGTAGCTGCCACTTAGGTTCAACTATTAGGGATTTACCAGGCACTCCACATTTTTTTTAAGTTTTAAAGGAAAACACCTTCACCTGTACTTTCAAAACCTGGTGTGCCAACAAAACTTTGTTTGAAAATACCTAAAGTTGAATCATAAAAGCTACTAAGCAAGATTTGAACTCTAAAATTCACCGCATCAAAAGTAATCTTGCTTGAAAACCACTGGTTGTGCACGCACACACAAATCAATCAATCATTAAGGGCACAACCCAGATAAAGGGCCCATCACATTCCAAAGCACATTCAAACCTAGCCCTAAATAAAACAGAGTAGACGTTGGCCTTAAGAATTTGACTCGCTCTTCAGAGCCTAGAACGAGATTATTTTTGATTAGTCTGTTTCTACTATTCAATCTGATGTCTAGCTAGGGGAGCAGAATCAAACGATCGTGGCAGGGGGGTACACTAGGAACCGGAGGCGCAAGCCGAAGGAAGAACCTTCTCCCCAGTCCCTCCTTCTAACTGGTTGGATTGAACCGACAGAAGTAGATCAAATTGTTTCTCTATCTCAAGATGGGTTTTGGGAGTCTATAGGTCTTTAGGCTAACCCACTTAAGGACAGGTTTGATTGTTTGTATTGCAGGGCACCTTTCTTCCTCTCGTCTCTCATGAATCCTTCCACATATTACATGCATTCCCGCTCTTTCCCTCCTATTTTGAATTATCCTCAACATGATGATTATTCCAACTCGTACTGCAATCAACCATCAGTTAGTTGGGATAACTCAGATTGGGGATACTGTTCCGGACCTCCGTGTTTAGGGTCTAACCCTGAACACTATGATTGTGATTTCTATCCTTCTCAGAGCCACATCGATTATAGATCGTCAACCTTTCATGAACAACCTAATACGATCTACAATCAAGAAGGATACACCGATCCTTACCCATCCTTAGATTACATTGGCTTTAGGTCATCACCACCTTTTGAGCAATCCGAACTGACCTATTATCAGGAAGGGTATAACGAATCTCAATTCGTTAACTCCTCTGCATTGATCCCAAACCCGCCCAACCCTGAACCAACTCATTTGGTTCAGGGTAACCAGGTTCAAGATAAGGTTCTGGCTAACTTGAGGAATATCATACAAACTTTAGAAGCTCAGCCAACACCTTCCATTGAAAGATTGGAGCCCCTAATTCAGATGATTGATGATTTGAATATGTATTTGTTGGATTGGCTCTAAGATGTTAAGGATAAGAACCTGGGTGAGTTTCTACTTGGGAAGTTAGTGAAATTGAGGATGAGATTT
The DNA here is from genome assembly GCA_037157565.1 of Thalassia testudinum. Taxonomy (NCBI): domain Eukaryota; kingdom Viridiplantae; phylum Streptophyta; class Magnoliopsida; order Alismatales; family Hydrocharitaceae; genus Thalassia; species Thalassia testudinum. Next base: position 1,352,439 of record JAZHRO010000016.1, read on the forward strand.
GTGGTTGCTTTAGTTCAGTTGTGGGATGATTCCTAGGATGAACTCCCTTCAGGAAAGCCAATGTCAGAACCTGTTCAGGCACCTATTGGGGGGGACACGTGTTACGAGGCTGACTAGATTGAATTAGAGCAACCAATTAAGGATGATCTGATTTCTTCACCTGAGATCCCTGAGCCAGGGTACAAGGAAACATATGTCTCCATGGACCAGAAAGTGACAGATGATTTTGGGACGTACATTAATACGGATCTTGATTTCCTTGATTCTGATGGTAAAGATTCAAGTTGTGAAGTCTCACGCGAGTTAACAGAACATGATTTTTGTGAGATGATTGGGCTTGAGGAATCTGAAAAATCATTTGATAGCCCAATAATTGAGGAAACTGATCTTATTAGGGCTCACATTATGGATCCAGAATCACATTTTCTGGAGGATTCAATCAAATGCCCTGATTGTCAGTTACACCCCATTGAGCTTATCGATGATTCTATTTCTGAGATAATTTGACCCAAGTCAATTCTGATCCAGCCACATCGTATAGGCGTAGAGATTTCAGACCGGGTGATTAATATGCAAGAGGTCCCAGAAATTGACATGCTGAATGAGGAAGTAGAACATTGAGTCGAAGGGTTCCTATTAAGCTGAAACCATCAAACTAGGACCCTTACGACATTTATTCTGAGGATGTCAAACCCAAGCACACATTCAATGATTATCCTTTTGAGCTTGATTTCACTGTAACCCGACATTTTGGTCTTGGGTTGCATCCTCATAAATCACAGGCTCGACCCCGCTTGCAGACAGATTTTAGGTTTTGGGTAATTTTTATCCAGAACCTAAGATATTCTCGATTATGGGGTATGGGTCTGCACCATAATTTGATCCACATTTGTGGACATTTGCTGATAGGTCAGAAGTTTCTTATGTTTATTCTGATTCTGACCTGCACCTGTGAATTCTTTATTTCTCTTCTTTGTATAGTGTGCCTAGCTAAAGGCACTAAATTCAGTACGTATACAGTTCTTTTTAGTTTTCATCTCGGAGCAGACCTGACATTCACGCAATTCAGGTGCTTTCTACGCTATTCCACTCTATTTTGTCTTTTTAATACAATGAGGACATTGTATTAGATAGGCATGGGGGGGTGGATATTCATCTCTGAATTTATTCGTCAACTCTGTAGATTTGTTTTATTTTCTTTTATTAAATTTTTTTTTTTTGGAATCAGGAAAGAGAACTTGGGTTTAAGAAAATTTTCAATCTTAGGAAATACTACATTATGATTTAAACGCAAAGACCCTTCAGGTCTTTGGACTTAATCAGCCCGTGTATCCACTAAAATGTGGATTTGTTTTTCGAGTCCTCGCCAACCTAAATTCTATTTTAATTGGAGTAAATAAGTTTGGGTGATAAGTGCACGACTTATCAACCCACCCTCTGATTTGAGGGAATTTTGAGTTTTAGGCATCTACACACTATCTTGTCACTGACTCATTGTTCGGTGATTCTAACGAAAAGTGGGTATTTAATGAACCTTCTAGGGTGATATGGCTGGCAAGTTATCGTGGGTAACAGCCCATAGGTAGGTTGTCCAGAGCCCAGTCACTGGACCTTTCTCTTTTTGCTACCTTTAGGTAAATCTTAGACAAGGGAAGCCACCTACTTAAAAAAGAAATCAAAAAGAAAAGGAGAAAATAAAAAAAGAAATAAACCACACTTCGTCGCACGAGTATGGCTAGCAAGTTGGTGGTAATAGTTCATCGATCGGTTGTCCAGAACCCAGCTCAATAAATGCACAGAAAAATCCCAAAACACTTAGGAAGAAGCAGAGAAGTAGAGTAAACCAGGGAGATATACACTGGATTCACCCTTGTGTTGACCCCGTAAAAAAATAAAAGTAGGGAGAAAGCTACCGGTTGTAAAGAAACATCTTTAGGCAGAATTTTTCTTTTTTTAGGTCACCTAAAGGCATAGAAATCCGAAGTCCATTTTAACTGCCGGTCAACGAGTCTATCACATTCACAATAAGATGCTTAGAACTTAGGGTTCTCATCAAATCTTGGGTGAGTTGAATGGCCGTAGAAAGCCACTCTTAAACCCTAAAACTTGAAAATCCAAAAAAATAAAAAAATTAGAAAAGAGGAAAAAGAGAAAAAGAAATTTTTCTTTGAATAAGGCGAGGGTTTGAGGTGATCAGCATTTTGGCAGATACTCGGACACTATTGTGTCTTTAAAAGTTTAGATCCTAAGTAGACATTTTCTTAGTGATTGAAAATAACTCATGCCCAAATAATCCAACCTGATTCTTTTATAAATAGCATATAATTTTTGCTAGGGACTAGCAAAATATAGGCATGGGGGTATGATGTAAACATGTTTACACTACTTAAGATGTCTATTTATGCATGTTCTTAAGATAGGATTGCATTGCATGCTATAAATATTGCATAACATGCATCATCTTGCATTTAGAGTAGTTTGAATAAAATGGAGGTTAATTGTCTCCTTTTATATTCATGGACAGGGCAAACTTTTTATTGGGGCCTCGGATCGAAGATCCAACCGTACAGATGTGATCATGGCGACGATTCGAGTTCAACGACTCCAAGATCGCCCTAATAAGACATCTGTAGCATCAGTTAGTGACTAGGGAACCCTAGAAGATCAAGGGCCAAGATGGTGTGAATCCACACTTCAAACGACAAATCCGACCGTACGGATGGATTTGGATCGACGATCGCAGCCTAACGACATGAAAATCGACTCAATCCGACAACCGTGGCATCATTTACATCATCCATAAGATGGACGACTCAGATGGCGCCACATGGCACCATCTTAGCCATCCAACCGGCCCTCAGGATCGCTGTTGCCTCTCTAAAGAAAATCTGACGCGCGATCTAGCCTGTTGGATCTTGATCCAACGGCCATGTGCACGTGCCGCTCAAATCATCCGAGTGACCATTTCCCCTCTGTAGCGTAGTGGGCGAAGGCTTTATCGCGAGCAGGCGGCTTGCGTTCGAAACGCGAGAAGCAGGCGAGCGGTGCAGGTGAGCGAGCGCGATTGACTGCTCGATCGTGATCGAACGGTCCTGCGAACCCAATCCGCCCCACGCGCCATTGCACGCCTATGCGTGACGCGGGATCGTACGCGGGCAGGCGCACGCTGAGGAGCAGGCGAAGGCGCGACTTAAGCCATCCGATCTCACGATCGGACGACTGGGAGCGGCTGGACGTGTATGTGCGTTACACGTGCGAGCAAGCATGCAGGGGCACGCACGCTACCCACTACGCCCACGTTCGGACCTTTAGCGACGGTTTTATCCGTCACTAAAGGTCTTAAATTAATGTTTTTAGAGTTGTAATGACCAAATTTCTCCCACTCCTTACAACTATAAAAGGAGACCCCCTCCACATGAAATTCTCATCCCTTCCTTCTCTTCTCTCCCTCTCCAAAGCTCAAGAGAAGCTTGTCCCACACCCGGGATGCTTCTTATAAGATAAAGTCAATTTTTCGTCCTCCTTTCAGAAGCTTAGCTCGCGACGACGATGACGTGCTGCCCCATTCTCATTCTTCCTGCTTCACCCTCTTTCGTCCTGCTCCGTCATCCTTCGTCCAGGCATCGTCCCGTCTGGCTCGTCCTCCAAGCGACTGTCGAGGAGGATATTTCTCTCTCCATTCTTTTAATTCTTTCTAGAGTAGATTTACTACTTTCTAGAGTAGATTTACTTCTTTCTAGTGTAATCGTTTTTAGCTTTCTAGTCATAATGTTTAGTGAAACAAACAATCTTTTTAATGATGAATTCCATGTTCATTCTACATCTCGTTTTGGTTTCTATTTGTAATATTCTCTTTCTCTCTTACTCTCTCTCTTCTATTTATTGTAAATAGTTAGATAGTTCTAATCAATTAATTTACTTCGTGACAAATAAAACAAACATGAATTTTTTAAATCAAATGTCTGCCTCCATATGTTCGACCTGGGATTTCCATTCCGGTATAAATTTTATTTATTGAACACGAGTTCTTCACTTTCAAACTACAACGACAGGTTTTCAAAACCAAACACGTTAGCGTAGCAACCTCGTAATGTTCAACAATGACACTGATCCATTGGTTGTTGCAGAGCATAGTTGCTGGGTCGGAATTGGGTTTGTTGCCAAGGATTTTTCCAGGAGAAGTTAGGGTGGTTTCTCCAACCCAGATTATAAGCATTAGAGTAGGGGTTGGATCTAATGTTCTCTTATACAGCACAGACATCCTCATAGGGTAACGATGGAGAGAAAGAAAGGGAAGGATAAAAAAAACTGGGATCAAAGGCCCTAGTTTGGAACCCGTGGGGTTTCGAAAAATACTGACTCATAGGTTGAGTCACATCGAGTTGATTCACGAACTCTTGTCCAGAAGGAGCTCGCGATGAATGGAATCTCGAATTCTGGGATTGAGTGGATTAAGAGTTGTTCATAGAATTTCCAGCCATCCACTCTTCCATTCTCTTAGCAACCAAGTCCACCTTATGAAGTTTGTTACTAATCAATTCCACATCAAATGAATGGGAGTCATGGACTTTACTAACATTTGATCTGGGCTGCTGGGACCAATTAAAAGTATCCATGGAGGCATGATTGATTGAATTCTTGCTCATTTCCTCAAACAAATCGTGTGCACTATCTATGTCTTTGTTGAGGAAACTGCCTCCGCAAGAAGCGTCCACATGATTTCTGAGTTGCTCAGTCAACCAGTGGTAGAAGATCTGCACGAGTTGCCATTTCGTCACCTCGTGGTGTGGACACCTCTGCAATAGGTCCTGGAATCGCTCCCAGGTCACATGAAACTTCTCCCCCGGCTGCTGGGTAAAGGTAGTGATTACCCGTCTCAAAGCATTGGTACGTCCGACAGGGAAGAATTTCTTCAGAAAGGCCAATTTCAACTCATTCCAAGTTGCAATTGGTCTTCCTATAGTCCTATACCAATGAGCATCTTTATCCCTAAGAGAGTGGGGGAAGAGCCTTATGATCATTTGCTCCTCATTCACGTTTCGTGCCTTGATGGTCTGGACCAAAGTGGTCAAGTCCTCTAAGTACTAAAACGGGCCTTCGGAGACAAGCCCATGGTAATGTTTGATCAAGCTTAACACCTGGGACTTGATTTCTACGTCTCCGGTCGGAATCTGGACGCTGAGACATTCTCCGTAATTTGAAGGATCATAAAAATCCTTCAAGGGCTGAGCACCCTGCATTCTCTGCATTTGTTCCAGCTACCTTCAGAATTCCTCCTGTGGATCCCGAGGAAGAGGAGACTGTTGATCGGCCATGGGATCAATTTGACCAAAATCCAATTTACGCCTCCTACAATACTCTAGTGTTCCTTCCAATCAGGGATTCAATGACCGTCTTCCCACCATAAACTAGGAAAAGGTCAGAGGGACTGGGGGTAAGGACCCTGCAGCACAACAAAATAAGCTTGTCCTTAAGTGGGGTAGCCTAAGGATCTACAGACTCCCAAAACCTACCTTAAGATTATAAATGATTTACTCTACTTGTGTCTGCTCAATCCAACCAGTTAGGAGGGACTGGGGAGAAGGTTCTTCCTTCGACTTGCTCCTCTGGTTCCTAGTGTACCCCCCAGCCATGGTCGTTTGACGCTACTCCCCTAGCTAGACATCAGATTAATCAGTACAAGTAGGTTAATCATGAACAATCTCAGACTAGGCCCTGAAAAGCGAATCAGTCCTTAAGGCCAACGTCTACTCGATTTTATTGAGGCCTAGGATTGTAGTGCTTATGGAATGTGATGGGCCCTTAAAGTGGGTTGTGCCCTTAATGATTGATTGAGTATTGTGCAAGGTGTGCACAACCAGGGTTTTCAAGCAAGATTATTTATGATACATAGATTTTAATGTTCAAATCTTGCTTAAGTAGCTTAAACGGTTTAAAATTAGGTTGATTTCAATCAAGTTTGAGGCAAACTAGGTTTTTAAGCACGGGTGAAGATTGCTTTCCTTTAAAACCAAAAATAAAGTGGAGTGCCTGATATGAACCGAGATTGAAAACCCTAAGAAGAAGTTACTTGATGAGTTGATTTTAGGTTGAGTGGTGAGGCCCAAACAACTCAAACAACTGGCCACAACTGCACCACTAGGTTAGACACACAAAAATGGTTAACCTAGAATAATTTCTTCTCTTTTTTGTGTTGCTTTGTGTGTACCAGTTCCATAGATCAGAACCTAGTTGAGTAGAAGCAAATCAAGTAGGTTAAGTGCCTTGAATGTGGGTGTATGTTGTGTGTCTGATGAAAATTACCCCACAAAATTATCTTTTTATTTTTTTTATAAGCGAGGGTGGAATGTGTGTGAGTGAAAATCCAAACAACCAAACTAATCCTAGGATTTATGCAAACACCTCGACTAATTGGAATTTGAATTTAATGTGACAAATGAAATCTATAGAGGGGGAAGAATGGGGAGCACTTACAGTCGTCTTCAACTGCACTTTACTTCGGTCTACCGCTTGATGATTCCCTGATGGAGGTCTCTGCAAAACAATAGACACAAGAGAAAGCAAGTTAGAAGACAATAAAGTGTGTGAAATGCTAAAAGAAGATCGAAAATCGTTGCCTCCCCGGCAACAGTGACAAAATGTTGAAGCGACCGGTTACTATGCTATCGAATTCGATTTTGAAAACCTGTCATTGTAGTTTGAATAGCGAAGAACTCATGTTAAATAAATAAAATTTATACCAGAATAGAAATCCCAAGTCGAACTCAGGGAGGCTACATCGATCTAAATTCGCAATTATATTTTTTTTCGTGTTTTTGTTGAAAAGCAGAGTAATTACAATGAAGCACTATAAACAATCAGATTAAGAGAGAGAGAGAAAACATTCACTTGATACTTAAAAATGTTTATACAATTAAGCAAGCGAGAAATTACACTAGAAGGCAGGAAAACTATTACACTAGAAAGCAGGAAAATTCTACTCTAGAAAGCAGAAAAAAGGAATGGGAGAGAGAAGTTATCCTCCTCGACGATTGCTTGGAGAATGAGCCGGACGGGACGACGCCTGGAAGACGAAGAACAGAGTGGGAAGAAGGAGGTTGAGGCAGGAAGAACAGGAACGAGGCAGCACATCATCGTAGTCGCCATCGCGGGATCCGCTTCCGAAATGGGGGTGAAAAATTGACTTTATCTCTTGAGGAGCATCCCAGGTGTGGGACAAGCTTCTCTTGAGATTTGGAGAGGGAGAGAAGAGAAGGAAGGGATGAGAATTTCATATGGAGGGGGTCTCCTTTTATAGTTGCAAGGAGTGAGGGCAATATGGTCATTAGATATTGAAAATCATTAATTCAGGACCTTTAGTGACAGATAAATCCGTCACTAAAGGCTTGAACGTGAACTTCGTGGGTGGCTCGCACACGCCCGCTCACTTCCCCCCGCCTTAACGTATGTCCACGTTCTTCCAATCTCGACCGTTCGATTGTGAGATCGAACGGTTGAAAGCGCTCCTCGCCGCACCTTATCTGTGCGCCTCAACGCATGAGATCCCGCGTCACCTCGCCGCGTCAGATGGTGCGTTTAGCCAATTGGGAGTGCATAGCCTCTCGATCTCCATTGTGCGGTTGATCACACTCGTGCGCCCACTCCAATTGAGGCGTGCGGGGGCTTGATCTCGCGCCTCAACGTTGCGTTAAGGTGCTCAACCAACATGCTGTGGGCGCATTTGTGTCGAGCACTTAACTTAAGCACGCGCTCTTCACAGTCGTTGGATCTTGTTCCAACGGCGAGGAAGCGTTGGTGTGAGATGCTTCAGCGTATGCATGCAGTCGGTTGGGTGGTTGAGATGGCACCACATGGCGCCATCTCGACCGTCCATCTTCTGGGTGATGTAGATGGTGCCACGGGTATCGGATTGAGTTGATTTTCGCACCGTTAGGCTGTGATCATCGATTTGAATCCATCCATGCAGTCAGATTTGTCATCTAAAGTGGGGATTAACACTATCTTGGCCCTTGATCTTCTAGGGTTCCTCGATCTTTATCTAATGGTACGGATATCCGATTAAGGTGACTTGGAGCCGTTGAACTCCAATCGTCACCTTGATCAGATCCGTATGGACGGATCTTTGATTCGAGGCCCCAATAAAAGGTCACCCTATCCTTGACCATAAAAGGAGACAATTAACCTCCATTTTATTCAGACTAATCTAAATGTAAGATGACGCATGCTATGCAATATTTATAGTGTGTAATTCAATTCTATGCTTAAGAACATGCATGAATAGACATTTTATGTAATCTAAACATGTTCACCTCAATGGACGGCCGAGATGGTGCCACGTGGCGCCATCATAGCCGCCAAACATCGGTCGCAGCCCTCCTTCACCCGCTTGATAAATCTCAGCCATTGGGTGCCCATCCAACGGTCGAGATCGTTCCACGCCACCACTCATCCAAAGACCTCCTCATTTGAAGGCGCATGCTACTGATGAGAGCCTCATCATGAGCCATAACTAGCTTATTTTGACCTACTAAAGAGAATAAAAGCTCCTACATAACTTAGAAGAAGGCTTAATTGATGGAATAAGTGTTCTGAGAAGAAAATATGAAATAAAGGTTAAAACTATAATTTTACCATTGCAGTACATAAATGCAATTTCTCAGAGACAAAACATAGGTAAAATGGTCTGAATAACATAAAAAGTGGGATGATTCAATCAGAAATGGGTTTATGTGTGAACCTGGAATTAAATGACATCTTATAACCCTAAAACAAACCCGCTTAATTCAACAAGATCTTGGTCAGGATAAAAATCAAGTAAACCATCTAAAATTTATGAAAAAATATCCCCTAGGGTTTCGAACATTCAATTTGGCCTGTGGAACCTAGTTTGACCTAGATTTGGATCCTAGCTCATCAATTGACCTAATTTGGGTTTTTACACAAAATGTCCAGTCAAACATGGTCAAACCTAAAATCCAACATCAACATTGGATTCTTTAGGTCAAAATTAGGTTTGTACCAAAATTTGGACCTAAGGGGAGGTCATCTTGACCTACTTTGCAAATTAGTACACCTAATTACATTTTGGTCCCTATCTTTTGAAAGCCATTGCATAAACCCCCCTAACTTCCTCTCCACTCTTACAAGCAGGTCCCTCCACCATTATTGGGGAGAAATCCTACTCTAGCGAGGAATAGAGAGGGAATACTCTCTGATTCCTCAGAGATCTCCCAGATTTGGAAGGGAGATTCTCTGAGGAATTCCCTTCCATCTGAACTCAATCCTGATCCCTGATTTGCACCGAATCTCTCATGCGAACGCACGAGAGATTTGGGTCTCTTAACTGTTTCCATCTCCGGTGAGGATTCCCGTGCTTGGAAGCTTGGCTTCCAAGCATAGGAGTCCCTGCCTGTGCCTATAAATTAACCTCCAACTCCGGCCGCACCTCCTTTGCTCGACCTGGTCAGAATTTCACCTCGATTTCCTCTTCTCCTCCTCCAGCCAAGGGGTTCAACAAGCTCCGGCGTGCCCCCTCCTCTTCCTCGTCACTCTGCCACAAAACCAGTGGCAAAGCTGTCCTCCTCATCCTCCTCCATGTCGCGCAGCACCTGCGCGCGCTTCCCTAGCTCCGTCGTCATCACCGTCTTCCTCCACTGGACGCTTTCTTCTGTGACGATAGCAAGTACTACTAGCCGCCCCTCTCGCCCCCTTCGTCCACTTAGTTAGGTTAGAACTGTCGTCTCTATCCCCTCTTTCATTTCCATCATCTTATTTCACGAAATGCTCCTCGATCGCCGCTGTCCACCGCCATCTTCCTCATCTCCGGCCACCCTCTGGCGAGATGCTCCCGTCACTCCACAGCCCCACACATGTCGCCAACCACCGCATAACCTCCGCCACACGCCGCTGAACATCCCCCACTCATCCATAGACCCTCTAAACACCACAACTGCCCCCCGACCAAACCCATCCGTTCTGCCACAGAGTGACCTAGGCACACATGCCTAGGCTGCTCCGCGGCCTGCCACCTACCACCTCACCTTCGTCATGACACGGCGAAGGTGCTCCTATGGTTTGATTGAGCCACAAGGCCCTTTTTTTGTCAGGCAGGGTTCGAGCTCCAGCCGCCATTAGCGGTGACTCAAGGAGGTTGCAAGCTCATCCTAGGCTGTAGTGCTCCAGGATTTCAGGTCCAGCAAACTCGGGGAGGTCTTGTGCATCCAGTTGTTCCAGCAAGTGGCGCTGTGAGGCCTGCAGTGCTACAATTGGAGAACGATCTCCTGCAGGCATGCGAGAAAGAGATGGGTAATAATAGTCCCGCCTCGGAAAGTCATAAAGTGCAGGAGTAGTTTAAATTGAATTCGTGATATCGGCTGGTTGCCTTCGAGAACACATGGGGTGAGGTCCCTCACCTAAACACCGCCTCATTCGTGAGCTCATCACGCGGACCTGGTGACCCGACCAGATACCCTCCTGAGCACTCCTCGCGCACCACACCCACGCGGTGCGCTTGGACTCAGGCACGTGACCCGACTCAATTACCCGACTCTAGGAGAGTGTGCTGAAGAGTGATATACAGAGAGAGAGACGTGGGTATGGGTAGAGGGGTTGGTTTTTCTCTCTTTGGTTTGTGCAGAGAAGGAACTGAAGAAGGAAGCAGGGACTTAGCCGCTGCAAGCGAAGGAAAAGAAGAAGAAGGAAGCCTTCGTAGAGGAGAAAGAGAAAGGAAAGGCAGAGGGAAGAGGTGAAGCCAAAGAGAAGAGGAACTGAAGAAGAAAGAAGAAATAAAGAAAGGTAAAGACAAGCAGAGCCAAGGAAGAAGAAGAAGACCCGCAGAGAAAAGAAAGAGAAAGAAACTACAGAAGAGAGGCAAGGCAGAAGACAGAGGAAAATAAAAAGAAAGAAACAAGGAAGAAGAAGCACAAAGAAGAAAGGAAGAAAATTAGAAGAAGAACAAGAACAAGATAGGAAAAAACATCTTTTTAAGATGGCTGATCTCACGATCAAACGTCCAAATTCCTTCTTTTTGCCATAATTGACTTTTAAACTCATGCATTTATATATTTTGAATTAAGTTTTGAGTAATTAAGTGTTCAATTACATTCTTGAGATTAGTAATAAATTCCAATTGCTCCCTGTGTTCGACCTCGGATACTTAGGTTTTCGAGTAATAAATTTTTATTTGTTGACAATGCTTGATCACCTATACTACGACGTAACTAACTGTTAAAACACGATCAAGCCACGTTAACATTTTGGCGCCATTGCTGGGGAGCAACGTACAATTTATCACTAATCTCTGCAATCTTTTTGATCATATATTGAACACTAACTTTCCCTACTTTGTGTTGTGATCTAGGAGGTATTTCACGAGAAGATCCCCTCTGCAAGTCAACTACTCCAGGGCAGGTAATTTCTTTTCTTCCTTAAACCATCCCCTAATCCTTGAAAGACAAAAGGAAGAAATTAATTTAGGAATCAATTGCCTTCTTTCTATAGTAATCACCATCTTTAAGGCAAACGTTTCCTGATTTTGCGAAAATTTTTCAAATCTTCTTGAAGTTGGAGCGATTTCTTTTTAGATTCTATCCCACAAAATTCATGTGCCTAATAGAAATCATGCTTAATCTCTGTGAACAACACACTTCTTGTTTTTAAGTCCAAAGAGAACCTTTTCAAGAAGAAAAAGAGGATTGGAAATAGAACCAAATTAGGGTTTCTACAGTAGGGTCTTGGAGTGCTAGTCACACATGCCTGTATAGAAGGAAATGAACCCTCCTGCATCAGTGTGTGACCCAAGCCCTTGATTGAAGAGATCTAAACAAGACAAACCCTAAAAATTGAGCTCTAAGATCACTTGAATCTTAAATTCTTGGACCTAATAAACTAGGAGTCAAATCAGGGTGATCCCAAGGCCCCAAGCTTAGAATCATTCTGCCATCTATAGGACAGGTCAGGTGAAGTTGACCCCTTGGGTCAACTAACCTCGAAATTAGGTCACAACATCAAAACATCTAAAGTTCAAGTGAGAACCCTAAAGCACCTTTGAAATAAAAGTGGTAGATTTAAGAGGTCAAGGTCCCCATTCTGGTCTACCTGGAATCTCAGTGACAAGAGAGGTTGGGTGGGGGAAGCCCTGTAACCTGAGGGGACGCTCTACCGTGTAGGGGTCTTTGCAGGACTCTCCCTCTCTAGCTACCCAGGTAATTCTCAGGTGGACAACCTTCTGATCCAGGGGTATCATCCACCCTGAACCTCCATAGCCATCCAAACGTCTTTGGGTGTCTTGATTGGGTCAAGAACATCTCCAGTCCCTCATCTTTTCTCTTTAGAGCACACACATTTTCAGTGGGACTCGTTATTCAGATCTAATTGCTTCATAACTTGATTCTACACCTTGATTCAAACTCTGATTCTACATCTTGATTCCACCACCTAATTCAAATATGCAGCCAGACCACTTAGGACTACCATTCAAGAAACCTGAATATCGGAGATCCATGAGAGATAGGATGATTGAGGATGCCCTGAAATTCTATGAAAAAGAAGACAAAACCTCAACACCAGTAGAAAATACTCAGGTTGATGTCCCAACAACCACAACATTTATCATAACTTGTGCCCAAGTACTATTGGCAGAAACCACAAAAGGATAAACCTGTGACTTGCTCATCACAGGGTACATTGAGATAGAAAAACTGCACAATCTTGAATACCTTCAATGTATGGCAAATCCTCGACTTTGGAAGCAACACCAAGATAGTCTTGAAAAATGGGAAGAGATAATGAGATTAGTAAAACAAATTATCGACCAAAAGTACCTGTATATACCACAAACAAAGGATGAACCATCTTGGGACAACATCGAGGATCAATCTGATCTCGGGTTTGAGGCACAAAATGGTTGTGGATTCCCAACCCAGATGGAGTACAATGTGCCTGATATTGAAGAAGGTTGAGAAGCTCCAAATGCAGGAAAACATAATGTTGAGCCCACTCTAGACCATGGATACCAGGCTTAGAATCCCAAAACTCCTGCAATAATGACAGTAGAACTGAACCTCTCGAGGGTGTAAATTCCGTCCATTATTCTGATAAGGTGACCCTTGAAGGTTATTCAGACCTAGATTCAAACTCTCCGACGATTTTGAATCTGACCATAACATCGGAGAAAATTTGCTTTCTGGTTATAGCAAGCCAATTCTCTTTGAAGCCACCTACTCCACATATACAGAACCAATCAAAACCCGTTCTCTACCCTGACCCGCAACTGGACTCAATTTCCACTCTGATTCACCTCTCACTGAGCCGTTTGCAGATGATTCAACTCCATATCTATACCAGGTATCGGGTATTGATCAGACCGAAAAACAGGAGCCATCATTCTCTGATCACCCCTGTAGGGTTTCCATACCATGCATTGATTATTTTTTGGAACCCTACTCTGACCAGGCTGATTCGACTCAGCCTAAACCCGAGTTTTCACTTCCATATCCATCCGAGCCACATTGCATATGGTGGGTTCCGCATCTGTTGATCTACATCTATCAACCCACCAGACTTATTGGGTTTGGGCTGCATCATCAGCCCACTAATCTTAACAAGCACCTGGTTGGACCAACCAGGCTCTTAATCAAGGTGCTTGTTTTACAAAACTCCGCTGATTTGACCACTCCCTCTCTACCCCATGTTCCGCTCGGCTGAAGGCATTAAATTTAGCACTCAACGAGAGGCAACCCGTCATCCCAAAAATAGAGACTCGTCTGATTATTCGTCTGTACTCCATGTCCATTGCGCCTTGAGCTCAACCTTAGACAGTTGATCCCACCTCTGGTACACGTACCAGAGCTCGAAATCGTCCGCATCAGTCATCTCCGACCCATTCACCCGCCCTATGTATCCTGTTCTAAGTCCCTGACCTTAACACTATTTCACACCCTCTGTTTACAATGAGGACATTGTAAAACTTAGGCATGGGGGGTGATAAAGTGCATACATACAGAACTAAGAAAAAGTCAGAAGGATTCTCACAAAAAAAAATTCACATGTCAAAAACACAAAAAAATTGAAAAATTATGAAAAAGAACAAAAAATTGGAGGGAGGAAATTTTGTGAGCCACATAATTATAAGGAGGAGAAAAAGAGCAAAATGCCAAAAAAGGAGCACAAAATGAAAAAGAAAAAGAGATAGTCATTAGTAAAAGATTAAGGGATTAACTGAAGTTCTAGACCAGATCAAGAAAAGAGAAAAATAAAAGAAAAGTGCTAAGGAGACTGATTGCACGGCAAAAATACACCTACAATTGTGCCATCTTATGCTATTTCCTAACATTGCCAGTGCATATTAGGTAACCATAGTTGCATTTGTAAAAATGAACGCATGCATGCATTTATTTGAGAGGGGAGGAAAGTGAATAAAATGGCCATGAAATTAATGTATTCTTCAAGTGCTGCCTCGCAAAATCTCCATCTTTATTTATTATTTCTTTTTGGCTTTGAATTTCTCCGCGGCTGCAAAGCATGGCTGGACCTTCTTCGCTCCATGCTCTGCAAAGCTTGCCATGTACAGCCACTCCCTGCACAGCCATGCTAGCCATGCATAGCCATGCACAGCCAGGGCATGGCTGTGCTTGCCTTCTTCCTCTTTAAAAAGGCACGGCTTTCTTCTTTGAAGCGGAACCTGGTCCACACGCTAAAACACAGCACCTTCCTTCCCTTCCAGGCCATCTCCTCCCCTCTCCCCTCCATACGTAGCCTCTCTTCTTCCTGAAGAGCCATGCTGCGGGCAGGAGCAGCTCACAGTGGTGCACAACCACCACTGTGAGTCCCACCACCGCCCAGCTCATCAAAGAGCTGGTGGGCATGGTGGTTCCCCGCTCTGATTTCATCATTCAAAGCATTTCTGCCATTGCCACAGGAGCTTCAAGCTTTGAAGCTCAAGCTCCGTAGCAGCGGCAGCAATGCGGTAGTAGCAGCGCGGGCCTCCATGCACCTCAGGTGCCTGTTCCGCAGCCTCTGCACATGTCAGCAGGCTGTGCCCTCGCCTCTCTCCACGCAAGCCAGCAGCCGGCGCAGCCTCTTCCGCGCGTGCGCCAGCCTCTCCACATCGCCTGCACACGCTGAACCGGGCGCAAGCGGTCGCACTAGCCGAGCGCGCACTGTAGCCACTGTTCACGCTAGAGAGCACGACAATGTGGCTATAGTGCGGTGACAAGTAAGTTTCTCACTTATCAGATCACCCAGCGCTCTCTCTCCACGCAGCAACCTGCGCTAGCCCACGCCCGCGTCTTTCCCCGCGCCCGCTCCAGCGCCAGCTCTCTCATCTGTGCCTGCCCGCTTCTTCGCGTCTGCACCCGCCCGCTTCAGCGCATAGCTCCTACGCCCGCTCCCTCCTACGTGCGCGCGCCTATGCGCGTGCACGTGCGCGTAGCATCAGACGATGGCAGTTGCATGCGAATGACTTAACTCCCGCACCTCTTCACTCCAACAGACGATCTCTCTCTCTCTCTCACAGCACTCTCTCCCTCTCTCTTTGCGGACACATACACACACACACTCACACTCTCGCACACGCACACTCTAACTTATACACTACTATATACTTATATGTATATATACATATATATATATATACATACATATATCTATACATATATTAGTACCTATATAACTAAGTATAAGTATATATACATACGTATATATATATATGTATAAATATATGTGTGTGTGTATATATATATATATACACACACACATATATTTATACATATATATAAATATACAAATTCACATACATATATACATATATCTAAAATTATAAATACATACATATATATATATACATACACATATCTATATCTATATATATAGTTATATATACATACATATATTTACAATTATATACATATATATATATATATATATATATATATATATATATATATATATATTTATACATATACATACATCTATCTATATATATATTTACATATCTATATATATATATATATATATATATATATAAACATATATACATATTTATACATATATAGCTACATATACACTTCTATAATTATAACCATATATATATATATACATATAGATATATATATATTTACATATATACATATACATATATATATATTTTCATATCACCTACCATATGTTGTATCGTGGGAATATCTACCCCAGTTGCTGATATTCCCCGATACACATGTACAGAAAGCGTTTTCGCACACATCTTTCACCCATCCATCCTACACTCCACGCGACACTTCGTCCTCTTGGTTGCATCTTCCTAGACGACGACTAACTCGACACTGTGCTACACGCCATCTCCACCTCCACCCCCACCCCTTTATACATATATAATATATACATATATATATACTATATTTACTTTATTTCTGTTTCTCTTTCATGCCAGTAAAAAGATAAAAAAAATATACAAAAGAGAAGATAATCCTTGACTTGCAGGTACCCAGTATTGCAAATAGCAAGACCAGTTTTGGAACCCTAATTTGGCTCAAATCCAAGAACTTGATTTTGAGGGTGTACCTCAAGGGCAAAAATTATCAGAAAAAATATTAAATCAAAAAATACCAAAAACATAATAAATGAACAGAAGAGATTCATTGTAGGAAAGGCGTAGAAACTTCTTCTAATCCCACTTCCCTGAGTTAGAACCTGGGCCTAAAAGTGACCAAGATAAAATCAAGTAGGCCAGGTTAAAAATTTTGTAAAGAGATGTTTAAGCTCGATTTAGGTTAACCACTATACTCATTACAACGATAAAATCACCATATTAACACAACCTATCCGGGTCTACACCACATCTTTTCTGGCACCGTTGCCGGGGAAGTGCATATTCAAGTAAGTTTCTACTCCATTCCTTTAATTTTTCTCTTCTCACACCCTTCTCTTCATGGGTGTTTCTGTTTGTTGGTGTGTAGGTGAACCAGTTGCAAGGAGAAGGCAGGCAGACGAATTCGGAGACGTGGGCAGATCCAAGGCGGGAACGAGAGCATGAAGACGCCGGCACTGCATTGGAGCTTCGCACACGTTGCTGAACAAGTAGGTCTTTCTTTCTTAGCAACATAGGTTAACTTGTCACCTTAATAAAAAAAAAGAGAAAAAAAACAACTAAAAGAAAAACTAAAAAAACTTCTTTGGATCTCTTTGGGCAAGTGGATTAAAAACCTCTTGTTTGATTGTTTGCCTTCACTCCCACCGCCCTGGGATTTCCCGCCTAACTTCGCATAGCGAAAATCCAAGAATCTTGATTCTTGAATTTTTCGCCGTGTGAAGTATTCTTTGAGGCAAAAATAAAAAGATTGATTGCTATCCCTCTTTGCCACATTTATCTACAATTCGAGATCACTTTTTTGGTGGGGAGACTTGGAATTGAGTTGATTCCAACCCCACCACAACCTTTCACGTGCCTAAGATTTGATCCCGAATACTTCAACCCCAACAATTTGATTTTCTTTATCTTTTGGTTGAGTCTTGTGTGTGGAAATCATTTTGGTGATTGGGAGCACTTGAATTGAAATGCTTTGTCTCCCTTTCACACTAATCTAAAATTGGTTCGTGCATCCACACATAGAAATCTCCATCTAGGGAAGCCCATTGCATTTTAGCATGCATTAACCAACTGACATTGAAGAAGGATTTGTTGGGCTTAGAAGGAAACTTGTATTCTCTCAAAACCCGGAGATTGGTTGAATTGGTATTTCAGTGAAATCCTAAAATCCATACTACTTAAGGCTAAATTCTAAAAACCATTCACGAATTAAAACTTCAATTCGGGGAGATTTCCCTATTGCATGCTTGGTTTACACACTCTATAAAATCAATCACTTGGGCATTACTTGTAAATAACGCCCTTTACATTCCAGAAACACTTGATCCTAAGCTTTTAACTAAAATTGGTGGCAACTTGACCCTTATTAAGGATTGGAGGTCTAACTACCTGCGTGTACCGCCTACGTGCTGGTGAGGGTTCCCGCATGCTATCGGGTATCTAAGACTGGGGCAAACGGCTTTTCAATCTGGCTCGGGGGTTCCGCGGTGCTCGCATTCGGTTTCATAGGTCGTGATAGTAGGTAACCTAGATCTTTAGGTCTAAGGGCAGATTGTAGAGGTTAGGAATTTGATTGTATTGATTTGTCATCAAGTGTACCTTTGTGGCGTCATTTCTCTCATCTCTTTTCCCTTCGTATCCCCCCAATTCCTCCTACGGTAGTGCATGTTTGGGAGGAGGTCACAAAACCATGAATTGTGTGAATTGTCTGATAAATTTAGAAAAGAAGCTGAATCGTCCTCCTCCTCCACAAACATGGCTGCATGCCCACCCCCAAATCCCGAGGGAGGAAACCGCCCTCAAAACCCACCAGGTGGTGGAACCTTGGATCCCATAACCCGCCTCCAAGCCCAAATGGAAATGTATAATGAATAAATTGAGGCCATTAGGGAAACATTGGAGGAAATGTAGAACCCTCCCAAACGGGAGGAGCCTAGGTCTCTTAGCTCCTATCAGAATCCTGTTGCTACAGAGACCATAGTGTAGGTTTGGCCCTACGAGGAGGGGGTGACGTAATAATTGCGGAAATGAAATATAAATAATCTCACAAAAAATCAATCGCACAAGTACACAAGTAATTTTAGGTGGAAACCCAAATCGGATGAAAACCACCACCTAACCCTCTCAAGTTAGGATTTTCCGATCAACCTAGTTGATCAAATCCACTAACTGAATCACTTTAAAACGAGGGTGATTCAACCTCAGTACAACCACGCTACAAGTATGAGGGTAGCGTCCCTCAACCCCTTCTCTCCATGAGAAGGATTTTGTCCCACGAAGGAGACGGGAATTCGCAAAGCGAATACCCAACCAAAAGACAAAGATAAAAGAAACAACAAGTCCTATAGAGCCAACAAAGTAATTATGAACCTAGCTTCTATAGGAATAAGGAAACTCCCCTTTGCAAGGAGTGCGTCGAGTTGATGACGCGGTGCGTGAGCCACGCGACGGTGCAACGTCGCTCTCGTAAACAACGGCGGGAGAGCGGGTGCGTGAAGCTTGATGCTCTCAAGAGAATGGAGCTTGAGCTTGGAGAGCAAGAGCTAGCTAAGACACAAGAGAATGTGAAAGTGTGTAGCCAAGTGTGTCTTGTGTTTCTCTTAGTGTGTGTGTGTGTTGCAAAGGTTCCCCTCTATTTATAGAGGCCTTAGGAAGGCTTTGGAAGGCTTAGGAAAGGTTCTATAGCCGTTGGGAACAAAGCCCAAGAGAATCAGGCCGAAATCAGGATAGTGATTACATTTGACAGGGTAATCAGACGTCTAACTCTTGCATCAGACGTCTGGAAGGCCACTTTAAGACGTCTGATTTCAAGGTCAGACGTCTGATTTTGGGCGGGTTTCTCCCTGACTTGAATCAGATCTAAACAGGGTTTTTGCGCAAGTCCATCAGACGACATATAGGACGTCTGGCACTATGTCTGGACGTCTGGAAACCAACTTTTTCTACGGAATGGATTTGCAACGGCTAGAAAATCTCTGAGAAGAGATTTTCGGGTCAGTCGAGGCAAAACGGTCAATTATCAGACGTCTGGAAAGGCCTATAGACATCTGATAAGCCTCTAACGGTCATATTCTTGAGTGCTTGCTAAGCTAGCCAACGGTCCACTATCTGGACGTCTGGCAAGTCCATCAGACGTCTTCTAAGATGTCTGGACTAAGGTCTGGACGTCTGATTTCATCAGACAGAACTAGTTATGTCCAGCCTAACAGATATCAGACGTCTGAAACAACAGTCAGACGTCTTAAAATACTTTATCAGACGTCTGATTTGGGAATTAGACATCTGAAAGTGCTGTTTGAACCCTATATTGGTTTTCTAAGTATTCTACAGAAAACCTAAGTATCCTAAGGTTGTGCCGGTATTCCTAGGACTACTGTTAGGGTACTTTGAGGCTCTTTAACAATATTCTAAGGAAAATAAAAAGAGCAAGAAAAATAAAGACAAGAGATACAAGAAAGGATTAAAAAGAATCTATCCTATTCTTCTTGTCTTCTATCTTCAATCTGTCGCTCCACGCGATCCTCCTCTGTTCTTCATTAAGCTCCTCCAATCCATCCTGGATGCGAGCTCGAGTTCCGTCTAAACACGTCCACATTTGCAATTGACCTGAAATCTATGACTCAAATTGCAAATGTTAAATAACATGTGTTTTGTTATCATCAAAACAAATGATCGTGGTGCTCTAGCACCAACAATCTCCCCCTTTTTGTTGATGACAAAATCGTAAAAAATAATGCATAAAAATCCTCCCCCTTTTTGACATTATCAAAAAGGTTTGATTGGTTTTACATTTCCTGTAACTCCCCCTTAAAACATGCTCTTCTATGAATTTATTTTAACAAAGGTGATATTCTCCCCCTTTTTGTAACAACAAGATAGCTATTATTTTTCTCCCCCTTACTAAAGGAAATTTAGCTAACTTGCATCTCCCCCTTAAAAATTGACAATTAGCTCATCATTTTTTAACTCCCCCTATCTAAATGCTTATGATAATAAGATAGGGTTAAGAATTTTTACCTCACCTACCATGGCCAATAAAATGGCCCGAATGGTGGTGGATGCCACATCGGATGGGGCTCCCATCCGTAGCTTGGAGGCCCGGGCATCGGCGTCGGTCTCCAATCTGGTGGTCGACGTGCGGCGGGTCCGTTGCTTGTTCGCCGTCTCGTCGGTCTTCTTGTTCTCCTCCTTGGTCTACTCCTTGGTTCTCCCAACTCGAGTTGACCAGACTTGAGCTTGTAGGTCCAGTCCTTTATGTTGTAATTATCCCTGAACCCTACAAAATAAGATTCTAATTCTTTTTTCGGTATCCAAGTGGGCTTGGATCCAGATTTGTTAGCGGGTCTCCTTGATGGAGATCCTTTCTCAATCTTAGGGCTATAAAACTTGTCTACTTTGTTGATTAATTTGTTAGAATTTTCCCTAAGACATGCAATTTCTTTTTCTATAGTTTGCATCTTAGTCTTTAAATCATAGATTTCTAACTTTAGACTATCATTTTCCTCAATCAATTTATTATTTTCCTTGATGAGGTTATGATTTTCTAATAATAGGTTATCATTTTTAGGACTAGCTTCTATGTCCTTAAGTTATTTTTCTAACCTATCATTTTCATTTTTAAGAAAGCCAAGATTCTTTTTCATGCTTTTGTTTTCTATTTTAAGTGATTTACTAATCTCAAATAGTTCATTAAAAGCTTCTTGTAAATCGAAATTTACCTCGTTGTCGCTGTCGTCGCTTCCGCTTTCGCCGTCGCTGTTGCTTCCTTTGGCCATGAAACCAAAGCAAGCGGCTTCTTCCTTTTCTTTTTCTTCTTCCTCCGAGCTGGAATCGTCCCAAGTGGCTTGGAACGCCTTCTTCTTAGATTTTTCCTTTTCCTTTTTCTTCTCCTTTTTGAGAAGAGGGCACTCTGGTCGTAGGTGCCCTTTCTCGTTGCAGTGGTAGCAACGTCTCGGGCTTTCCTTCTTCTCCTTTTTCTCTTTCTTTAATTCCCTACAAAACTTGGGAAAATTTTTAAGTAAAATTCTAAAGTCTTCATCGTCGGAACTTACCTTGCTATTTGACGTGGCTCTGAAGGCGAGAGTCTTCTTCAGTTTTGGCTCCGGTGTATCCTTCTTCTTCTGCTTTAACTTTGTCTCGTAGGCCATTAGATTGCCTAGGAGATCTTCCATGTTGAGCTCCTCTACTTCGTTCGCCTCCTCGATGGCGGTGACTTTCTGTTCCCACTCCGGTCCAAGGGAACGAAGAAGCTTCCCTTGAAGCTCCCCCTTGATGAAAGTTTTCCCTAAAGCTTTCAAGTTATTTACAATGAGAGTGATCCTAGTGTTCATCTCACTTAAAGACTCGTTAGGTTTCATAGAAAAAGATTCAAATTCTTGAGAAAGTAAATTAATTTTAGAAGTTTTTACCTTAGAGGTGCCTTCGTGAGTTACCTCAAGTGTGTGCCAAATCTCGTATGCGGTGGCGCATTGCGAGATTCTGTTGAACTCCTCCGAGCTGAGCGCGCAATACAACGCGTTCATTGTTTTCGCGTTGAGAGAGAGCTCCCGGATCTGCTGCTGTGAGTATCCTCCGGCGGGTTTCTCTGGGATGTCAAAGGGGGTCTCGCACCTGGCCCAGACTGTCAAATCGGTGGCTTAAAGCCACATCTTCATCCGCAGCTTCCAGTAAGGGTAGTTGCTCCCGTCGAAGAACGGCGGACGAGTCGTAGACTGGCCCTCGGAAATCCTACCCGCGAAATTGCTTCCCTCCATAGATCTTCTTGCTTGGTTGTTACGCCGAAATAGCAAGACCTGCTCTGATACCAAATGTAGGTTTGGCCCTACGAGGAGGGGGTGACGTAATAATTGCGGAAATGAAATATAAATAATCTCACAAAAAATCAATCGCACAAGTACACAAGTAATTTTAGGCGGAAACCCAAACCGGGTGAAAACCACCACCTAACCCTCTCGAGTTAGGATTTTCCGATCAACCTAGTTGATCAAATCCACTAACCGAATCACTTTAAAACGAGGGTGATTCAACCTCAGTACAACCTTCTACAAGTACGAGGGTAGCGTTCCTCAACCCCTTCTCTCCACGAGAAGGATTTTGTCCCACGAAGGAGACGGGAATTCGCAAAGCGAATACCCAACCAAAAGACAAAAATAAAAGAAACAACAAGTCCTATAGAGCCAACAAAGTAATTATGAACCTAGCTTCTATAGGAATAAGGAAACTCCCCTTTGCAAGGAGTGCGTCAAGTTGATGACGCGGTGCGTGAGCCACGCGACGGCGCAACGTCGCTCTCGTAAACAACGGCGGGAGAGCGGGTGCGCGAAGCTTGATGCTCTCAAGAGAATGGAGCTTGAGCTTGGAGAGCAAGAGCTAGCTAAGACACAAGAGAGTGTGAAAGTGTGTAGCCAAGTGTGTCTTGTGTTTCTCTTAGTGTGTGTGTGTGTTGCAAAGGTTCCCCTCTATTTATAGAGGCCTTAGGAAGGCTTTGGAAGGCTTAGGAAAGGTTCTATAGCCGTTGGGAACAAAGCCCAAGAGAATCAGGCCGAAATCAGGACAATGATTACATTTGACAGGGTAATCAGACGTCTAACTCTTGCATCAGACGTCTGGAAGGCCACTTTAAGACGTCTGATTTCAAGGTCAGACGTCTGATTTTGGGCGGGTTTCTCCCTGACTTGAATCAGATCTAAACAGGGTTTTTGCGCAAGTCCATCAGACGACATATAGGACGTCTGGCACTATGTCTGGACGTCTGGAAATCAACTTTTTCTACGGAATGGATTTGCAACGGCTAGAAAATCTCTGAGAGGAGATTTTCGGGTCAGTCGAGGCAAAACGGTCAATTATCAGACGTCTGGAAAGGCCTATGGACGTCTGATAAGGCTCTAACGGTCATATTCTTGAGTGCATGCTAAGCTAGCCAAGGGTCCACTATCTGGACGTCTGGCAAGTCCATCAGACGTCTTCTAAGACGTCTGGACTAAGGTCTGGACGTTTGATTTCATCAGACAGAACTAGTTATGTCCTGCCTAACAGATATCAGACGTCTGAAACAACAGTCAGAAGTCTGATTTGGGAATTATACGTCTGGAAGTGTTGTTTGAATCCTATATTGGTTTTCTAAGTATTCTACAGAAAACCTAAGTATCCTAGGGTTGTGCCGGTATTCCTAGGACTACTGTTAGGGTACTTTGAGGCTCTTTAACAATATTCTAAGGAAAATAAAAAGAGCAAGAAAAATAAAGACAAGAGATACAAGAAAGGATTAAAAAGAATCTATCCTATTCTTCTTGTCTTCTATCTTCAATCTGTCGCTCCACGCGATCCTCCTCTGTTCTTCATTAAGCTCCTCCAATCCATCCTGGATGCGAGCTCGAGTTCCGTCTAAACACGTCCACATTTGCAATTGACCTGAAATCTAGGACTCAAATTGCAAATGTTAAATAACACGTGTTTTGTTATCATCAAAACAAATGATCGTGGTGCTCTAGCACCAACACATAGGACAAATTCGGGTCCCCATGGGTGGGGACGACTTTGACCTAAAACCTAACGTAATTGGCCTGATAAATTTTCACTCCATGGTCTTGCAAGTGAAGATCCTTTTCTCCACTTGGAAGACCTAACCCGATTGGCTGAAACAGTTAAACCTAGAAATATCGGGCTACCAATAGTCCTCATGAAAATGTTCCCGTTTTCATTGCAGGATAAAGTGTCGCAGTGGTTACGCACCCTTGGGAGAACCATCCACTCTTGGGAAGAGTTGCGAACAGCATTTCTCAAGAAGTTCTTCCCAATCGGGTGAACCAATGCGCTTTGCCGTGCTATCACTTCATTTACGCAACAAAACAGCGAATAGTTTCATGAGGCATGGGAGAGATATAATGACCTCCTCAGGAAGTGTTCGCACCACGGTCTGCCTAAGTGGCATATAGCCCAGATTTTCTACTATGGGATAAATGAGACTGTTTGCCGTGCTATCACTTCATTTACGCAACAAAACAGCGAACAGTTTCATGAGGCATGGGAGAGATATAATGACCTCCTCAGGAAGTGTTCGCACCACGGTCTGCCTAAGTGGCATATAGCCCAGATTTTCTACTATGGGCTAAATGAGACTTTGAAGTAGATTGCAGACGCTTCTTGCGGAGGGAATTTCATGAATAAAGATGAGAATGGAGCATTTGAATTATTTGAAAATATGAGTGAAAACTCAATGAACAATGCTTCCATTGTCGCCTTTAATCGTATCAGCATGCCCCGTAATGTCCACGAAGTTGACATGGAACCCTCCCATTCATCCATAGTCTCAGCCTTATCGCATAGAAATTGGATGAAGTCTCCATCGTGCACAAGAAGCTGGACGAGCTTTTGGCCGACCCTGCTCGTTCTACGGCAAACACCCCCACCTCACCACTGCGTCACAATGCCAATTCTTCAAACACCAGGCTTATTCCAAGAAACCCCGTAAGACCTTCCTTACCGAGTGTTGCGCCGAGTGACTCGGTAAGTCATGTGGATTTGGCTTTTGCGAGCCAGTATTTTGACACAGAGGACCAAGCCTCCATGTGCTCGGATGCATATTTGCATGCAGACGCGTCTTCTGGCATAGAAGATGCTTGCGCCCTAGGAAACAACCCGTTCTCTGCCACTTATAACCCAGGGTGGCGAAATCATCCGAACTTCGCATGGTCCAACAACCCACAGTGCCAAAACCCTGCGAGTGGACCAATGCGACCATCCGCACCCGTTATCCCAAGGGCCCAGTCTAATCCTGTGGCGAATCCGCCATCAGGTCCTTGCGTACCTAAAGCAGAACACGCATCAAGTCCTCTTGATAAATTGATGCGAATGATGACAAAAATGTCAAAGTGCCATGAAGAAAACATGACCTCTCTTCAGCACTAATTGGCGCAGCAGAATGCTGAGATCAGTCAACTATGCATGGCGACTCGATCTCAGGGCACTCTCCCAGCCCAAGCTGTTCCCAACCCACGAAATTTCGTACCCCGTGGTCCTCAACCACAGGTACGACCTTCTTAGGGGTAGGTTCACAAAATTCTCCACGCTCTGAGCATTCCACCGGGATTTTAGGCTAATCCCGCTGTAGTGCCTCACTCTTATGTCCCTATTGTGAACCCTCCTCCGCCGTATGATCCCACTGGACCCACATCGTCCAATGCGATCACTACGAAGAGCGGCAAGCAGACTGTCGATCTGCCTCGACCTGATCCTGGCCCGTCTTCTTCATCGCCCTCTCATTCGGGATGTGCACCGCATTTGCGAGAGGACGATACACCCAAATTGGTGCCAGAATCAGTTCCATTCGCTGAGGCTCTACTGAGGGAGCCAAAAGGCAAAAAGAAAGATACACAGGCCTTTGATAACCTGCGTAATTTTTTCAGGGATGTTGAAATCAAGGTACCCCTGCTCGAGGCTATCAACCACATACCTACTGTCGCCTGATTTCTCAAAGACTACACAACACCCAAGCGATAGTCAAAGAAAACTAAGAATCCAGTGGTTCTCTCGCCTCATGTGAGTTGTGCTATAATGTTAAACCTACCACCGAAGTGGAAAGATCCGGGCATACCACTTATTTCCTGTAACTTCCAAGGCTGCAATTTTAACCATGCCCTACTTGATGTAGGATCTTCCATCAATCTTATACCGACCATCATGCTCGAAAAATTTTCCTTGGGAAATCTGAAACCCACCCCTGTCACGTTACAGTTGGCAGATTGTTCTGTCAAAATTCTGAAGGGTGTGGTGGAAGACGTGGTGGTTAGGGTCAACAGTCTCTGTTTTCCTGTTGACTTTCTTGTTTTGGATATGGAAGTTCCTAGCTCACTTTCTGATTATCCGATCATCCTTGGTCGACCTTTCTTGGCCACAGCCCGCACCCATATCGACTGCGAGTCAGGCTGTATTGAGATTGCTGTTGGATCTGAAAAGCTCAAGATTAACATCTTCAAG
Source organism: Thalassia testudinum (assembly GCA_037157565.1). NCBI lineage: Eukaryota > Viridiplantae > Streptophyta > Magnoliopsida > Alismatales > Hydrocharitaceae > Thalassia > Thalassia testudinum. The sequence goes on from JAZHRO010000016.1 coordinate 1,378,996, forward strand.
GCAGCCAAGAACTTTGATTGCGATTGCATCGAGGATGACACATCTAACGAGGACAATGTCGTCAGCGCGTGTATCGAACTAATTGGGACTTATTCTGACTGCTGCGGATTACTTGTTAACACTGACGATTGCCTGACAAACACATATTGTGACGTTCCCCTATCCCTTCCTTGTCCCGTACCTTCTCTTGGCCAGACTTCTGACGAGGTTTTCTCCGCTTCCCATACCTTGTGGTCTGAGTCATATCTGGGCTACTCACTGCCAGTCCACACTCTTGAAGACCGGATTGGCCTTTTTTTCCCGCCAAATTAGGTGGAGTTGCAACTCCACACTGGGACCTTGAGCCCATATACTTCTCACTGGGGCTATTCCTTTTTGGGTCCATCTATCCAAGAAGCCCCTCTTCTTGGCCAATCTGACGGCCAACTTCTTCCTCCTAACTTGTTTTCCGATCAGCCTGGGACACTCTCGTCCCAAGAAATGCCAGATCTTTCACCATCCACTCCCGAGCTGAAAGAGCTGCCTAGTACAGTTAAGTATGTTTTCTTGGGACCAAATGAAATGCTCCCTATAATCATCAGTTCAAAATTGACCAGGGAGCAAGAGTGCAAACTAACTGAGGTCCTTATGGAACACAAGGTAGCCATTGGATGGTCTTTATTAGACTTATCTGGCATTAGCCCCTCCTACGGCACTCACCGTATATATACGGAGGAGGAGGCTTGACCTTCCCGCGAGATGCAGCGACGTCTCAACCCTAACATGCGAGAGGTTGTTAAGAAGGAAATTATTAAGTGGCTGGATGCAGGTATAATCTACCCGATCAGCGATAGCCCCTGGGTGAGTCTGATTCACGTTGTGCCCAAAAAGGTGGGACTCACCATCCGTGTCAATGACAGGGGCGAATCCATCCCTACACGCACTCCTACATCCTGGAGAGTGTGTGTAGATTATAGGAAACTCAATGCTGCAACTAAGAAAGATCACTTTCCGCTACCTTTCATTGACCAAATCCTGGAGCGGTTAGCGGGAAATAAATTTTTCTGTTTCCTGGATGGATTCTCAGGATATAACCAGGTGGAAATTGACCCCCAGGACAAAGAGAAAACCACTTTTACCTGCCCCTTCGGTACCTTTGCATTTAGAAGGATTGCGTCCGGATTTTGTAACGTGCCAGCAACTTTCAAGAGATGTATGCTGGCGATATTCCATGACATGGTGGGTGACTTTCTCGAGGTCTTCATGGATGACTTTTCGGTCTTTGGACCATCTTTTGATGACTGTCTTGCTGATAACACCACGCAAGGGGGTAGTAATTAGGTTGAATATGACCCATCTTTAGAATAAAAGGCACAACATAAAGTAGAATAGGAGCATTGCATGCATCAAGTACCAAGATTGCTTATAAACTGTATTAATGGCCATTTGTGTAAAGCATTTGTCAAAGCAGGCCTCAGATGAGCAATCGGACCGCACGGATGGATTCAGGACGACGAACGGAGTCTAATGGACTCAAGATCGGCCAAATTCGACATCCGGAGCTCCCACAATGGGCCCAAGAAATCCTGACCGTTGATCTGGAGATCAACGGCCCAGAACGCGCCACGTCGCCCCGCCCCCGCCGCTCGCACGCCCCCAAGCCAGCCAAAGACGAATCTCGGCCGTTGATCTTCGATCGAACGGTCGAGATCGGCGCGCTCGCCCGCGGTCGCCGCGACAAAGCGCGGGCGTGGCGCAACGGTTAGCGCGCATGCCCGCGTCGCGGCGACGCGCATTCGAATCGCGCGGAGCGGAAATCAATTGCGAGCGAAGGGCGCGGCAAAATTGAGCTGCGCGATCAGCAGCGAGCGGCTAGGATTGCGCCACGCGGCGCGACGACAGTGCCCCACCTCCCACGCGCGCGCGCACGCCGGGCGGAAACGCGCGTGCACACGCGCGCCCGAAGCGCGATCTTAGCGCAGGCGCGGGAGGATCTCAGCCGTCCGATCATCAATCGGACGGCTCTCGTTCGACATCCACGGATCGCGCCTGAAGAGAGAGAGGGGCGGGCGGCTGACCGGCGGCAGGAGGGCTTCACCGCCGTATCTGGAAGCGATTTTAGCGACGTTCTGGATGTCGCTAAAGCACATTCTTCTTTTAGGAAGCCCTTAACTCTATTTAAACCCCCTTCTACCACCATTCAAGGCATCCTCTCCCACTTGCAACTACTCCACTCCTCTCCTAGCTAGTCTTAGGCACTCTTGTAATCGCCGGAGACGACGAGCCGCCGACGGAGCCTCCTCCACCGCCGTGGCTGCCTCGTCGCTCTCCACTCTCTCTCTACCTCTCTCTCTCTCTCTTTTAAGCTTTCATTTACTTTTGTTGAAGCATGTATTTAATATTGTAAACCATGAACTATGAATGCATGTTTAATGAAATTATTTTCCATTTAGTTGCCATTTTAATTTATGTTTAAAGTGCATGATCAAAACCAAGAGCTTTCTAACCCTAAACTCTCTCTATCTCTCGCTTTTCAAAACTGTCTCTTTCGCAAGCAAAACTCCGCCTTTTTCGTGACAACAAGTGGTAAACAAAATCCGATTTCCACGCCTCCCTGAGATTTACAGTCGAACTCACCTCAGTTTACTTCTTTTAAAACCGACGTATCAAGTGCAACTATAACGACACCTCTTAACACACACGCACGAAGGCACGTCAGTTTTTGGCGCCGTTGCCGGGGCGGCAACGGATTTGTTTTATCACCTCCATTCCACATTCATCCTCACATCGTCTAATGCCCTATTTTCCTTTTTACTTGACGGTTGCAGGAATTCGGCGCATGGACGGCGAAGCGACGCATTCCACGACGGTAGCAAGGGAGTAGGCACCTCGAGGACCGATAGTGAGTAACCTCTCTCTCATTGTTTGCTTGCGTGAAAAAGCTAAAAAAATTGTAAAAACTGAAAAAAATTGGCGTGATGTATGATTGCTTGACCCACATCCTTAACACATCACCCCACAAAAAAATGTACACTCTAACATTCTGAACAAATTCTTAGAGTGTTCTTTTCTTTTTCTTGAGTGGTGTTTGTGAAGCCACCATGAGTTGACCTGGGCCGCACCACTCAACCCTAAAATTGACTCATTTAATAGAAGCTGCATGATCATCAGGATGAGTATATTAGGGTTTTAGAGCCTCTACAAAACAAAAAGGAAATCTACTTTCACCAAGTTGTGTGCAGAACTTGACGTGCCCACTAAAACTTGTTTGAAAACATTAAGACACGTCAACCCTAAAAAGTACTAAAGTAAGGATGAAACACTAAAATACACCACATCTCAACAAATCCTTGTTTGAAAATCATGTTTTGCTAGAAGCACACACTTTGAAATTGGAAAATTAAGAGGCACCACCCCAATCAACGCCTCATCACATCACCAGCACTATCCTAACCCTTTAAAACTGAGTAGACGTGCCCTAGGCAGGACTGAGTTAAGTCTCAAAAGGTGAGGTTTTGTTCGCTAGGCACTTGGCTTTCATTCCCTTGGTAGAATCTGGTGACTAGGCTGCGGGGCAGTGTCAAATGACCGCGGTTGTGGGGTCTATGGAACCGGAGGCGCAAGCCAAAGGAAGAACCTTCCCTGCAATCCCCTCGTAATCAACCTGGCCAGATTAACCTTGGGAAGGGGAGTCCAGTGCTTACGAACTTAATCAACCTTTGTGAGATTTCTAGGTCTCCTAAGGAGTACACCATAAGGACTAGGCTTGTTTGCTTGGTTGAGGACACAACTCTCTCGCATCTGTTCTTCCCGCATCCCTCCATTTCTTCCAAACCATGGATTTCAATGCCTATCCATCTTACCCAAACTACCCCCAACAGGATTTGTATGCTAACCCAAGTGGACCATACCCACAGCCTACTTGGGCTAACCAATCACCAAGTTGGGGATACAACCTTGAATATCCCTCTTGGCCCAACTATGACCAAACCGCACCAACCTCTTATTGGAATACAACCAACATAGCCACCCAAGGGTACGATTCAAATCGTGGGGCTCCATATCTCGATTGTCCTCACGATGCCTCCTCATTTAGGTCTGACCCGCTCTACTGTGATAGGACCTACACTTTAGGAGAACACCAAGAACCCTACCCATCTCAGGATAATAACCAAGAAAGGTCATCTGAATTCAACAACCTTTCCTACTTGACCTTTGGATTGGAAGGAGTCCTAGACAAATGGAAATCAGAAAATAATCAGAAATCTAGGCAAGCCCAGGATCATCAACCTTTGATTTGGTCCCCTGATGAAGAATCTGACTGGGAGGAAAACTTAGAACCTCAACTATTCTGGAGTAGGACCAAACAAAGAATGGTTCCTCTTGAAGAACTGGACCCTGAACATGATAGAATAGAGAACCCACCCAAGAACCTAAACACCAGTATGGGATCTGATCCACAACCTCAACCATACTCTCTTAACCAGGATTTCAAGGAGGAAATCCAAAGGACACCAAATGACACCATGTCAATTCTTGATAACCTCAAATTAGAACTACACAGACAGAATCAAGAATTGGTTAAAGGACAACAGGCCATGATGGATTTGTTCCAACAATTGGGGAAAGAAGGCTAGAGAAAGATGTTGCACACAACGCCACTCATAAAGCAAGGACCTAACATGACCAATTGGACTACACCCAGTCATCCCGATTTGGTTCAGCCCACCATTGATACCCCTCAGGAGTTGGACAGCTCAGTGAATAAGGACAGTAAGGATTCCTTGGAACATAATTTGAGGGGCATTAAGAATGAACATCAGGAGGAAACTGAGAATGTAAGGGGAGAGGCCTTGGAATCTGAATCTAATCGGCCCAAGAGAAGCAATCCGGTGGGAGCAACAGCCACCATCATAGATGGAGAATGGAGTTACAATTTTAAAGAAATTGATTATGAATCAGTTGGAATCCCCATCACAAAGTTGGAGGAAGGCCGAGAGAAAGAATATGATCTAGAGGATGAAATTGACCCTACCTCTAATATAACCTCAAACAATGAATCTGATACAAAGAAGGTGGCAGAAAATATTCTTGAGATCAAGGGCTTGGAAGGAATGAGCGATGAAACCATAGTTGCAGAAGAGATGGATTCGTCTTTGGAGAGAAGCTTCATGCTTGATTGTAAGGCTCATTCTGAAACCCTGGACCTTATTACCTGCCCTACCAGAATAAAGATCCCCACTGGAATTGATACACTTTCGATGGATTACAATTTTATGGGGACACAAGCTGAATATCAGACCTACATCTTTAGTGTCTGGCATGTCATATTTGGGGTGCGTTCGTCCACAGCAACTTGTTTGCATGACCACAAACTAAGAGAGGATTTGACACGGGCATGCATGATATATCTGTTACAGAATTCCCGCCCCTTTGGAACGGGACTCCACCACAACGTTATTCGCATCTGTGGACTTCTGATTTTGAGTTTGGAAAATTTTGAACATATCTTCTTGACCCAAGCCATTCCTGTTTGTGCACCGCCCAGCTGGAGGCGTTAAACTCAGCGCTTCCTGGGAGGCAACCCAGCGGATTCAGACTGATCTGGTAGTCTACGTCACTCAGGTACTATCTTTTTAAACCCTTCTGCATCCATGAATCTGCCAATGAGGACATTGTCCAACTTAAGCATGGGGGGATGGTAAATTGTATAATCCTGAGCTTAATTAATCAGTCTGAATGAATGAATAAAAAAAAAAAAAAAAACAAAACAAAATTTGAATTTAGGAAGAAAAACTTAGGTATTAGAAACTTGTCAATAGTGGGAAATAATACAAAAAGAACTTAAACACTTAGACTTTTCAGGCCTTCAGGCTTAATCAGCCCTGGTGTCTGTTAAAATATAGATTTAGCGGTGAGTCCTGGCAACTTTAAGCTATTCTAATCCACCTACTAAATAAGGTGATAAGTATACGACTTATCAACTCATCCTCTAACTCAGGAAAACTTTGAGTCTAAGCATTTGCACACATTTCTGCACAGACTCACTTCTCGGAGATTTTGACAGAAATTGGGTAGCTAATGAACTCTCTAGGGTGGTATGGCTGGCAAGTTATCGTGGGTAATAGCCCATTGGCAGGTTGTCCAGAACCCAGCCACCGGCCATTTCTTTTTCGCTGCCTCTAGGTACATTTGAGATTAGGGAAGCCACCTACGTAAAAAAAAAAAAAAAATTAAAAAAAAAAAAAAAAAGGAAAAAGAAGAAAAGAAAATAAACCACACTTCACCGCACAAGTATGGCTGGCAAGTGATCGTGGGTGACAGCCCATTGGTCGGTTGTCCAGAGCCCAGCTCAATAATTGCACAAAAAAAAGAAGACCAAAAACACCTAAGGAAGAAGCGGGGAAGTAGTACAAGCCGGGGAGATATACACTGGAAAATCCTTGTGTTGACCCTAAGTAAAATGAACGTAGGGAGAAAGCTACCAATCGAACAAATACACCTTCAGGCAAAAATTTATTTTCTTTTCCGGTCACCTAGAGGCGTAGAAACTCGAAGTCTGTCTCAATTACCGTTAAGTAAGTCTATCACAACATTCACACCAAGATGCTTAGCACTTAGGGTTTTGACCGAGTTTTGGGTGGGGTGGGTAGCTGTAAAAAGTTACCAACCCACACTGAATTCTAAAAATTCTAAAAAGACATATATAGATATATACGTATACATAAGTATAGTTATATATACAAAGCAAGGATTCGGGCAATTCGTATTTTGGCAGACACCCGGGCGCTGCTTAGTCGTTGTAGATTAAGATCTTCGTATAGTTCCTCTTATTGACAAGTAACGAAGTGCCCAAGCAATTACTTCTTGAATTCGCCAAAGAAATAAAGGCTAGAATAAACCTTGCTAGGGACTAGCAAGGAGTAAGCATGGGGGTATGATAACACCACGCAAGGGGGTAGTAATTAGGTTGAATATGACCCATCTTTAGAATAAAAGGCACAACATAAAGTAGAATAGGAGCATTGCATGCATCAAGTACCAAGATTGCTTATAAACTGTATTAATGGTCATTTGTGTAAAGCATTTGTCAAAGCATGCCTCAGATGAGCAATCGGACCGCACGGATGGATTCAGGACGACGAACGGAGTCTAACGGACTCAAGATCGGCCAAATCCGACATCCGGAGCTCCCACAATGGGCCCAAGAAATCCTGACCGTTGATCTGGAGATCAACGGCCCAGAACGTGCCACGTCGCCCCGCCCCCGCCGCTCACACGTCCCCAAGCCAGCCAAGGTCGAATCTCGGCCGTTGATCTTCGATCGAACGGCCGAGATCGGCGCGCTCGCCCGCGGTCGCCGAGACAAAGCGCGGGCGTGGCGCAACGGTTAGCGCGCACGCCCGTGTCGCGGCGACGCGCGTTTGAATCGCGCGGAGCGGAAATCAATTGCGAGCGAAGGGCGCAGCAAAATTGAGCCGCGCGATCAGCAGCGAGCGGCTAGGATTGCGCCACGCGGCGCGACGACAGCGCCCCACCTCCCACGCGCACGCGCACGCCGGGCGGAAACGCGCGCGCGCACGCGCGCCCGAAGCGCGATCTTAGCGCAGGCGCGGGAGGATCTCAGCCGTCCGATCATCAATCGGACGGCTCTCGTTCGACATCCACGGATCGCGCCTGAAGAGAGAGAGGGGCGGGCGGCTGACCGGCGGCAGGAGGGCTTCACCGACGTATCTGGAAGCGGTTTTAGCGACGTTCTGGATGTCGCTAAAGCACATTCTTCTTTTAGGAAGCCCTTAACTCTATTTAAACCCCCTTCTACCACCATTCAAGGCATCCTCTCCCACTTGCAACTACTCCACTCCTCTCCTAGCTAGTCTTAGGCACTCTTGTAATCGCCGGAGACGACGAGCCGCCGACGGAGCCTCCTCCACCGCCGGGGCTGCCTCGTCGCTCTCCACTCTCTCTCTACCTCTCTCTCTCTCTCTTTTAAGCTTTCATTTACTTTTGTTGAAGCATGTATTTAATATTGTAAACCATGAACTATGAATGCATGTTTAATGAAATTATTTTCCATTTAGTTGCCATTTTAATTTATGTTTAAAGTGCATGATCAAAACCAAGAGCTTTCTAACCCTAAACTCTCTCTATCTCTCGCTTTTCAAAACCGTCTCTTTCGCAAGCAAAACTCCGCCTTTTTCGTGACAACAAGTGGTAAACAAAATCCGATTTCCACGCCTCCCTGAGATCGACACTCGAACTCACCTCCGTTTACTTCTTTTAAAACCGACGTATCAAGTGCAACTATAACGACACCTCTTAACACACACGCACGAAGGCACGTCACTTGCCAACCTGACCCGTATCCTTAGGAGATGTATTGATGTAAACCTCATGCTTTCCTGGGAAAAAAGTCATTTTATGGTACACGAGGGAATTGTTCTCGGGCATATCATCTCCGATAGGGGTATCGAGGTTGACAGAGCTAAGCTTGATGTAATTGCTGATTTACTTGTGCCTGGCTCTGTCAAACAAATCCGCTCCTTCCTGGGACACGTCGATTTCTATAGGAGATTTATCAAAGATTTCTCCAAGATTTCTCAACCTTTAACTCATCTCCTATCGACCGACGTGCCCTTCTATATGGGCCCCGACTACATACGAGCATTCACGTAGCTGCGTAATGCTGTCACCAAGACCCCTGTTCTCCAGCCACCTGATTGGTCCCTCGACTTTGAACTCATGTGTGACGCTTCTGACCTTGTAGTCGAAGCCATCCTGGGACAGAGACGCGATAGACACCCCTTCGTGGTGTACTATGCCAGTAAGATGTTGGACGAGGCCCAATGTAATTATACTACCACTGAGAAAGAACTACTGGCGATCGTCTTCGGGCTAGAGAAATTCCGCTCTTACCTTCTGGGCTCACATGTTATTGTTTTCACTGATCACGCGGCCATTCGCCATCTCATGCAGAAGAAGGATGCCAAGCCTAGACTGATTCGTTGGATCCTTCTACTCCAAGAATTTGACATTGAGATCCGCGATAAGGCCGGAGCCCAGAATGTTGTGGCTGATCATCTTTCGAGACTTGACCCTGACCATATTGGACTTACTTTGCCAATTAATGAGATTTTTCCGGATGAGCACCTATTGGCAATTAATGTGGCAAGTGGACGTTGGTATGCCGATATTGCCAATTACCTTGCTTCTGGATCCCTTCCACGTGGTTGGCCGAAAAACCAGCGCGAGCGCCTCATGGCAGAAGCAAAGTATTATTTATGGGATAATCCACTTCTTTTTCGCATAGGTGCTGATCAAATCATCCGTCGCTGTATTCTTGACAGCGAATTCCCCAGTGTGCTATCCTTCTGCCACAATCAGGCCTGCGGAAGCCATTTCTCTGGGAGGAAAACTACAGCCAAGGTGTTGCAGCGCAGTTTCTTTTGGCCCTCCCTTCACCAGGATACACACAAGTATGCCAAACATTGCACTAGGTGCCAGTCGTTGGGGTTAATGTCACGTCGTGACATGATGCCCTTACAACCCATCCTAGCTGTGGAAATCTTCGACATTTGGGGAATTGATTTCATGGGTCCCTTTCCTCCTTCCAACGGCTTCAAATTTATCCTCGTGGCTGTTGATTATGTTTTGAAATGGATCGAGGCTATTCCCACGCACCGTGCTGACCATGTTATATCCACTCGATTTGTCAAAGATCACATCTTTGCCCGCTTTGGGATCCCTCGAGCCATTATCTTGGATGGAGGAAGCCACTTTACCCATGCTTCTTTTCGGGCACTTATGAGGAAATACGGAGTCCACCATCGTATCACATCCCCGTATCATCCTCAGACGAACGGCCAGGTAGAGGTGTCAAACTGGCAAATCAAGCAAATTCTCCAGAAAATGGTTCGGTTTGACCGTATGGACTGGTCCGACAAGCTGATTGACGCACTTTGGGCGTATCGGACCGCCTTCAAGGCTCCCCTTGGTATGTCTCCTTATAGAATCGTTTATGGAAAGCCTTGTCATTTGCCCATAGAGTTGGAGCACCGCACTTATTGGACGATTCGCCAATGTAACCTCGACCCAGACCTGTGTGGTCGAGAAAGGAAACTCAAACTCCAGGAGCTGGAAGAGCTTCGTCGTGAAGCCTATGATTCTGCCTTAGCTTTCAAGCAATGCACTAAGGCTTTTCACGACAGCCGTATTCGGCAGAAAGAATTTGAGCCATCTCAGCAAGTTTGGCTCTACAATGCCCGGCTCAAATTCTTTCCTGGGAAATTGAAGTCCAAATGGACTGGTCCTTTCCTAGTCTCGAGACCATTTCCCAACAGGGCCGTTGAGATTGAAGATCCTAAATCTGGGCATAAATTTACAGTCAATGGGCAGCATTTGAAACCCTATCTTACTCATGAACCTACCCCCGTTGGAGAATTTGTTGCCCTGTTGGAGGGTAACTAATTTTTTTGCCTCATTCTGTGTCCAGCTGGGGATGTTAAATTCAGGGTTCATTGGGAGGCACCCCAACAACACTCACCATCCACCATCACTTTGCACGCCATTATCATGATCACTTCACTTTTCACTTCATCACCCACCATCCACCCACCCTACCACCCTACTATATACCCTGCACCTCAGCTCTCGTTACCCGATCTTTCATCCTTTCTCTACCCTACCCTGCATGCATATGAGGACATAGCATCGTTTGGCATGGAGGGGTGGATAGGCATCCATAGGATCTGGGTATTTTATGGTATCATGCAGTTTCCATCTATCTATATATATATATATACAAAAAAAAAATGGTGTTTAGTAATGATCTGAAGGATGAAACAAAAATACAATAAGTGTTTATGGATATTCAACCATTGTTTTGAAGACTTTCCAGGCCACAGAAGCTTGATTCGCTCAGGCTCGGCTTAATTCACTTGAGCATTGACAAGATCTTTTTAAGGGTCAATCCAAAGTCACGAGCTGAAACTGGGACCAACCTGTACTTAAAAATTCGTGAAACCCTGGGCTTGAGTCTTAATGTTCATCTGGTCAGTCTTGATCCTTCACTATGCACAAGCCATAATCTCTTGTGCTCTTGAGTACGGCAAAAACCTCCTGGGTCCTGGAAATCGTACTTAAGGTTTAAATATCAAGAGTCCTGGTTAGTTGAGAGATGGTCTATGTCATGTAAGACTTAAAGTACTGGTAGTCTTCTTCGCAACTGGTTCTCACAATATCCAACAATAAACACACCTATGTCGCCTCAGGAGAAAATCTTCAGCTTAAAGATCATTTCTAAATGCAATACAAAAAAATGTTTTGCTAGGGACTAGCAAAAGATAGGCATGGGGCTATGATTGCACAACAAGAATACACCTACAATTGTGCCATCTTGTGCTATTTCCTAGCATTGCCAGTGCATATTAGGTAACCATAGTCGCATTTGTAAAAATGAACGCATGAATGCATTTATTTGAGAGGGGAGGAGAGTGAATAAAATGGTCATGAAATTAACGTATTCTTCAAGTGCTGCCTCGCAAAATCTCCATCTTTATTTTTTATTTCTTTTTGGCTTTGAATTTCTTTGCAACTGCAAAGCATGGCTGGACCTTCTTCGCGCCATGCTCTGCAAAGCTTGCCTTGCACAGCCACTCCCTGCACAACCATGCCAGCCATGTATAGCCATGCACAGCCAGGGCATGGCTGTGCTTGCCTTCTTCCTCTTTAAAAAGTCACGGCTTTCTTCTTTGAAGTAGAGCCTGGTCCACATGCCAAAACATAGCACCTTCCTTCCCTTCCAAGCCGTCTCCTCCCCTCTCCCCTCCATACGCAGCCTCTCTTCTTCCTGAAGAGCCACGCTGCGGGCAGGAGCAGCTCACAGTGGTGCACAACCACCACTGTGAGTCCCACCACCGCCCAGCTCATCAAAGAGCCGGTGGGCATGGTGGTTCCCCGCTCTGATTTCATCGTTCAAAGCATTTCCGCCATTGCCATAGGAACTTCAAGCTTTGAACCTCAAGCTCTGCAGCAGCAGCAGCAAGGCGGCAGCAGTAGCGCCGGCCTCCACGCGCCTCAGGCGCCTGTTCTGCGGCCTCTGTGCATGCCAGTAGGCCGCACCCTCGCCTCTCTCCGTGCAATCCAGCAACCAGCGCAACCTCTTCTGCGCGTGCGCAAGCAGCTCCACACCCCCCGCACACGCTGAACCTGGCGCAAGCGGTCGCGCGAGCCGAGCGCGCACTGTAGCCACTGTTCACGCTAGAGAGAGCGACACTGTGGCTACAGTGCGGTGACCGGTAAGTTTCTCACTTATCCGATCACCCGGTGCTCTCTCTGCGCTGCAACCTACGCTAGCCTGCGTCCGCGTCTTTCCTCGCGCCTGCTCCAGCGCTAGCTCTCGCATCTGCGCCCGCCCGCTTCACCGCCCGCTCCTTCGCATCTGCACTCACCTGCTTTAGCGCATAGCGCCTACGCCCGCTCCCTCCTGCGTGCGCGCGCCTCTTCGCGTGCCTACGCGCCTGCACATGGACGCAGCATCAGACGACGACAGCTGCATGCGAACGACTTAACTCCCGCACCTCTTCACTCCAGCAGACGATCTCTCTCTCTCTCTCTCACAGCACTCTCTCCCTCTCTCTCTGCAGACACATACACACACACACTCACACTCTCGCACACACACACTCTCACTTATACATTACTATATACTTATATATATATATATATACATATATATATATACATACATACATATATCTATACATATATTAGTACCTATATAACTAAGTATAAGTATATATACATATATATATATACACATATATTTATACATATATATATATATACAAATATACATACATATATACGTATATCTATAATTATAAATACATACATACATACATATATATATATATATATATAGATCTACGTAATATACATAGATACTTATACTAATATATATATATATACATATACACATATATATAACTATATACATATATTACTATATATATACATACATATATATACAATTATATACATATATATATATATATATATATATATATATATATATATATATATATATACATACATATACATACATCTATCTATACATATATTTACATATCTATATATATGTACATACATATATATATATATATATACATATATAGCTACATATACACTTATATAATTATAACTATATATATATATACATATAGATATATATATTTACATACATACATATACATATATATATATTTTCATATCACCTACCATATGTTGTATTATCGGAATATCTACACGAGTTGCTGATATTCCCCGATACACGCGTACAGAAAGCATTCTCGCACACATCTTTCACCCATCCATCCTACACTGCACGCGGCACTTCATCCTCTTGGTTGCGTCTTCCTAGACGATGACCGACTTGACACCGTGCTATACTCCATCCCCACCTCCACCCCCACCCCTTTATACATATATAATATATACATATATATATATATATACTATATTTACTTTATTTCTGTTTCTCTTTCATGCCAGTAAAAAGATAAAAAAAATATACAAAACAGAAAAGATAATCCTTGACTTGCAGGTACTCAGTCTTACGAATAGCAAGACCAGTTTCGGAACCCTAATTTGGCTCAAAGCTAAGAACTTGATTTTGAGGGTGTACCTCAAGGACAAAAATTATCAGAAAAAATATTAAATAGAAAAACACCAAAAACATAATAAACGAACGGAAGAGATTCATTGTAGGAAAGGCATAGAAACTTCTTCTAATCCCACTTCCTTGAGTTCGACCCTTGGCTTAAAAGTGACCAAGATAAAATCAAGTAGGCCAGGTTAAAAATTTTGTAAAGATATGGTTAGGCTTGATTTAGGTTAACCACTATACTCATTACAACGATAAAATCACCATATTAACACAACCTATCTGGGTCTACACTAGAGACATAACAAGAGATTAGTGGGAACGCTGGCCTTAGGTCTCTTGGGCTAGATTCTTTAGCTTAATAATTCACGTATCCTCTAAAATCTGGATAATCCTCAAGAGGTTGGGGAAAATGCGAAGCTTAAGTATTAGGTCTAAGGCTTAGGAAGTATTCGGCCTCGTTAACTGACCTTCAATTTGCAGGATTCGGTAACCTAAGCACCCCAATTCTCACACAGTCTTGTTCAGTGCGCATAAATATCAAAATCATGCAAAAAGCGTTTCAATGTTCTGAAAAGGTCACCTAGATTAGGAGCGGCCGATCAACACAAGTTGATTTGGACAAGTTCCCGACACAGAGAGGCAGGAAATTTCCCTCGAAGATGCGTAACAACATATCATCTCCTCGGTGCTTGTCTCTTAGGATATTTAAATATCCTACCGGGGGCATGTAAGCACTCTGCTAATTCAGATATCATGGCGACATTATCATGAAATGTCGAACGCCAAGGTCTGAATTTGGCCACGGAATGCCATGGGGGGGATTATCTTGAAATCTCGAAAGGCAGGGTTCTGGGGGTTTCCATGGGCGGTGCTATCTCAAAGCATCGATAGCCAGGGACCCTTGAGGATTGATGATGGGGACGAGGAATCCGATACAGACCGTGTTGAGAAGCCAATCCGAAGATAGAAATAAAAAAAGAAAAGAGAGAGAAAACTCTCCAAACAAATAAATCTTCTGTCTCTCTCTTACAAAAAATGCACTGCAAACTGAACCTAGTCTAAAAATGTCTCGAGCACGAGTGCTTTAACCGCGGAGTCCAATAAACCCTAGGTTAGTTTCTACGGGCCTTAAAATCCTTTGCGAAGGACTGAGGCTAAAGCGGATCAGGTCTGGATTTTGGTTGGTACTTGAGTACCTCTAGGCCTATTGTCAGCATTCTGACCTAATCACAAAAGAAAAAGAAAAGCACTTATCATAACTGATGATAGACACTCAGGGTCTAGAACAGAAGTTAAAACCTTGAAATTTTGCTAAGGGACTAGCAAAAACTAGGCATGGGGTTATGATGAGAGCCTCATCATGAGCCATAACTAGCTCATTTTGACCTACTAAAGAGAATAAAAGCTCCTACATAACTTAGAAGAAGGCTTAATTGAAGGAATAAGTGTTCTGAGAAGAAAACATGAAATAAAGGTTAAAACTGCAATTTTACCATTGCAGTACATAAACGGGATTTATCAGAGACAAAACATAGGTCAAATGGTCTGAATAAGATAAAAAGTGGGTTGATTCAATCAGAAATGGGTTTATGTGTAAACTAGGAATTAAATGACATCTTATAACCCTAAAATAGATCTGCTTAATTCAACAAGGTCCTGGTCAGGATAAAAATCAAGTAAACCCTCTAAAATTTATGGAAAAATATCCCCTAGGGTTTAGAACATTCAATTTGGCCCGTGGAACCTAGTTTGACCTAAATTGGGGTCCTAGCTCATCAATTGACCTAATTTGAATTTTTGCACAAAATGTCTAGTCAAACGTGGTCAAACCTAAAATCCAACTTCACCATTGGATTCCTTAGGTCCAAATTAGGTTTGTACCAAAATTTGGATATAAGGGGAGGTCATCTTGACCTACTTTGCAAATTAGTACACCTAATTACATTTTGGTCCCTATCTTTTGAAAGCCATTGCATAAACCCCCTAACTTTCTCAACACTCTTACAAGTAGGTCCTTCAACCATTATTGGGGAGAAATCCTACTCCGGTGAGTGATTGCACCGCAAAATGCGCCTGCAATAATGCCTTCTTGTGCTATTTCCTAGCATTACTTATGCATATTAGGATTCATAGCTGCATTTCGTAAAAATACATGCATTCATGCATTTAATTGAGAGGAGAGGAGAATGAAATAAATGACTTCACAATTTGCATTTTCCTCAAGTGCCTCTTTGCAAAAATCCACCACCTCTATTTTTATTTCCACTTGATTTTTTTTATCTTTCCCACGGCTACAACTTGCCATTCCCTACCAAGCCATTCCCTCCCTCTCCCTGCAGCTGCATGCGGCCATGCCATTCCTCTTCTATTTAAAGACCGTAGCTCCTGCCTTTGCAAAAAAGGACTGGTCGCAGCAGCCAAAAACTCCCACCTGCAGCTCCATCACCACCACCGTCCTCTCCTCCATTCCCCTCCATACGTCGGTCCTCCTCTGAGGAGAAACCCGGCGGGCAGGAGCTCTCACTGTGGTGCACACCACCACAGTGAGACCACCACCGCCCAGCTCTTCAAAGAGCCGATGGGCGTGGTGGGTCTGTTTTCATTTTTCTTGGCGTTCCCGCACCTTCCCGCCATTGGAGCAGCTTCAAGGTCTGAAGCTTGAAGCAGCAGCCCCAGCCATTCCGCGCAAGCCTGCAGGCACCCCAGCCCCTCCACACGCACCTGCAGGCCTTCTCCGCCTCCGCTTTCTCCGCTCTGTCACATGCACTATCGCTTGCAACCGGCCGCTGCGTGCCTCTGCAGCGGCCGACCAAGTGCCTCCCCGCCCCCCTGCGGCACCTGCAAGCTTCCGCGCAAGCTGCAGGCGCCCTTGCACTCCAGCCCCGCGTGCTTTATCGCGAGCTCTCCACGCTCGCAACAGGTCGGCGCAGGTGCTCTCCTCTACGTGAATACGTGCCCGCGCGCGGATGCCATCAGACGATGGCCTTGGATCGCAGACGACTTATCCTGCAGCCTTCTCTCCTCTCCCGCTCTCTCTCTCCTGCTCTCTCTCTCTCTCACAACACTCACAACACTCTACACCGACACACACACACACACCTACACTCAGACTTTCACACACACACACACACACCTATACTATAAACATATATATATATGTATACCTATATATTGATATATATATACATATATATATATTTATATACATATATATATATACATATAGTAGTATCTATATACTTATGTATTAGTATACATATATATATATCTATATACTTATATATATACTTATATATATATATATATACATATATACTTACATATATACATATATACATATATCTACATATCTAGATACATATACCTATATACATATATTATTATTATATATATATATACATATATATATATATATACATCTATATAGTATTATATACATATATACATATATATATACATCTATACATATATATATCTATAACTATATATACATATATATATATATATATATACTTAGCTACATATATCTATATATACACATATTACAATATACTTATACATACATATATATATACCTCTTTATAGTTATACACACATATATATATATACATATACACCTATATATACATATATATCTACATATATATATATATATACCTATATATTTATAACCATATATATATATATACATATAGACATATTTACACATATACATATATATATTTTCACCTTATTTACCATACGCTATATCGCGGGAATATTTGCACCAGTTGCTGATATCCCCCGATACACGCGTACAAAAAAGTGCGGTTGCATACATCTTCCACCATCCATCCCACACTCCATGCGGCTCCTAGTCCTGTTGGTTGCATCTCTCTAGACGACGACCGACTCGACATCGTGCTACACTCCATCGCCACCTCCACCCCCACCCCTTTATATACATAATATATACATATATATATATTGTATTTACTTTTTTTCTGTTTGCTTTCCTGATAGTAAAAAGGTAAAAAAATATAAAAGAGAAAAGATAAATCTTTGACTTGCAGGTACTCCATCTTGCGAGTAGCAAGACCCATTTTGGGAACCCTGTTTTGGCTCAAAGCCAAGAACCCAATTTTGAGGGTGTGCCTCAAGGACAAAAATTGCCAAAAAAAAATCTAAATAAGAAAAACACCAAAAACACAATAAACGAACGGAAGAGACTCGTTGTAGGAAAGGCGTAGAAACTCGACTTGTACCCCACTTCCCTGAGTTCGACCCTGGGCTTAAAAGTGACAAGATAAAATAAAATAGGCCAGGTAAAAGAAAATTTTGTAAAGATATGGTTAGGGCCGATTTAGGTTAACCACTATACACATTTCAACGATGAAATCACCATATTAACAATCTATCCGGGCTCGACCATACATCTTTTCTGGCGCCGTTATCGGGGAAGTGCACCTTCAAGTAAGTTTCTATTCAATTCCTTTCAATTTTTCTCCTCTCTTCACGGGTATCTCTGTTTTTGGTGTGTAGGTGAACCTGATGCAAGGAGAAGGCAGGCAGATGAAATCGAAGACGTGAGCAGATCCAAGGCGGGAACGAGATCGTGAAGATGCCGACACCGCATTGGAGCTTCGCACACATTGCTGAACAAGTAGGTCTTCTTTTCTTAGCAACTAGGGTTAACTTGTCACCTTAATAAAAAAAAAATTAAAAAAAACTAAAAACTAGAAAAACTTCTTGGGATCTCTTAGGGCAAGTGGACTAAAATTCACTTGTTTGATTGATTGTCTTCACTCCCACCGCCCCAGGATTTCCCACCCTACTTCGCATAGCAAAAATTCGAGAATCTTGATTCTTGAATTTTTCGCCGTGGGAAGTATTCTTTGAGGCAAATAAAAAGATTGATTGCACCCCTCTTTGCCTCATTTACCTGCAAATTCGGGATCACATTTTTGGTGGGGAGATTTGGAATTGAGTTGATTCCAACCCCACCACAACTTTTCAACTAGCCTAAGATTCGATCCCGAACATTTCAGCACTAGCAATTTTAGTTTCTTTATCTGTTGGTTGAGCCTTGTGTGGACATCTTTTTGGTGATTGGGAGCACTTGAATTGAAGTGCTTTGGCTCCCTTTCACATAAACTCTAAAACTGATTCGTGCATCCACACATAGAAATCTCCATTTAGGGTAGGCCATTGCATTTTAGCATGCATTAACTAACTGATATTGAAGAAGGGTTTCTTGGGCTTAGAAAGAAAACTTGTATTCTCACAAAAACCCGGAGATTGGTTGAATTTGTAATTCAGCAAAATCATAAAATTCATACTACTTAAGGATGAACTCTAAAAACCTTTCACCAAGTAAGAACTTCAATTCGGGGAGATTTCCCCATTGCATGCTTGTTTTACACACTCCGAAAATCAATCACTTGGGTATTACCCGTAAACAACGCCCTTCACATTCCAGAAACACTTTATCCTAAGCCTCTAACTAAAACTGGTAGTAATTTGACCCTTACTAAGGATTGGAGGTCTAACTACCTGCGTGTAGTGGCTACGTGCTGGTGAGAGTTCCCGCATGCTATCGGGTGTCTAAGACTGGGGCAAACGGCCTTTCAATCTGGCTCGGTGGTTCAGCGGTGCTCTCATTCAGTTTCGTAGTTTATGATAGTAGGTAACTTAGATCTTTAGGTCTAAGGGCACACTGTAGAGGTTAGGAATTTGATTGAATTGATTTGTAATCAAGTGTACCTTTGCAGCATCATTTCTCTCATCTCTTTTCCCTTCTTATCCCCCCAATTCTTCCTGCGGTAGTGTATGTTTGGGAGGAGGTCACAAAACCCTAAATTGTTTGAATTGACTGCTAAATCTAGAAAACAAGCTGAATCGTCATCCTCCTCCACAAACATGGCAAACACCCCCACCTCACTACTTTGTCACAATTCCAATTCTTCCAACACCAGGCTTATCCCGAGAAACCTTGTAAGACCTTCCTTGCCGAGTGTCGCGCCAAGTGACTCGGTAAGTCATGTGGATCTAGCTTCTGCAAGCCAGTATTTCGACACGGAGGACCAATCCTCCGTGTGCTCGGACGCATATTTACATGCGGACACATCTTCTGCCATAGAAGACGCTTGTGCCCTGAGGAACAACCCGTTCTCTACCACTTATAACTCAGGGTGGCGTAATCATCCAAACTTCACATGATCCAACAACCTGCAGCACCAAAATCCCGCTGGGAGACCAATGCGACCGTCCACACCTGTCATCCCAAGGGCCCAGTCTAATCCTATGGCGAATCCGCCATCAGGCCCTTGCGTACCACAACCGAACACGCATCAAGGCCTCTTGATAAACTGATGCGAATGATGACGGAAATGTCAAAGCGCCAGAAAGAGAACATGACCTCTCTTCAGCACCATTTGTTGCAGCAGAATGCTGAGATCAGTCAACTACGCATGGCGACTCAATCTCAGGGCACTCTTCCTACCCAACCTATTCCAAACCCACGAAACTTCGTACCCTGTGGTCCGCAACCACAGGTACAACCTTCTTAGGGACATGTTCATCAAATTCTGCAAGGTCCGAGATTCCACCAGGATTTCAGGCTAATCTTGCTGCAGCACCGCACTCTTATGTTGATTGCGATTGCATCAAGGATGACACGTCTGACGAGGACATGATCGTCAGTGCGTGTATCCGACTAATTGGGACTGATTCAGACTCCTGCGAATTACCTGACGACTGGCTGACCAACACAAATTGTGACGTTCCCCAATCCCTCCCTATTCCTATACCTTCTCCTGAGCAGACTTCTGACGAGGGTTTCTCTGCTTCCCATACCTTGTGGTCTGAGTCATCGCCGGGCTGCTCACCGTCGGTCCACACTCTGGAAGATCGGATTGCCCTTTCTTTCCCGCCAAATCAGGCGGATTTGCAACTCCACACTGGGACCTTGAGCCCACATCTTACTCATTGGGGCTATTCCCTTTTGGATCCATCTATCCAAAGAGCCCCTCTTCTTGGCCAATCTGAGGGCCAACTTCTTCTTCCCGACTTGTTCTTCGATCCGCCTAGGACACTCTCGTCCCATGAAATGCCAGACCTTTCACCATCCACCATCACTTTTCACGCCACTATCACACTCTTCACTTCACCATCCACCCACCCTACCACCCTACTGTATACCCTACACTTCAGCTCTCATTACTCGATCTTTCGTCCATTCTCTACCCTTCCCTGCATGCATATGAGGACATAGCATTGTTTGGCATGGGGGGGTGGATAGGCATCCATAGGATCTGGTTATTTTATGGTATCATACAGTTCCCACCTATTTATAAATATGCAAGAAAAAGAAAAAAAAAAAAATATATATATATATCTAAATAAATGGTGTTTAGTAATGATCTAAAAGCTGAAACAAAAAAATACAATAAGTGCTTTTGGATATTCAACCTCTGTTTTGAAGTCTTTCCAGGCCACAGAAGCTTGATTCGCTCAGGCTCAGCTTAATTCACTTAAGCATTGACAAATTAGATTGGAATCTCTCCTAACTAAGGATGTATTCTTGTACCTGAGACATCAGTACAGGATCCGTTGGTTTGCTTTTACTTGAGAGCTTAAGTAAACTTGGTTCACACTACACATATCAGGAAATACCAGGTGAACATAAGATCCAACCCTAGTGTTCATTAGGGAAGGTGGAGTCCTTACCTGTGCGTGCAGGTAGACTTTTTATCCCAGACTTTAGTCTTGTATTTAGGAGCGACTCTTTCCACCAAAATGAAACTCTCCCACCAAAAAGAAAAAAAGTGTGCTCCTTCAAAAAATGTTGTAAGAGAAATATTGACACGTGTTTCAAAAAAAAAGTTGCAAATAAGTTAGTATATCTCACAAATGTCTGTAAAGTCTTTGCCCTACAAGAAGTTCTTCAGGGCAGGTTACAAATACCTTGTTTTCCTTTGAGCCACAAAAATCAGAAAATGGGAGTTGAGTTTTTCGTCATCTTCTTAAGGGTCAATCCGAAAACACGAGCTGAAACTCGGACCAACCTTCACTTAAAAATTCGTGAAACCCTGGGCTTGAGTCTTAATGTTCATCTGGTCAGTCTTGATCCTTCACTAAGCACAAGCCATAATCTCTTGAGCTCTCGAGTAAGGCAGAAACCTCCTGGGTCCTGGAAATCGTACTTAAGGTTTAAATATCAAGAGTCCTGGTTAGTTGAGAGTTGATCTATGTCATGTGAGACTTAAAGTCCTGGTAGTCTTCTCTACAATTGGTTCTCACAATATCCGACAATAAACACACCTATTTCACCTCAGAAGAAAATCTTCAGCTTAAGATCATTTCTAAATACTATTTTGCTAGGGACTAGCAAAAGATAGGCATGGGGGTATGATTGCACCGCAAAATACGCCTGCAATAATGCCTTCTTGTGCTATTTCCTAGCATTACCTATGCATATTTGGATTCCATAGTTGCATTTTGTAAAAATACATGCATTCATGCATTTAATTGAGAGGAGAGGAGAATGAAATAAATGGCTTCACAATTTGCATTTTCCTAGTGCCTCTTTGCAAAAATCCACCACCTCTATTTTTATTTCCACTTGATTTTTTTAATCTTTCCCATGGCTGCAACTTCTACGCGTGCCATGCCTCCCATGGCTGCAACTTGCCATTCCTTGCCAAGCCATTCCCTCCCTCTCCCTGCTGCTGCATGTGGCCATGCCATTCCTCTTTTATTTAATGACCGCAGCTCCTGCCTTTGCAAAAAAGGCCTGGTCGCAGCAGCCAAAAACTCCCACCTGCAGCTCCATCACCACCACCGTCCTCTCCTCCATTCCCCTCCATACGCCGGTCCTCCTCCGAGGAGAAACCCGGCGGGCAGGAGCTCTCACTGTGGTGCACACCACCACAATGAGACCACCACCGCCCAGATCTTCAAAGAGCCGGTGGGCATGGTGGGTCTGTTTTCATTTTTTTTGGCATTCCCGCACCTTCCCGCCATTGGAGTAGCTTCAAGGTCTGAAGCTTGAAGCAGCAGCAGAAGTGGCAAGGAAGCTGCAGCAGCAGCAGCAATCCCAACCATTCTGTGCAAGCCTGCAGGCGCCCCAGCCCCTCCGCACGTGCCTGCAGGCCTTCTCCGCCTCCGCTTTCTCCTCTCTGTCGTACTCACTATCGCCCGCAATCGACTGCTGCGTGCCTCTGCAGCGGCCGGCCAAGCGCCTCCCCGCCCCCCTGCGGCACCTGCAAGCTTCCGCGTAAGCTGCAGGTGCCCTCGCCCTCTAGCCCCGCGCACTCTATCGTGAGCTCTCCGGGCTCGCAACCAGTCGGCGCAGGTGCTCTCCTCCACGTGAATACGCGCCCGCGTGCGGATGCCATCAGACGACAGCCCTAGACCGTAGACGACTTAACCTACAGCCTTCTCTCCTCTCTTGCCCTCTCTTTCCTGCTCTCTCTCTCTCTCTCACAACACTCACAGCACTCTACACCGACGCACACTCACACTTTCACACACACACACACACACCTATGCTATAAACATATATATATACGTATACTTATATATTGATATATATATACATATAGTAGTATCTATATACCTATGTATTAGTATACATATATACTTACATATATACATTTATCTATACACATATACATATATATAAATATACATATATCTATATATATATTACCTATATAACTAAGTATAGATATATACATATATACATATATATACATATATACATATATATATATATACATCTATACATATATATATCTATAACTATATATACATAGATATATATATATATATATATACTTTGCTACATATATCTATATAGACACATATTACTATATACTTATACATACATATATATATACCTCCATATAGTTATACACACACACACACATATATATATATATATATATATACCTCTATATAGTTATACACATATATATATATATATATACATATACACTTATATATACATATATATCTACATATATACATATATACCTATATATTTATAACCATATATATATATATACATATAGACATATTTACATATATACATATATATATATTTTCACCTTATTTACCATACGCTGCATCGCGAGAATATCTGCACCAGTTGCTGATATTCCCCGATACACGCGTACAAAAAAGCGTGGTCGCATACATCTTCCACCATCCATCCCACACTCCACGCGGCACCTAGTCCTGTTGGTTGTGTCTCTCTAGACGACGACCGACTCGACACCGTGCTACACTCCATCGTTGCCTCCACCCCCAACCCTTTATATACATAATATATACATACATATATACTGTATTTTCTTTATTTCTATTTGCTTTCCTGATAGTAAAAAGAAAAAAAATATATAAAAGAGAAAATATAATCTTTGACTTGCAGGTACTCCGTCTTGCGAGTAGCAAGACTCGTTTTGGGAACCCTGTTTTGGCTCAAAGCCAAGAACCCAATTTCAAGGGTCTGCCTCAAGGACAAAAATTACCAGAAAAAAAATCTAAATAAGAAAAAAACCAAAAACACAATAAACGAACGGAAGAGACTTGTAGGAAAGGCATAGAAACTCGACTTGCACCCCACTTCCTTGAGTTCGACCCGAGGCCTAAAAGTGACAAGATAAAATCAAGTAGGCCAGGTAAGAAAAAATTTTGTAAAGATATGGTTAGGTCAGATTTAGGCTAACCACTATACACATTTCAACGATAAAATCACCATATTAACAACCTATCTGGGTTCAACCATACAACGAGGAATAGAGAGGGAATACTCTCTGATTCCTCAGAGATCTCCTCCCAGATTTGGAAGGGAGATTCTCTGAGGAATTCCCTTCCATCTGAACTCAATCTTGATCCCTGATTTGCACCCAATCTCTCATGCGAACGCATGAGAGATTTGGGTCTCTTAACTATTTCCATCTCCGGCGAGGATTCCTACATTTGGAAGCTTGGCTTCCAAGCATAGGAGTCCCTGCCTGTGCCTATAAATTAACCCCCAACTTCGGCCGCACCTCCTCAGCTCGACCTGGTCGGAATTTCACCTCGATTTCCTCTTCTTCTCCTCCGGCCAAGGGGTTCAACGAG
Source organism: Thalassia testudinum (assembly GCA_037157565.1). Taxonomy (NCBI): domain Eukaryota; kingdom Viridiplantae; phylum Streptophyta; class Magnoliopsida; order Alismatales; family Hydrocharitaceae; genus Thalassia; species Thalassia testudinum. Next base: position 1,403,750 of record JAZHRO010000016.1, read on the forward strand.
CTCCGACGATCCCCCCTTCTCTTCCTCGTCGCTCTACCACAAAACCAGTGGCAGAGCTGTCCTCCTCATCCTCCTTTGCGTCGCGCAGCATCCGCACGTGCTTCCTTAGCTCCGTCGTCACTGTTGCCTTCCTCCACTGGATGCTTTCTTCTCCAACGACAGCAGGTACTGCCAACCACCCCTCTCGCCCCCTTCATCCACTTAGGTTAGAACTGTTCGTCTCTATACCCTTTTTCATTTCCCTCATCTTATTTCACCAAACACTCCTCGACCATCGCTGTCCACCACCATCTTCCTCATCTCCGACCACCCTCCGGCGAGACGCTCCCGTCACTCCGCAGCCCCACACGTCTCGCCAACCACCGTATAACCTTCGCCACACGCCACTGAACATCCCCCCCTCATCCACAGACCCTCTAAACCACCACAACTGCCCCCCGACCAAACCCATCCTTCCGGCCACAGAGCGACCTGGGCATACATGCCTAGGCCACTCTGCGGCCTGCCACCTACCGCCTCACCTTCGCCGTGACATGGCGAAGGTGCTCCTGTGGCCTGATTGAGCCGCAAGGCCCTTTTTGTGTTTGGCAGGGTTCGAGCTCCAGCCGCCAATAGCGGTGACTCAAGGAGGTTGCAAGCTCATCCCAGGCTGCAGTGCTCTAGGATTTCAGGTCCAGCAAACTCGGGGAGGTCTTGCGCATCCAGTTGTTCCAGCAAGTGGCACTGCGAGGCCTCCAGTGTTGCAATTGGAGAACAATCTCCTGCGAGCGCGCGAGAAAGAGCTGGGTAACAATATTCCCACCTTGGTAAGTCATAAAGCGTTGGAGTAGTTTCAATTGAATTCGTGCTATTGACTGGTTGCCTCCGAGAACACATGGGGTGAGGACCCTCACATAAACACCGCCTCATCCGTGAGCTCATCACGCGGACCTGGTGACCCAACCCGATACCCTCCTGAGCAGTCCTCGCGCACCACACCCACGCCGGCGTGCCTAGACCCGGGCACGCGACCCAACTCGATTACCTTGCTCTGGGAGAGCGTGCTGAAGAGTGATATACAGAGAGAGAGAGCTGCAGGTGTGGGTAGAGGGGTAGGTTTTGCTCTCTTTGGTTTGTGCAGGGAAGGAACTGAAGAAGGAAGTAGGGACTTAGCCACTGCAAGCAAAGGAAAAGAAGAAGAAGGAAGGAAGACTTTGCAGAGGAAAAAGAGAAATGCAAGGCAGAGAGAAGAGGCGAAGCCAAAGAGAAGAGGAACTGAAGAAGAAAGAAGAAATAAAGAAAGGTAAAGACAAGCAGAAGAAGAATTGAAAGTAGAGCCAAGGAAGAAGAAGATGACCTGCATAGAAAAGAAAGAGAAAGAAACTGCAGAAGAGAGGCAAGGCAGAAGATAGAGGAAATAAGAAGAAAGAAGCAAGGCAAGAGAACTATAGAAGAAACAAGGAAGAAGAAGCACAAAGAAGAAAGGAAGAAAATCAGAAGAAGATCAAGAAGAACAAGATAGGAGAAAACATCTTTTTAGGATGGTTGATCTCACGATCAGATGTCCAAATTCCTTCTTTTGGCCACAATTGACTTTTAAACTCATGCATTTATATATTTTGAATTAAGTTTTGAGTAATTAAGTGTTCAATTACATTCTTGAGATTAGTAATAAATTCCAATTGCTCCCTATGTTCAACCTTAGATACTTAAGTTTTCGAGTAATAAATTTTTATTTGTTGACAACACTTGATCACCTATACTTCGACGTAACTAACTGTTAAAACACTATCAAGCCGCGTTAACACTACGTTTGATCTCGATCGTTGGATCTTCATCCAACGGTCAAGAGCACTTGAGCCTATAACAAAACCACAACCATCCACCATCTTAGCGTAGTGGTTGCGCGCCCATGGGTGAGGCAGAGGTCGCGGGATCGATCCCCGTGGTGCCTCAAATCAAGGTACAAGTGTGGAGTAGGCGCACGATGAGAGCCACTTGATGAAGATCTAGCAGCAAGAAGCGAGCGATAGGGCCCACGCTCGATCAGACGCGTGGCACTTATGTGTGATCGCACGTGGGCGCGCGACGTTGGCGTTGCCACTTTAAGCTGTCCGATCTCTCGATCAGATGTCTGGGAGCGTGCGAACGTGCGCGTGAGTTGAAAGGCGTGGAGGCGAGGGGGCGTGCGAGCGGCACGCAAGTCGGCCACATTCAGACCTTTAGTGATGGATTTAAAGGTCCTGAATTAATGTTTTTCATGTTGTAATGTCCAAAATGCCCCCACTCCTTGCAACTATAAAAGGAGACACCCTCTATACAAATTTCTCATCCCTTCCTTCTCTTCTCTCCCTCTCCAAAGCTCAAGAGAAGGTTGTCCCACAACCGGGATGCTCCTTAAGAGCTAAAATCAAGTTTTCGCCCCCATTCCGAAAGTGGATCCCGCGACGACGACGACGTGCTGCCTCATTCCTATTCCTCCTACTTCAACCTCCTTCTCGCTCCATTCCTCATCTTCCAAGTGTTGTCTCATCTGTCTCATCGAGGAGGACAACTTCTCTCTCCCATTCTTTTTCCTGCTTTCTAGAGTAGAATTTTCCTGCTTCTAGTTGTAATAATTTCTCACTTTCTAGTGTAATCTTTTCATGCTTTCTTAGTTGTAAGAACATTTTGCAATATCAAGTGAATGTTGTCCTTGTCTATTTCTCTCTTATTGTCTATATTGATTCTATTTCATTGTGATTATTCCACCCTTTAAACAAAAACACAAAAAAAATATAATTGCAAATTTTGATCAACGTAGCCTCCCTGAGTTTGATCTGGGATTTCTTTACAGATTTTTCGGTATAAATTTTATTTGTTTAACGGATTCCTTCGCTACTCGAACTACAACCACAGGTTTTCAAAACCAACTCCGATAGCGTAGTTGTTCGACGTTCAACATTTTGGCGCCGTTGCTGGGGAGGCAACGATTTTCCGATCTTCTTTTTGCATTTCACACACTTTACTATCTTCTAACTTGCTTTTATCTCGTGTCTATTATTTTGTAAATACCTCTATCAGGGAATCGTCGAGCAGCAGATCAGAGTAAAGTGCAGTTGAAGACGGCTGTAAGTGCTCCCCATTCTTCCCCCTCCATAGATTTCATTTTATCACATTAAAATTCCAATTAACCAAGGTGTTTGCATAAATCCTAGGATTAGTTTGGTTGTTTGGATTTCCACTCACATTCATTTCACCCTCGCATATAAAAAGAAAAAACAAAAAGATATTTTTATGGGGTAATTCAACATACACACAACATACACCCACATTGAAGGCACTTAACCTAATTGATTTTCTTCTACTCAATCGGATTCTAATCTGTGGAACTGGCACACACAAATCAATACATAAAAGAGTAATAATCATTCTAGGTTAATCATTTATGTGTGCCTAACTGTTATGACCAGGGCAGCAAGCGTCGTTTAAGACGTCTGGGAAGTGGCCCAGACGTCTGGAAGCCTTCCCTCTTCCTCACCCTCACTCCATCGCCTTCTTCTTCTCCTTCACCCTGTCAGCGAGAGAGTGAGCGAGTGAGAGCGGCAGCAGCGACTGCTGCGGGCGTGTGGGGAGGAGGAGTTGTTGCGAGAGGAAGAAGGAGCTTGACCGCGAGGGTGCGAGCTTGCCGAGGCAGCTAGAGCCGACCGGTGGGAGAGCAGCGAGCGTGTGGTGCCACGGAGGAGCTGTTGCAGCTCAAGCAAAAGGTGGACGCAGCGCGGCACGGCCGTGCGCTACGGGCGGAGAGCAAGAAGGTTCTGATTCTGGGAAAATTTCCCAGAATCTGACGTCTGGAATTACATCCAGACGACACAGGGGACATCTGGAGGAAGGTCTAGACGTTTGACAGGTACGTTATTTTTTTTCCTCTCCTTTTGCGTGTACGGCCATGCAGCCGTTCCGCCGAGGTCTTCTGCACCCTTTCGTGATGAGAGTAGGCGTGTGTGTGTGTGCAGGACTTGTTCGGGAAGGTGCAAGGGCTCGCCATCCCACATAGATCAGACATCCGGGCATTGCACCAGACGACGGAGAGGGCCTCTAGATGTCTAGGGTGACAATCGGACGTCTAGAAACTAAGTCCAGACAGTCCAGCGGGCTTCTAGACGTCTGAAGGACTGCGCAGACCAAGGTATGACCTGAGTTATCTTTTAAGATGTCTGGAAGAAGTTTCAGACATCTGATTTTGGATAGACTGGTTGTTTTTGACCCGTTTAGGGTCCGTTCGGAGTCCGTTTTCTGCGTTTCAAGTTTCGTTCTTCCCAGATTTAGTTCCTCTACCTGTTTACAATAATTGTATACTGTTCTGAGTAACTTCTTGTGTTGATCCTTGTATTAGGACCCCGTTCTGTTGCGACTCTGGGGGTTGCGGAGGTTCGCGGGATTGCCGACCACGCCCCCAGTACTCTCGATTTTGTGGGTAGAGTGGCCCTTTCAATTATTTATCAAAAAATTATGCAATTAAGAAATAATTAATAGAGTCTAGGGCATTGCATGAACCCTAGGGCTGAAAAATTAGATTGAATGATAGATCCTAGGGTATTGCATGAATCCTAGGACTGGAAAACTAGATTGAATGATAGATCCTAGGGTATGGCATGAATCCTAGGACTGGAAAACTAGTTGCATATATATATAAACATTGCAGTCTTGGAAAAGTAGAAAGGAAACGACTGCCTGTAAATTGGTTAACAGCTGCCTGTTTATGAATGAATAATTACTGTTGAGAACATGGGTTATATGGATATAAAGCTAGAACGGTAAAACCTAAATTGGCTGAGTTAAAAGAGCATGAACCCTACAGGGAATTAGGAGTAGAACTCCTGGAAGTGAATGGAATAGAATTGGGGAAGTAAGCTGGCCCTTGAGTACAGAGTACCAAGGAGAGCAACTATCCCCCTGTTTAGTACAGAGCGGAGCTAGCCGCCCCAGGGACCCGGGGTTAGGTCTGGCCACTTTGTACCAACTTTTGGCCCTTGTGTACACAGTACCAAGGAGAGCTACTAGTGTAGGGAGAGCACTAGCTACCCCATGGGCCCCGGGGTTCTGCTAGCCCTCCTACACCGACTTGTTAGGCCCACTGGGCAAACCAGGGTAGTCAGGCGAGGGTGCGTGGACTGTGGAGGGCAAGACCCCTATTTGGTTATTGTGGAGGGGCTGGACCCCTGTTACTAAGAGGGCTCTGCCCTATACTGGTTCGTGCTGTGCTTTGGGCGCACCCATTAACGGAAACGACTGACCGCGTGCCAGTGTGGGGTAGCTACCCGTGCGCTTATCGCGCATGTCGTAGTCACCGTTACGTTTGTCAGCGACCTTGGGGTGGTTGACTGAGGGTAGGACCACCACGGGGGACTCTCCCGGCCAAGAGAGCACCACATGTTACTTCTACTTTTCGGAAAAGACTGCAATCAAGATCATTCCCATGAGGAACATTCGAGATCAAGAGAAAGATCTGAGAAATAATTCAATAGTGAATAAATGGGAAAATTAAAGCAAGAAATTATAAATATAACAGCTACTGTCCACCGTACCGTTTCTTTTAGCTTTTAGTTTCCACTTTACTCAACGTTTCGCTGACGTGTCACCTTTGTTACCTTTTCAGGACCAGGTGTTGAGCAGCCAGAGTCGGCGGCTGCAGAGGGCGCTGGGCCTAGTGACGAATCGATTATTCGCTTTAAATTCGTTTGTAGTTTTATGTGGTGGAAAAATCAACTAATCAATATTTAAAAAGAAATAACCACTCGCAGAGGAGCGGGTCGTATCCACAGGGAGGCAATGACGAACTTAAATTCGCACCAGTTAAAAACGTTTGTTCATAGTTAGTTTGGACAAGAATCAAGCCAAAATTGCCTTCAGATTAAGGTTGAAGCAAGAAACAATGCTGAAATAGCAATTCTGAGTAACTAGAGGATATTTGTCGCAATGCAGAATCAATAAAATATTATTAAAAATTGACAATGGTAGAAAATGTAATTTTTAATGGCCCGGTTACCGTAGCAAAACAGGGGATTTTTTCCCCTTTGCCGTGCACGATGAGGAGTGGACGGCCGGACGTGGGAAGCTCGGAGGAAGTTCCTTGGATCGAGGGCTTCGAAGCGGTGGTGGCGGCGTGTCGCACGGCGGCCAGACAAAGCTTCGGCGGAGGTGGGTGCAGTCGGTGTTGCAGCTGCTGTTGGCGGTGAGTGTGCGTTGCAGGTGGGTGTGGGAGCGTGCACGGCCTGTTGGCGGTTCTGCCCGCTCTACTGCTGCGTGCTGGCACAAGGAGTGGATGCACACGGATGGGTGGTCGCAAAGGCTGGATGGGGCGTGCGGGCGAAGCCTGCAGGTGCGGGGAAGGTGCTGCGGGTGCGGGAGTGAGCGGGTGAGGTTCTGCAGGCGTGGGAAGAGGGCGTGCATGGCCTGGAGGGCGTGGAGATGGCGCTAGGTGCGCAGGCGGTTGCGCGCTCTGTTGGCATCCGGGCGGATGCTGCAGCTGGCTGGTGGCGTGGGTGTGCAGGTGGTGAGAGCGGGAGGAAGTGGCGGGTTCTTGCGTGCGGCTGGAGGTGAGCGGGAAGACTGCTGCGGCGTGGGTGGCATGGGTGCGCAGGCCGGAGGGCGTGGAGATGGCGCTGGAGGTGAAATGAGCGGACGGTGGTTGCAGCTGGACTGGGGTGTGGCTTCAAACATCCGGGAAATTTCCCGGATGTCTTAACTGACTGAGAGGGTGATTGCACAGTGGCTGCGGTGGTGGTTGTTGGTGACGACGGCAAGGGAGATGCAGGCTAAGGTGCTCACGGTAATGCGGACGAGCTCCGGATGGCGGTGTGACATGTCACACCACACGCCCACGGTGGTGAAGACTCGCTAATAATGATATAACGGTTGTGGTGGTAATGGTGATTTAGAAAATCGCAATAGAAAAATCGTATCGATGAGGGAGAAGTAGAAGATAAAGTCTAGACAGTCCATAATTATTACAATGAATGTATGAGAACAGGCTCCCACAACTTACGACTAACAATTTATCCTAGTTAATATACCTAAATCTATCTAGACTAAACTACTATTATTACTAATCCTACAGCTACTCCGAGGGAAAACTCCATCAGGATGTCGGGTCAGGAGCGCAGCGACTCCACCAGGAAGATGACCTCTACCTGGATGATGATACAGCTTCTCCTCCTCCTCAAGTGCTGTGGAAAATAACAAATGATTAGTAAAAGAATAAAAGAATGTATACACATATAAATCAATGGAAGAAAGCAATTACAATAAATGAATTTAAATGAAATGAAGAATTTCTATATACAAAAGAATTAAAGGGTAATTTCAGCGTAAAGAGCGTTGCCTCCCCGGCAACGGCGTCAAAAAAATACTAATGATATAACGGTTGTGGTGGTAATGGTGATAGTAATGTGATAATGTGTATGCGTTGTAGTATGTAACACCATGAGTGTCATTGTGGTGAGTTGTATGGAGTACCAGTCATTACAACCATTATTATTATTTACTTATCTAATTTTTACTAGTTTTATTTCAGGTCGTTCACTAAGAGGCAATTTATTGAATTACATCGCTCTTTGATCTCAAAATTATCCTCTAATTCCAAAAAGAAGCTTTACATCTTATTAAAGAATGAATGAATGTGGACATGATTTGCCTACTTACTAAGAATTAATTGTCATGCTTGCAAAAACTAACTATAAACAAGCACCAAACAATTTATCACTATACTTTAAACTATGTCTTTAGAAGTTATAGTATTAATACTTACATGAAAGTACACAATAGACTAAGATGACATAGTATATTAACTTAACTTACTAGTCTGATATCTACAGTAACACATACAACAGTTTTAGTGACAGACGTAAGCGTCGCTAGATCCCAGAAAACACTATATACAAACCTAAGGAGGAAAACTGGGGTCTGTAGCGACACTTATGGTGACATTTTACTCTGTTAGTAAATATATGGGTTTATTTATTAAAATAATTGGTTGTACTACATATACATATATATATCTGTTTATATTTTTATTGTATGTGTATTTACTTACGTATGTACAACATCTCTCTCTCTTCTCCTTCACACAACTCTTCATTAGTTGTTCTTCTTCTTTTGTGTTTTCATCCAGCCTTAATGACTTTAACACACTGCGGCGGAGAGGCACTTAACAGTCATCATTAACTCGCTTCAATTAATTAAAATGTGTTTAATTTGCGGGTGCGCTTTTCGAGGGATACACAGCACCTAGAGGGTGGGACCAAACCTCTACTAAGCGTGCCCTAATTCTCATTAGGTTGCTTAATTACGTTTCTTAACTCAGCACAGGGCCTACTCATCCCCACGCACACGCCTCTCTCCGGGCCCCCGGCCCCACACAAATCATGTTCAGAATGCTCAGTATGTATGCTCAGAAGTATCGATGTATAGGTTGTTTCGGGCGCCCGGCGCCCATGACGACTGAAAGGCATATGCACAAATTCGATATAAACCGCTGCGTGCGATTTGCAGCGCACGATGTGGCGCTATTTGAGCGCCACATCTGTTATTGGAAACCACATGCAACTGTGGGCTGGAAGCGATTTTGGCCCTCAATTCGAGGGCCATAATTTATTTAAAAATAAAAATAAATTATGGAAAATAAAGTATTTACAGAATACTATATAATTGTTCAATTAATTTTAAATTTTAATTATATTTACTATATAAATAAATTTAATAAAGTGGACTATTTTTATACACTGATTTTGATGTTTTCTTAGTTAATTACTTATAGATTAGTTACTAGATGGTCTAATTGACCTCATACAGAGTTATAATACATATATAAGTATTTTATAGACATTTTTATTATATTTTTCCGAATTAATATATGTGTTATTTATATTTAAATAGCAGTTTCAGTTGTTTTACTTATAAATTAAGTTAAACTTAATGTAATCAGGTATGAATATACGTAAATTAGCTTAAATTACTTAAAGTATTTTAGTCTTAGTATACAGATTCAATTTAACTTAATTATAATTCTAAATTACTAATTTAACTAATTTAATTTAACCACTTTGCTACAAACTTAACAAATTCATTATTTATTATCTATAAAGGATTAAATTAAGATAAAAGATTTTATTTACTTATAATCTACATATACATAGATATATATACAGTCGTATAGGTTAACTCTCTTAATTATACTACTTACTGATCTATTCAGTTTAATAATACATATAACTTAGTTCAATTTATATATAGTTATATAATTATTGTATTTATTGTTTAAACTAGATCTAAAACCTAAATTACAGTATTATGTTTACATAGTTAATTATAGAGTATATATATATATATTTACACTATCTATTTACATATATAGCCTAATATATAGCCTAAGTCTATATAAGTATACTTAATATACAAAGTAATATATATATGTACATATATAGATATATAAATATATTTATTTCTCTTTTGGGTGTTTCATTCTAATTAGTTTACTGTTGTTATAGGTTTAACAGAAGTAGGAGAGAAGAAGGGAAGAGTTAACTGAGGAGAGAGTCCTCAGTTCAGTTTTCTCTTTTAAAACATGTTTAGGATGGTGATTTTAAACTAGCTGACAGAGTTGAGAAAGAGTAGACATGAATGTACTGAAGTTAGAGCTCAAGTATTGAACAAGAAAATTTGTTTACATATGAGATTAAATACAATCTACTATCAGCTAAGATCAAATTAGAGTCTACAAGGTTTAACACTAGAACCTAGCTATTACAACCTATAATAACTACACAGTTGCAGCACAAGACCTTCCAGACTCTGCAGCAGCTTAAGTCACTGTCCAAATGGGCTAACTGCTGCTGCAGTTAGTCCATTTGAGAAGAAATGTGAGTTTGGAGAGAAAAAACATGTAGCTGCAAGATGCAACACTTTGCTTTGTTTACTGGGATCAGAGTCAAACAAATCCAAACTGAAAAGAAAATCAGTCAATCCCAAATCTGACAAGGATTTAATTTCTCACTAAATCACTAAATACCTCAATTCAAATGCCAAAAACCCTCATCAAAAACTTCATTTCAGATGAAATCCACGAATATCACTGAATTAACTCTTCCTAATGCTATAGACAGCATGAAGGAAGAATCAATTCAATCAATTAAAGCACTTAATTCAGATCCTAGTTTCATGAAACCTTAAGGAGTATTTAGAACTCCTTAGGTTAGGAAATCACCAAACAACCATTAACAAAACTTATGAATGAGAGTTCAAACTTCAAATTACCACAGTAATTATCCTTAGATCTGACTTGCATTCAATGCATTCAAGACATTATCAAATCAGATTTATGTATGTCTCTTCTGAGATGATTTCTATCACCAGAAATCCTCTCAGCTTTCTTGCCAACAAGGAATTCAAATCAACTTCATTCAATTCGTCAGATCAGGCAGTAAAACCAAAAAGAAAAAAAATCCTTAAAATCCAAATTGAGGAGAAATCTGACATTGAAAATTTTGATCCAAAATCAGGGGCTTTTGTGACCAAGAGTGAGGTGAGTGGGAAGCCCCTTAAGTGCTTGTTGACACCAATTTCAGATCTGAGGTTGAAAACCAATCAGATCTGAAATTGGGTCAGAGTGTATGGGTGGAAGATGAGAAAACATGTCGTGGAAAATTAGAACTGGATATGAAGGTATGGAGAGGGAGATAAGTTGAAAACATGGTTCTATGAAGTCTTCCCCTCTGATCTGAAATGATCAGAGGAGGTGAGGGGGGGGGATTTAAGCCTAATTCTACTCCTACAGCTACTTTATCCTACGACGAAATTAAACATTAACAATTATACTAATTCTACTCTAAACTACTTAACTACAGCTAAAACTAATATGCAGAATTATAAACCTAATCTAACAGGAAGAATGGGACCTATGGGTCCTTAGCCGGTGGCTAAGGAGGAAGAAAGGAGGAAGATGACTCTAGCGGAGGGAAGAGTCTGCTAGTGAGGCTCCTGGGTCGTCCTCAGGTGCTACGAAGTCCTTAGCGATGAGGAGGTCGAGAGAAGGTGATGATTTCACAGCCGGTGGCTATGAAATCAGAGGCTTGATAGGGAGGAGGGACTGGAGTGGGCGAATGATCGCTAAGAGGTGTAGGAGGGAGCGATCCCTTGGGCGCGACACCACTTAGGTGCTTAAGTAGCATGCTTAGTGGCTGAGATCACTGCGCAGGTGAGGATAATCATGATGCAACCGGTGGCGAGGATGAGAGGGGCGGAGCGCGCGGTGAGCTAAGCACAAAATCTGACCGTCAGATGAGATCTGGGGAAAGGGGTGATCGCATGCATTGAATCGCGTGAAACTTCCATTCGAATCTAACCGCAGATCAAGATCATGAAGAGCGATGGATGGCTGAGATTGGTCGTGTTCTTCGTGCACTACAGTGCGTGCGAAGAGCAGCAGGCCTCTCTGTGAAATGAAGGAAAATTTGCAGACGGACCCTTGAACGAAGGGGTAGAAGAATAGCGTGCAGGCCCATAAGTGAAAAGAACTACAACCGGAAGGGCCCTGCAGCCTTTCAAAAGGGTCCCTGCAGCTTACAAGTAGGTCCAAAGAGGAGTTTTTAAGGGTAAGAGTGTAATGCATGAAGGACCTAAGTGTAAACTACCTATTTCATAACCTAAATGATGTCCAATTGCCTTCAAATTTTTATATGTGCTTAATTGAACATTTAAGACATTGATTATACTTCTGATTTGGTCTTTCAAACTTATTTATGTGTTCAATTGACGCATGGATCATCATTTGTACTTTGCTTTCGGAATATCTCATTTTGTGACCTAATTATGCATTTTTAACATAGATTAATGGTTTTAGGTCATTTTCTTTAATTCCCACACTTAACCCTTTTTATCTGTTAATTTGATATTATTTTACTTAGTGTCTAGGTTAACTTCAACTTTTTAGCCATGATGAGTCACCACTCATCATACCCCCATGCTTATGTTTTTCTAGTCCCTTAGCAAACAATCTATTGATGTGTAAAGCAATTTGAGTATCAGCAAGGTAAGTGTGAAGAGATATTTTTTTTCTTCTTTCAAAATGTTTTAAGTGTTTGATGATGATCTTTAGGCTAAAAGATTTTTTCAATAAACCAACTATGTTTTGGACATTGTGAGAACCTTATTGATGAGGATAACCTACCAGAACTCGAGGCTTAAATGACATAGACCATCTCTCAACCAACAAGGACTCTTGATATTTAAACCTTAAGTCGAATTCCAGGACTCAAGGGGTTTTACAGAGACTCAGAATGCTATGAGGTTATGGCTGTGCTTTGTGATAAGTCAGGACCAACCAAGTGAATTCTAAAGCTCACTCCCGGGGTTTCACTTCTTTTTAAGTCCAGGTTGGTCCTAACTTCAGCCCATGTTTTCAGATGACTCTCAAGAATTGATGGATATTCAAACCCAACCCTTATTGTGTTTGTGGCTCAGAGAACGTTTTTTTTTTTTTTTGGTGGACAAACAGGGTATTCATTTTGCACCCTGAAAACAATTTTTGGTGGAACAAGAGTATTTCAAGATTTTGGAGAACATACTTGACTTTTTGCAAGAACTTTTTTTTTTTTTTTGAACAGTATGTCTCCGGAACTTATTTGGTAGAGCGCACTGTATTTGGTGGGTGAATTTTTTTGTGGAAAGAGTTTCTCCTAGACACAAGACTAAAGATTAGGACAAAGAGTCTACCTGAACGCACAGGTAAGGACTCCACCTTCCCTAATGAACACAAGGGTTGAAGTTTAGATTCAAGTGGTCTTTCCTGACATTGTGTAGTGTAAGCCAAGGTTACTTAGACTCCTAAGTCAAAGCAAACCAACGAATCATGTACTGGTGACTCAGGTACAAGAATATGTCCTAAAGTTAGGAGAGACTGTGGTCTATCTTGTCAAGGCTCGAAGTGTATTAAGCCCAAGCTTGTATCAAGCTCTTATGGCCCGGCAGGTCAAATCAGTAACGGTTGAATGTCCATAGACACTTATTCTAATTTTTGTTTTTAGCTAGAAGATCATAATTAAACACTTATGATGAGAACCTCATCATGAGCCATAACTAGCTCATTTTGACCTAATACAAAGGATAAAAGCTCCTACATAACTCAAGGAAAGGCTTAACTCAGAGAATTCTGAGTTTAAGAAGAAAATAGAAACTAAGGGGTAAAAATGCAATTTCACCAATTCAATCTGAAAACAGGGTAACTCAGGGTCCAAACATAGGTCAAAATAACCTAATAAGAAGAAAAGTGGGATGAGATGACTCAAAGAGGGCTACAGCAACTCCAAGGAATTAAATGACATCCTCTAACCCTAAAAACAAACCCACTTCAATTAACGAGGTTTGAGGCAAATAAAAAATCGAATAAACCCTCTAAAATTCATATAAAAATAATCTCTAGGGTTTAGAACCTCCAATCTGGCCTTAGGAACCCATTTTGACCTACATTGAGAACCATGCCCGATTAATAACTTAATTTGGGTTTTTGCATAAATTGACCGGTCAAACAAGGTTTAATATAGAAATAAAATTCACCATCAGAATGCTTAGGCCCTAATTAGTCATGTATCAAAACTTGAGCCTAAGAAGAAACCTTCTTGACCAACTTTATTTTTTGGCCCTCAACTTTTGAAACCCTCGCATTTTAGCCCCTAACTCTTCATCGTTCCCTGCATTTGGGTCCTCCCTGCAAAACCCTGAGCAGCACCATGCTACGGCGACCTTGCGCGAGGCATGGCGCCGTGCAGGGTGAGGAGGACCCCTTGCCAAGTCAACCAGGGGTTCCCTGCGACGTCAGCTGTCGCAGGAACACCCCCTGATCGCTGAAATCGCCCATACCGCCCGTGCGAACGCACGGACGGTATGGGTCTCCATCTCCGGTGCCCTCCAGCGAGGGAGGCACGTCGTGTCCCTCCGCCCTCCTCTCTGTTTCTGCCTCTATAAAAACCCCCGACGCTCTGCCGCTCTCGGCAGCTCAGTTCTGACGGAGAAATCTCCCCCCTTTCCTCTCCTCCCACTCCGACAGAGGCCCCCTTGCTCCGGCGGTTTTTCCTCCTCCTCCTCATCGCTCTGCTGCACTACCAGCAGCAGAGCTGCCTTCACCTGCTCTTCCCGCGTCGTGCCGTACCCAGCGCCCGCTCTCCCGCTCTCTCCTCGCTGCCGCCCTCTCTCTCTGGGCACCTTCTTCTCCGGCGACAGTCGATACGACTGTCGCCCTACTCTGGCCTCCCCCTCCTCCCTCCAAGTTGGTACAATCTTTCCTCTTCCTCCCCTCTTTCTTTTCCTTACTGTAATTTGCATAACCACCCCTCGACCGCGCCTAATCGCCCTCACCTTCCCCATCTCCGGCCAAACTCCGACGACTCACTCCCGTCATTCCACCACCCCACACGACTAGCCGACCCTCACAGAACCTCTACCTCCTCACCCTGATCAACTTCCGCCCTTCCATTTCCCGCCACTCGCCACCTGCAGACCCCCCGAACAAACCCATTTCCTGCGCTACAGTTTGACCTAGGGCAGCCCCTACGCGTTGCCCCACGGCTTGCCAGACCCCACACCGCCTTCGCCGTGCCACGGTGAAGGTTCTCCGCTTGTCTGATTAGGCCGAGAGGCCATTCTTCTGTGGACAGGTTGCTCACCCTCCATCGCCATTGCTGAGCCGGTGAAGCTCCTTCAACCTGCAGCTGCAGGCGTGCTTCGCCCAGGTTCGACTCGCCAGGACATGCGGTTCGCAGCCACGCAGTCGCCCAGGCCTGCAGTTGGGGAGAAAGCCCCGCAGCTACTGCATCCGCCTACAGCTCCCTCAGCGGCGGGTGCCCAATTGGGGTGGGACATTTAGTCCCACCTCGGAACTTTTGAGAGGCCCACACCCGCATAAAGGCAAAAAGTGCCTTAGGCTCTTTGCCTCCTGAGCATGGTGTAAGGTCCCTCTCACCTGCTTGAGCTGCCCTCATCCGCGACCACGTCCCGCGGACCTGGCCCGACCCGTTTACCCGTCCTGCAATCCTCGCCCACCACCGCATGCCAGTGGGCCTGAACCCGGGCGCGACCCGCGTACCCGACTACCCGGCAGCTCTGGGAGAGCTATCCTATGAGTGAATTCTGAGAGAGAGAGACGCGGGGGAGGGTAGAGTAGGTTTTTCCCTCTGATCGAACTTTGAGTGTGCAGGCACAGGTGAAGAAGAAGAGAAGGCAGGAAGAAGAAGAAGGACTGCGAGAAGAAGAAGAAGAAGAAAGCCACAGAGGAAAAAAGAAGAAGAAAAGATGCACTGTAGCAGCAGCCACTTAAGTCGTCTGATTGAAAAATCAGACGATGCTCTAAAGGCAAAGAAGAAGGGGAAGAAAAGAAGAACAGGACCGCAAGGGAGAAGAAAAAGAAAGAGACGGACAGAAAGAAGAACAAGAAGAAAAAGAAGGAGAAGAAAGAAGAAGAACAGAAGAGAAGGCAAGAAGAAAATAAGAAAAGAAGAACAGAGCAAGAATAAGAAGAAGGAAGAAAACTAAAGACTCAAAGAGAAGAGAAAAGAAGACAAAGACGAGAAAGAAGAGAAGAAGAAGAAGCCAACAAGACAAATCTCTCTCTCTCTCTTTATTTTTTGTAATAGAAACTTCGTACCTCTAGAATACAACTTGCTCCCTGAGTTCGACCTCAGGAGAACTTTCATTTCCGAGTAAAAATTGTAATAATGGCAATGACTATCTGTACTACAACATAATTTCTATAACAAAACAACAAAACCTAGTCACAACGCTGTTGCCGGGGAGCAACGGCTATTCTCGAAGCTTTGAATTTCTTTTAAGAGATTGTTAATATTTTTCTCTCTCTTTTGTGCAGGTACAGAAAGAAACAAAAAGACGCAGCTGCACCACAGCCACTCCAAGGATAGGTAACTTCCTATTAAACCCTAAAATTTTAAAGAAAAAGAAAAGAAATAGGCATAACCTGTCTTTATACGTAGTAATAGCTGCATATTCTCAGAAACTATTATTCCTGCACAGTTTTAAAGGTGATTAGGGGCTAACACATCCTTGCCTGAGCCCTAATTACCCAAACAAAGAGTTAAATGGACCAAGTAGAGCCAACATAAGGTCAAAAGCTGGTGTTTCTAGAGACACACCTTCTATTAACAAAGAAAAGATCTTCCCAAAAAGAGGTGTACCTAAACCTTGTTTGAAAAAAAATCTACACAAGAGAAACCCTAAGCAAATGGCTCTCTAAACATTTGAACCCTAAAAAGAAAGGACCCAAAAGCTCTCAAAAGAACAAGAGGTGAGGTTGACCCCTTGGGTCAACCAACCTTAAAATTGGGCCACTTTATTCACAAAAACACCTAAGAGTTCAAGTGAAACCTTAAGCACCCTGATCTTAAACTAAAATTGGCAGACTTAAGAGGTCAAGATCCCCATTCTGGTCTACCTGGAACCGCAGTGACAAGAGAGGTCGAGTGGGGGAAACCCTGTAACCCGTGGGGATGCTCTACTGTGTAGGGGTCTTTGCGGGACTCACCCTCTCTGGCTGCCCAGGTAATTCTCAGGTGGATGATCTTTCTGATCAAGGGGTCCATCTGCCCCACATCTCTATAGTCACCCAACACATTTTTGGGTGTCTTCATTGGGTCCAGCACCTTCTGAACTCATCTCTTCCAGCAGTGCATGTACGGTAGGAGGTCCTTAAGACCACCCTTAAGACCTCCTTTAGAAATTCACTCTCGTCAAGGCCAAGCCTCGACGCCCGTGTTTGTACAGCAACCCCCTCACATTATTCTCTCTTCTGATTCAGAACCAAGTTCTTCTTCTTCCCCCATCATGGCTCAGCCAGTTGAGGAAGAAAACAATCTGGAGCACCAGCTTTAGCGACTCAATGACCTCTTCCAAAACTTCGTGCACCCACCGTAGCATCCTATGATGCGAGACCACTACAATCCTACTGCGGTGGCCATTGAGCCTCGAGTCAGAATCCCGACTGGAGGACCTGATTCCGAATTGAAGCCCAACATGATTCATACTATACCTAAATTCCATGGGCTTAATTCTGAAGATCCCTTCCAGCATATCAAACAACTAAGGCATCTGGCCCAAACTTTTGGGTCAGATGTGCAAAATCGGGATATTCTTCTCATGAAGATGTTCTCCTTTTCTCTTATGGACAAGGCCGCCCATTGGTATCAGACTCAGACCCGGCCGATCAACACTTGGGAAGAACTTCAATCTGAGTTTTTGAAAAAGTTCTTTCCTGTTGGTCGGACCAAAGCCTTGCGCCATCAAATTACTCACTTCACTCAGCAATCAGGGGAACCTCTCCATGAGGCATGGGATCTTTTTCAGGATCTCATGAGAAAGTGCCCCCATCACGGAGTTCCTAAATGGGAATAGGTCCAATCTTTTTACCAGGGACTCCGTGAGGATATCCGTCTTTTCGTCAATGCAACCTACGGAGGAAATATCATGGGTCAACATGAGGACACCGTGTGGGAGATTCTCGAAAACATGTGCGAGAACTCCATCAACAATGACTCCATGGGATTATTCGACAGGTCGAATACCCGCGCATCGATGAATCTTAGGGGAGCACATGAGACGCAGGGCCTGTCCGCATCAGTCGACCTGGAATTAATGGCCAGTCGATTGGACAAGGTCTCGATTATTGAAAAGAAGGTGGATGAACTGACTCAGCATCTGCAGCGAGCCACCTCTGCACATATCCCCTTTGCACAGCCTCCTTCCACAAGGGAAACTGTGCAAAATATTCTCCATCAATCTTCTCCTAGGATGGATCCATATCCACCATCTGATTCTCTAACTAGAGGTCCATCCGATCCTCTCTATACCAACCCGGGGAATTCCATTCCCTCTTTCTCTAACTCTCTGGAGGTTCCTCAGACCTGCGAGGACCTCAACGCCATCCAGAACGACCCGTTCTCCAACACCTATAACCCTGGATGGCGAAACCATCCTAACTTTCAGTGGGCGGGAAATTCCCAAACCCAAAGACCACTCTTTCAACCCCGCCCACAACCCCCTCGTCCTTACCAGCCGCCTCAGCCTCGGCCCAACCCTACTTATCCATCAGGGCCAAATCAGGATCCAATGTCCCTAATCCTTCAGACTCTGGCTGACATTCAAAGAACGAATGCGGCTATTCAAAAGCAACACAAGGACGAGATTACAGAGGTCTGAAACCAATTGGCCCAGTTGGCAAATTCTCGCCAACCAGGCACACTTCCTTCCCAACCTCTTCCTAATCCAAATAACGTGCCAACCCAGTGGCACGTTATGAACCCAAACCCGGGCCATGCCCATATGATTTATCAGGCCCCCTCTGTTCCTTCACCAGACGGGATAGAGGCCTCCACCTCTTTTGTGGGTTACCAGCAGCAACCCATCTTACCCAATCCCAACCAAAACCAGGCAGGACTTAATTCCGTAACAACCCGTAGTGGTAAGGAAACCCAAGACCCACCTCATCCAAACCACTCCAAGCCTGGTAGTGATCCCGAGCCTAGGATAGTAATCCAGGACATTCCCACCCCTATCCCAGATCCAAAACCTGGACCTATCCTAGAAGAACCAACCAAGATCTCGTTTCCCAAGGCCTTGACCAAGGGAAAGAAGACCACCAAGCCCGTGGCACCTGAGGAGGACCTGGTTAAGCTCTTTGAGCAGGTCCACATAAACATCCCCTTGATGGATGCAATCCACCACGTACCGGCTTACGCACGATTCTTAAAGAATGTGTGTACACCCCAGCGTAAGCTGCGAACCAAGAGCGAGAGTCCAATTGTTCTGTCAGAGCAAGCCAGCTCTGTAATCCTAAGCAGACTCCCACCCAAGGCTAAAGACCCTGGTACTCCCTTGATTTCCTGCATGATAGGTGATACCCAATTTGATAGAGCTTTGCTAGACTTAGACGCATCCATAAATCTGATACCCACATCCTTACTTGACCATCTAGAAGAACCTGAGTTAAAACCAACCGAGGTAACATTACAATTAGCAGATCGATCTATAAAGTCACCAAAAGGGATTCTCGAGGATGTTATTGTGAGAGTGCGGGATTTCCATTTTCCTGTAGACTTTATAGTCTTAGACATGGATGCACCTGAAAACCCTAGGGATACACCAATCATTTTAGGGAGACCTTTCTTGGCTACTGCGAGAGCCAACATTAGCTGTGAGGAGGGCCAAATAGAGCTCAAATTTGGGAATCAAACTCTGAAAATTGATATATTTAAGGCCCAACAAGGAATCAATTACAGTGTCATTGAACAAGTTTGTGACATTAGGGCTTTGGTTGATGAAACACACTTCCAGAATGGCCTGATTATACCTCATCAACCGCAGAAAGATCTTGACCCGCAAACTAAGGACTCGAATCCAGATATAAACAACCCAGTAACTCCCACCCTTGAACCTCACATCTATACTGAACCACCCACTGCTGTTGATAACCCCACCCTCGAACTGAAGCCACTTCCTGCTCACTTGAAATACATCTTTTTGGGTTCTAATTAGACCCTTCCTGTGATTATCAATTCCAACCTCAATCCAGAACAGGAATCCCGTCTGATTGCTGTCGTCCAACAACATCGCAGAGCCATCGGGTGGACTCTCGATGATTTGACTGGAATAACTCCCTCTTATTGTACTCATCATATCTATTCAGAAGAGGGTGCACGACCTTCTCGTGAAATGCAGAGACGCTTGAACCCCAATCTACAAGAGGTCGTGAAAAAGGAGATCATCAAGTGGTTAGATGCCGGGATCATCTACCCGATCTCCGATAGTCGTTTGGTGAGCCCAATTCAGGTCGTGCCCAAGAAGGCAGGACTCACCACCATAATGACTGAGACCGGAGAAATCATTCCTACCCGATTAGCCAATGCGTGGAGAGTCTGTACAGATTACCGCCGACTCAATGCCTCCACGAAGAAGGATCATTTCCCACTACCTTTCATTAATCAAATTCTTGAGAAACTAGCGGGAAATAGGTTCTTCTGCTTTCTTGACGGGTACTCCGGTTATAACCAGGTGGCAATCCATCCTGAGGACCAAGAAAAGACCACGTTCACCTACCCCTTCGGAACTTACGCTTTCCGAAGGATGCCTTTCGGTCTTTGCAATGCACCCGCTACCTTTCAACGGTGCATGCTTGCCATATTCTCAGATATGGTAGGTGATTTTCTGGAAGTCTTCATGGATGACTTTTCAGTTTTTGGAGAATCTTTTGATGATTGCATCCAACACTTGGTCCAAATACTCAGGCGATGCATCGAGGTGAATTTGGTTCTTTCCTGGGAAAAGAGTCATTTCATTGTGCCTGAGGAAATTATCCTGGGACACTCAATCTCAGAAAAAGGCATCCAAGTGGATCGAGCTAAGGTTGATCTGATCTCTCGCCTTTCTATGCCTAGCTCGATCAAGGACATCCGATCTTTTTTGGGGCACGTCGATTTTTACCGTCGATTTATCCCTGATTTCTCAAAAATCGCACGCCCCCTGACCACTCTTCTCTCCAAGGATGTACCTTTCAAAATTTCCAAGGAATGCACTCAAGCATTTGAGGCCCTATGTGACCGAGTCACCCAGGCCCCGATCCTACAGTCCCCTGATTGGTCTCAACCCTTTGAGATCATGTGCGATGCGTCTGATTTCGCTGTAGGAGCGGTCCTGGGGCAAAAAGCTGACAGGAAACCCGTGGTCATCTACTATGCTAGCATGGCACTTGACGAGGCTCAACGTAACTATACAGTTACGGAGAAAGAGCTTCTAACCGTGGTATTTGCCCTTGAAAAGTTCCGATCGTATCTTCTGGGTTCCCATGTCATCATTTACTCGGATCACACAGCTGTGAGGCATCTCCTTGCAAAGAAGGACGCGAAACCTCGATTAATCCGATGGATCTTGCTGTTGCAAGAATTTGACCTTGAGATTCGCGACAAAGAGGGAAAGCAAAATGTGGTAGCTGATCACTTGTCCCACCTTCCTTCTGAAATAATTGACCCGTCCGGACCCATCACAGAGCATTTTCCCGATGAGCACCTGCTGACTATTGGTACTAGCCTTCCATGGTTTGCTAATATAGTAAATTACTTGGCATCTCATCAGATCCCGTCTGATTGGCCGAAGGCTAAGAAAGACAAATTGTGCTCTGATGCCAAGTATTACATTTGGGAAGACCCGTACCTCTTCCGCATAGTTGCTGATCAGATCATCCGAAGATGTGTCCCAGAAGAGGAATTCAAAAATATCCTCTCTTTCTGCCATGACCAGGCATGCGGTGGCCATTTCTCTGGGCATAAAACCGCATCAAAAGTCCTCCAGTGCGGCTTTTACTGGCCCACACTGTTCAAAGATGCGTACAATCACTGCAAGGCGTGAAGTCGTTGCCAGACTCTGGGCAACATGAGCCATCGTGACATGATGCCTATGCAGCCGATTCTCGTATGCGAAATCTTTGATGCTTGGGGGATTGATTTTATGGACCCCTTTCCTGCTTTGGATGGTTTCGAATACATTCTGCTGGCTGTGGACTACGTGTCCAAATGGATTGAAGCCATACCGACCCGAACCTGTGATCACAAAATCATTCTCAAATTCATTCATCAAAACATTTTCTCAAGGTTCGGGATTCCTCGTGCTATAATCTCTGATGGGGGGACCCATTTCACAAACTCTCAGTTTAGGTCACTGATGACCAAATATGGGGTTTCTCACCGAATCTCTACTCCTTACCACCCCCAAACCAATGGTCTAGCTGAGCTGTCTAATCGGGAGATCAAGAAAATCCTGCAAGTCACTGTTCGGCCTGACAGGAAGGACTGGTCATCCCGACTTCCGGAAGCATTGTGGGCCTATAGGATCGCCCACAAAATCCAGTTAGGCATGTCTCCCTTTAGACTGGTGTACGGGAAGGCGTGTCACCTTCCTGTAGAATTGGAGCATAAAGCCTATTGGGCAGTACGGAACTGTAATCTAGATTTTTCAAAGGCTGGAACCCACAGAAAACTTCAAATCAGCGAGATCGATGAATTACGCCTAGACGCGTATGAGAGCTCACGAATCTACAAGGAGCGGGTTAAAGCCTTCCACGACAAGCATATCTCGAGAAAAATCTTTCATCTCGGTCAGAAGGTCCTACTCTTTGATGCCCGACTCAAACTTTTCTCGGGAAAGCTGCGATCGAAGTGGGTTGGACCATATTTAGTCTGACAAGTTTTTAGAAATGGAGCTATAGAAATCAGTCCGCTTAGCCACGATTCCGAACCTTTCATCTTGAATGGTTAGAGACAAGCCGTTCATTGATGTGACTTCTATTGATTTGGCTGAAGCAACTTATATCCTCCATTCCCCTTGAGCTTATTGTGCCCAGTCGATGGCGTAAAACTCAACACTCAACCCATCTTTTTCCTAAAAATCCAAAACCTTTTTCTGACACGTTTTTGCACTTAAGGTTCACCCTTGTAGACAGCCGACCCCACCTCAGATGCTTGCATCTGGGATTAGAAATCATCCACATTCTGTCTTAAGGAATGAACTAAGTAAATAAAAAACCCCCTAAGTCACAATGAGGACATTGCAAACCTTATGCACGGGGGGGAGTATAAAAGTGCAAAACTGGTAAGAAAAGTTTTCTAAAAAAAAAAAAATCAAAAAAGAATAAAAGAAGGAAATTTTGTGGAGGAAGGAAAAAAAAAAAAAGAAGATGAAAAAGGAGCACAAAAATATGAAAAAAAAAAGTAGTCATTAGTAAGAAACTAAGGAATTAACCTAAGTTCTAGACCTCATTCAAGGAAAGAACTGAAAAGTGCACAAAGGGATTAGTAAGAACGCAAACCTTAGGCATTCTTGGATAGACTCTTAGTACCCATTAAGATCTGGACACTCCTCAAGAGGTTGAGGAAAATGAAAAGCTGAAGTATTAGGTCTAAGGCTTAGGGAGTATTTGACCTCACTAACTAACTTTTGGTCTACGGGACTCAGTAACCTAAGCACCCTAACCTCACACATAGCCTGGTTCAGTAAGCGTAGAAAAATCAAAATCACGCAGAAGCGTCGAAAAATTCTGAAAAGTACACCTAGCGTAGGAGCGGCCGATCAACACAAGTTGATTTAGACGAGTTCCCAGCGCGGAGAGGTGGGAAATCCCCTCGAAGATGCGTAACAAAATATCATCTCGTCGGTGCTTGTCTCTTAGGATATTTACATATCCTACTGGGGGCATGTAAGCACTCTGCTGGTTCAGATTCCATGGATGGCATTATCACGAAGTGTCAATTGCCAGGGTCTGGACTCGGCCACGGAACACCATGGATGGGATTATCTCGAAATCTCAATAGCTAGGATTTCGGGGGTTACCATGGGCGGTGCTATCTCGAACCATCGATTGCCAGGAACCCTTGAGGATTGATGATGGGGGCAAGGAATCTGATACAGACCGTGTTGAAAAGCCAATCCTAAGCTAGAATTAAAAAGAAAAGGAGAGAGAAAACTCTCCAAAATAGAAAATTTTTCTACCTCTCTCTCTTACAAAACGCACTACGAACTAAACCAGGGCTAAAATCATTCCAAGCACGGGTGCTTTAACCACAAAGTCCAAGAGGCCTTAAGTTAGTTCTTGTAGGCCTTAAAAACCATTGCTAAGGACTGAGGCTAGATAGATCTGGATCTTGATTGATACTAGAGTACCTTTTAGGCCTATGGTCAGCATTCTAACCTAATCTGAGTTCAAAGGAAAAAGCACTTATCTAATGCTATTAAGAACTCCATGGTCTAGAACAAAGGTTGAAGCCTTAAGTTTTTTGCTAAGGGACTAGCAAAAGCTAGGCATGGGGGTATGATGAGAACCTCATCATGAGCCATAACTAGCTCATTTTGACCTAATACAAAGGATAAAATCTCCTACATACCTCAAGGAAAGGCTTAACTCAGAGAATTCTGAGTTTAAGAAGAAAATAGAAATTAAGGGGTAAAAATGCAATTTCACCAATTCAATCTGAAAATAGAGTAACTCAGGGTCCAAACATAGGTCAAAATAACCTAATAAGAAGAAAAGTGGGATGAGATGACTCAAAGAGGGCTACAGCAACTCCAAGGAATTAAATGACATCCTGTAACCCTAAAAACAAACCCACTTAAATTCACGAGGTTCGAGGCAAAGAAAAAATCAAATAAACCCTCCAAAATTCATATAAAAATAATTTATATGGCTTAGAACCTCCAATTTGGCCTTAGGAACCCATTTTGACCTACATTGAGAACCATGCCCGATTAATAACTTAATTTGGGTTTCTACGTAAATTGACCGGTCAAACAAGGTTTAATCTAGAAATAAAATTCACCATCAGAATCCTTAGGCCCTAATTATTCATGTATAAAAACTTGAGCCTAAGAAGAAACCTTCTTGACCAACTTTACTTTTTGGCCCTCAACTTTTGAAACCCTCGCATTTTGGGCCCTAACTCTTCATCATTCTTTGCATTTGGGTCCTCCCTGAAAAACCCTGAGCAGCACCATGCTCCGGCGACCTTGCGCGAGGCATGGCACCGCGTAGGGTGAGGGGGACCCCCTGCCAAGTCAACCAGGGGTTCCCTACGACGTCAGCCGTCGTAGGAACACCCCCCTGATCGCTGAAATCGCCCATACCGCCCGTGCGAACGCATGGAAGGTATGGGTCTCCATCTCTGGTGTCCTCCGGCGAGGGAGGCACGTCGTCTCCCTCCGCCCTCCTCTTTGTTTCTGCCTCTATAAAAACCCCCGACGGTCTGCCGCTCTCGGTAGCTCGGTTCTGACGGAGAAATCCCCCCCTTTCCTCTCCTCCCACTCCGACAGAGGCCCCCTTGCTCCGGTGGTTTTTCCTCCTCCTCCTCGTCGCTATGCCGCACTACCAGCAGCAGAGCTGCCTTCACCTGCTCTTCCCGCGTCGCATCGTACCCAGCGTGCGCTCTCCCGCTCTCTCCTCGCCGCCGCCCTCTCTCTCTGGGCACCTTCTTCTCCGGCTGCTCCGGCCTCCCCCTCGTCCCTCCAAGTAGGTACAATCTTTCCTCTTCCTCCCCTATTTCTTTTCCTTACTGTAATTTGCATAACCACCCCTCGACCGCGCCTAATCGCCCACACCTTCCCCATCTCCGACCAAACTCCGGCGACTCGCTCCCGTCATTCCACCACCCCACACGACTCGCCGACCCTCACAGAACCTCCGCCTCCTCACCCTGATCAACTTCCGCCCTTCCATTTCCCGCCACTCGCCACTTGCAGACCCCCAGAACAAACCCATTTCCCGCGCTACAGTTTGACCTAGGGTAGCCCCTACGCTCTGCCCCACGGCTTGCCAGACCCTACACCGCCTTCGCCGTGCCACGGTGAAGGTTCTCCGCTTGTCTGATTAGGCCAAGAGGTTGTTCTTCTGTGGACAGGTTGCTCACCCTCCGTCGCCACTGCTGAGCCGGTGAAGCTCCTTCAACCTGCAGCTGCAGGCGTGCTTCGCCCAGGTTCGACTCGCCAGGACGCGCGGTTCGCAGCCACGTAGTCACCCAGGCCTGCAGTTGGGGAGAAAGCCCGCAAGCTGCTGCATCTGCCTGCAGCTCGCTCAGCGGTGGGTGCCCAATTGGGGTGGGACATTTAGTCCCACCTCGAAACTTTTGAGAGGCCCACACCCGCATAAAGGCAAAAAGTGCCTTAGGCTCTTTGCCTCCTAAGCACGGGGTGAGGTCCCTCTCACCTGCTCAAGCTGGCCTCGTCCGCGACCACGCCCCGCGGACCTGGCCCGACCCGTTTACCCGTCCTGCAATCCTCGCCCACCACCGCACGTCGGTGGGCCTGGACCCAGGCACGACCCGCGTACCCGACTACCCGGCAGCTCTGGGAGAGCTATCCTATGAGTGAATTCTGAGAGAGAGAGACGCGGGGGAGGGTAGAGTAGGTTTTGCCCTCTGATCGAACTTTTACTGTGCAGGCACAGGTGAAGAAGAAGAGAAGGCAGGAAGAAGAAGAAGGACTGCGAGAAGAAGAAGAAGAAGAAGAAAGCCACAGAGGAAAAAAGAAGAAGACGCACTGTAGCAGCAGCTACTTAAGTCGTCTGATTGAAAAATCAGACGATGCTCTGAAGGCAAAGAAGAAGGAGAAGAAAAGAAGAACAGGACCACAAGGGAGAAGAAAAAGAAAGAGACGGACAGAAGAAGAACAAGAAGAAAAAGAAAGAGAAGAAGGAAGAACAGAAGAGAAGGCAAGAAGAAAACAAGAAAAGAAGAACAGGGCAAGAATAAGAAGGAAGAAAACTGAAGACTCAAAGAGAAGAGAAAAGAAGACAAAGACGAGAAAGAAGTGAAGAAGAAGAAGCCAACAAGACAAATCTCTCTCTCTCTCTCTTTATTTTTTGTAATAGAAACTTCGTACCTCTAGAGTACAACTTGCTCCCTGAGTTCGACCTCGGGAGAACTTTCATTTCCGAGTAAAAATTGTAATAATGGTAATGACTATCTGTACTACAACATAATTTCTATAACAAAACAACAAAACCTAGCCACAACGCCGTTATCAACTTATCTTTTGTTCTTTTCTCTTTTTCTCCTTAAAATTATTGTCCTCCCTTGACAATAGAGTACATGTCCCTTATTGTATTTTTGGAATTTTTTTGTGATTTGTTATTTTTTTGTATTTTTAGCTTTGTATATTTTTTTTTTCAAAAAATTTTTCAAAATTTTCCAATTTTTTTAAGTAGTTTTTTTTTGATAATACTATATGTACTATAGGTGTGTCTACAATTGCATTTCAGTTTAAATGGTTCACCATTTATACCCCCCCATGCTTAAATGTTGCAATGTCCTCATTGAATGAATACGGTGGATGCAAATGCATGCTCTGCTTTTCACTATCCTAGACTGGGTGATGGAAGGAAGTCGGAATGAGGAGATAAAATCTGTGTGGACGATTTTAAGTCTGATCTAGGATCAGAGTGAACAGTCGGGCTAGGAAGTGAAATGCATGACATGTGTGTCAATGAAAGTATGCTCAAAATGCAAGGGAAGACACTATATACAAATAAAGGCAAGAGTAAGAAAGGTGAAAAATAGCTATATACAAAGATAGGTTTTGCTAAGTTTAATGCCTTCAGCTAGGCGAAAACTTAGTTGGTAGTTCAAAATCTAGGAGCGAAATGGTGGAATTGACAAGTCCGAGATCATGCGGCTCAATGAAAGGTTTCAGTCTTTGAACATTTACAGTAAAAGGTTCAGATTTGTCAATTTCAGTGATCTCAACAGCTCCATTGCCAAATATTCTTAAGATCTTGAAATGTCCAGTCCATTTTGATCTTAGTTTCCCAGGAAAGAGTTTTAGTCTAGAGTCGAAGAGGACTTTTTGACCAGGGTGAAAAGATTTCCTAAGAATGTGATGGTCATGGAAGGCCTTAAGTTTATCCTTATAAATCCTTGAGCTTTCATAAGATTCATTCCTTAATTCATCAAGCTCAGAAATTTGTAATTTCCTAAGATCACCGGCCTTCTCTAAGTCCAAGTTACACTTTCTGATGGCCCAATAGGCTTTGTGCTCTAGTTCTACGGGAAAATGACAGTGTTTCCCATACACAAGTCTAAAAGGAGGCATGCCTAAAGGGGTTTTGTGGGCTACTCTATATGCCCACAACGCATCAGAAAGGCGGGAAGACCAATCCTTTCTATCTAGTCAGATGGTAGTCTGTAAAATCTTCTTGATCTCCCGATTGGACAATTCAGCAAGTTCATTGGTTTGAGGGTGATATGGTGTAGCTATCCTATGTGACACCCCATACTTTTGAAGTAGGGACTGAAAATGTGTGTTTCTAAAATGAGACCCTCCATCACTAATGATGGCTTTTGGTACCCCAAATCTAGAGAAGATAAAGTCTTGAACGAATTGTGTCACAACTCTATGATCATTAGTCCTCGAGGGGATGGCTTCAATCCATTTTGAAACATACTCAACTGCCAACAATATGTACTCGAAGCCATACGATTTAGGAAAAGGTCCCATGAAGTCAATGCCCCAAATGTCAAAGATTTCTCACACCATGATCGGATTCAAGGGCATCATGTCTCGGCGGCCAATACTGCCGAGAGACTGACAGCATGAACATGCCCTACTATATTCGTGAGCATCTTTAAAGATTGTGGGCCAATAAAAACCTCTCTGCAAAATCTTTGCAGCAGTCTTTTTGCCAGAGAAGTGACCGCCGCACGCCTAGTCATGGCAGAACGATAAGATGCTTCTAATCTCCTTATCTAGAACACACTTCCTAAAGATCTGGTCTTTGCAATGCTTGAAAAGCCAGGGTTCTTCCCAGTAATAGTGCTTGGCCTCGGATCTAAGTCTGTCTTTTTGATGTCGAACCCAATCAGTGGGGAGGATTCTAGAAGCCAGGTAGTTGACAATGTCAGCATACCAGGGAAGATCAGAATGAATGACCAGCAATTGCTCGTCAGGGAAGTGGTCAGAAATGGGTGAAGAAGGAGAGATCGCTTCAGAAGGAAGGTGGGATAAGTGGTCAGCTACCACATTCTGCTTTCCAGCCTTATCACGAATCTCTAAATCAAATTCCTGTAAAAGCAGGATCCATCTAATCAGGCGAGATTTCAAGTCCTTCTTGGCGAGAAGATGTCGAACTGCCATGTGGTCAGTGTAGACTATAATGTGGAACCTAAAAGATAAGGTCTGAATTTCTCCAGTGCAAATACTACAGCTAGCAATTCCTTTTCCGTGACGGTGTAATTCCTTTGGGCTTCATCTAAGGTCTTGCTAGCGTAATAGATGACTATGGGTTTCCCGTTCAATTTTTGACCAAGGACAGTTCAGGGGTAGAAGAATAGCGTGCAGGCCCATAAGTGAAAAGAACTACAACCAGAAGGGCCCTGCGGCCTTTCAAAAGGGTCCCTGCAGCTTACAAGTAGGTCCAAAGAGGAGTTTTTAAGGGTAAGAGTGTAATGCATGAAGGACCTAAGTGTAAACTACCTATTTCATAACCTAAATGATGTCCAATTGCCTTCAAATTTTTATATGTGCTTAATTGAACATTTAAGACATTGATTATACTTCTAATTTGGTCTTTCAAACTTATTTATGTGTTCAATTGACTCATGGATCATCATTTGTGCTTTTCATTCAGAATATCTCGTTTTGTGACCTAATTATGGATTTGTAACATAGATTAAAGGTTTTAGGTCTTTTTCTTTAATTCCCACACTTAACCCTTTTTTTCTGTTAATTTGATATTGTTTTACTTAGTGTCTAGCTTAACTTTAGCTTTTTAGCCATGATGAGTAGCCACTCATCACTCGCCGCCACGGTTGAGGCTGGCGGTATGGAATGGAAGAGAGGAGATCTCTCTGCACAGTGGTGGGTCGATGGTGGAGGCCTCTCGAGCTCAGATACCTCCCTCCTCCTTTCGTAGCCGCTTGCATAGATTTTAATGGAGAGGCGGGAGCAGATCCACATTCTCCGCTCGTCCTTGAATGCAGGCTTCATTGCGGCAGCTGGTGGCGTTGGAGCGACAGCCGAAGGAAATGCAGTTGTTCCTGCAAGAAGAAGAATAAAGAAAATAATGTTAAAATATTATGGTTATTTATATACAGACCCTCAACTTTTATGTTAACGAAAACAATGTACCTAATTGGTTAACTAATTAGATGAATGCCATTCTAAGCTAATTCTAAATGTACTTAAAATATGAATGCAATGCATGGATTATGTAATTAAATTAAAAATATGAATTAATCTATTTACATCCTAATTTATGCTAAATAAATGTTAGAATTAACCTAATGTCTAGGCACTTAAATACTTAAATAACTCACAACTATGGGCTAATCAAATACCCCCATGCCTAGTTTTTGCTAGTCCCTAGCAAAATTAAGCGAAACCTAGCACTCCAAGTAGACTAGTCAACTCACTTAGTCTTCCTTCAGAAGGATATTAAGTTCAGACTCTAGACCCAAGGTTCCTAAGTAATTGCTAAGTTACAGACTAGGTCGGCTAAAGACGAGTTGCAGGCACAAGTTTCCCTGATTTCTGACTCTACCCTAAAGTTTATTGATCCCTGAGATTAAAGCATCCGTGCCTATGCATTGGTCTAAGTTATTTAAGTTAAAGGAATTTTATATATATATATATATATTTTTTATTCTTCTAAGTCTAACCTCAGATCAGCTATCAACACGATCTGTGTCGGATTCATTGTCCCCATTACCATACATTGAAGGGTGCTTGGCTTTCAATGCTTCGAGATAGCACCGCCCATAACGACCCCAAGAACTCCTGGCAATTGACACTTCGAGATAGTATCACCAATGGATTTCTTAAGCGAATTCAGGACTATGGCAATCGGCACTTCGAGATGGGGCCACCCATGGTACCTGAACCGCGCAATGCGCTTACATGCCCCCAGTAGGATGGATATCCTAAGAGACAAGCGCCGAGGAGGTAATATGTTACCATCGCATCCTCAAGGTGAGTATATACTCCACCTCTCCTGCGGCGGGAACTCTTCCAATCAAAATGTGTTTTGAAGCCTCTCCTAAGTCAAAACTAAGAGAACCAAATCTCTTTTCAGAAAGGCAGAAATTAAGTTAATTACTAGACCATGTGTGTGAAATTTGGATGCTTGGGTTACAAGGACCCGTAAACCAAAAGGTAGAATAAGACTCCAGGTGCTACCCCACCTTTTAACTCAAACCCTAGCTTCCCTTCCTCAACCTCTTGAGGAATGGTCCGCAACTTAACTCCTACTTAAGTTTTTAAGTCCACAAAGGACCCTAAAGGTCTAAAGCTAACAGCTCATTTAGCTTCTAAAGTTTGACCCTAGAATTAATTTAGTCTACTTAGAGTTCTGATTTGCTTAAGAATGCAAGATCTAGCTAGTTAAGCTCAAAACTTTTTTTTTATTTTTTATTTTTATTTTCTCTTCTTTTTTTTTTGTCATTTTCTCATTTTTTTTATATGCATGCTATAAACAAAATGCCTCAGGTCCTCTCCCTCATGCCTGGTTCAAACAATGTCCTCATTGAAAACAAAAAAAGCTAAAGGAAGATATTACCTGAGGTGGAGAATGGTAGGAGCTAAGGCTCCTCAATAGTGACTTCGTCAACCAGATGGCCATCTAAAGTTATGTACGATTTTAACCGTTGACCATTGATGATAAAGGGAGTTGCTGAAGAGGAAGGATTTTTGATCTCCACAGCTCCATGCGGAAATACTTTGGTGATTATGTAAGGCCCATCCCAACGAGATTTTAACTTCCCAGGAAAAAGCTTAAGTCTAGAATTGAAAAGCTAGACTTGTTGGTTGAGCTCAAAGGTCTTTCGAAGAATAAACTTATCATGCAAGACCTTAGTTCGAAGAATAAGCTTGAGAGGTGTCATAAGCATCATTCCTCAGCTCCTCAAGCTCACTTAATTCTAGAAGTCGTGCCTTACCTACCTTCACTAAATCCATTTTAACAATTCGAATAGCCTAAAGTGCTTTATGTTCCAACTCAACAGGTAAATGACATGCTTTTCCATACACCATCCGAAAGGGAGAAGTACCCAAAGGGGTCTTATAGGCCATTCGATAAGCCCAGAAAGCATCATCGAGCTTTTGGGACCAGTCTTTCCAATCAGGTCTAATGGTCTTTTCCAAAATATTTTTTATCTCCCTATTTGATACTTCAACCTGGCCACTTGTCTGAGGGTGGTAAGGGGTAGCAACCTTGTGAGTCACTCCCAAACTCTCGATTAACCGATTGAAGTGGTGGTTTCGGAAATGAGGTCCCCCATCACTTATAATAGTCTTGGGGCAGCCGAAACGGGATATGATATTGGCCTTCACAAATTTCAAAACCACAGAGTGGTCATTTTTTCGTGTAGGAATGGCCTCTATCCATTTAGAGACATAATCAACTGCCACCAAGATATATTCAAAACCATTGGACGACGGGAAGGGGCCCATAAAGTCAATTCCCCACACATCAAAAATTTCAACAGATTGAATAGGATGTTGAGGCATTTCATTCTTCTTCCCAATCGTTCCAGTCCATTGACATCTAATACAGGCCTTAACAAAATTATGAGAATCCTTAAATAAGGAAGGCCACCAAAAACCAGACTGGAGAACCTTAAAAGTAGTTTTCTTAGCACCAAAGTGTCCTCCACAATGAAGTTCATGGCAAAAACTCAACACACTTCGTTGTTCCTCTTCAGGCACACAACGTCTCAATACCTGGTCTTGTCCAATTCTAAATAATTCTGGCCCTTCCCAATGAAAATATCTTGCTTGAGAAATGAATCTCTTTCTTTTCTGCTCATCCCAAGAGCCAGGAGTTTGTCCTGTGACCAAGTAATTTACAGTGTTTGCATACCAAGGTAAAGTTGGTGTTACCGCCATCAGAGTTTCATTGGGAAATGTCTCGCGAATGTCTCCAGAAAGAGAGTCATTAAGAGGAAGGCGAGACATGTGATCAGCCACAACATTTTCTACTCCTTTCTTTTCACGTATTTCCAAGTCAAATTCTTGAAGGAGTAAGATCCACCTAATCAGACGTGGCTTAGAATCTTTCTTAGCAATGAGATGTTTCACTACTACATGATCAGTAAAAATAACCACCTTAGACCCAAGTAGATAAGACCTAAACTTCTCCAGAGCAAAAACTACAGCAAGTAACTCTTTTTCAGTGACGGTGTAGTTTTGCTGAGGTTCGGTTAAAGTCTTGCTTGCATAATGCAGCACATGAGGTCTTCCCTCAACCCTTTGTCCAAGGACTGCTCCCACTGCATAATCCGAAGCATCACACATAAGCTCAAATGGGAGTGTCCAATCAGGAGCTTGGAGAATAGGCGCAGAGATCAAGGCCTCCTTTAGAGTTTGAAAGGCCTCGGTACACTTTGAATCAAAACTGAAGGAAGATTCCTTCACCAACAAGTCACAAAGTGGCCTAGAAATCTTACTAAAATTTTTCATAAAGCACCTATAAAAGCCAGCATGGCCCAGAAAGGATCTAATCTGTTTGACATTTGTACGCAATGGAAGTTTGGAAATAGAATCAATCTTGGCTTTATCTACTTCCAATCCTTGCTCGGATACAACATTCCCAAGTACAATTCCTTTCTGTACCATGAAGTGACTTTTCTCCCAGCTGAGGACTAAACCAGTCTCCTTACATCGTTTCAACACATTCTCCAGGTGCAGGAGACACTGGTCGAAAGACGAGCCATAAATAGA
Source organism: Thalassia testudinum (assembly GCA_037157565.1). Lineage (NCBI taxonomy): Eukaryota > Viridiplantae > Streptophyta > Magnoliopsida > Alismatales > Hydrocharitaceae > Thalassia > Thalassia testudinum. The sequence continues at coordinate 1,437,008 of JAZHRO010000016.1, forward strand.
GAAGTCATCCATAAATACTTCAACACACTCATCAATCATGTCCGAAAAGATAGACATCATACACCGCTGGAAAGTTGTAGGGGCATTACATAATCCAAACGGCATATGCCTGAATGCAAAAGTACCGTAAGGACTCGTGAATGTCGTCTTTTCCTGGTCATCAGGAAAGACTACCACCTGATTGTACCCAGAATATCCATCGAGAAAGCAATAATACTTATTCCCTACCAATTTTTTGAGAATTTGATCAATAAAAGGCAAAGGAAAGTGATCCTTCTGGGTAGCGGTGTTCAGCTTGTGGTAATCAATACAGACCCTCCATCCAGTTGAGGGTCTAGTGACAACTTGTTCACCTTGGTTGTTGAGTTGCACAGTAAAGCCTGCCTTCTTTGGCACCACATGAATGGGACTGACCCATTTACTGTCAGCAATGGGATATATGATCCCGGCGTCCAACCACTTCAGGATTTCCTTTTTTACAACCTCCCTCATATTAGGGTGCAGACGTCTCTGCATGTCGCTAAAAGGCTTGATGGAATCATCAATATAAATGTGGTGCATGCAGAGTGTAGAGTCTATACCCTTAATGTCAGCAATGCTCCAAGCAATAGCTTCCTTGTGCCCAGATATGCATTCAATCAAGGCTCCCTCCTGTGACTTAGATAGCACAGCCGAAATGATAACGGGGAGCGTATCATTGGCACCTAGGAAAACATACTTGAGAGTGTCAGGGAGGGGTTTCAACTCAAGGTCGGGGGCTTGTATGGTTGAGGGTTTCATAATAGATGTCCCCATCTCAGGTAGCAAATCTACCTTCGGCGGAAATGATAGGGGAAGAGACTCAGCAGAAACTCCTAGTAATTCCTCTAGTTCTAGGGTGAGCGGGTGGCTTCAGACGTTCGGGAAGTTTCCCGGACGTCTTAAGTGACTGAGAAGGCGATTGCAGAGTGGCTGCAGTGGTGGTTGTTGGTGACGACGGTGAGGGAGATGCACGCTAAGGTGCTCACGGTAATGCAGACGAGCTCCGGATGGCGGTGTGGCCTGTCACACCACACGCCCATGGTGGTGGAGACTCGCCGCCTCGGTTGAGGCCGGCGGTGTGGAATGGAAGAGAGGAAATCTCTCTGCACAGAGGTGGGTCGGTGGTGGAGGCCTCTCGAGCTCGGATGCCTCCCTCCTCCTTTTGTAGTGGCCTGGACAAATTTGAAATTAGTTGCCCGACCAGATCCAACATATCCACTCCTCCTTGAATGGGTTCTTCACTGCGGCACCGGGTGGCGTTGCAGCGGTAGCCAGCCGTTCTTGAAAGAAGAAGAATAAACAAAATAATGTTAAAATATTATGGTCATTTATATACAGACCCTCAACTTTTATGTTAATGAAAATAATGTACCTAATTGGTTAACTAATTAGATGAATGTCATTCTAAGCTAATTCTGAATGCACTTAAAATATGAATGCAATGCATGGATTATGTAATTAAATTAAAAATATGAATTAATCTATTTACTTCCTAATTTATGCTAAATAAATGTTAGAATTAACCTAATGTCTAGGCACTTAAATACTTAAATAGCCCACAACTCTGGGCTAATCAAATACCCTCATGCCTAGCTTTTGCTAGTCCCTAGCAAAATTAAGCGAAACCTAGCACTCCAAGTAGACTAGTCAACTGATGAGAACCTCATCATGAGCCATAACTTGCTCATTTTGACCTAATATAATGGATAAAAGCTCCTACATAACTCAAGGAAAGGCTTAACTCAGAGAATTCTGAGTTTAAGAAGAAAATAAGTCATAAGGGGTAAAAATGCAATTTTACCGGCACAATCTGCAAGCAGGGTAATTCAGGGTCCAAACACAGGTGAAACAAACCTAATGAGAAGGGAAGTGGGATGATCTGATCTGATAAGGGCTACAGCAACTCCAAGGAATTAAATGACAATCTATAACCCTACAACAAACCCACTTCAATTCACGAGGTTTGAGGCAAACAAAAAATCGACTAAACCCTCTACAATTCATAGAAAGATAATCTCTAGGGTTTAGAACCTTAAATTTGGCCTTAGGAACCCATTTTGACCTACATTGAGAACCATGCCCAATTAATGACTTAATTTGGGTTTTTACGTAAATTGACCGATCAAACAAGGTCTGATCTAGAAATAAAATTCACCATTATAATCCTTAGGCCCCATTTAGTCATTCATAAAAGCTTGAGCCTAAGAAGAGACCTTCTTGACCGACTTTGCATTTTGGTCCTCATTCATTACTTTTTGACCCTCAACTTTTGAAACCCTCGCATTTTGGCCCCTAACTCTTCTTCATTCTTTGCATTTGGGTCCTCCCTGCAAAACCTTGAGCAGCGCCATGCTCCGGCGACCTTGCGCGAGGCATGGTGCCGCGCAGGGTGAGGGGGACCCCCTGCCAAGTCAACCAGGGGTTCCCTACGACGTCAGCCGTCGCAGGAACACCCCCCTGATTGCTGCAATCGCCCATACCGGCCGTGCGAATGCACGGACGGTATGGGTCTCCATCTCCAGCGTCCTCCGGCGAGGGAGGCATGTCATCTCCCTCCGCCCTCCTCTCTGATTTCGACTCTATAAAAGCCCTCGACGCTCTACCGCACTCTCGAGCTCGGATCTGACGGAGAAACCCCCCCCCCTTTTCCTCTCTTCCCACTCCGACAGAGGCCCCCTGTAACGACCCGATTCCTGAGTCCCTACGAGACACGAGAACCGGACCGACTCGACTAATCCCAAGACCTAGTCGTCCAACGAGGAAGTAACCAAAAGACAGTAAAATAAACCACATTCAGCATGAATATAACTAACAGTAAGAAAGTACAGCAGTAAGGAAAGAAACTACTATAGTAGGTACCACCACAACAGTAGAACAACATTTATCATATAACAAGAACTGCAGGTAAAGAAAGTACAGCGGAAACAAAAACTACTCACTATAACAGAAACAAAAGAAGTACAAAAGACTGTGGTAAACTCTACTGGACCCTACTCGGCCAGCGTCCTCTGCAGCCGCTGACCCTGGCTGCTCAACACCTGGTCCTGAAAAGGGTAACGAGTGTAACACGTCAGCAAAACGTTGAGTAGAGTGGCAAACTAAACTAAAGACAACAGTAGAGTGTACAGTAGCTGTTATGTTCTATTACTTTCTTTATTCACATCTTTCAATTTTCTCACTATTTCATTTATTTCTCAGATCCTTTACTTGATCTCGAATGTTCCTCGTGGGAACGATCTTGATTGCAGTCTTTTCCAAAAGTAGAAGTAGCACGTGGTGCTCTCCTGGCCCGGAGAGTCCCCCGTGGTGATCCTACCCTCAGTCAACCACCCCAAGGTCACTGACAGACGTAACGGTGACTACGGCACGCGCGATAAACGCACAGGTAGCTAGCCCGCACTGGCACGCGGTCAGTCGTTTCCGTTAACGGGTGCACCAAAAGCACAGCACGGAACCAGGGCAGAGCCCTCTCAGTAACACGGGGTCCAACCCATCCACAGTAACCAAACCGGGGCCTTGCCCCTCCACAGTCCGTGCACCCTCGCCTGACTACCCTGGTTTGCCCCAATGGGCCTAACAAGTCGGTGAAGGAGGCTAGCAGAACCCCGGGGCCCGTGGGGTAGCTAGTACTCTCCTAACACTAGTAGCTCTCCTCGGTACTACGTACACGAGGGCCACCAAGTCGGTACAGAGCGGCCAATCCTAACCCTGGGTCCCTGGGGTGGCTGGCCCCACTCTGCACTAAATAGGTACAGGTACTTCCCTTGGTACTGCGTACCCAAGAGATAGTACGAACAACATCTCAGTTCCATTCCTTTCTCTTTCCAAGAGTTCCACTCCTAATTCCCCGTAGGGTTCCATCCTTTTAACTCAAACATCCAGGTTTCACTTTCCAGTTTCACATTCTTACAATCCATGTTCTCACCCACGTTTCTTTATTCATAACAGGAAGCTGTTAATTCAATTTACAGGCAACTTTATATTCCTTTTCATTTTTCCAAGACTGCAGTATTATACATTCCGCTAGTTTTCCATCCTAGGATTCATGCCATATCCTAGGATCTATCATAAAATCTAATTTTCCAGCCCTAGGATTCATGCAACACCTAGGAGCTATCATTCCATACATTTCTCATTCCTAGGATTCATGCAATGTCCTAGATTCTAGCTAAGGTTCCATACTTTAACAGATTTTAATAACTTAAGCCACTCTACCAGGTACAACGGGAGTAATGGGGGCGTGATCGGGAATCCCACGTGCCTCCGCGACTCCCAAGACTGCAACTGAACGAGGTCCTATCACAAGGATCAAACACAAGGAGTGTCTCAAAATAGTATATAGCTACTGTAGACGGGTAGAGGGATTAATTCTGAAAAGAACGCAACTCGAATCGCGGAAAACGGAGCCCGAACGGACCCTAAACGGGTCGAAAAAGATGATACCGTGCAAGATCAGATGTCTGGAACTTCTTCGAAACGTCTTAAACAGCGGATCAGAGAATTACATGTTCAGCATGGTTTCCCAGACGTCCAGAAGTCTGCGGGGACGTCTGTCCTAGCTCCCAGACGTCCGATGGTCACCCCGGACGTCTGTAGGTCACTCCCGCCGTTTGGTACAACTTCCAGACGTCTGATTCGCAAGGGATGGCGAATCAGCGAGCCTACGCACAGCCAACTCCCTCCCTTAGTACGGTCAGTCGACAGGAAGGAAGAAGAAAGCGGAATACACACCTTTCAGATGTCTGTATGAGCTACTAGACGTCATCCTCGCCGTCTGCCTATCAACCCAGACGTCCGATTCTGGAAATTTTTCCAGAACAGGGCGCCACCCGGCTTCCGCTCGCGACGCCGCCCGCGTCGCACCTCGCGCGTCTGCTGCTCAGACCGCAGCAGGTCCCTCTCCGCGTCGCTCTGCTCCCCCTGCGCCCTCCACCGGCCGGCCAAGCCGCTCCGGCGAGCTCGCCCTCACGGCAGAGCTCCGCTCTCGCACGCCGCACCTCCTCCGCGCTCACTGCGGCCGCCGCTGCCGCCCTCGCGCTCGCGCTCACGCTCACGCTCACTGGCTGAAGGAGAAGAAGGAGGAGACGGTGGAGACGGGAGGGGAGGCGTGGCCTTTTAAGGCCGCGCGAGGAGGAGAGAGAAGGATTCGCGGCAGGGGAATCTGCAGCCGCAGGAGGGAGGAAGGGCGAATATGCGGTCTGCGTGCTCAGGCGCGCAGACGACTCGCGTGTGTCGAAAATAACGGATTTCCAGACGTCTGGAAACTATCCCAGACGTCTGGTCAGACGTCTGGACAACCTTCCAGACGTCTTAAAAGACGTCTGGGCCACACGCTCGTTACAATATAACAAACTCAAAGGAAGTTTCGTCCCTGAAACTTGCGCCGACTAGGGTGCGGGAAAAAGATGTCCAAATAACCATAACAAACTCAAAGAGGACCGAAGCCGGTCCGAAAAGACGTACCTGCGAAAAGCTCCGGGCACCGCTCCCGCATTGCCGCCTCAGGCTCCCAGGTAGCCTCCTCGTACCGCTGGCTCCTCCACAAAACCTTTACTAGGGGTACTTGCTTTTGTCTCAAACTGCGGACGGCTTGGTCTAGGATCTGCACTGGCCGCTCGGGGTAGGTCAGGTCGTCGCTCACCTCGACGCTCTCGTGGCTCAGTACGTGACTGGAATCGGCTACGTACTTCCTGAGGTTGGACACGTGGAACACGTCGTGCACACCAGAAAGCTGCGGGGGAAGGGCAAGTCTGTAAGCAACGGGTCCAACCCGCTCCAGGACCTCAAAGGGCCCCACGAACCTCGGCGCGAGCTTCCCTCTCACCCCAAACCGCTGTAAGCCCTTCATGGGCGAAACACGAAGGAAGACGTGGTCCCCAACCTCGAACTGCACCTCTCTGCGTCTGCGATCCGCGTAGCTCTTCTGTCTGCTCCTGACAGTGCAGAGTCGTCTGTGGATCTGCTCAACTACCTCCTGACTCTGGCGGATCAACCTGGGGCCAACCTCCCACTTGGTCCCCACCTCAACCCAACTCAAGGGTGCCGTACACTTCCGTCCGTACAGAGCCTCGTAGGGAGCCATGCCGATGCTCGAGTGATAACTGTTGTTGTATGCAAACTCCGCCAGGGGCAAGTGCTCCTCCCAAGAGCCCCTCCAGTCCAGTACACAGGCACGCAAAAGGTCCTCAAGTGTTTGTATCGTGCGCTCCGACTGTCCGTCCGTCTGGGGGTGGTAAGCCGTGCTAAACCTCAACCTCATCCCCAAAGCCTGCTGGAACTCAGCCCAAAACTAGGATGTAAAGCGGGTATCTTGGTCGGATACGATCTCCCGCGGAACTCCGTGTAGTCGCACCACATCACGGATATACCTCTCTGCCAACTGTGCTGGTCCCAAAGTGACTCGGATCGGCAAGAATCGCGCCGTCTTCGTCAATCTATCCACTATTACCCAGACTGCGTCGTGTCCCCACTGGGTAACAGGTAAGCCCACCACCAAGTCCATGGTGATGCTCTCCCACTTCCACTCTGGCACTGGAAGCGACTGAAGCGGCCCTGCAGGCCTCTGATGCTCTTCTTTCACCTGCTGGCACACTAAGCACTACTGCACGAACTCACCCACATCCCGCTTCATCCCTCTCCACCAAAACTCGCGTCTCAAGTCATGGTACATTTTCGTGTTTTCGGGATGTATGGTGAATCTGGAACCGTGTGCCTCAGTCAGGAGCTCTCTCAACAGCTCCTCGTCTCTGGGAACGCACAACCGTTCCCTCAAGCGTAACACCTGGTCTGTGAAAGAGAAGTCCCCTGGGTCCCCTGATAGTACTCTGTCACGCAAAGACTGCAAGTACAGATCAGCCATCTGTCCCGTGATGATGCGGTCCATCAGCTCTGGCCTGGTCTGCCGTGTCACCGTCACTGCCCCACAGTATCCTCGTAACTCTAGAGGTCGCCAACTGCCCACCTCCTCCAAAAGGCTCCAACTCTGTAACTGTAGACTGGCCAAGCGTGCGGGCGCCTTACGGCTCAAGGTGTCAGCCACCACATTGGCCTTTCCCGGGTGGTAGGAGATGCTGCAATCGTAGTCCTTCAGGAGCTCCAACCAACGTCTCTCTCTCATGTTGAGCTCCTTCTGGTCAAAAAGATATCTGAGGCTCTTGTGATCTGTAAAAATCTCGAAGGTCTCACCGTACAAGTAGTGCCTCCAGGTCTTCAGCGCGAAGACAACAGCTGCCAACTCTAGGTCGTGGGTAGGGTAGGTATGCTCATGGGGCTTCAGTTGCCACGAAGCGTAAGCGACAACATGACCCCTCTGCATGAGCACACCTCCTAACCCCTGCAAGGAAGCGTCTGTGTACACAACGAACCCGCCACTACTGTCAGGGATGGTGAGCACGGGAGCCGAGGTCAACCTCTCCTTCAGCTCCAGAAAACATGCCTCACAGGCGTCTGTCCAAGCGAAAGGCACGTCCTTCCGGGTCAACTGTGTCATAGGACGTGCAATCTGTGAAAACCCTCTGATGAACCGTCTGTAGTAACTTGCCAGTCCCAGGAAACTGCGAATCTCAGTGACTGAACGCGGTCTCTCCCACCTGAGCACTGCCTCGACCTTGGCGGGGTCCACCGCCAGGTCGTCACCAGAGATCACATGACCCAAGAAGGTCACCTCCCTCAACCAGAACTCGCACTTGCTGTATTTGGCGTACAGCCTGCGTTGCCTCAGAGTGTCCAGAACCATCCGCAAGTGCTGTCTGTGCTGCGTCCGATCTCTAGAATAGATGAGTACATCATCTATGAAAACCACCACAAACTGGTCCAAGTACGGTCTAAACACCCGGTTCATCAGGTCCATGAAAGCAGCGGGGGCATTGGTCAGCCCAAATGGCATGACCAAAAACTCGTAGTATCCGTACCGGGTGCGGAAAGCTGTCTTGGAGATGTCGGTCTCCCTGATCCTCAACTGGTGGTATCCAGACCTCAAGTCTATCTTGGAAAACACCGTGGCACCCCGCAACTGGTCAAACAAATCATCGATCCTCGGCAGCGGATATCTGTTCTTGATGGTGACCCTATTCAGCTGTCGGTAGTCCACACAAAGGCGTAGGGTCCCATCCTTCTTCGTCACAAACAGTACCGGGGCTCCCCAGGGAGACGCACTGGGCCTCATGAAACCTTTCTCCAAAAGGTCCTGCAACTGGGACTTGAGCTCTCGCAGCTCAAGCGGTGCCATTCTGTATGGCGCGGTGGAGATGGGGCTGGTCCCTGGTACTAGTGAGATCTCAAACTCGATCTCACGCTCGGGCGGTAGTCCTGGTAACTCGTCTGGAAACACGTCGGGGTACTCTCTGACCACCGGGATGCTCTGGAAGTTTGCCACAAGGCTGGGTTCTGCCACCACACAAGCTAGGAAGCCCTCACACCCCTGGCTCAAAAGTCTCGCTGCCCAAAGTGCCGATATGCACCTGAAACCTCCGTCCACTGGCTGTCCGTGAAACTCGAAAGAAGGCAACTTCGGAATGGAGAAGACGATCTTCCTCTCAAAACAGTCCACCAAAGCGTGGTAAGCAGACAGCCAATCCATCCCCAGAATCACTCCAAATTCCTCCATCTGTATCATAATCAGGTCAGCTGGCAGGCTATGTCCTCCAACGCTGACCTCGCAATCCTTGTACACCTCCTCAGCTATAAACAACTGACCACTCGGACCTCTGATTACGAACGGATTTTCTAACAGTGTATAATCCTGGTCCAAACTAACTGTGAAACTAGCTGCGACAAACGAGTGCGTAGCGCCGGAATCGAAAAGCGTGTAAACGAGTCTGCCAAAAACTGCAACCATACCTGCTACCACGGATCCCGATGCTCTGGCGTCCCTGTGTGTTAGGGCGTTGATACGCCCCTCAGCTCTAGGTGTGGACGAAGCAGCCACATTCTGCGTCGGACCGGTAGGTAATGGCCGGTACCCTCCTCGCGACTGCTGTCCTCCTCCTCGTGCCTGGGAACCACGGCCTCCTACGCACCCTCCAGTGCTCTGCACGGGAAGCATCTGCTGACCTCCTGCCCTAGATGGGCAGTCCCTCCTGACGTGGCCCGGCTGGCCACACTGGTAGCAGAGGGGAACCCGACTCCCGCCCTCAGTGAGTCCCTGCTGTCGACTAGGCGGGGGTCCAGTGCTGGCGACTGGCCCCTGTCGAGGGCCCCCAAAGGCCACTGATGGCCCTGCACAACGTGACGGCTCTCCTGCGGACGCCACGTGTCTCCGTTCTCACCGGCCCTGTGAGAAGTCTGGCTGAAAGGGCCTCTTCCGCCCGCCGTCGGTCTCTCGCGCGGACGGGTTGGTCTCCTCGTAAGTCATAGCTACCTCTACCACCCTCGAAAACGTAGGCAGCTTCAGGGGTTTGACATACCCCCGGATCGCAGGCCGGAGCCCCTCGGTGAACCTCCAAAGGCGCTCCTCCTCAGTGGCTACCGCTGTTGCTACAAAGCGGGACAGCTCCAAGAAACGCATGCGGTACGCGCTCACAGTCATCGTCCCTTGGCAGAGAGTGTGGAACTCCCGCCTCCTTTGGTCCTGCCACGTTTGGGGAAAGTACTGCTCGTAGAAGAGGGTGACGAACTGGTCCCACGTCGGCTAGTCCCTCTCCTGTCCCTGGACCGCCCTCCACCACCGGTGTGCCGCACTCTCCAGCTGGTACGCGGCAAAGGCCATGCGGCACTCCACCAGGAGGCGAAGGGTGTCGAAGATCTTCTCCAGCTACTCAAGCCAGTCCTCTGCCTCGGTTGGGTCCTCATCCCCCTTGAAGGAGGGGGGCTTCAGCTTCCGGAACTGTCCGAAAAGCACGAAGTGGCGCTGTAGGGGAGGTGCTGGTGCACCTCCAGGCGAAGGTGCCTCGGGTATAGAAGTGTCGGAGGAAGGTGGGGGCGGCAGCGGCCCATCCCCTCCTCGTGTCCAGCGCCGTGTCCGTCGCGTGGTCCCACAGAGGACTCCCCCTCTGCAACCCCAGGAGGAGGTGCTCGGGGCGGTGGGTGGAGCTCCTCTCGTACAATATCTCGAATCAGTCTGGCGAGGTCCTGGGCCTGGATGCCAGGGAGTGGTGGCTGGTCCACCGAGACGTCAACGACAGCACGTCCACCTCGCCGACCTCGTCCTCGGCCGCGCCTGCGGCCAGTCTCGCCAGTCCCGCAACGAGGCATCTCCTGCAAGGAGATGCGAAACAACATGGAAACGTCAAAACTTACGGTACCTAACGAAACTTCTAAGAGCTCAAGTCAGGAGATATGTTGTGGTGGCTACTCTAGCTATAAACATGCGAATTGGTTAGTTTCCAGTCAATTGATTCACTTCTCGGGACGACCTTGCTCTGATACCATCTTGTAACGACCCGATTGCTGAGTCCCTACGAGACACGAGAACCAGACCGACTCGACTAATCCCAAGACCTAGTCGTCCAACGAGGAAGTAACCAAAAGACAGTAAAATAAACCACATTCAGCATGAATATAACTAACAGTAAGAAAGTACAGCAGTAAGGAAAGAAACTACTACAGTAGGTACCACCACAACAGTAGAACAACATTTATCATATAACAGGAACTGCAAGTAAAGAAAGTACAGCAGAAACAAAAACTACTCACTATAATAGAAACAAAAGAAGTATAAAAGATTGTGGTAAACTCTACTAGATCCTACTCGGCCCAGCGTCCTCTGCAGCCGCTGACCCTGGCTGCTCAACACCTGGTCCTGAAAAAGGTAACGAGTGTAACACGTCAGCAAAACGCTGAGTAGAGTGGCAAACTAAACTAAAGACAACAGTAGAGTGTACAGTAGCTGTTATGTTCTATTACTTTCTTTATTCACATCTTTCAATTTTCTCACTATTTCATTTATTTCTCAGATCCTTTACTTGATCTCGAATGTTCCTCGTGGGAACGATCTTGATTGCAGTCTTTTCCAAAAGTAGAAGTAGCACGTGGTGCTCTCCTGGCCGGGAGAGTCCCCCGTGGTGATCCTACCCTCAGTCAACGACCCCAAGGTCACTGATAGACGTAACGATGACTACGGCACGTGCGATAAACGCACAGGTAGCTAGCCCGCACTGGCACGCGGTCAGTCGTTTCCGTTAACGGGTGCGCCCAAAGCACAGCATGGAACCAGGGCAGAGCCCTCTCAGTAACACGGGGTCCAATCCCTCCACAGTAACCAAACCGGGGCCTTGCCCCTCCACAGTCCGCGCACCCTCGCCTGACTACCCTGGTTTGCCCCAGTGGGCCTAATAAGTCGGTGAAGGAGGCTAGCAGAACCTCGGGGCCCGTGGGGTAGCTAGTACTCTCCTAACACTAGTAGCTCTCCTCGGTACTACGTACACGAGGGCCAGCAACTCGGTACAGAGCGGCCAATCCTAACCCCGGGTCCCTGGGGTGGCTGGCCCCACTCTGCACTAAACAGGTACAGGTACTTCCCTTGGTACTGCGTACCCAAGAGACAGTACGAACAACATCTCAGTTCCATTCCTTTCTCTTTCCAAGAGTTCCACTCCTAATTCCCCGTAGGGTTCCATCCTTTTAACTCAAACATCCAGGTTTCACTTTCCAGTTTCACATTCTTACAATCCATGTTCTCACCCACGTTTCTTTATTCATAACAGGTAGCTGTTAATTCAATTTACAGGCAACTTTATATTCCTTTTCATTTTTCCAAGACTGCAGTATTATACATTCCGCTAGTTTTCCATCCTATGATTCATGCCATATCCTAGGATCTATCATACAATCTAATTTTCCAGCCCTAGGATTCATGCAACACCTAGGAGCTATCATTCCATACATTTCTCATTCCTAGGATTCATGCAATGTCCTAGATTCTAGTTAAGGTTCCATACTTTAACATATTTTAATAACTTAAGCCACTCTACCAGGTACAACGGGAGTAATGGGGGCATGATCGGGAATCCCGCGTGCCTCCGCGACTCCCAAGACTGCAACTGAACGAGGTCCTATCACAAGGATCAAACACAAGGAGTGTCTCAAAATAGTGTATAGCTACTGTAGATGGGTAGAGGAATTAATTCTGAAAAGAACGCAACTCGAATCTCGGAAAACGGAGCCCGAACAGACCCTAAACGGGTCGAAAAGACGATACCATGTTCCAGACGTCTTAAACAGTGGATCAGAGAATTACGTATTCAGCGTGGTTTCCCAGACGTCCAGAAGTCTGCGGGGACGTCTGTCCTAGGTCCCAGACGTCCGATGGTCACCCCGGACGTCTGTAGGTCACTCCCGCCATCTGGTACAACTTCCAGACGTCTGATTCGCAAGGGATGGCGAATCAGCGAGCCAACGCACAGCCAACTCCCTCCCTTAGTACGGTCAGTCGACAGGAAGGAAGAAGAAAGCGGAATACACACCTTTCAGACGGCTGTATGAGCTACCAGACGTCGTCCTCGCCGTCTGCCTATCAACCCAAACGTCCGATTCTGGAAATTTTTCCAGAACAGGGTGCCACCCGGCTTCCGCTCGCGACGCCGCCCGTGTCGCACCTCGCGCGTCTGCTGCTCAGACCGCAGCAGGTCCCTCTCCGCGTCGCTCCGCGCCCCTTGCGCCCTCTGCCGGCCGGCCAAGCCGGTCTGGCGAGCTCGCCCTCACGGCAGAGCTCCACTCTCGCACGCCGCACCTCCTCCGCGCTAACTGCGACTGCCGCTGCCGCCCTCGCGCTCGCGCTCACTCTCACGCTCACTGGCTGAAGGAGAAGAAGGAGGAGACGGTGGAGACGGGAGGGGAGGCATGGCCTTTTAAGGCCGCGCGAGGAGGAGAGAGAAGGATTCGCGGCAGGGGAATCTGCAGCCGCAGGAGGGAGGAAGGGCGAATATGCGGTCTGCGCGCTCAGTTGTGCAGACGACTCGCGTGTATCGAAAATAACGGATTTCAAGACGTCTGGAAACTATCCCAGACGTTTGGTCAGACGTCTGGACAACCTTACAGACGTCTTAAAAGACGTCTGGGCCACACGCTCGTTACACCCCCTTGCTCCGGCGGTTCCTCCTCCTCCCCGTCTCTCTGCCGCACTACCAGCAGCAGGGCTGCCTTCAGCTCCTCTTCCCGCGTCGCGCCGTACCCAGCGCGCGCTCTCTCGCTCTCTCCTCGCCACCGCCTCACTCTCTGGGCACCTTCTTCTCCGGCGACAGTCAATACGACTGTCGCCCTACTCCGGCCCCCCTCGTCCCTCCAAGTAGGTATAGTTCTTCCCTTTCCTCCTCTCTTTCTTTTCCTTACTGTAATTTGCATAACGACCCGTCGACCACGCCTAATCGCCCTCACCTTCCCCATCTCTAGAGACTCGCTCCCGTCATTCCACCATCCCACACAACGCGCCGACCCTCACAGAACCTCTGCCTCCTCAACCTGATCAACTTCCGCCCTTCCATTTCCCGCCACTCGCCACGTGCAGACCCCCCGAACAAACCCATTTCCCGCACTACAGTTTGACCTAGGGTAGCCCCTATGCTCCGCCCCACGGCTTGCCAGACCCCACACCGCCTTCGCCGTGCCACGGCGAAGGTTCTCTGCTTGTTTGATTAGGCCGAGAGGCCATTCTTCTGTGGACAGGTTGCTCGCCCTTCGTCGCCATTGCTGAGCCGGTGAAGCTCCTTCAACCTGTAGCTGCAGGCACGCTTCACCCAGGTTCGACTCGCCAGGACGCGCGGTTCGCAGCCACGTAGTCGCCCAGGCCTGCAGTTGGGGAGAAAGCCCCACAACTGCTGCATCTGCCTGCAGCTCCCTCAGCTGCGGGTGCCCAATTGGGGTGGGACATTTAGTCCCACCTCGGAACTTTTGAGAGGCCCACGCCCACATAAAGGCAAAAAGTCCCTTAGGCTCTTTGCCTCCTGAGCACGGGGTGAGGTCCCTCTCACCCACTCGAGCCGACCTCGACCGCGACCATGCCCCGTGGACTTGGCCCGACCCGTTTACGCGTCCTGCACTCCTCGCCCACCACCGCACGCCGGTGGGCCTGGACCCGGGCACGACCCGCGTACCCGACTACCCGGCAGCTCTGGGAGAGCTATCCTATGAGTGAATTCTGAGAGAGAGAGACGCTGGGGAGGGTAGAGTAGGTTTTGCCCTTTGATCGAACTTTGAGTGTGCAGGCACAGGTGAAGAAGAAGAGAAGGCAGGAAGAAGAAGGACTGCGAGAAGAAGAAGAAAGCCACAGAGGAAAGAAGAAGAAAAGATGCACTGTAGCAGCAGCTACTTAAGTCGTCTGATTGAAAAATCAGACGACGCTTTGAAGGCAAAGAAGAAGGAGAAGAAAATGAAGAACAGGACCGCAAGGGAGAAGAAAAAGAAAGAGACGGACAGAAAGAAGAACAAGAAGAAAAAGAAAGAGAAGAAAGAAGAAGAACAGAAGAGAAGGCAAGAAGAAAACAAGAAAAGAAGAACAGAGCAAGAATAAGAAGGAGGAAGAAAACTGAAGACTCAAAGAGAAGAGAAAAGAAGACAAAGACGAGAAAGAAGAGAAGAAGAAGAAGCCAACAAGACAAATCTCTCTCTCTCTCTCTTTATTTTTTGTAATAGAAACTTCGTACCTCTAGAATACAACTTGCTCCCTGAGTTCGACCTCGGGAGAACTTTCATTTCCGAGTAAAAATTATAATAATGGCAATGACTATCTGTACTACAACGTAATTTCTATAACAAAATAACAAAACCTAGTCACAACGCCGTTATCATCAACTCACTTAGTCCTCCTTCAGAAGCATATTAAGTTCAGACTCTAGACCCAAGGTTCCTAAGTAGTTTCTAAGTTACAGACTAGGTCGGCTAAAGACGAGTTGTAGGCATAAGTTTCCCTGATTTCTGACTCTACCCGAAAGTTTATTGATCCTTGAGATTAAAGCATCCGTGTTTGTGCAATGGTCTGAGTTATTTAAGTTAAAGAAAATTCTTTTATATATATATATATTTTGTTTGTTTGATTCTTCTAAGTCTAACCTCAGATTAGCTATCAACACGGTCTGTGTTGGATTCATTGTCCCCATTACCATACCTCGAAGGGTGCCTGGCTTTTGATGCTTTGAGATAGAAACGCCCATAACGACCCCAAGAACTCCTGGCAATCGACACTTCGAGATAGTATCACCCATGGATTTCTTAAGTGAATTCAGGCCTATGGCAATCGGCACTTCGAGATAGGGCCGCCCATGTTACCTGAACCGCACAATGCGCTTACATGCCCCCAGTAGGATGGATATCCTAAGAGACAAGCACCGAGGAGGTAATATGTTATCATCGCATCCTCAAGTTGAGTATATACTCCACCTCTCCTGCGGCGGGAACTCTTCCAATCAAAATGTGTTTTCAAGCCTCTCCTAAGTCAAAACTAAGAGAACCAAATCTCTTTTCAGAAAGACAAAAATTAATTTAATTACCAGACCATGTGTGTAAAATTTGGATGCTTGGGTTACAATGACCCGTAAACCAAAAGGTAGAATAAGACTCCAGGTACTACCCCACCTTTAACTCAAACCCTAGCTTCCCTTCCTCAACTTCTTGAGGAATGGTCCGCAACTTAACTCCTACTTAAGTTTTTAAGTCCACAAAGGACCCTAAAGATCTAAAGCTAGTAGCTCATTTAGCTTCTAAAGTTTGACCCTAAAATTAACTTAGTCTACCCTAGAGTTCTGATTTGCTTAAGACTGTAGGACTTAGCCAGTTAAGCTCAAAACCTTTTTTTTTCTTTTTCATTTTTTTTTGTTTCTATGCAAATGTATGCAATGAATGCACTATGCTATGTATATCCCCAAGTACACCCCCCCATGCCTAAATTCTACAATGTCCTCATTGCATAGAAGGATATTACCTGGGTCACAGCTAGGCTGAATAGCCAAAGAACCTGTAAATCTGGTTCAAGAGTTGCAGAAATAGGCCCTAAAAATGAGCAAAGCAATGTTGGCCTAGGAAATAGGTAACCTAGGATGTTGGGGAGCTGATGATGAATCTCGATAGCAAATGCTCATCCAACTAAGATGGGAATGAAATCTTCCTAGGTCACCAAAGGAGGTTCTAAAGGATAAATAGGAATAACAACCTCCAAAGGGGTAGGGGGAGGATGACAACGATCCTCCAAAAGGTATAGGGAAGGAATGGTGCAAAGATAAACCCCCAAGGTAATGGACTGACTAAAGAAATCATCAATCCATATCCTATACTCCATTACGGGAAATATTGGTCTGTTAAGTCCCCTGGTCAAAACAAAAGTGAGCAATTCTCTAAGGCAAGGATCGTCTAGGGTGTCCAAGTTACAAGGTTGCGGGATGGCCATAAGATCTAGGTTGGGTTTAATCAGCTTAGTGTCCATCCCTAACACTTTGTAAATCCTCAATTTCATCCCTAACATTCCTTGCACCATCACATGTATCTTCCTGCTCTTCATCAGGACTCACAATTTCGCTTTCAGATATAAGCGAATCAGAGGGTGACTTCGAAATGAATGAAGGCAGGTTGGAAGCAACAGATCTAGGGATTATCCTATCAATGTCATCCCCAGGTTTTTGTTCTTTACTCAAATCTTCCCCGGAGTCTATATGTGAATCCACATAAATCTCAGAAATTGCTTCCAAATTTTCCATCATTTCATCATGAGGAGAAATATCAATAATGGGTGTGCTAAGGAAACCTAATTTGGTCAAATTTGTGACATCCTCAGGGGCTAACTCTTCAAATAAGACATACTCACCCTTAGTGTCACTCCAAATCTTGAATGTAGGTTCCTCATATAATTCGTCTTTCTCCTCATCACACAATTCATCATGTACCTGAGGTCTAGAATCATTTAATATCTCAACAGATCCCCTAGGGTGCTCTATCTGAGGTAAATGGTTTACACTACTAACATTAGACTCCTCAGATAGGTCAATTTCTTTAGGGTTAGCTTCCCTAAGGGTGGGTTTGAGTTCCATATCATGATCAGAAGGGAGGGTAGGACTAACAACTTGACTTTGACCCACTTCATCAAATGTCACGAAAATACTATCATCTGGGTCGAGGTCTTCCAATGGTACCATCATTCCCTTCTTTTGACTCCAATATAATTCAGATGGATACTCAACCTTACCATCATCTTCCTCGGGTTGCCACCTCTCTTCATCCAATGCATAGCTACTTTCATGTGTATCTTCCTCCCACCTAAAGTGTGGATCTCTCAAGGAAGTGTCATCTAATGGGGAGGTTTCAAAATCGATCCTCGAAAAGTAGCTATTCTCCCCAGAATTTCCCTCCAACTTAAAGTGTAGCTCTCCCATGGGAGATGCATCTATTGTAGAGGGGTATACGTCATCCTTAATGGGGTATATTGGGTGGCAAATTTCATCTCTTTCTTGTTGGCCTACTCTCGAAGTTTCTCCTAACAATTCAATCATTTCGTTTTGCATTTTCTGTATTTCCATCTTCAAAGAGGAGAGGTCATTTCTATCATGAGAGAAGTCAGGCTCAGGCTTATAGTACCCAGGAGTGTTTGTCCAACCATTATAATTTTTTAGGGAGGGTGGGTTGGGTATTTCTATGGTATGTGGGATATTAGGAAAAGCAAATCCCGCTCCTAGGTTCTGCTCACTGATTTGGGGCTTAACCAGGCCAATACTCCTATAATAGGAGTAAAACGGATCCCAATGATTGTCATTATGTCCATCAAGGAATGGACCATCTCGGCGTCTGGGATCGAAGGATGCAGAGTGGGGGTGAAGGTGTGGGCAAGATGTAAAAGGATGAAAATCAATGTGGTCCATTCTAACTCACACCTCAATCAGAATTCCCCAAGCAAAACACAATTCAAAAAGGACCTTTTAGGTCTTTCCCAATTTAGGCTTTTGATTTTAAGTCAGATTGCAGGTGACAATACAATTTGTTCAATCAATTTACGTGCCTATTGTCGACCTACGGCTCGCCTAAGAAGACCTAGTTGGAGCTTAGGTATTCTTCCCTAAATCTCAAATGGTCATGTAAATCCAAAGACGGAAGATCGAGGGATGCAAGTAGGCCTAAGCCTTCCTTTGAAGCTATGCTTTCACGGTGCTTCTCAACTACCCCCAAAAATCCATGACAGGGCATCCCCCTCTTTGGATTTACAAAACCTTTGATCTCAAGTTCCGAACACTTCAGAATCCAACAGTAAGAGGGCTCTTGTCCTAGTCGTTTCAAGACTTAGGAGTGTCTAAATGAGTGCTGTGGTGCAACAGATATAAGTGTGCATTCACCGTAAAAAGATTTTGAATTTTGAATCGCACACCACGTTTTACAATCAAGTCCTTGATTTTTAGATGTCTCTCCTTTAAGTAGTCCTTTTTTTTTTCTTTAGAAAATATGTGACCACTTGTTAGATTTATTCAGTACAGATTAGGTGGTCTTCGCATTAAGTCCTAATGCAATGCGTGATCGAGAATAAGATGCAAAGTAAGAAAATGCGTACCTTGCTTCCAGCAATCAACAATGCAAGAAAGCACGCAATGCAGAGAAATAAATCTAGAGGCTGCTCATACAGACTTAAATGGCTCGTCCTAGGGCAGGCAGCTCGTTTTTTTATTTTTTTAATTTTTAAACTACTTATGCACAAGCAAATAAAAGTAATCAATAAACTAAAAACCTAAATCTAAATAAAAGGGAACAGGCTCCCAAAAATTACCCAACACAAGCCCAAAACAAAATCAGGGAACAAACCCCTCAAAATATACCCCAGAACAAGGGTTCAAACAAAATGCAATAAAAAATTAAATCTAAAGTCTTAATTCTATTCTAACTAGCGACTAAATATACAATGATGTCCGTCGCATCCTCGTCCTTCTCCTCCTTTCCAAAATAGCTCGTCCAATTCTCCTCTGGCGATGTCAAGGGTCGCCTCTTACACTGGCTGATTCTTACACAAATTTCTCTCACAGAAGAGAAAATAATAAATGGTCAAATCACTATGCAATTGACAAATAATCAAAATAAAATCAGGTGAAATTATTGCGTCTGTTGCCTCCCCGGCAACGGCTCCATTTGACTAGTCAATTGTTCACTTTAAAAGTTGTTTGTAGTTTGATGTGGTGGAAAAATCGACTAATCAACAATTAAAATAACCACTCGTAGAAGAGCACGTCGTATCCACAGGGAGGAAATGACGTATTTAAGTTCGCACCAATTAAAAATGTATGTTCGTAGTTATTTTGGACAAGAATCAAGCCAGATTTGCCTTCAGATTAAGGTTGAAATAAGAAAAAATGCTGAAATAGCAATTATGAGTAACTAGAGGATATTTGTCGCAATGCAGAATCAATAAAATATCAATAAAAGTTGGCAATGGTAGAAAATGTAAATATTAATGGCCCTTTTATTGTAGCAAAACAGGGGATTTCTTCCCCTTGGCCGTGCGCGAAGAGGAGTGGACGGCCGGATGCGGGAAACTCGGAGGAAGTCCCTTGGATCGAGGGCTTCGAAACGGTGGTGGCGGCGTGTTGTGCGGTGGCTGGAGGCGGCCGGACGAGCTCCGGTGGAGGTGGCTACAGCCAGTGTTGCAGCTGCTGTTGGTGGGCGTGGCGCGCGAGTGCAGGAGAGCGCGCGGCCTGTTAGGAGCGGAAGGACTGCTGCAGCGTGGGGGCACAGGTGCACAAGCTAGGGGGCGTGGAGATGGCGCTGGAGGTGAAGTGGGAGGATGTGGTTGTGCGGGTGTGGCTGCAGGCGGGTGATCGCGATGAGGTGGTTGTAGGCGGAAGGTGAGCGGGTGGCTTCAGACGTCCGGGAAGTTTCCCGGACATCTTAAGTGACTGAGAAGGTGATTGCAGAGTGGCTGCGGTGGTGGTTGTTGGTGACGACGGCGAGGGAGATGCACGCTAAGGTGCTCACAGTAATGCGGACGAGCTCCGAATGGCGGTGTGGCCTGTCACACCACACAACCACGATGGTGGAGACTCGCCGCCACAGTTGAGGCCGGCAGTGTGGAATGGAAGAGAGGAAATCTCTCTGCACAGTGGTGGGTCTGTGGTGGAGGCCTCTCGAGCTCGGCTGCCTCCCTCCTCCTTTTGTAGTGGTCTAGACAAATTTGAAATTAGCTGCCCGACCAGATCCAACATATCCGCTCCTCCTTGAATGGGTTCTTCACTGCGGCAGCGGGTGGCGTTGCAGCGGCAGCCAGCTGTTCCTGAAAGAGGAAGAATAAACAAAATAATGTTAAAATATTATGGTCATTTATATATAGACCCTCAACTTTTATGTTAATGAAAATAATGTACCTAATTGGTTAACTAATTAGATGAATGTCATTCTAAGCTAATTCTTAATGCACTTAAAATATGAATGCAATGCATGGATTATGTAATTAAATTAAAAATATGAATTAATCTATTTACTTCCTAATTTATACTAAATAAATGTTAGAATTAACCTAATGTCTAGGCACTTAAATACTTAAATAGCCCACAACTATGGTTTAATCAATCTTCTTCCTCTACTTCTGTTTTCCGTCTTTTTCTTCACATCCTCCCTCCTTCCTCTTATTTTCCTCCTCCTCTTGTTCCCTCCATCTCCTTCTCCTTCTCTTCTTCTCCTTGTTACTCTTCTTCTTCTTCACCTTCTTTTTCTTCTCTTCTTCTTCTCCTCCTTCTTCCTCTCCTCCTCCTACTCCACATTCTCTCTCTTCTTTCGCTCTTTCTACACCACCACCATCACCTTTTCTTCTTCCTTGTCCTTTTATTCCTCTCATACCCCTCCTTCCTCCACATTCTTGTTCTTCTTCTTCTTCTCATCTTCCTCCACCACCTTCTCTTTTCCTTTTTCTCTTCTTTCTCTCTCTTCCTCTCTCTCTATACGTTCATCATCACTATCACCTCTTCCTCGTTATTTTTGTATTTTCTCTCAACTATTTCTTTCGTATTTTCAGGTTCTCGGTGAATCCCACATACTCTTCGCATCGCCACATGTTTCTGTGTCTCTACATCCTCTCCGACTTCCCACCTCCATGCATACATGTTTCATCGATGACCATCGATAGCTTTCTCTGCCCCTGTCACAATCTCGTCGGCCTCCTACTTGAGCCTCTTCACTCCTCTTTCTTCTTCTTGTTAATTTTTGATTTATCTATTTCTCGTATTATTGTGAACTCTTAGTAGTAATAAAATTTCTATTTTCTCTTCAAAAAAAGAAGCAGATGGGCTTAGTCAGGTCAGGAATCACTTAGATATCTCTACCTCCTTGTGAGACAACCTATATTCTCGATATTACTCACATATTTTTCGGATATGGTTTTATAAATTACAAATGACATGTTTTCGCAACTACGAAGATAGATTTATTCATTATCACAATTTCATGATTAGTTGCCCATCGACATTCCTCTCCTTCCCTTCCTCCTTCTCTCCAATCATAAATTCACTTTCATGGACCAAATTGGAGCCTAAGTGCATTATTGCTAATATGAAATTTGAGTTAAAACAGGCATTACATTGAGCAAATTAATTCAGCTTTGGATTTAAAGATTCATTACATTTCATTATGTGATTTGATTAATTATTTGATGTAGATCATTTTTGGGATTCCATATGGGCAAATAAAAAAATCCCTCTAAGATTCTCAATATCCCCTCAATCTCTCTAGTATGCAATAATTTCTCCCCTTCCCTTATTCTCTCTTCTCTCTTTCTTTAACAGGCACATGTAGAGACATGGGAAAGGCCATCTTCCTCCACACCCCCTTCTCCACGTCCTCTCTCCGCAAGAGGAGAACCACCACCGTACTCCACTGTGCACCAACTCCAACTCCACAATCGCGAGCCTCCTCCTTCCCATGACCATGTTTCCTTCGACGAGCATGGTGATAGCATGCCCCTCAACATCCACCCTATGAACCATCACCGTACGACCTCAACACCCTTCCTCAACCACAACTGTGTTTTCCTTGAAAGCCCACATCTCACCACGTTCCAAGTAACTACCGTGACCCCATGATCTCTCTTTCCTCTGGCGCATAATTGCCTTACGTGACGAGATCATGTTTTAAAGAAACATTTGTTGCAGTACAATTTGAAATGTCATATAAAGAATTATCAATTTTTATTTACTCGAAATTCAAAATATTCCGAGGTCGAACTCAGGGAGTAATTTGGTATTTTAGAAACTTAAAAGCACAACTCTCAAGTTAATAAAAAAAACAATGACCAATTTAATCAAAATTAAGTAATGTCAAATGTAGAACTAATGCCCAAAAATTGGACGTCTGATGAAAAATCTGACGTCTTAAAAGGGTTTTGCTATAGTGCTCAGTTTTGTGATTTTTGGCCTTCTCTTTCTCTCTTCTCTGCGGCTGAGCTTCTTCAGCCTTCTTTGGCTTCTTCTTCTTCTTTCTTCTCTTGGCTTTCCGCAGTCTTTAGCTTTTCTTCTCTGCTGCACCTCTGCTTCTCTCTTTCTTCTTCTTCGCCTTCCTCTTCGGCTCCTTCTTCCTTCTCTTTTCTCTTTCCCTGTGGCTTCCTCCTTGGCTTCTTCTTCTTCTTTCCTCTACTCCTCTACCTCAAGTTCTCCTTCCTTCTTGTTCTTTTCTTCAGCCACACTTTTTCCTTCCTTCTTCTTCAGCTGCTCCTCTTCTCCCCTACGCACACACACAGGAGCAATACCTAGCCCCTACCCTCCCTCACATCTCTCTCTTTATTTTGCTCTTAGGATTGCTTTCCCAGAGCCTTCTCGGGTTACCGGGTCGGATATGCATGCCCGAAACTAGGCCCACTGGTGTGCGATGGTGGGCGAGGAGTGCACAGGTAATTCTGGTATATGGGTCAGAGCCAGGTCTGTGGGAAGTGGGGTCGTGGATGAGGCGGTGGGTGAGTGGGACCTCACCCCATGGTCAGGAGGCAACGAGCCTATGGCACTTTTGCAATTTATTCAGCTGCACCAGTTCCTAATCTTCCGAGGTGGGACTAAATGTTCCACCTTCCTCATAGGCGCCCGCACAGCAGATGTTCGCATCCAATTGCAGAGCTGCGTGGGGCTTTGAGTCCAATAGCTGGGATGAGAGTGTGCGCGAACAAAACCCGCACGACTAGGCACCTGAAGCCTGGGGCCTGGAGTCCTAGATCAAGCTTGCAAACCAGCTTCATCCTCTGTCAATGGCGGTGAGGACCTGTACCCTGTTCACAAGCAAATGACCTTCTGGCCTCGTCAAAATATGCAGGGTGCTTCGCCTAGACACGGCGAAGATGGGACGATGGCCAGTGTGGCGCGGGGTGGCCTGAATGCGCGTGCCTAGGTCACCCTGCACGTACGAATATGGGTGTGTTCGGGGAGTGTTCTGGGTGTGTGGCGGAGAGATTGGAGTAGGAGAAATGGTCAGTGAGGTGTTGCGGAGGTCGTAGGGTGGTTGGCGAGGTGGATGGAGGCTGGAGCGGTGGGAACACTTTGCCGGTGGTTGGCCGGAGATGGGAACGATGGTGGTGGTCAGTGGCAGTCGAGGCGCGAAAATAGAAATAGAGTGGGGGAAAATGAAAGTTAGGGAGAGAGGAACCTATCTGTGGGTCTCTGGACGAAGGGGGGAGGCAAAGGGCAAGCGACGCATATTAGCCGTCACCAGAGACGAAAGCCCTGAGATGGAGAGGCGGCGATGAGGAAGGGGTCGGAGGGGCGTGCACGGGTATGGTGTGGTGTGGAGTGAGGCGGAGATGACTCTGCCACTGTTACGGTGGCTGAGTGACGAGGAGAGGGAGAGGAAGTCATCGGAGCTTGCAGGCAGATGGCCGGAGATGAGGAAGACGAAATTCAGGGGGATTCTCAGGCCAGAACAAGATTACCTCAAGTGGAGGGATTTGGATCTTCTTATATAGGCACAGGCAGAGGGAAGAGTCGCAAGGAGGCGACCAAAAGTTGTCACCGGAGGCATGGCCGGAGTGAAACCCATACCTCTCGAGCGTTCGCACGAGAGGTATGGGATGATTCAAGGTATGGGGAGTTGCTCGTGCGGTAGGGGGTTTCGCAGAGAGCTCCTATTTCAAAGCTGGGAGCAACTCCCTGGGGAAACGAGGAGAAAAACTGCCTCAAAACTTCACCGAAGGTATGGGTCCCTGTTGTGATGGAAGAGGGACCTGAATGAAGAAAGTGATGAAAATTTGAGGGGGTTTTTGCATGGGTTTTCAAAAGTTAAGGGCCAGAATGTAATTAGGTGGACCATTTTGCAAAGTAGGTCAAATTGGCCTTCCTTTAGGTCCTAATTTTGGTACAAATCTAATTTGGACCTAAGGAATCCAATGGTGAAGTTGAATTTTTGGTTTGACCACGTTTTCCTGGACATTTTGCACAAAAACCCAAATTAGGTTAAATATTGGGCTTGGACTCCAATCTAGGTCAAAACAGGTTCCAAAGGCTAAATTGAAGGTTATAAACCCTAGGGGATATTTTTCCATTAATTTTAGAGGGTTTATTTGATTTTTATCCTACCCAGAACCTTGTGAATTTAAGTGGGTTTGTTTTAGGGTTATAGAATGTCATTAATTCTTAAATTTCACAATAACCCTTTTCTGACTGAACCATCCCACTTTTTCTCTTATTAAGTCCAATTGACCTATGTCTAGACCCTTATAAATCCCGTTGATGCACTGCAATGGTAAAATTGTAGTTTTACCCTTTATTTCATGTTCTCTTCCCAGATTAGTGATCCCTTGAATTAAGCATCTCTAGGTTATGTAGGAGCTTTTGTTCACTTTATTAGGTCAAAATATGCTAGTTAGGTTTCATGATGAGGTTCTCATCATACTCCCATGCCTAGCTTTTGCTTGTCCCTTAGCAAAAATTTAAGGTTTTAACCTCTGTTCTAGACCATAAATTTCTTTCACTAGTTATGATAAGTGCTTTTTCTTCTGTAATTAGGTTAGAATGCCGACAATGGGCCTCAAGATACTCTAGTACCAACCAAGATCCGAAATTATCTAGCTTTAGCCTCGGTCCTCTACGAAGGTTTTTAAGGCCTACAAGAACTACGCTAAGGTTTATTGGACTCCGTGGTTAAAGCACCCGTGCTTGAGACATATTTAACCTTGGTTTAGTTTGCAGTATGTTTTTGTAAGAGAGAGATAGAGGATTTATTTGTTTGGAGAGTTTTCTCTCTCTTTTCTTTTTAATTCTAGATTCGAATTGGCTTCTCAACATGATCTGTATCGGATTCCTCGTCCCCATCATCAATCCTCAAAGGTTCCTGGCAATTGATGCTTCGTGATAGCACCGCCCATGGTAACCCCCAGAACCCTGGTTTTCGAGATTTGGAGATAATCCTCCCATGGCATTCCGTGGCCGAATCCAGACCCTGGTGATTGACATTTCTTAATAATGTCACCCATGGTATCTGAACCAGCAGAGTGCTTACATGCCCCCAGTAGGATATGTAAATATCCTAAGAGACAAGCACCGAGGAGACGATATGTTGTTACGCATCTTCGAGGGGAATTTCCCGCCTCTCCACACTAGGAACCTGTCCAAATCAACTTGTGTTGATCGGCCGCTCCTAATCTAGGCAACATTTTCAGCACATTAAAACTCTTTTTGCATGATTTTGATTATTATGTACACTGAACCAGACTGTGTGTGGATTGGGGTGCTTAGGTTACCGAGTCCTGCAAATCGAAGGTCAGTTAACGAGGTCAAATACTTCTTAAGCCTTAGACCTAATACTTAAGCTTTGCATTCTCCTCAACCTCTTAAGGATTATCCAGATCTTAGTGGGTACTAAGAGTCTAGCAAAAAAGGCCTAAGGTCAATGTTCCTACTAATCCTTTAATCTCTTACTAATGACTATCTCTTTCTTTTTCATTTTGTGCTCCTTTTTTGTCATTGTGCTCTTTTTCTCCTCCTCATGTTTTGTATAGCTCACAAAAAATTTTCTCTCCTTTTCTCTATATATTTTTTTTAGATGATATGTGATTTTTTGTTGAAACCTTTTCTTGATATGAGCTTTCATATATTTTGCACTTTCATATCCCCCCATGCCTAAGATTTGCAATGTCCCCATTGTAAATTAGGTGGGTTTGTATTCAGCTTGGTTCATTCATTAGGATAGGTGTTGGGTGAGTGAACGGGTTGAGGTGACTGTTGCGAATGATTTCTAGACTCGGGTACGGGTACCTGAGGTGGAGTCGGCTGTCCTAATGGATGAACCCTCAAGTGCAATATGAATTCAACAAAGCAATGTCAGGAAAGGTTTTAGGTTTTTCAAAGAATGACGGGTTGCCTCCAGTTAAGCGCTGAGTTTTACGCCATCGACTGGGTGCAATGAGCTCAGGGAGAATGGAGGATAAGGATGACTCAGCCAAATCTGTATTGGTCATGTCAATGAACGATTTGAGTCTCTGACCATTCACGACAAAGGGTTTAGAATCGTGGCTAAGTGGACTGATCTAAGCAGCTCCATTTCCAAAGATTCGTTGGACTAAATAGGGTCTGACCCACATAGATTGTAGCTTTCCTGGGAACAGTTTGAGTCAGGCATCAAAAAGTAGGACCTTTTGACTAGGGTGAAAGATCCTTCTAGATATGTGCTTGTCATGAAAGGCTTTAACCCACACTTTTTAGATTCGCGAGTTTTCATACCATCAATCTCGCTTATCTGAAGCTTTCTGTGGGTTCCACCCTTAGAAAGATCTAAGTTGCAGTTTCGTACTGTCCAATAGGCTTTATGCTCCAATTCGACAGGGAGGTGACATGCCTTCTCGTACACCAATCTGAAAGGAGACATGCCTAATTAGGTATTGTGGGAGGTCCTATAAGCCCATAAAGCTTCCGGAAGCCGAGACGACCAATCCTTTCTGTCAGGTCGAACAGTAACCTGGAGGATTTTCTTGATCTCCTGGTTTGATAGCTCAGCTAGACCATTAGTTTGGGGGTGGTAAGGAGTAGAGATTTGGTGCGACACCCTATATTTGGTCATCAGTTACCTGAACTGAGCGTTTGTGAAATGGGTCCCTCCATCAGAAATGATTGCTCGTGGAATCCCAAACCGTGAGAAGATGTTTTGGTGAATGAACTTGATAACGACTTTGTGATTGTTGGTTCGGGTCGGAATGGCTTCGATCCATTTGGATGCATAGTCAATAGCGAGTAAAATGTATTCAAAGCCATCCGAGATAGGGAAGGTTCCCATAAAATCAATCCCCCAAATGTCAAAAATCTCGCATACTAGAATCGGCTGTAAAGGCATCATGTCTCGATGGCTCATGTTGCCCAAGGTCTGGCAACGGTTACATGCCTTATAGTGATGGTATGCATTCTTGAAGATTGTGGGCCAGTAAAAGCCACACTGGAGGACATTTGATGCGATTTTGTGTCCAGAGAAATGGTCGCCGCATGCCTGGTCATGGCAGAAAGAGAGTATGTCTTTTATTTCTGCTTCCGTGACACACAGTTGGATAATTTGATTAGCACCAACGCGGAATAAATATGGGTCTTCCTAAATGCAGTACTTGGCATCGGAATGTAATTTGTCCTTCTTGGCCTTCGGCCAATCAGACGGGATCTGATGTGATGCCAAGTAGTTTACTATGTCAACAAACAATGGAAGCCTTGTATTGATAGTCAGGAGGTGCTCATCAGGAAAATGTTTTGTGATGGGTCCGGAAGGATCAATGATCTCAGAAGGAAGGCGGGACAAGTGATCAGCTACCATGTTCTGTCTTCCCTCTTTGTCGCAAATCTCGAGGTCAAATTCTTGCAACAGTAAGATCCATCAGATTAATCGAGGTTTCGCGTCCTTCTTTGCAACAAGATGCCTCACAGCTATGTAATCTGAGTAGATGATAACATGGGAACCCAGGAAGTAAGATCTAAATTTTTCTAAGGCAAATACTACGGCTAGCAGCTCTTTCTCAGTAACAATGTAGTTATGCTGAGCTTCGTCAAGTGTTTTGCTAGCATAGTAAATGACCACGGGTTTCCCGTCAATTTTCTACTCCAAAATCGCTCCTACAGCGAAGTCAGATGCATCGCACATGATCACAAAGGGTTGAGACCAATCAGGGGACTGTAGGATCAGGGCTTGGGTAACTCGGTCACGAAGGATCTCAAATGCTTGAGTTCATTCCTTGGAGATTTCAAAAGGTACATCCTTGGAGAGAAGAGCGGTCAGGGGGCGCACGATTTTCGAAAAATCAAGGATGAATCAATGTGGCCCAAAAAAATCGGATGTCCTTGATCGAGCTAGGCATAGGGAGTTTAGAAATCAAGTTAACCTTGGTTCGATCAACTTGGATGCCTCTTTCTGAAATCAGATGTCCCAGGACGATCCCCTCAGGCACCATGAAGTGGGTCTTTTCCCAGGAAAGAACCAGATTCACGTCAATACATCGCCTGAGTATTTGAACCAAGTGCTGGAGGCAGTCGTCAAATGATGCCCCAAATACTGAAAAGTCATCCATGAAGACTTTCAGATAATCACCTACCATATCAGAGAATATGGCAAGCATGCACCACTGAAAAGTCGCGGGTGCATTGCAGAGACCGAAAGGCATCCTTCGGAACGCGTACGTCCCGAAGGGGTGGGTGAACGTGGTCTTCTCTTGGTCCTCTGGATGGATTGCCACTTGGTTATAACCGGAGTACCTATCAAGAAAGTAGAAGAACCTATTTCCCGCTAGTTTTTCGAGGATCTGATCAATAAACGGTAGTGGGAAATGATCCTTCTTCGTGGAGGAATTGAGTCTTCTGTAATCTATGCAGACTCTCCATGAGTTGGCTATACGGGTTGGTATGACCTCTCCGATTTTAGTTGTGATGGCAGTGAGCACAGCCTTCTTAGGCACAACCTGGATTGGACTCACCCATCGACTGTCGGAGATCGGGTAGATGATCCCTACATCTAACCACTTAATGATCTCCTTTATCACGACCTCCTGCAGATTAGGGTTCTGACATCTCTGCATCTCACGCGAAGGTCGTGCGCCCTCTTTCGAATAGATGTGGTGTGTGCAATAAGAGGGGCTTATACCAATCAAATCATCGAGAGTCCATCCAATGGCTCTACGATATTGCTAGAGAACAGTAATCAGACGGGATTCCTGGTCAAGTGTGAGTCTGGAGTTTATAATCACAGGAAACGTTTGATTGGGACCCAAAAAGATGTATTTCAGATGATCGGGAAGGGGCTTGAGTTCCAAGACGGGATTACTAGCAGCAGCAGGTGGTTCAGAGTGTGTGTGAGGAATAAGGGTAGGAGTTATGGGTGTATCCAGATCAAGTTTAGACTCCTCTAATTGCAGGTTTTGATCTTCTTGTGGTTGATTGGGGATAATCAAGTTGTCCTCAATATGCGGTTCATCAACCACGACTTTGATATCACATATTTGTTCTACAACACCACAATTAATCCCTTGTTGGGCCTTAAAGATGTCAATATTAAGAGATTGGTTCCAAAATTTCAATTCTATTTGGCTCTCCTCACAGCTTATGTTGGCCCTAGCAGTGGCCAGAAAAGGTCTCCCTAGTATAATCGGTGTATCCCTTGGGTTCTCAGGTGCATCCATATCTAGAACTATGAAATCCACTAAGAAGTAGAAACCCCGTACCCTAACAATGACATCATCGAGTATTCCTTTAGGTGACTTGATGGATCGATTGGCTAACTGCAGTGTCACCTCTGTTGGTATGGAGGCACCTAGGTCTAGCAATGCTCTATCGAATTGGGTATCACCAATTTTGCATGAAATCGGGGGAGTGCTTGGGTCTTTTGCCTTTGGTGGGAGTTTACTCAAGATTACAGAGCTGGCTTGCTCTGACAGTATGATCGGACTCCCACTTTTAGTTCACAGCTTACGCTTGGGTGTACACATGTCTTTCAAAAATCATGCATAAGCCAGTATGTGGCAGATTGCATCTATCAAGGGGATGTTTATCTGGACATGTTCAAAGAGCTTGATTAGGTCCTCCTCAGGAGCCACGGGTTTGGCTATCCCTTTTCCCTTGGTTAAGGCCTCAGGAAATGGAACCTTGGTTGGTTCCCCTAGAATAGGTCTAGGTTCTTGATCTAGGATAGGGACATCCTGGATAACTATCCTAGGGCTTAGGTCACGACCAGGCTTGGAGTGGTTTGGATAAGGTGGGTCTTGAGTTGCTTTACCACTATGGGTTGTTACGGAGTTTAATGCTACCTGGTTCTGGTTTGGGGTTGGTAAATTGGGTGGCTGCCGTTGAAATCCCGCATAAGATGTTGAAGCTTCCATCCTGTCAAGTGATGGAATACAAGGGGCCTGGTAAATCATATGTGCGTGGCCTGGATTTGTGTTCATAACATGCCTCTGTGTCGGCACGTTATTTAGGTTCGGCAGAGGTTGCGAAGGAAGAGTGCCCAGCTGGCAGGAATTTTCCTTCTGGGTGAGTTGGTTGCAGACCTCTATGATCTTGTCCTTGTGTTGTTTTTGTATTGTCACATTCGTTCTCTGAATGTCAGCCAGTGTTTGAAGGATGAGAGACATTTGATCTTGGTTTGGCCCAGATTGATAGGTGGGGTTGGGCCAAGGCTGAGGCGGCTGATATGGACAAGGGGCTTGTGGACGGGGTTGATAAAGTGGTCTTTGATTATGAGAATTTCTTGCCCAGTAGAAGTTGGGATGATTTCTCCATCCAGGGTTGTAGGTGTTGGAAAATGGGTCATTCTGGATGGCGCTGAGGTCCTCGCAAGTCTGAGGAGCCTCAGGAAAGTCAGAGTTTGGGGGTTCAGAGTTCCCCCGACTGGAATAGAATGGATCAGAGGTCCCTCCGGTCCTGGAGTCAGATGGGGGGGGATATGAGTCCATCCCTTGAGAAGATCGGTGAAAGATGTTTTGCACAGTTTCCCTCACGAGAGGTGGCTGTGCAAAAGAGTTTTACACAGAGGTGGCTCGCTGCAAATGCTGAGTCAGCTCATCCACCTTCTTCTCTATGATAGAGACCTTGTCTAATCGACTGGCCATTAGCTCCAAGTCGATGGATGTGGACAGGCCCTGCATCTCATGTGCTCCCCTAAGATTCGTCGATGCGTGGGCATTCATCCGGTCGAATAAGCCCATGGAGTCATTGTTGATGGAGTTCTCACACATTCTCGAGAATCTCCCACACCATGTCCTCATGCTAACCCATGATGTTTCCTACGCAAGTTGCATTGGTGAATAATCGATTGTCCTCACGGAGTCCCTGGTAAAAAGACTGGACTTGTTCCCATTTAAGAACTCCGTGATGGGGGCACTTTCACATGAGATCCAAGAATTGGTCCCATGCCTCATGAAGAGGTTCTCCCATCTGTTGGGTGAAATGAGTGATCTAGTGGCGCAAGGCATTTGTCCGACCAACGGGAAAGAACTTCAAAAACTCGGATTAAAGTTCATCCCATGTGTTGATCGGACGAGTCTGAGTTTGATACCAATGAGTAGCATTATCCATGAGGGAGAAAGAGAACATCTTCATGAGCAGAATATCCTGGTTTTGTGCATCTGACCCGAAGGTCTGGGCCAGATACTTGAGCTGTTTAATATGCTGGAATGGATCCTCGGAGTTAAGCCCATAGAATTTTGGTATGGCATGAATCATATTGAGCTTGAGTTCGAAATTAGGACCCCCAGCCAGGATTCGAACTCGAGGCTCGATTGCCACCGCAGTGGGATTATAGTGATCTCACATCATGGGACGCTGCGGCGAGTTCATGAAGTTTTGGAAGAGATCATTTAGCATTGAAGCTGGTGCTCAAGATTGTTTTCTTCTTCAATAGGTTGTGCCATGATGGAAGAAGAAGGGGAACTTGGTTTTGAATTAGAGGAAAGATCTATGTGGTGGGGTTGCTGCACAAACAAGGGTACCGAGGCTTGGCTTTGGGGAGAGTGGATTTCTAAAGGAGGTTTTAAGGACCTCCTACCAAACATACACCGAAGGATTGGATAAGATCAGAATGTGCTGGACCCAGTCAAGGAACCCAAAATATGTTGGGTGACTATAGAGGTTCAGGGCGGATGATACCCCTTACTCAGAAAGGTCGTCCACCTGAGAATTACCTAGGCAGCCAGAGAGGGAGAGTCCCGCGAAGACCCCTACACGGTAGAGCGTCCCCACGAGTTACAGGGTTTCCCCCACCCGACCTCTCTTGTCACTAAGATTCCAGGTAGACCAGAATGGGGACCTTGACTTCTTAGGTCTACCACTTTTAGTTATGATCAAGGTGCTTAGGGTTCCACTTGAACTTTAAGCCTTTTGAGTGCAAAGTGACTTAATTTTAAGGTTGGTTGACCCAAAGGATTAACTTCACCTTTTTTTGTTCCTTTGAGAGCTTTTAGATCCTTGCTTTTAGGGTTCAAGTAGATTAAGAGCCTGATTAGCTTAGGGTTTCTCTTGGATAGGTCTTTTCAAACAAGGCTTAGGCACACCTCTTTTTGGAATTTGTGATTCTTTTTTTAGAAGAAGATGTGTCTCTAAAACCCTAGCTTGTAATCCTTAGGTTGGCTTTAGTTGGACCAATTTAGTTGCCTCACAAATTGGTATCTAGGGCTCCATTCAAGAAGGTCTTAGCCCTAGTTACCTTAAGTGGATGTTCAATTAAAATGTGTTGAAATTAAAAATCAGGCAACTTTTGTGAATTACTAAATATAGAAACAGGTAGCCCTAGATTGATTTTTCTTTATTTTCCTTTTTAGATTTTGAGGGGGTTAAGAGAGAGGGCCAATAAGAGTTTACCTATTTCCTGGTGTGGTTGTTGTGCGGCTGCTTTTCTTTCTTCGACTTTCATGCAATAAACACAAAAAAAGAGAGAGATTAAGTCAGTATTGGATCAGAAATTGTGATCAAAGCTTCTAAAATGCCCTTGCCTTAAGCGACAAGATCATGTTTTAAAGAAACATTCGTTGTAGTACAATTTGAAATCGTCGTATAAACAATTATCAATTTTTTTTTACTCGAAATTCAAAATATTCCGAGGTTAAACTCAGGGAGAAATTTGGTATTTTAGAAACTTAAAAGCACAACTCTCAATTTAATAAAAAAAATAATGAGCAATTTAATCAAAATTAAGAAGTAATGTCAAATGTAGAACTAATGCCCAAAAATTGGACGTCTGATGAAAAATCTGAAGTCATAAAAGGGTTTTGCTACAGTGCTCGATTCTGTAATTTTTAGCCTTCCCTTTCTCTCTTCTTCTTCTCTGCGACTGAGCTTCTTCATCCTTCTTTGGCTTCTTCTTCTTCCTTCTTCTCTTTGCTTTCCTCTATCTTTAGCTTTTCTTCTCTGCTACGCCTCTGCTTCTCTCTTTCTTCTTCTTTGCCTTAAGCTTTGGCTGCGTCTTCAGCTTCTCCTTCCTTGGCCTCTGCAGTCTTCTTCTTCTTCGCCTTCCTCTTCAGCTCCTTCTTCCATCTCTTTTCTCTTTCTCTGCGGCTTCCTCCTTGCCTTCTTCTTCTTCTTTCCTCTGCTCCTCTGCCTCGAGTTCTCCTTCCTTCTTTTCTTCAGCTGCACCTTTTCCTTCCTTCTTCTTCAGCTACTCCTCTTCTCCCCTAAACACACACACAGGAGCAAAACCTAGCCCCTACCCTCCCCAGCATCTCTCTCTCTATTTCCCTCTTAGGACTACTCTCCCAGAGCCTTCTCGGGTTATCGGATCGGATATGCGTGCCCAGGACCAGGCCCACTAGCGTGCAGTGGTGGGGGAGGAGTGCACAAGTAAGTCTGGTATACGGGTCAGAGCCAAGTCCGCGGGCAGTGGGGTTGCAGACGAGGCAGTGGGTGAGTGGGACCTCACCCCGTGGTCAGGAGGCAATGAGCCTATGGCACTTTTGCAATTTATTCAGTTGCACCTACTCCTGATCTTCCGAGGTGGGACTAAATGTCCCACCTTCCTCGCAGGCACTCGCACAGCAGATGTTCGCATCCAATTACAGAGCTGCGTGGGGCTTTGACTCCAATAGCTGGTTGAGAGTGTGCGCGAACGAAACCCGCATGACCTAGGACCTGAAACCTGGGGCTTGGAGTCCTAGAGTAAGCTTGCGAACAAGCTTCATCCTCTATCAATGGCGGTGAGGACCTGTACCTTGTTCACAAGCAAATGACCTTGTAGCCTCATCAAAATACGCAGGGAACTTCGCCTAGACATGGCAAAGATGGGACGATGGCTGGCGTGGAGCGGGGTGGCCTGAGTGCGTGTGCCTAGGTCACCCTACGCGTGCGAATATGGGTGTGTTTGGGGAGTGTTCTAGGTGTGTGGTGAAGAGATTGGAGTAGGGGGAAATGGTCAGTGAGGTGTTGCGGAGGTTGTAGGATGGTTGGCGAGGTGGATGGAGGCGTGGAGCGGTAGGAACACCTCGCCGGTGGTTGACCGGGGATGGGAACGATGGTGGTGGTCAGTGACAGTCGAGGTGCGAAAATAGAAATAAAGTGGGGGAAAATGAAAGGTAGGGAAAGAGGAACTTATTTGTGGGTCTCTAGACGAAGGGGGGAGGCGAAGGGTGAGCGACGCATATTAGCCGTCACCGGAGATGAAAGCCCTGAGATGGAGAGGCGACGGCGAGGAAGGGGTCGAAGGGGCATAAGTGGGTACGGCGCGGCGCGGAGGAGTGAGGTGGAGATGACTCTTCCACTGGTATGGTGGCAGAGTGACGAGAAGAAAGAGAGGAAATCGTCGGAGCTTGCGGGCAGACTGCCGAAGATGAGGAAGACCAAATTCAGGGGAATTCTCAAGCTAGAATAAGCTTGCCTCAAGTGGAGGGATCTAGATCTTCTTATATAGGCACGGGCAGAGGGAAGAGTCACAAGGAGGCAGCCAAAAGTCATCGCCGGAGGCATGGTCGGAGTGAAACCCATACCTCTTGATCATTCACACGAGGGGTATGAGGCTATTCAGGGCATGGGGAGCTGCTTGTGCGGTAGGGGGTTTTGCAGAGAGCTCCCCTTTCAAAGCTGGGAGCAGCTCCCTGGGAAACGAGGAGAAAAACTACCTCAAAACTTCGTCGGAGGTATGGGTCCCTGCTATAATGGCAGAGAGACCTGAATGAAGAAAGTGATGAAAAGTTGAGGGGGTTTTTGCAAGGGTTTTCAAAAGTTAAGGGCTAGAATGTAAATAGGGGGACCATTTTGCAAAGTAGGTCAAATTAGCCTTCCCTTAGGTCCAAATTTTGGTACAAACCTAATTTTGACCTAAGGAATCCAATAGTGAAGTTGGATTTTTGATTTGACCACGTTTGGTTGGACATTTTGCATAAAAATACAAATTAGGTTGAATATTGGGCTTAGACCCCAATCTAGGTCAAAACAGGTTCCAAAGGTCAAATTGAAGGTTCTAAACCCTAAGGGATATTTTTTTATGAATTTTAGAGGGTTTAGCTGATTTTTATCATTCCTGAAATCTTGTGAATTTAAGTGGGTTTGTTTTAGGGTTATAGAATGCCATTTAATTCTTAAATTTCACAATAACCCTTTTCTGATTGAACCATCCCACGTTTTATCTTATTAAGTCCACTTAACCTATGTCTAGACCATTAGAAATCCCGTTGATGCATTGCAATGGTAAAATTGCAGTTTTACCCTTTGTTTCATGTTCTCTTCCAAGATCAGTGATCCCTTGAATTAAGCCTTTCTCTTGGTTATGTAGGAGCTTTTGTTCACTTTATTAGGTCAAAATATGCTAGTTAGGGCTCATGATGAGGTTCTCATCAGTGCACATAGGGGGGTTCCCAAACCCCCTTTGTTCTTCTTCCTTATCCCTTACTGACCCAACAAAAACCACCCACAGGCCTGCCACCTTCGTGCTCCATCTGACGCAGACCTCCTGTTTCTTCGAACAACACCGCATACGCCCTCCTCTCGACCTCAACAACCCCACGCATGCCCTCGCAGCACCCGCAAGTGCTGCTCCAGTAAGAATAGTGCCACCCTCCTCATCCACGATCATTCTCCTTCACTTCCAACAGAACCCACCACACACAACCACCATGTGACCACAGCCCGCCCTCCACCACACACCACCATGCATTGGAGGTCTCAAGGCTGCACCGTGTAGCCAACCACATGTCGCCTCCTTCTCCTTCTTCATCACCACCAATAGGAGAGAACCCATCACCGTCGGCCAACCTCTACATGCAGCCACCACCATGGGCTGCGATTCTTCGTACCATCAACTTCTCCGCACTTGCCATGCCATCCCGAGACTGACCACGCCCTCGATCGAGCCAATGGCAATCCACACTTGTGCGTGCACCAACCATCGCCAGTGAGCATCTCCCCACCGTCTGGCCACCCTGTCGATGTTATCATTAGTCCGCATAGCTCTCGACCACGCCAACCTCCTCTGAGCTTCTCGTGACCCTCCATTACCTACTCTTCGTACATGCTCAAGAGGATGAAATCCTCTATTTTAGCATCAATTAAAAATTACATCTAACGCCATTGCCAACTTCTCAATTTTTGACTTTTGATTATTTTATTGAGATGAAATTGTGACATCGTACTATTCTTTCTCGTATTTGTTTGGCTCTTGTTATTTACCTCATTTCACATTGGATTTGGATATCGATTTTACGCTTATGTCCATGATTAATCTATGTGAATGTCCTATTTGCATTTGTGCATCCCCATGATACGACCTAATTTTGTGGTTCAATTTCCATATATTTTTTTAGTAATTTTTGATCGAGGATTTTCCACCACATTATTTACTGCGACGACGTATATTTCTAATATTATTTCTTGAAGCAAAACTTTCTTGATCAACCAACACCATGGGTGCAA
Organism: Thalassia testudinum; assembly: GCA_037157565.1. Lineage (NCBI taxonomy): Eukaryota > Viridiplantae > Streptophyta > Magnoliopsida > Alismatales > Hydrocharitaceae > Thalassia > Thalassia testudinum. The sequence continues at coordinate 1,473,736 of JAZHRO010000016.1, forward strand.
TTGGAACCCATCAACCACAGCCTCATTGACGTGTCGTCGGTCGCTAGAGCTGCCAATTCACTCATGACTTCCTTCAAAATTCTAATTGGATTCCCAGTAAGCATCGTCTCATCTCCTTCATTCGCTCAATTAGACATTTGAAATCTCTCCCTCTCTTCCTCCTCCCTTCCTTCTTTGGTCTATACGTACACACCCCATGCAAGAAAAAAAATAAAATAAAATAACACAGAAGAAAAGAAAGAACATCACCTCCTCTTATGCACACTGCTATCAACCTCGTCATGTGGCCTCCCTTACATTGCGTGGAAGAAAGGAGGAAGAAGAAAGGAAGGAGGTGGTGATTCCCCTCCCCTCCGATCTCTCCCTGTCTCTCTCTATGTGTTGAATCCCACAGTTGGGACTTGGGTGCATTGAATTGATGGTTGTCGACTGGAGTTTTCAGGTTTAGGTTTTTAAGGGATTATTTAAAGGGTGAGGAGAGAGAAAGAGGTTAGAGATAAGGGATTTTAAGGATAATAATTATTGACAACTCTATCCTTGAAACATCCACGTTCTTCTTGAGACTATGCCAATGACTTTTGATTTTTACAAAATTTATCTCGTTGGAATGCTTGTAATGAGGGGAATTCAATGGTATCAATTATGGTCTCATCCATGCAAATTTTCCCTAAGGGTTGACTCAAGTTGACCAAAACCCAAAATGTATCATTTCCAAGTTATGCAAGCCGATTTGCGCCTAACAAGCATCGATAGGTTCATCTTGATATGCTTAATCTAAGCTTGAGCTTGGATTTGAATTTTGGGACATAATGTATGGGACTTCTTCTCTTCTTCTTCTTTTCCTTTATTTCAAGTAGTTATATTTTCATTTCAATGCAAGTAGAGTAGATTTTATTTTATTGCAAGTAGATTAGTTACTCTCTCCATTTCCTTTCCTTTCATTTGCTTTGATCTTATTTTGCTCATCTTGTTATCTTTTTGTTGTCCTTGCTATCACTCACACACGCATAGACACTTCATCAACCCACACACAAGCCACCACCCACTCCATTCCCACATACCACTCACAGCGGCCACCTCCATCAACCAACCTATCACTTAACCGACCACCATACTCATAATCTTCTACATCTCCAAACACCTAACCTACAGAACCAGCACCTACGCTACTTCATCCACCACCCAAACCACCAGTAAGACATCTCTTCAACCTCCCAAATGTACGGCCAGTGCATCCTTAGATTCCCAACACCAAAGCTGTGCATAGCCACCATCCATTCACCTTTATTTCCACCAAGTATTCATGGCTATACACCTCCCTTCCTCCACAATGCATGGCCAACCCATCTACCATACTAGCCACCACCTATCTGACCATTTACCACCTCATATCCCTTATCTTAAGCTCCATCGACCACCACACCGAACGGTCACTACATTGTCATAATCCCAACCATTCCACTACTAACACACACATGCACCACAAGTGCCTGCATAAATTCCTAACAAACTTTCCCACACACTAAACCCATTCCTAATGGTCGTCCCTTCCCCTTTACACATCCCACACAATATCGACTCCATTAACATCATCGTAGAATCTATTCTCGTATTCCCCAACCACACCACCCATATATACACCACTCTCACTACCTCTATCATAATCACTCAATTCCACAACACACCCTCTACCGTCATCACCACTGTCACCATAGATTAGTAGGTATTCTTAACACTTCACACTTCACTCCACCCCTACACCTAACATGACCACTTTCCTAATCATCATCACCACTACCACGAGATTCACTCCAACTCCATTCTCGATCCCACAACTTCACTTAAATATGCACCAAAGGACACATCACATTACCTACATCATTTCAATCATTCCCATCAATGACTTTGGTGCATAAACTCTTGTACATATTTTTGTTGTGTTGAGTTGTATGAGTTGCCATGGTCAACATTGGAGTTGTAATAGACATTTCATTTTCCAAGTTTGCTTATGTTGCAAGTAGCATAGTGTTGTAAACATATATATCAATGCAAGTTTCAAGTTTTCTAAATTGTGTTATCTTGTCACTTTGCATTTGATTGAAAGACAAAAAAAAATGAAGAAAATGAGAAAATCCCAAAAAGAGTGTTTTTATTATAGTTGAGTTATCTTTATGGCTTTCTCTTAATCAAATAAAAGATTAAAAAAAATACAAATGCAAAAACACCAAAAAGAGAATAAAATAAGTTAAGTGAGATTTCAAATGAAAGAGCCAAATCAATCACCTCCCTGTGGATTTCAATCGAGACTCCCAAACTTCAATTTTCAAATCATCTAATAGTCTCGTTATTATTATTAATGATTTGTGATTTAGCGCAACAAACTACAATGACAATGCTTTTTTAAATCAATACAATTCGCACTTCTCAAAATCACAATATCATCCCACATAATGTTGTGAGAGTTAATGGTTCCTCATTATTTTTAGGCTGAGGCAGTAAACACTACTTGTTATATCTAAAATAGAACTTCAATTAGACTATTCTTAATAAGACACCCTTTAAGTTGTATAATGATAGATCACCTAAGATTGCTTATTTCAAGGTATTTGGTTGCAAATGTTCCATTTCAAATACAAAAGAACATCGTGATAAGTTTGGTGCTAAAATTGATGAAGGGATTTTTGTAAGATATTCCTCAAGAAGCAAAGCTTATTAGGTTTATAATAAGAAGAATTCAATTGTTGAACAAACCTTACATGTATCATTTGATGAATCTATCCGAAAGACACAATCTTCAAGCAACAACGATGATCTACCCGTAGATGATCCATCCAGCATTCTTATGGAAAACACAATAACTGATTTACCCAAAGATCTAACCAACTTAAAGGACCATTTGAAAATGAGGTGATGCTAAGGAAATTTTTCCTTGAAAAGCAATTGTTGTAGTATGACTATGCCGTAATACATCTATTTCAAATAATTTAATGAACTCAAAAATGGTGTAAGTCTAATGGTGAGTTGTTAACAGTGCGAGATCGAGGTTATAAAAGCTGCGTTGTAGTATAGCCGAAATTGCTTTGAAAACAAATAATAATTTATTACTCGAATTTGAAGTCTGAGGTCAAACACAGGGAGCAAATAGGAATTCACGCACTAATTTCAATAGATAATATAAATGAGCACAATAAATTACTCAAAAACTAATATGCAATGTATAACATGAGTATATGAAGAGATAAAAAGAATTCTAGACAAAATAATGGTGATTTGGATCATCAATTATCAGCTTAACACATAGAACAATTACTCAAATATAATCAAATGAAGGAACAGATAATCAGACGCTTGATTTTACAATCAGATGACTTAAAGTGCATTGCTACAGAGCTCCTTCTTTCTTTTACTTCTGCTTCAGCCTTTGATTTCTTCCTTTTCTCTTCTTTAGCTTCTCTTCTTCTTCTTCCCCTTCTTTTCTTTCCTTCTTCCCTTTCTCTTCATGCACGAGCCTCCTTCCTTTCTTTCCTCTTCAGCCTTCTTTTTCAGGGCTTCTTCCTTCCTTCATAGCATAGCCCTTCTTCTCTTCTTGAAGCACAGGGGAGAGGGCTTGAATTTTGGCTAAGTGTTAGCCAATGCATAGAAGAACAAAACCCCCTACCCCCACACTCTCTCTCTCCTTCTCTCTCTCTGGGTTTCCACCTTTCTTCCACCTTCACAAGGCCAAGCACAGTACCGGGTTATCAGGTATTAAGTATGAGCACATTCGGGTCCAGGTTCATCGGCGTAGTGCAGTAACCGAGTGGACAGGGCTTAGGCGGGTAATCGGTTGCACCAAGTCCGCAAGGGCAGTGTCGCAGACGAGGCACGTCAGGGCACGGGGGACCTCATCCCCCAAGTGTTGAGGCGCTAAGCCCTCAACACTTTTTCCTCTTATGTGCTTGCAAAGACACTACACTTCATGATGTGGGGCTAAATCCCACAGCTCTCTCTTGCGTGCATCTGCTGCTGGAGCGCTCTTCCAATCAAGGCAACTGCTGATGGCATGGCTTCCAATTGAGACCTTGGATCACAACCTGGGAGGCATCCGTGACGCTTGGGATGGCTACCTAGAGCTTCAGGCACTAAGGAAGGCTTCAAGCAAGCTTGAAGCTTGCCTGCTAATGATGGCCAGAGCTCGACACTTGAAACATGCAAAATGGTCTCTTAGTCCTACTAAAACACTTCAAGAGAGTTGCTGTGGGTCGTGGAATGTGGTAGCAGTGGTCACGTGGTGTGGGAGTGTGTTGTGGAAGGTGTACGGTGAAGGAGAAGGTGGCGTGAAGGTGGGTTGTTCGGAGGTGAGTTTGGGTGAGTGAGAGGATGAAACAGGAGAGGGGTTTTCTACAAGAAGGTGAGGTGGAGGTCTTGAGGTGGTTAGCAAGGCGAGTGGAAGGTTGTAGCGATGAAGGCACCTCGCCAGAGGTTTGGTCAGAGAGGGGGATGATGAGGGTGAACAACAATAGTGAGGGGTTATTTTTGGTGTTTTCGGTAGGAAATTAACCTAGGAACCCAGAGAGACTTAACTACCTATTCTAAGTGGACGAATGGGGGTGGACGACACTGGCTTTGATCGATGATGCGTGGCTTCCACTTAACTCAGTAATTAAGTTAATTTCACTTAATTAAGAGTAGAAAAAGTCACTTAGGTTAACTCAAAATTGTGTCGGTTGTGTAGTATAGGGCCGAATTAACCTAACATTTGAGAAATTTTTACTTGTTGAGTCCAGGTCGTTCACTGGGAGGTATAATTTTTTTTCTAAATTCACCAATTTTCTTTTATTTCCTTTATAAGTTTAGGAGGTATAACTAAGTTGATTTTAAGAGCATGAATTTTGCCAAAATATTTAAACTATAAAGAATATACAAAATTCCATATGAAAGACATATTTACTCAAATGATGTACTTTATTAACAAGTAAACATGTTAGTTTTCCAATTTTATTTCAAAAGAAATTAAGGCAATAAAAATTGTTCTATTAAAACATGCCTTATTACAATTATTAAGAACAAAAAGTAATGCAAGTAAAACAAATTCCTTTTGTCTTTAGCCTCTCTCTTCTTCTCTTCTTTTCCTTTTATTCTCTATCTCGAGCTCTCTTTCTTACCTCTCTTCTTCTATTCCTACCTTTTTCTTCTCTTCCTTTAGTCTTTTCCTTCCTTAGTGCCTTAGTAGTGACTGTGCTCTTTTGTTTAGCTGTTGCCTTCTCAACACTTAACTTTAGCATTCAGTACTTAGCCATCAGCTTCTCTGCTTTTCTTTTCTTTTCCTTTAATCCTTTAGTGGAACCGGGTTTTTTTTACTTTTTAACCAAAAATTATTTTATTTGCGGCGAGGTCCTTTCGAGGATACATAGCACCCTGAGACCAAAGTGGGACCAGACCGTACTTGATCCTCACCTAATCTCAATTAGGTTCGATTTCGGTTTATTTCATTTCGGTTCATAGTCTCGAGCCACTTCGTCTCAATCCGGCCTCCCAGGCCTCGCCCTCCCAAGGCACACACTCGCTCACGCCCACTCGGGCACACACTCGCAGGCACACAAGCTCACACACACACATACATATGCTCAGAATAGGTTCATAATGTTCAGATCGGTAACTGATGCGCCGAGCGTTGACGACTAAAGTGTTGGGGTAACAAATCACTTTTGTTCCCATGCGTGCGCTCGAAAACTGACGATGTGGGACTATCTTAACCCCTTTCAGACCCAACTTCAATCAATCATATCTCCCAGGTCAGAGCTCCATTTCAAGTGATTTAAAGTTTATTAGAAAGCTCTAAGATAGATCTACATAATTGTAGGGTCAATTTAAGGTTTAGAGGATGTTTTCCTCTTCAATTTGAACAGTGTTGGAAATGATTTTAACTTCACAGAGTCCTCAGATGGACTTTTCTCTCTCATTTAAAGGTCTGTACAGGTAATACAAATGATTCTGCATCTGCTAGAGTAGTCTCTAAGCTCATAAGACCTTCAGGAATAGCATGAAAGCTCTACACTTCTCTGAAAGCTTCAGAGATCGAAATTTCAAACTTTGATATGTGCAACAGAAACTTAAGAATGTTTATAATTGATTTAAACTAATTCTAAGGGTTGTAATAGATTGATCTGGGCAGGATTCAAGTTCAAATTTCAACAAAATGGCACTACTGTTAGTTTGGGTCGAAAATAACCCAAACTGACAGGGTTTGAATTCTCACACAATAACTCATCTGAGCTCACTTAATTCTCTCTTAGATCATTCAATAAGATTTCAGAATCCATTCTATCTCATCAATTCCTCAATTCGACCTCAGAACTCCATAATCAAACTCTGTGGAGGCACAAAAATTTAACTTTCTATTAAAAACTTCTCCACAGGAAATCAAAGCCTCGAATAAAGTCTTCTCAACCTCAGGAACTTATTCAGATCTTCAGATAGGTGTTCTAACTCATATTCCTAGGGTTTCAGGCTCACTGCCTGAGGTTCAAAATGTGTTTGTCTGTCAGAAAGATTCAGAGGTTGTTATAGTATTCTAAGGGTTTAAACAGCTTTAGTGCATTGCACTGAAGCTTCTGAGTTCCTTAAATTTTTCTTAGATCTCTTTATCAGACTTCTCTAACTCCGCCGGAGTTGGAGAAGATGAAGACCTATCTACAGCTCCAGTCATTTAATCCTCAAATAAACATCCTTAAAACAATCAGTGATCCACATTATATCATTCTGGAGCTTCTCAACGAATTCTAAAGGTTGAAGTACAGATTTGGCTCGTCGGAGCTCGTCGAAGCTCTGGTGAGTCCATAAAATATGTAAACTGTGTACAGATTGTGAAATTATGCCATTTGTAATCTAAAAAGGATCCTGAGGTTGCAAGGAACCTCAAAAATCAAATTTAATTCTTCATTTGTCTCTTTATATGTAAGATTTGACAGTGAATTCATTTCTTTAAAAATCTGATTTGAATTAAGCTCAGGACTTGTTTTACCGCTAGATTGAGCGGTTAAAACAAGTCAACAGATAATAGCAGTCATAATTATATAGTTAATTAATAGTTTGAACTGCTCCTGAGCCGCCATTGACAGTGAGCTCAGGAGCTTAAATAAGATTGGGCGTTTAATTTATATGTGATATTTATAGGTATTATAGTGTCGATTAGGGTCCATAAGTGGTGAATAGATGATGAAGAACCTAGTGGAGGTGAAATTAGCTCGACTAGTGTCACCATGGATAGTGACATTAGTTGATGGAGGTGGAATGTGAATTAGGCGATTAAGTGATCAATTAAGTGCTTAAGTGAATTAGAAATGATTATGGAAGATAAAGGAAGGTGGACAACGATTTCAAAAGATGAAATTAAGGCTCTGGTTAGCTCAAGGAGTTCGCCGGAGTCGGAGAAGATGAACACTGAAATTCTAAAATTACTCTAATCTAACTACCTAAACTAACTAAGCTAACCTACTCCTACTCCTACTCCTACTCCTAATCTACTGTTACTTGGACGAAGGAGTCAATAAGGTTTCGCCAAAGTCTCATGGTGGACGATGAAATCAGAGGGTGGAAGAAAGATCTCCAGTGGGCGGATTTGAGGTGGAGTAGAGGACTCCTTTGGTCGGCGCCTGTGTCAAAGACGTGAAAGACCATGGCGGATCTCTTCGGCTAATTAAGATGGACGAAGGAAGTCGAAAAGTGAGATGGAAAGTCACTGGAGTTTTGGACAAATAGCCTATTGTGTCGGCTACAGTGTTAGAAGAGGGAAGGGAGCCAACTTGAGTAAAATCCGAGGGGTAAGGGGGTATTTATAGTAGTTGGCGGTGAAGAGAACGGCAGGGTCTGGCCGAAGAAGGAGCTTGAGGAGCTCAACCTCCGGCATCGTCTCTGATGACGGTAAGGTTATCTCCCACCGAAAATTAGGATTTTCGATTAATCCAGACCGGTGGATCAAGGGGAGGTGGTGAGCGCAAGCTGTAAGAGCTTGGACAAAGAAGGTTGATGTCGGTAGGGCGATAATCGCGCGGTGGCGTGACTCTCCGTCGCCAGCCGTTCATTCGGTTAAAGAAAAAGAAGAAGAAGAAGAAGGAAAGGGAATTAAATGAAATAAAACTTAAGGACCTGTGTGAAAAATAAGGACCCAACTATAATGAATTTTAAGGACCAAAATGTAAACTTATGTTTTGAAGGTTTATTTTAACTTAGATCTTTTTCAACTTTTTATATATGTTAGTAAATAAGGTAAATATTATATTTTCACCTTGAATTTACATTTTTGACCTTTTTAGATTAATTTATTAGATTAAGTAAAATTACTTAAGTTATTATATACTTAGGTATACATTATGTTTAAGTTACTTATCTTATTAATTAAGGGTATAATTAATAGAATTTTGAGTCCAATTATTATCTAGATTATTAATAATGTTAATTGAATGATAAAATGACATTTTAAACTTATTTTAAGGTCCTTTACTAAATTCCATTATTCTATAATTAACCCTTATATGTTCATAACCTTAGCTAATTAACTAGGAAGACTAGTTAATTAGGGGTAATTAGAGATCATAATGAGTGTCTCATCATCCAGTATCAGGGAAGATGAATTATCCGGTGGGTGGTAACGGCGACGACGACGGAGATTGGGAGGCACTCGCTGGTATGGCGCAACACGGAAGAAGCTGAGGTGGAGGAATCCACCACCGGTATTGCGGTTGGACAACAAGAAAGATCAGGAGGAGTCATCGGACGTCGTGGAGTCTTTCATCCAGAGAGGAGGGAGGAAGGAGGGGGATTTCCGGCAAAAAGCGAGTGTGAGAGTTCGGCCGAGCCCTGGGGATCCTTATATAGGGCTCAAGGAGGCCTTCCAAGCTTGGAAACCAAGCTTGGAAGCTGGGAGCTATGCACAAGTAGGAGACCCAATCCTTCAAGTGATTTGCATGAGGATTTGGGCAAGAATTATAGCCCAAGATGCGGCTCAGATTGTAGGGAAATCTCTCAGGAGTCTCCCTTCCAAAATTAGAAGGGATTCGCCAATCAATCAGGGAGAAATCCCTAGTCGAAGGTCACCAGAGTAGGAGTTCCTCTGCGATAATGGTGGAGGGACCTGATTGCAGAGAAGATGACAAAGATAGGAGGCCTTTTGCAAAGAATTCGAAAGTTAAGGGTCTGAAGGAGATAGAAAGAGTCTGACTAGACCAAAATGCAAACTTGGTCAAGATGATCTCAGATTAGGTCCAAATTTTCGTACAAACTTAATTTTGACCCAAGAAATCCAATGGTGAAGTTAGATTTATGTTTTGACCAAGTTTGACTGAGTAATTTATGCAAAAACCCAAATTAGGGCAAATGTCAGTCTGAGACTCTATTTTGGGTCAAGATGGATTCTGATGGTCAAATTAAAGGTACCAAACCCTAGAGAATATTTTTATATGAATTTTAGAGGGTTTAGGTGAATTTCATCCTGACCAAAACATTAGTTAATTAAGCAGGTTAGTTTTTAGGGTTTCAGAAGTCATTTAATTCTCAAAACACGTGAAAACCCTTTTCTGTCTGTTCTAACCCACTTGTTAGCCTTTTAGGACCATTTGACCCTTAATTAACCCCTGGGAAAACTCATGATTGTACTGTAATTGAGATATGTTGTTAAAACTGTAGTTGTACCCTTATTTTCTTGTATTTCTCTCAGAATGATTATGCATTGACTTAGGGCTCTTTGGCGATTATGTAGGAGCATTTATTCCTTGATAATGACTAAATTGAGATAGTTATGGCTCATGATGGTGTTCCCATCATACCCCCATGCCTAGGTTTTGCTAGTCCCTTAGCAAAATCTCATGGAATTAACTTAAATTCTGGACCATATGCCTTTTTATGCTTAGATTTCTGCTGTGTGCTTTCTTTTATAGATCAGATCAAAATGCCAATAGTAGGCCTAGAGGTACTCAAGTACCAACCAAGATCCGGACCTGACCAGCTTTAGCCTTAGTCCACTGTGAAGGTTTCTAAGGCCTACAGGAACTAGCCTAAGGTTCGTTGAACTCTGCGGTTAAAGCACCCATGCTTGTAACATGTTTAGCCCAGGTTTAGTTTGCAATGTGTTTTTGTAAGAGAGGGACAGAATTTTTTTTATTTTTACAGAGTTTTCTCTCTCTTTTCTTTCTTTATTTCTAGCTTCGGATTGGCTTTACAACATGGTCTGTATCGAATTCCTTGCTCCCACCATCAATCCTCGTAAGGTCCCTGGCAATCTATGCTTCGAGATAGCACCGCCCATGGCAACCCCCAAAACTCTGGCTTTCGAGATTTTGGGATAATCCCGCCCATGGTGTTCTGTAGCTAAATTCAGGCCCTAGCAATCAACATTTCGGGATAATCTCACCCATGGCACCTGAACTAGCACAAGGTGCTTACATGCCCCCGGTAGGATATTTAAATATCCTAGGAGACAAACACTGAGGAGACAGTATGTTATTGTGCATCTTCGAGGGGAATTTCCCACCTCTCTGCACCGGGAACTCGTCAAAATCAACTTGTGTTGATAAGCCACTCCTAATCTAGGTAGCATTTTCAGAATAGACTTAATGCATTTGTGTGATGTTGATAATTAAACGCACTGAACCAGATTGTGTGTGGATTAGGGTGCTTGGGTTACCGAGTCCCGCAAACCAAAGGTCAGTTAATGAGGTCGAATAAGCCCTAAGCTTTAAAACTAATACTTAAGCTTTGCATTTTCCTCAACCTCTTGAGGACTATCTAGATCTTAACGACTACATGAATTTTTAAGCCTAAACTAAGCCCAAGAGGCCTAACATCAGCATTCATACTAATCTCTTTTTGTCTCTTAGCACTTTTATTTTTTCTTTCTTTTGATTTGGTCTAGAAACTCAAATAAATCCCATAATCTTTTACTAATGACTATCTCTTTTTTTAAAAAAATTGTTGCTCCTTTTTGACATTTCAAAGTCACCTCCCCTCTTTTCCTTCTCAAGAATGATATGCAATTCAATTCACTCAAAATTTCCTCCCTTCTCCAATTTTTTGTTCCTTTTCAATTTTTTCATTTTTTTGGTTTTTTATATGATGTATTTTTTTGTGAGAATCCTTCTAAACTGTGAATTTTTGCATGTTTGCACTTTACCACCCCCCATGCCTAAGTTTTGCAATGTCCTCATTGTAAATGGAGGGTGTGAAACAGTTTTGGTTTAGGGATTAGAACATGATTATCGGGTGGGTGAATGGGTCAGGATGACTATTGCAGATGATTTCAAGCCCTGATACGAGTACCAGAGGTGGGATCAATTATTCTAAAACTAAACTCAGAGTGCAATAGACGTGAAGTACACAAGGATAATCAGAAGGATCTCGGATTTTTTTAAAATGATGGGTTGCCTCCCGTTAAGTGCTAAATTCAATGCCCTCAGCCAGGCAGAACATGGTATGGAGGAGTGGTGAAATCAGATGAATTTTGTAACACAAGCACCTTAATCAAAAGCCTAGTTGGTCCAACCAAGTGCTTATTCAGATCAGTAGGCTGATGATGCAGCCCAAACCCAATCAATCTAGTGGGTTGATGTATGTGGATCAAGAGATACGGTACCCACTAGATGTTGTGGAGCTCAAAAGGATATGGAAGTGTATAGCTAGGGTTTGGCTGAGTCCAATCAGCCTGATCAGAGTAGGGATCCTCAAATGAAAAGGAATCAATGGAGGATGTGAGATCCCTATGGAGGTGATTAGAGATGGATGGAGCGTGATTTGTAGTCTGATCGATGTCTAAAACCTGATTGGAATGTGGAGGGGAATCATTTGTAACCAGCTCATTGAGAGGAGAATCATAGTAGTAATTGAGTCCGGTAGAGGGTCGAGGTTGGAAATGGGCTTGGGAAGGTTCTGCATCTGTTGTGGAAGAGGTGACTTCAAGAATAATTGTGTATGAGGGCTCCTCTTGTAAGGATTTAAAGGTGGGTTCATTTAGAGAGTCCTCATAATAGCCATCAAAATCAAAGGTAAATGCCTGAAGAGTGTTTATAGGATCAAGAAAATCTAAGTCAAGAAAAGATTCGAACTCTGGGTTGTAGGCACTCTCGACACTTTCTGTTTCTGATTCCTAAGTATCAAAAAGAAATTATTCCATCTCAATGGAATCTGATTTTGAATCAATGATCTCGGTATCAGGGACCTCAAAGTCAGAGTCAAAGAATGAATCATGTATGCTGAGGTCATAGATTGGCTCATGGTCATCAGGAAACAATGGTTCTCTGAAATCATAGTAAGATTTGAAATCGTTGGAGAACTTGCGAGAATTAAGTTCTGAATCTGATTCGGGATCAAAGGTTCCACCATAGAAATCAAAAGATGTAGACTCAGCAACCTGACTCGGGTCTAGCCTATTCTCAGATTCTAAGCTCAAAAAGGTGTCCTTATTAGGTCTAGGCTTGGGTTCTTGGTTTGTAGGGAAGACCTAATCGAAACCCAACTCTTCCAACTCGATTTCTGTATCATAGATAGGCATGACTTCCAAAAAATCAATCTATTTTTCTGAGGAGGTTGGTGAGGTGCATTCATCAAATACAGACCCAAAATCATAATCCAAATTTAAACTCTGATTTTCATCACATGGTGCCTTATAATCATCCCAATAAGGCTCAGATCCATATTCTAGGTTAAGGGTGTGGGTTGGATCACTAGAATCTAGGTTGGGCTCTATAGGGATGTCAGAATTGCTCTTGAGAGTCACCTTATCAACATAAGGGATGGAATTTACACCCTCAAGAGGTTCTGATTCAATCTTAGTATCACAAGTGTCTAGGAAATCTAAGCATGGCAAACTAGGGTTTTGTATCTCTAGGGCTAACTCAAAATCATGATTACATGCAATCAAATCCTCCCAACCCGTCTCAATATCAGGTGTATCAATCTGTATATAATTTGAATTTGAATTCATTTGGGTTGGGGGTCCATAACCATTATGATCATCAAATCCAGGATTTGGGAGATTGAGCTGGTTAATCCAAGATGTCGCAAGGGTGTATAGTTGCCTATGATCAATAACATGTTTCAACATTTGCAATACCTTATCTCTTTTTTCCAGGTCATCATGGTGTACTTTCCATAGTGATGTCTCAAATCTACACAAGATATATTCACCATTATGCCATCTCTCAATTTCCTGATATTTTGGCATGAGAACATCGCAAGTTGCCTTGTTTTCTAGTTGTGTTAAAAGTAGCTGTGCTTGTTCTAAAATGAATGTTGTTGTATTTGACACATTAACCTGTATATCCTCAAACGGGTCTATTAACATGTTGGGTTCCATTTTAAATCAAATGGTGGAATCAAGATGTAGAATCAAAACTCAGGTTCAGATTGAAATTGATCAGTTCTGAAAAGAAATCCCGAAGAAAATCTGCGTATGTGCTCTAATAGAAGGGATGAGGGATTGGATGTGAATTTTGACTCAATCAAGGCACCCAAAGATTTTTGGATGACTAAGGAAATTTTGAGGTGGATGATACCTCTGAATCAGAAATTCGCACACTCGAGAATTACCTAGGCAGCCAGGAAGGGAGAGCCCCGCAAAGACTCCTACACGATAGAGCGTCCCCACGGGTTACAGGGTTTCCCCCACCCGACCTTCCTTGTCATTGAGGGTCCAGGTAGATCAGAATAGACAAACTTAAGTCCTTAAGTCTACCACTTTTATGTCTTAATTTGTGCCTTGAGTTTCACTTGATTAGAAATTAATTCAACTTGTGACCTAATTTGGAGGTTGGTTGGCCTACAATGTAGACCAACTTCACCTGACCTACCCTAAAGATGCAAAGAATCTTGCTCTAATATGACCAACTTTTCTAACCCAAAGACTAGGTGAGTAGTTCTTTTTCTATGACAGTATAATTCCGTTGAGCTTTATCCAATGTCTTGCTCACATGGTAGATCACCACAGGTTTCTTTTCTCTTCTTTGTCCTAGGACTATGCTGATGGCAAAATCTGATGCATCACGCATAAGCTCAAAGTCCTAGGACCAGTTTAGGGGTTGTAATACAGGCGTAGTGGAGACTGTTTCCCTGAGAGTGTTGTAAGCCTTGATGCAATCATGTGTCATGTGGAAAAGGGCGTCGTTGGCTAGAGGGTCAGTCAAGGGTTGAGAGTTTGGAAAAATCTTTAATGAACCTTCTATAGAAGCCAACGTGTCCTAGGAAATTAGATCAACCTTAGCTCAATTCACTTCGATGCCCCTATGCGAGATGATGTGACCGAGGACGATCCCTTCCTGAACCATGAAATGCTCTTTTCCCAACTTAAAACCAAGTTGACCTCAATACATCGCTTCAGGATCTTCTCCAAGTTGCTAAGACAATGGTTGAATGAATTCCCAAACATGGAGAAATCATTCATAAAGACCTCTAGGTAGCAGGTGTGTTTCATAACCCGAATGGCATACGATGGATTGCGAACGTGCCATACGGACAAGTGAATGTGGTCTTCTCTTAATCTTCCGGTGCAATAGCAACTTGGTTGTATCCTGAATATCCATCCAGGAAGAAAAAATATTTCTGCCCTGCCAATCGCTTGAGAATCTGGTCAATGAATGGCAAAGGGAAATGATCTTTGTTGGTGGCCTCATTAAGCTTCCCATAGTCGATGCACACCCGCCATGCAGTAGCGGTGCGGGTGGGATGGATTCGCTTTGATCATTGGTGACAACGGTGAGTCTGGCTTTCTTGGATACCACTTGAGTGGGGCTCACCCAAGGGCTATCAGAGATTGGGTAAATGATATCAGCGTGAAGCCACTTGATTATCTTCTTTTTAATGACCTCTCGCATATTTAGGTTCAATCATCTCTGCATCTGGTGAGAAGATCGAGCCCCATCTTCCATATAGATCTTGTGAGTGTAATAGGAGGGGCTAATTCCCCTCAAGTCAGAAATTGTCCATCCAATGGCTACCCAATGTTTAGAAAGGGTTGCAATAAACCTAAGCTCTTGTTCCCTAGTTAAATGGGCATTGATAGTCATAGGGAAGGTCTGGTTAGGTCCAAGGAAGACATACTTGAGATTATTGGGCAAAGGCTTCAGTTCGGGTGTAGGTGGGACAACATTCGACGGGTAAGGGAAAGGTGGGAGTTGAACAACATCAATCTCCTCAAATGGTGGTTGTGGAAGGTAATCAACTCTGCAGATGCCAATCTCCACAGGCTAGGATGGGTCAGGATAGTCATTGGCCGGTTGAGTCAGATGGTCTACTAAAGAGTTGAGAGTGAGGCATTCTTCAACCAGAGGTTCCACGGGATCGTGCTCCTCAATATCATTGAACTAGCTTGTTCTGAGAGCACTACCTTCCTAGGTGCTTGGGTTTTCGACTTACACTTCGGCGTACAGACATCCTTCAAGAACTTAGCGTAAGCCGGGATATGTTTAATTGCTTAGAGGAGCGGAATATTAATCTGGAGTTGTTTGAAAATCTCCAACAGCTCCCCATTCTCAACTACAGCTTTCTTTTTCTTCCTTTTCTCCAAGGCCTCAGGGTATGGTGTTTGGGTTTGAATCAGGTCAGTCTCCATGTCCTTGGGTTCCTCTTGCTCACCCTTAGACTCGGGTATCTCAGGAAGTGAGGTCACGGGAAGGGTTGGCCATTTGGGGTCCTGAGTTTTAGTGCTGCTTCTCAAGGTAACCATGTTGGCAGAGGCGTTGGGACCATGGGTAGATCCTTGAGAAGAAGAGGAAGAAGGAGCACCAATCCTAGGGGGTGTTTGTGGGGCTTGCTGGACCATGTGGGCATGTCCAGGATTGGCTTGGAACCCTTGAGAATTGGGGCCTCTATTAATCACATTTTGCAGGTTCGGTTGTGGCTGAGAAGGAAGGGATACCTATTGTTTACAATCCAACAGCCGACTCAACTGTCCCTTCACTAAGGCCATTTCTTCCTGGTGTTTTTGATTCATGTCAGCCATCATTTTTATCAATGTGTCCATTTGGTTTTGATTGGGAGGGGCTACCCTATTCTGATTATAGGGTGGTCTAACCAGTGGGCCTTGTTGATAGGGGGATTCGGCCTGGGTTGGTTTTGTAATTGGTTCGATTTTTTGTTTGTCTAGGCAAAATTCGGGTGATTACGTCATCCGACATTGTAGGTGTTGGAGAAGGGGTCAGGTTTAGAGTAACCTTGGATAGCTTGGACATCTTCAAAGATAGAAGGTGCCGAGGGGGAGGGAAGTGAGTAATCAAGGGTTGAGGGAGCAAAGGTCCATCCCTAGAACATGGTCTGGGGTTGTTCCAGGTGCATTTGGCTCATTGGCTGCACTAAGTCTGCATTGTGAGCTCCCTTTGCTAGGGAGATGGTCTATAGCGGGTTCCTGGTCTGGTTTAGCAGCTCATCGATCTTTTTGTCCACCAATTCAACTCGATCCAACTTTTTGGCTATATTGTCCATGTCAACCATTCTAGAATTTGCTTGCACCTCATAGATCCGACCATGAGGTTGACTAGATCGATTAAACTGGGTCATGGAGGCATTATTGAGCAAATACTCACTCATGGACTCAAAGAGTGTGAATGCACTCTCCGCATCTTTGCTCAAAAAGTTACCTCCACATGAGGCATCAACAAAGTTCCTAAGGTTGCTGTCCAGACTGTGGTAGAAGATCTAGGCCAATTACCACCTTGGAACCTAATGATGTTGGCATTTCCTCAATAACTCATTAAATCTTTCCCACGCCTCATGGAATTGTTCCCCACCTTGGAGTGTAAATGTGGTAATGGCTCTCTTGAGGGCATTGGTTTTACCTATGGGAAAGAATTTCTTCAAAAATGCATGCCTCAATTCCTCCCAGGTGGATATGGGTCTCCCTAAGGTTCTAAGCCAATGAGATGCCTTGTCTTTTAGGGAGAAAGGGAAAATCTTAATCAGAACAATGTCCAAGCTGATGTTCCTGGGTTTCACAGTTCTGGCAATCCGGTCAAGGTCCTCTAGGTGTTGGAAGGTGTTGAAACTACGAGTTACTATGCTGATGTATTTGGTTTTGAGAAACCTGTCATCGTAGTTTGAAAGCAAAGAACTCATGTTCAACAAATAAAATTTATACCAGAATAGAAATCCAGGGTCGAACTAAGGGAGGCAGATGTTTGATTAAAAATATGTGTTTGTTTTATTTGTCACAAAGAAGAATAATTGATTAGAAACTCTCTATCTATTTACAATAAATAGAAGAGAGAGAGAGAGAATATTACAAACAAAAACCAAAAAGAGATGTAGAATGAACATGGAATTCATTATTAAAGAGATTGTTCATTACACTATTCATTACGACTAGAAAGTAGAAAATGATTACACCAGAAAGTAGTAAATCTACTCTAGAAAGCATTAAAAAGAATGGAGAGAGAAATATCCTCCTCGATGGTCGCTTGGAGGACGAGCCGGATGGGACGATGCCTGGAAGACGGGGAATGGAACAGGACGAAGTGGGAAGAACGGGAACGAGTCAGCACGTCGTCGTCGTCTCGGGATCCACTTCCGAAATAGCGACAAAAATTTAACTTTATCACTTGCGAAGCATCCTGGGTGTGGGACAAGCTTCTCTTGAGCTTTAGAAAGGGAGAGAAGAGAAAGAAGGGATGAAAATTTCATATGGAGGGGGTCACCTTTTATAGTTGCAAGGAGTGAGGGCAATTTGTCCATTTTAATTTGAAAAACATTAATTCTGAACCCTTAGTGACGGATAAATCCGTTGCTAAAGGTCTGAACGTGGGTGTAGTGGGGGTGGCGCGCACGCCCGCTCATCTCCTCAAGGCGCAACGCTCTCCCACGATCTTGAAATCTTAGCCATTCAATCGCGAGATCGAACGGCTGAGACGCATCCTTGCCACACCTCAACTGCGTGCTCGCCCGCGTCTGATGCGGCGTAAGAGCTATCGAGCACCCACAGCAGCTCGATCACGATTGAGCGGTCAATCACAAACCTCGCCGCGCCTTAGTTGCCGCTCGCCAAGGCTTGAATGCGTGCCTCTTCATCGCGTAAGTGCGTTCAACCAATGCGCTACAAGCGCATTTGTGTCGCGCTTACGTTTTGTTCACGTACGTCCATAGCTGTTGGATGATCATCCAACGGTGGAGAAGCGGCGATCAGATTGAAGAAGAGAAGGAGCAGTGGGTGCAGCGGTCGGTTGGGCGGTTGAGATGGTGCCACGTGGCGCCATCTTGGCCGTCCATCTTCTGGATGATGTAGATGATACCACGGTTGTCGGATTGTGTCGATTTTCACGTCTTTAGGCTACAATCGTTGATCTGAATCCATCCGTGTAGTCAGATTTGTCATCTAAAGTGTGGATTCACACCATCTTGGCCCTTGATCTTCTAGGGTTCCTCGGTCTCTATCTGATGCTACAAATGTCTGATTAGGGCGATCTTGGAGTGTTGAACTCCAATCATCGCCCTGATCACATTTGTATGGTTGGATCTTCGATTCGAGACCCCGATAAAAATTTGCTCTGTCCCTAAACATAAAAGGAGACAATTAACCTCCATTTTATTCAAACTAATCTAAATGCAAGATGATGCATGCTATGCAATATTTATAGTATGCAATGCAATTCTATGCTTAAGAACATGCATAAATAGACATTTTATGTAATATAAACATGTTTACATCAGAAGGGGTCCTCATTTGAGCTCCCATGAAAGTGGCTCTGAATCAGGCTCAGGACATTAGGTTTCAGCTCAAAATCATCTCCCCCTTTGGGGACCCTAAGATGGGGTTCGATCCGAATAGTAGATGGATCGTAAAAGTCATGGAGAGGCCTAGGTTGGCCCTCAAGAGGTTGTGGTGGGTTAGGTGGGTTCAGTGGGGGTTGCCCTTGAGGGTTTTTCAATCTGTGTATGGCTTACATGATGGTTTGGATTTGTTGTTGTTGTAGTTGGTGGTTGGCAGAGATCTGGGCCTGAATGATGGCCATAGCATTGGGTGGGGGTTGGTCCTCAACCTCATCAATTCTTTGTTCAGCCATTTCTCGTGTAAAATCAAGTCTTCTCCTGATTTCCTTATCTAAAATAAATAGCTCGGGAAGCAATGATCGTCTCCCATGCATACACTAGGGAAGAATGGAGAGGGATGTGGAGAGAAACAGATGCGAGAAGTGTGTGCACAAACAAGCAGACAAGTCTAGTCCTTACAGTGTATACCTTAGGTGACATAGAAGCCTTAAAGGGAATGATCAAGCCTATAAGCACTTAACCGCCCTTCCCAATGTTATTCTGGCCAGGTTGATTAAGAGGGGATTGAAGGAAAGGTTCTTCCTTTAGCTTTTGCCGCCGGTTCCGTAGACCACGCAACCATGATCCTTTGACAGTTCCCCGCAGCCTAGACACCAGATTCTACAAAGGGAATGAAGGCCAAGTGCCCAGCAAACCAAATCACACCTCCAAGACTTAAACCAGTCCTGCCTAGGGCATGTCTACTCCATTTTAATGAGGGGCTAGGCTAGTGCTTGTGCTCAAGATATGTGATGAGGTGTTGATTGGGGTTGTGCCTCTTAGTTAATCAATTTAAGCATGTGTGCACTTAACAAGACATGGTTCTCAAGCAAGGATTTTAAGATGTGGTGTCTTTTAATGTTTGTCCTTACTTTAGTGCCTTTTAGGGTTGAAGTGCCTTAGTGTTTTCAGACAAGGTTTAAGTGTGCACACAAAGTTTTGCACACAATAGGCGAAAGTCAATTTCCTTTAGAGTGATGTGACCCTAGAAAAGCAACCCTAATGAGTTCACCCTAGTGTTCATGCAATTCTACTAGGTGAGTTGATTTTAGTTATGGTTAGTGGTGTAGCCCAAGTCAAATCATAGTGGCTTTGCAAACACCACTAGAAAAGAAAGAAGAACACTCAAAAAGATTATCTCCTTAAGAATGTTAGGGTATATTTTTTTTTGTTGGGTGATGAGTTTGGAATGTGGGTCAAGTAGTCATTCACCACGCCAATTTTTTATTTAATTTTTTTGTATTTTTATTTTTTTTTAAGCACGCAAATAACCAAAGGGTGGAAGGATACTCACAACTAGTCTTCACCGCACTTTACTCCATCTCTACCATCGCGAATCGCACTCCTTCACCGCCCATGCGTCGAGTTCCTACAATCAATCAAGTAGAGGGAGAAAAATGAGTTAGACGGTGTGAATACGAATGCGGGATGAAAGCAACAAAAGAAATCTGTTGCCTCCCTAGCAAAGACACCAAAAACTGACAGGCACGGGATAGCATGTGATTTAGCATACGTTCATGATGTTGATTTTAATTAAAGATTGGATTTGGTGAGTCCAAGTGTTGAACACGAGGAGGCATGAAATCAAATTACTTTGTTGCTTTTAGTTGTCACAGGAAGTTTGGTTTGCTTGCGAGAAAACGAGAAAGAGTAGGGTTAGAGTTTGTCTTTAAATCATGACATTCATTTGAACAAGATGGGAGTTATATAAGAAGCAACATCAACATTAACATTTAGCATGCGACTTGAGTTTGTTTACAAATACAACAATAGCTAAAAGCTTCAACAAAAGCAATATAAAACTAGGGTAAAGAGAGAGAGAGGAGAAGGGAAGGCAGCCATGACAGTGGAGGAGGGCTCCGTCAGTGGCTTGACAATGCCAAGGTGTATGTGGACTGCTTGGTGAAGCTAAGGAGTTAGGAGTAGGGTGGAAGGTGTGTGTGTGTATTCAATGCCTTTGAATGGGGTGGTTAAAGGGGTTTAAATAGGAGAAAAGGGCTTCTAATTGAGGTAAGGGGGTTTAGCAACATCCAGGATGTCGTTAAACCCCTTCCAAAAACGTCGCTGAAGCCCTTTGGCCACCGGTCCGACAAAGGCATGCGTGCTTCTTCTTCTCAAGCCTCGCCCAGGATCCGTGGTCTCGCGCTGTGAGTTGTCCGATTGAAGATCGGATGGTTGAGATTTCGCCCACAATGCTGGTTCATATCGCGCATGCGAAGCATGCACCTAATGCATTATTGTGCATGTGATCATCCATGTGCTTCCGCTACGCCACATGGCGCAATCCCTACCGTCGGATCTTGCATCAGCAACTCAATTTTGTCCATGCATGATTTTACTGCCAATTGGAGTCCCGCCGCGGCTCGAACGGGCAATCTTTGCTCATGGATGAGGCATAGACCACTGCGCTGCCTCCGTTGGTTTGTGCAGAAGTGAGGTTGGGAGAGGGGAGGTGTTGACTATTGGATGGAAATCCAACGGTCAGGATCTGAAGCTGAGGCTGCGAGGGCGCATGGGTGAGGGGTGTGTGCAGACAAAGGTTGTGAATTCTCAGTCATCCAATTGGCGGATCGGATGGCTTAAAGTTGCTGAGCACGATGAAGAGGTGGTGCGTTGTGAGTGAGGGCACGTCGGATGCTGCCACGTGGTCACCTATGGGCCGTTGATCATCAGATCAACGATCAAAACTTCTTGGGCTAGTTGAGGGAGCTCTAGTTGTTAGATTTGAGCAATTTTGAGTCCGTTGGACTCCATTCGTCATTTTGAATCCATCCATGTAGTTCGATTTCTCATTTGAGGCCTGTTTCAATACACACTTGTACATATGGCCATTAAACATTGATTATAAGCAATTTTAATTTGTCATGCATGCAATGCTCCCAAGCCCATTATGGTATATCATTAACACACATATATCCTCAAAACTAACCCTAATTGATGGAATTATCATCATTAGATGTAGAGTTATCAATATGTTGTTAAAACTACAGTTTTACCCTTATTTTCTTTTATTTCACTCAGAATGATTATGCAATGACTTAGGACTCTCTGGCGGTTATGTAGGATCATTTATTCCTTGATAATGACTAAATTGAGCTAGTTATGGCTCATGATGGTGTTCCCAACATGAGTTCAATCATGTTCTTCATAGGGAGGCAAATAAATTCTTTCTCATAGATTCAGGTTCTCTCTTCCTTGCCTCAATCATATTCTATATTTTTTATTTATTTATTTTTAAATAGAAGCAACCTAACTAATTAAAGGATGCGTAAAAAGATAGACAATTACAGTAAGTGAATCTAACTAAGCAACATTCTTTGAAACTAATTAAACCTAACTAGAAGAATAAAGAAGAAAAGAGGAGATGTGAAAATAGAAGAGAAGAAAGAAGAAACACAAATACGAATAAAAACATCATCTTTATTGCATTCCAACTTTCGAGAACATAATGTAGAATTCAATAGCAACATTAGATATAAGATCAACACATCAATCCATCTTCTATTATAATCAAGAACATAGAGACAATGCAAAATTGTTAAAGAAAACTAGAATAATTAAAAAGCTAAAGAAACCACCACATCGGGAGTGCCTGAAGGCCATCAGCTTTTGTGTGGTGATGATGGCTAGCCAATGGTGTTGAAGACCAGCATACACACCATCAATAAAGGGCATGCCCAAGGCCGATGAGAGGGGAGGCCATAGGGTGGTTCTCAAAAGGAGGAGGGCCACGCCTTAAAGGAGGAGGAGAGGAGAAAAGAGGAGGTGGGTGGTGGTGGAGTTGGTGGTTGACAGCCAAGGAAGGGGAGGTCATGACCAAGGGGAGAGATGGAGGAAGAAGATGAAGAACAAAAAAATTTTTTGAAGTGGAGGGTTTAGGTTTCTTTTCTAGAAGTTAGGTGGGGTGAGTTGTACCTTAGATGGAGTTTAGGAAGAGGTTAATGAGGGCACAACTTAGGATTAGGTGGGGGGTAGGTTAAAGTTGTATCTAATTGGAAATGAGTGCACCTAATTGGGTGAATGGGTGGTCTAGGTAGTCCAATTGGCTAGCCAAGTAGCCCAACTAGATTCTAAGGATTCTAAGGGTGAAATTAAGGGCATAGGAAGGCTCCTAAAGGCAATTGGCTTAGGCTAAGGGTCTAAGGAATTAGGTGAAGGATGATTAACCTTGGTCATGGTATTTTGGCTTAGGTTCGGTTATTTTAGTGGAGTTTGGTTTAGGTTTTAGGTTTTGGAATTGGACTTTTTAGGGATTGGGTTCTCCCCCTCTCCTCCTCTTCTCTTTTCTCTTTTGTAGGGACTCTGGATCATCTACTACATTCTTCCTGCTTCTGCATCAAAGCCTGCTCTTCTATCTTTACCTGTGGACCTACATCACAAGGTTATCAACATTATATCATAAATAGGCCCACAGGACATTGCAGATGCATGCTATGCATGAAATGAATACAATATTTATAATGTAGCTAGGTTTCTAACTTAATTAATACATTTTAAAACCCATGATTGTTGTGCAACCACCATCCTACGGATCTAGTTGTTGGTGAAGTTACTAAAGGTGTTTAGACTAGATACTCAATAAACAATATTCGATTAAGTGTTTTTGTCTCCCAATTAAAACTAGAAACTATTGAGGATGCAT
Organism: Thalassia testudinum; assembly: GCA_037157565.1. Taxonomy (NCBI): domain Eukaryota; kingdom Viridiplantae; phylum Streptophyta; class Magnoliopsida; order Alismatales; family Hydrocharitaceae; genus Thalassia; species Thalassia testudinum. The sequence goes on from JAZHRO010000016.1 coordinate 1,497,137, forward strand.
TCACTGAAGATTGTTGGATTGTTGTGATACAAAAGAATTGAATCAATTTAAGTGCAAAAATGTCTGACAGTTAGTTCCTAAACTAGAATCACAATCAATAATTGGAACCAAGTGGGTCTTTAGAAATAAGCTTGACGAGTAAAGAAAAGTGGTTTGAAACAAAGCTAGACTTGTGGCTCAAGGCTATAATAAAAAAGAAGGTATCGATTTCAATGAAACATATGCACCCATGGCTTAATTAGAATCTATTCGAATGACATTAGCTTTTACCCCCCATATAGGATTCAAACTACTCTAAAAGGATGTCAAAAATGCATTCCTCAATGGGCTTATTAAAGAAGAGGTAAATGTGTAGCAACCTCTTGGTTTTGAAGATTCTAAAAAACCTAATCATGTATTTAGATTAAATAAGGCTTTATATGGGTTGAAACAAGACCCTAGGACTAGATATAAAAGACTAAGAAACTATCTCCTGAATAATGACTTTAAAATTGGATAGGCAGATCCAACCATACTTACTAAGAAAAGAGATAATAAACTCATTTTAATCCAAATATATGTTGAAGATATAATATTCGATGCTACTAATGATCTTTTATGTTAAGAGTTTGTGAAGGTAATGCAGGATCAATTTGAGATGAGCATGATGAGAGAACTAAAGTTCTTCCTAGGGTTGCAAGCTGATTAAATCATGAATGGCATTTTTATCTCACAAATAAAGTGATTAGCAAGAAATCGTTGTGAAGAAAAGTTGGATTTTAGAAAACCCAAGTCATAAAATTTGCAAGAAAATCTGCTACCAAATAACTTTTAACCGAAACTCCAGTGAGTCCCAAGTCGAACACAGGGAAGCTACGTCGATTCAAAATTCGTAATTATTTTTTTTGTAATTTTTCTTATAAATAAATTATTCATAATGCTAATCTACTTGCAATATAAATAAGAGAGAGAGAGTAACAAATGTTATAACTATGATAATGTCAATTAAAACTACTTGCTACAACTATAAAGCTGAAAATCTACACTAGAAAGTAGTAAAAAGATAGGGGATGAGAAATTATCCGCCTCGATGACTGCTTAGAGGACGAGCCAGACAATCGACGCCTGGAGGAAGGAGAGTGAAGATGGAGGAAGGAGGGCGAATCTAGAAGAATCGAGGATGAGGTAGGGCATCAATGTCGTAGGATCTGCCTCCGGAATGTGGGTGAGAGGATGGATGGTGAGAGCTCCGTGAAGGGGGTGAGAAGTGGAATTTTTTTTTTTACTCTAGCAAGGCTTCCTGTAGCTTGGGATAACTAGAACATGCTTAAGAATGTTGTTCTTAGCTCTTTGGTAGGTTGAGAGAAGAAGGAAGGGATGATGTGACGAGTTGGTATGGGGTGCTATTTATAGTTCAGTATATGGGGTCAAAAGAGGGGTTCACATCTTTAAAAATTAAAATAGCCCTTTAATGACGGATATGTGCGTCACTATAGCCGCATGTCGCTGAAGCCTCGTGCTTGATCTTGTCCGCTCGTCGCTAATCAGACGTCCCACATTGTGCCACATCACCGTCCTTTAGTGTTCATACATTGCGCTGAAGGCTCGATCTTGATCGTCCGATCAAGATCAAGTAGCCCAGAATGCACCTTTGATGGAGCATCAACGGCTTAGATCTCTTTTAATGAGCAATGGAGCATCAACAACCCAGATCGTGCCTTTTAACGTGCGAAGGCGAAGCCAAGTCAAACACAAGTAGTGCTCGATCTCTTTCCTTTGATGCATCAGCCACCACTTTTCTTTTTAATGGCATTCGCCAAAACCAAGAGCCAACAAAGGTAAGCCCACTTGCTTCCTTTTGTTAATATGTTTGGAAAAATCAGATGACCAGATGACAACCTCAATTAGCCCTTCAATCAATCCCTTTAAGAAAATAATATGTCAATAGATGAGGTATTTGATGCGAAGATTGCGTGATTTGTTAAAACTAGGGTTTAAGCCATTGCAACACGTAATTTCACAATCACTTTTAAAATTTGTAAAACCTAGATAGTGGGGTATCTAGGGTTGTCCAAGAAATCAAGTTTGCAAAATGTAATGCACTTGCCTGAAAAGGGGAAATCAACTTTATTTTTAGGTTTTTAAATATAAGATTTTTTTGTTTTTTAAATAACAGGCAAAATGCAATTGGAAGCGGAAAACAATTACGCCTAATTTGCTAACCCTAACACTAAAGTGACAAGATAATCTTCTCTCTAAGCTCACCTTAGGTACATGGAGACCTAAGGTAATTAAAGAGAGTGTGAAAAGTGCTAGAACAATTAACTAGAGATGCAACAAGAATTTAAGAAAGGCAACTTTTTATGAAAAGGAAGATTTATTTTACAAAAGAAACACTAGTAGAGGAATGCTTCTACCACTAGAAGTAAAAATACAAAAGATGAAAAAGAAAACACTAATCCTCCTGTGATGATGGTTAAGAGGAGAGAGTTCTTGCTCCAAGCCCAGTTGCTCCTGGGCTTGAAAAGAAGTTCTCCTTCTTCTCCTTCCTTGAATAGCTCCTCCAAAATGGTGTCCTCCATGGCAAGCCCTAGGGGGGGCATGCCTTTTCTCCTCCAAAGGTGGGTGATCTCCACCCACAAATCTCCTCCTAGGGTGGCGTATACCACCCTCAAGACCTCCTAAGGTCTTCCTTGCTTGCCTGCTCCTCTGGCTGGTGGTGGCACAAGGGAGAAGGGAAGAGGGGAAGGCACCATGGGGACAGAGTGTCCCCTTAATCTTCTTCTTCTCTTTCTTCTCTTGGCCATGGGTATGGTGGGATGAAGGTGGAGAATATCAAGCCAAAAGGATGATCATTAATGGTGGTAGGTATGGGGTACTTATAAAAGTGGAGAGGGTGATGGTTGGCACCAACCACAGTAGGCTTAGAATTAAGTGGAATGTGGTGTAGGTGTAAGGTTAGGATGAAGGCTTAGGATGGTAGTTAATGGATGGAGGGTTAGATTAGGTTTGCACTGTATGTAGGGGTGTGTTGAGTGGTGGTCAAGGAGGTGACTAGCTAAGCTAAGCTAGCTTAGCTAGCTTAGCTAGTAGGGAGTAGCGTTGGAGGCATAGGGAGCTAGGGTTTTGAGGGAGAAGAGTTGGAGGTAGCTATCTTGGCCTACACTGAGCTGGTAGTTGTTGAAGGGAGTTGCAGGGAGCTACTTTAGCTGGCTTAGCTTGCTAATTCTTTGCTAGCTTCTAAGCCAAGCCAAAGTAAGCTGGCTTCTGCTAAAATATGCTGAGGTGAGTTGGGTCTGATTTTCCCAGGGAGGATCTAGCTAGCTAGAGTAGTTAAGGTAGCTTAACCCAACTAGGTTTAGCTAAGTGGAGTCCCTGGGAGCTAGATTTGAGCTGGCCTGAGCTGTATGAAGTCATCCTTAGCTGACATGAGTTGAGTGGAGCTGGAAGTAGCTGGACTTGAGCTGAGGTGCACTCCAGTCAACTTAGTTGAGATAGCTAAAGCTCCCCGTGAATAGAATGGAACTAAGGTGAGAAAGACTCAACTAAGTTGAGCAAGGTCTGAGCTAACTTGAGCTAGGGTGAGCTAATATAAGCTGCCTTGAGCTACCATTCAGCTAAGATGTGTTGAATGGAGCTAAATAGAGCTAACCCTAACTCAAGTGAGCTGGCATCTAGCTATGATGAGCTGGATTTGGCTGAGTCCTAGCTGGAAAGAGCTTCCTCTTCACTAATTGCCTTCATGAGTGCTAGGGTTTTAGGAATCGATCAATCTATTTGTCCCTAACACTCAAACAAATGTATTAAAAATACAATAAAAAATGCAATGCATGCCTAACCTAATTGATGCCTAAATGCATCCCAAAAACCTATTTGTGAAGTTAAAATATTGAGTTAGGTTTTTCTTAAAAAAAAAATACTAAGAGTTAGGTTTGTTTTAGGTCATAAGAATGATAATAAACTGGCGTTTATCAATATTCATCAATGTATGCCCACAACATGAAAAATGCTGAAACATCTAAGACACAAGCTTAATTGATTTCTTAGTGAAATGCATGCTTTAAACCAAATTCTTAATCCAACAATAACATGCTTAGGAACAAAGTTAGTCAACTAAAGTGGACATATCAAATAGCTCCATGCCTAAGTTTTACTAGTCTCGAGCAAAATCATATGGATCAGACCAGGTCTCTAGGCCAGATTTTATCGTCAGGACAACTTATCATGCCGCATGTCTACAGACTAGATTGAAATACCAACATAAGCCTAAAGGTACTCAAGTACTAGCCAAGATACAAACCTAACCAGCCTCAGCCTTGGGTCCACCGCGAAGGTTTCTAAGGCCTGTAAAAGCTACCCAGAGGTTTGTTGACCCCAGCGGTTAAAGCACCCATGCGTATGTGCAACAAGTCAAGGTTCATTTTGTGAGTGCATTTTTTATAAGAGATAGAGGGATATTTATTTATTTTGAGAGCTTTCTCTCTTTTCTTTTTAAATTCCCCTAACTCCAACATTGGCCCTAAACACGATTTGTATCAGATTCCTTGTCCTCACTATCAATTCTCGTAGGGTCCCTGGCATTCGATGCTTCGAGATAGCACCATCCATGGAAACCCCCAGAACCCTGGCTTTCGACACTTCGAGATAGTGCCGCCCATGGCATTCTGTAGCCAAATTCAGACCCTAGCAATCAATATTTCGAGATAATGCCACCCATAGCATCTAAACCAGTAAAAGGTGCTTTCATGCCCCCAGTAGGATATTTTGATATCCTAGAAGACAAGCACTAAGGAGACGGTATGTTATAACACATCTCCGAGGGGTGTATTTTTTTTATTCCTCCTCGCCACGTCGGGAACTCGCCCAATGAACTTGTGTCTTTGAGCTACTCCTAAGTCAAATTTTCAAGAAAACATTTTTAGAGCAGAACACTTTTTTGGCATTATTCTTCATTACGTGCACTGAACCAGACCGATGTGTGATTTTTTTGGGTGCCTAGGTTACCAAGTCCTGCAAACCAAAGGGTAGGTAACCGAGTCGAATACTCCCTAAGCCTTAGACTAAATACATCAGCCACACAAGTTCCTCAACCTCTTGAGGAATAGTCTAGATCTTATCAAGTACGTAAGTGTTTAAGCCCTAGAATAGACCCAAGAGGCCAAAATTCGATATCCCTTACTTATCTCCTTCTGTTTAGCACTTTAAGACTTAATTAAGCATTCATTCTAACCTAGAACTTAGGTAACTCTTCCATAACCAAATGGTGGCACCAACACAATTTTTGAACCATTTCCTCTATGTCTCTCTCTTCTTCTCTTTTTTTTTCCTTCTCAATATATTTGTAATTCAGCTCACAAAGATTTCATCTCCTTTTCTTTTAGTGTAATATGGATGCCCTAACTGCATGCAGAATATGTATAAATGATATGAACAACCTCGGGTTATACCCCCCCAAGCCTAAATCTGACAATGTCCTCATTGGAAAGCAAGAGCAAGGAAAGATATTACCTGAGGTGGAGTTGGGATGTCTCCCAGTGGGTGATTCTCACAAATCGGGCTCTAGAAGTAAAGAAGAAGGAGACCCAAAGAAGATACGTAACAAACCTGGCCTAGTGACTAAGTAACAGAAGATGTTGGCAAGCTGGTGAAGGAGAGTGATGCCAAATGTTCGCCAGATGTAGGTGAAAATAGGGTACTCTTGAGCTAGAGTTGGAGGTTTCACATAATACACATGAGTAGTGACCTCCGGGAGTGTGCAGCGAGGAGGCAAAGGCTCCTCAAGTAGATATGTGTAGGAAAAAGAGGGTGCTAAGAAGGACACCCTAAGGCTGATGGGTTGACATGGACATGCATCGATCCACACTTGTCACTCTACCACAGGATGTATTGGTCTGGTTATCCTCCCGTAAAGTATGAATTGGAGCCAAGACTTTAGGAAGTTGTTTCTAAAGGAGTGTAAATCTCTCAGTTGTAGGGTAGGGAAAAGGGTCAAAGAGGGCTTGAGAGGTTTAGCGTTCATCTTCAACAACCATTCCATTTCCTAAATGTCCTCAGAAGCAGCCTTAGTTACTGATTGACTTTCATGATGCCTATCATTGGTGTGCACATCCTGGGATGGGCCAAAATGTTCATCTTCTAAACTGAACAGATCAAGGGTGCTTCCCATTTCATTATCATGTAAAGGTGGATTGGATGCAATAGGAGTATGAGTGTCCTCAACAATGACATCCCAGGTTCTTGTTTGATGCTAAGATCCTGCCTTTGGGGTGTATAGATTTCTTCATCGAAAGTATCAATTGCTTCCTTTTCTTGTCATTGTTTGAAAGGATGATCTTTGTAGTCAATAGTAGGTAACAATCTAGATTGGGCTACATCAGTAAGATCCTCAGGGGGTAAGTCCTCGAACAAAACATGCTCCCCCTTGGAGCCATTCCATACTCTGAGTCTAGGCCCCTCGAAGTCATCATCATCCTCTTCTATATTGCTTCCCTTGCCCCTAAGACTCAAGAAAATCTTCAAAGCCAGGATCAAGTGTTTCCTTGTCTTCCTCAAAAAAAGAATTCTTCATGTCCCTAAGACCAATATTGATCCAAGTCTTCCAATTCAGTATCAATTCTCTCAGGGTCACCTATGTTGGGTACTTGTAAATCCTCAGAATGTTCAATGATAGGTGTTGGTCCCCTAAGTAGAGGATCGTGGTTATTATCACTTCCTTCCAATATGATTTCGTCTAACATCTAAGACTCTTGGAATTTCTTAACTTCAGAATCACAATCCTCAAGGAGATCTAACTGAGGTGTAAGGTATATGTTTGGCATCCCTAGGATGAGGTACAGATTCCACCTCAAAATCCAAAATGGGAGTTGGGTTAACTGTTTGACTGCGACCTGTTTCATCAAATGTAATAAAGATACTATCATTTGGGTCGAGTTCATCTAATGGGACCATTTTCCCCTTTGATTGGCTCTAATAAAGCTCAGGTGGAAAGTCTGTGGGATCCTCCTCTTCTGATTGCCACCCTTCTATGTCACAATTTATTGAATGGCTACTCCTTTCAATTCCCATTGTAGCCATATAGCCTCCCTCCCTCTTAATGCTAGGACTTCTCAAAGATGAGTTATTGAGTATAGGGGGTCTACAATACCTCAAGAGGGTAGCTATACTCCATGATTGAGTCCTTAATGTCCCTTTCCATCTTATGGCATGGCACTCTCAAGGGAGATGCATCTAGCTTGGAGGGGTTAGAATGAACTTCAAGGGAGTAAATCAGGTGACCAATTTCTTCATTTAATTATTGACTTGTCCTCAAAGACTCTCCTAAAGATTCCATCATTTCCATATGTTGTTTTTGCATTTCTCTCTTGAAAGAGGAGAGGCTACTATCAATTTGGGGAGGATATTCAATCTCAGGTTAAAGTTGCCTATAATTATTAGCCCCACCTTGTTAAGGAAAATCATTAAGGGTGGGTGAGTTGGGCATAATCATGGAAGAGATAGGGTTGGGATATCCTTCTCCTAGGTTCTGCTCATCATCACAGGGTTGGGGATTAATCTGACAATGCACCTATAGTAGCAGTAGAAAGGATCCCAATGTTCATCAGATGATGGATAACTGTAGGTCATGGGATTGGGATTTAGTGTTCTGAGGTGAAAGTAAGAAGTGCAGTAGCTATTGTAATCCATTTGCAATATGATTTGATAAACACACCCCAATCAAACACAAGACAATGGGACTCTCTTTTTATTGGAGCAAATTTGAGACAACCTCCAACCCACCCCTCAAAGTTGTCAAATGGGGTCAAGTTTGCGCTTGTCCATTCCCACTTTAGTGGTATAAGAGAGTTTTGTGGCTTGAGATCCCTAACAAGCTCTTTGGAGAAGAACAAAGGTTGATTACATTATTTCTTGGTGGCCAAAGAAGTTGCACAATCAATTACGAGCCCTAAGTCAACCTTCGCATGCCCTAAGACCTATACCTTGCATCAATGATACTCTCAAGTAACCTAGTGAGCAATTACTCCAAGGATGGAACTAAGGGATGCAAGTAGGGAGAACCCTTCCTTTGAGGCGATGTGAATGCGGTGCCTCTTAACTACCCTTACATTCCTTTAAAGGGTGTCCCCTTCCTTGAAGTATCAAAACACTTGGACACATGATAATATCACCACCACAAAGTAAAATAGGAGGGTCTACACCGATGAAGAGATTGGTGCCTATAGCCTTAAGGGACCAAGACCTAGTGCGATGCCAAGTGTGTGTGCTCAGTGCTAGAAGTGTGCATCACATTGCAAATTAGTTTGATTTTCAAAATAATCGCACCCAAGTCCCTTTTTATCAGATCAAATGTGATTTTGATTTTAAGGTCGAATTTGATTAGCAGTCCCAATTTCAATTAGGTGACCACTGAATTAGGTCAATTCAATCAATTTGGTGGTCTTGAGATTTAATCCACATGTAATGCATGAATAGGAACTGGATGCAAAGATAGAATGATATACTTGACTCCAACAATATCCATATAGATATGTACGCAATGCAAGGAAAGAGTTCTAGTATGCTGCTCAATCAGCCCTAAATGCGCACGACTAAGGGTATGCAACTCCTAAACAGGTAGCTCGATATTTTTTATCTTTTCTTTTAGAGCAAGCAAGCAGAGATTGAATCCCACACACATAGAGAAATTGCCCTAGTCGCTAAAGAAAGTGGGGGCTGACCCTAAAAAATTAGCCTCAATGGTACAAGGGCGAGAAGACTGAAATGAAAGAAAATCTACAAGAAAGGAGAATCCCCTGTGAAAGTGGGATCCAAGTCTCCTCTTTGTGTCCTTTCTGTGTGTGTGGGTGTCACTCAAGGTCGACGTCATCGCTTAGCTGTGTCTGTCGTCTCGTCAGATTCCTCGCACAGAAAAATAGAGAATGGTTGATAAATGCACACCTCATAATAATTAGAAATAAAATTAGGTGAACCTATTGTGTCCTTTGCCTCCCCGGCAACGATGCCATTTACATGGGAACTTTTGCTTGTCAGAAAAATATGTCATCGTAGGAAAATCGCATGGTGGACAAATCCCAAATCAAAAAATATTTATCTGTAAAACTAACCATGAAGAGTCAGGTCATATACACGGGGAGAAACAAACCAATAAACCCACCAATATTTTCAATGCATTATTCAAATACTTTATACAAGGCTAATATGATGCAAAATAAATTTTCCAATAAGTTGTAGCATCAAATGAGATAAAGAGGCTTGAATGAGCATTAATGCGAAATAAAGGGAATCAGGAGGGAACACAAGCAAATGCTACACAATATAAAATATTATATCCAAAAATCCTCTCCTTTAATGACATGAAATGTAAATTAAAATTCAACCCAAAATTGGGGAAATTCTTCTCCCTATTGTTGTTACGCTTCTACCTTGTTTTAGTGAAGCATTGTGTTGTAGTATAGTCAATAAAAGCGATACAACACTTAAATTTATAATGCTCGAGAAAACTGAGTTTCGAGGTCGTTCGCAGGGAGTAAATATGGAATTCAATCACTGGTCACAATAATAAACAATGAGCACAATAATTACTAGAAAGATATGCAATGAATAATTCTCAAAAATATATTCAATAATAGAAAATTGTGTCTCAGAAATCAATGGGACAAAAAAGAATAATTAAAACCTAAAAATGGTGATTTGAATTACCAATTAATTCCCACAAGTAAGCACATATCACAATATCAACTCTCAAGTCAATTTCAAATCAGAGCCAAATATCTCAATAGTGGCCTTGAACCACTTAACCACGTCAGCACAGGCCTCAAATAACCCACAGTGCCTCAAATCATATGTCGGACACCAATGTCAAACACCTTAAGTTACTAACCATAGCAACCTTCTGATCTTCTCAAATTCGCCAAGTGTTGGCATGCATACCAATGATGAATAGTGCAAAACCACCCCCTTCCCTCCTCAGAATCCTCTTCTCTCTCTCCTCAAATATGGACCAAGCATAGGGTAGTCGAGTAATCAGGAATAAGGACTAGACCTACCAGCATGTGAGGCAGGTGAGGTGTGAGGCAGAGGTGAGTGCAAGGACCTCACCCCCGTGTGACTTGAGGTGAACAGATGATGCAACAAAAATGTTATATTCGTAATTTATTTTCAAAAAGCCACGATGTGGCTGATTGCATAACAAAAATACACCAATAAAAATGCCATCTTGTGTATTTCCTAGCATTGCCATTGTATATTAGGCTGCCATAGTTGCATTTGTAAAAATTAACACATGCATGCATTTAATTGAGAGGGGAGGAAAGTGAATAATTGGCCTTGTAATTAACATTTTCATCAAGGGTTGCATCGCAATTTTTAACCTTCTTTATTTTATTTGGCTTTGAACATCTTCTTCCCCGTGCAGCTGCATGACATGGCTTCTTCTTCGCGCCACTCTCTGCCACAGCATGCTCTGCCAGCCTCATGCTTAGTCATGCGCAACCCAGGGCATGGCTGAGCTTTCCTCCATCTTCTTCAAAAAGGCACTGCCTGCTTCCTTGCAAGGGAGCCTGGTCCAGACACACAGTAGCCTTCTTTCTCCAGGCCATCTCCTCCCTCTCTCCCCTTCATACGCAGCACCTCTTCCACTGAAGAGATACACTGCAGGCAGGAGCAGCTCACAGTGGTCCACGACCACCACTGTGAGTCCCACCACCGCCCAGCTCATCAAAGAGTCAGTGGGCGTGGTGGTTCATTTCTCTATTTCACCTGCTCAAAGCTCTTCATGCCATTGTCGTAGATTCGAGCTCTGAAGCTCAACAGCAGCAGCAGCAAGGCACCGGCAACTCCACGCAGCGTGCAAGCCTCCGCGCGCACGCCAGCAGCCGGCGCCATCTCCTTTCATGCGTGCAGGCCCACTCTAGAGCGCCCGCGCACGCAGAACCAGTCGCAGCTGGTTGTTCGAGTCGTGCGCGCACTATAGCTACTGTTCACGCATTTCTGCGGAACACTGTAGCTACTGTGCGGTGATCGGAAAGTTTCTCACTTTTCCGGTCACCGCGCTCTCTCTCTCCGCGCCACAACCGCCCCCAGCCCGTAGCGCGTGCCTGCTTCCGCGTACGCCTGTGCCCACTCTCCTTTCTTCGCCTGCTCCCGTTCCAGCGCGCAGCGCGATGCATTGCGCTGCAGACTCTCTCACTCGCGCGCATCCTCCAGTGCCCACACGCAGCTACGCGCACCTGCGCCCGAGCGTACCCGCACCATTAGACATCGGTTGCGTGCTCCAGACGCCTTAACTCTCCTGCGCCCTCTCTCACAGCCACTCTCTCACTCTCTCTTGCAGACACACACATACACACACCACACTTGTACACACTCATGTGTACACACACACACTCACTTGTACACGCCTATATATATACTTATATATATGTACACATATATATTTATATCTATATATTTATATATATATATATACATATTATTACCTATACAACTAAATATAAATATATATACATATATATATGTAGATATATATATATACACATATATTTATACACATATATATACATATGTACATACATATATACATATATATATACATATATATATATATATCTATCTACATATATCTATATACATAGATACTTATACTAATATATCTATATACATAAATACATATATATATATATATACATATCTATATATCTATATACATATATTACTATATATATATATATATATACATAAATCTATCTATTTATATATATATATATATATACATATATATATATAACTACATTTACACCTATATAATTATAACCCTATCTTTATATATACATATAAATATATACTTACATTCATATCACCTACCATGCATTATATCGCGAGAATATTTGCACCAGTTGCTGATATTCCCCGATACCCACGTACAGAGAGCGTCTCCGCACACACTTCCACCCATCCATCCTACACTCCACGCGGCAGTTCATCTTGTTGGTTGCGTCTTCCTAGACGTCGATCAACTCGACACCGTGCTACACACCATTTACACCTCCACCTCTACCCCTATATATAATATATATATCTATACATATGTAGACTATATTTATCTTGTTTCTATTTCTCTTTTTTTTTCTGCTATTAAAAAGATAAAAAAAATAGTAAAAGAGAAAAGATAATCCTTGTCTTGTAGGTACTCGGTCTTGCGAATAGCAAGACCCATTTTTGGAACCCTAATTTGCTCAAAGCCAAGGACCTGATTTTGAGGGTGTACCTCAAGGATAAAATTATCAGAAAAAAAAATCTTAAATAGAAAAACACCAAAAACATAATAGATGAACGGAAGAGATTCGTTGTAGGAAAGGCGTAGAAACTTATTCACCTCTAATCCCACCTCCCTGAGTTCGACCCTGGGCCTAAAAGTGACCAAAATAAAATCAAGTAGGCCAGGTTAAAAATTTTGTAAAAAGATGGTTAGGCTCGATTTAGGTTAACCACTATACTCACTTCAACGCTAATTTCGCCATATTAACACAACCTATCCGAGCCCGACCATAACTTTTTCTGGTGCCGTTGCCGGGGAGGTGCGCATTGAGGTAAAGTTTCTACTCCATTCCTTTAGTTTTCTCTTCTCACACCCTTCTCTTCACGGGTGTTTTTGTTTGCTGGTGTGCAGGTGAACGAGTTGCAAGGAGGCAAGTAGAGGAAGTCGGAGATGTGGGTAGTGTGGATTACCTACTAGGAGGGGGTGATGTAATAAATTGCGGAAATATAATGTAAAACAATCTCACAAAATTCAATCACACAATGTACACAATTAATGTTAGGTGGAAACCCAAACTGGGTGAAAACCACCACCTAACCCTCTCAAGTTAGGATTTTCCGATCAACCAAGTTTATCAAATCCACTAAACGAATTACTTAAATGAGGGTGATTTAACCTCAATTACAACCACGCTACAAGTGCGAAGGTAGCGTTCCTCAACCCCTTCTCTTCACGAGAAGGATTTTGTCCCACGAAGGAGACGGGAATTCGCAAAGCGAATACCCAACCAAATAACAAAGGAAAATAACAAATATAGTCCTATAGAGCCAACAAAGATTTAAACCTAGCTTCTATAGGAATTAGGAAACTCCCCTTTGCAAGGAGTGCGTCGAATCGATGACGTGGGTGCGTGAGCCACGCGACAATACAACGTCGCTCTTGTGAACTACGACGGGAGAGCGGGTGTGCAAAGGCTTGATGCTCTCAAGATGTAGAACTTGAGCTTGGAGAGCAAGAGCTTTTCTTGGACACAAAATAGTGTGAAAGTGTATTACTAGGTGTGTGTTTGTGTGCAAGAGGTTCCTCTCTCTTTATAGAGGCCTTAGGAAAGCTTTGTAAGGCTTTGGAAAGCTTCCATAGCCGTTGGGTGGAAAGCCCAAGAGAATCAGGCCAAAATCAGGAATAATGATTGCACTGACAGGGTTATCAGACGTCTAATCCTGGCATCAGACATCTGGGAAACCAGTTTAAGACGTCTGGGATCAAATTTAGATGTCTGATTTTAGGCGGGTTTCTTCCTGACTTGAATCAGATCTAAATAGGGTTCTAGTGCAAGTCCATCAGATGACATATAGGACATCTGGCACTATGTCTGGACGTCTGGAAACCTACTTTTTCTGCGAGAATGGATTTCCAAGAGTTGCAACGGCTAGAAATCTCTGAGAAGAGATTTTGGGTCAACCGAGGCAAAACGATCATTTATCAGACGTCTGGAAAGGCTTAAGGATGTCTGATAAGGCTTTAACGGTCATATCCTTCGGTGTTTGTTAAGCCATCCAATGGTCCACTAATTGGACGTCTGGCAAAAACATTAGACGTCTTCTAAGACATCTAGACTAAGGTCTGGATGTCTGATTTCATCAGACAGAGCTAACAAGTCTAGCCTAAATGTTATCAGACGTCTTAAAACATATTATCAGACATCTGATTTTGGAATTAGACGTCTGAAAAGGCTGTTTGAACTCTATATTGGTTTTCTAAGTTTTCTACAGAAAACTAAGTATCCTAGGGTTGTGCAGGTGGGGTACTTTGAGGCTCTTTAACATGATTTTCTAAGGAAAAAAAAGAGTAAGGAAATAAAGACAAAAGTACATGAAAGAAATAAACAAAATTCTATCCTATTCTTCTTGTCCTTCCATCTTCAATCTATCGCTCCTCGCGAATCTCCTCTATTCTCCATCAAGCTCCTCCAATCTGTCCTGGATGCGAGCTCGAACTCTGTCTAAACACATCACCATTTGCAATTGACCTGAAATCTAAGACTCTAAGTGCAAATGTTAAATGACACGTGTTTTGTTATCATTAAAACAAACGATCGTGGTACTCTAGCACCAACAGGTAGATCCAAGGTGGGAACGAGAGCGAGAAGTCGCTGACACCGCATTGAAGCTTCACCCACGTTGCTGAACAAGTAAGTCTCTCTCTCTTAGCAACTTAGGCACCGTAATAAAAAAAAAAAGCTTCTTGGGATTTCTTGGGGCAAGTGGACTAAAAATCACTTGCTTGATTGTTTGCCATCACTCCCACCACCCCGGGAATTCCCGCCAAACTTCGCATAGCGAAGATCCAAGAATCTTGATTCTTGAATCTTTTGCCTTGTGAAGTATTCTTTGAGGCAAGACTAAACAGATTGATTGCCATCCCTCCTTGCCTCAATCATCCACAATTCGAGATCACATTTTTGGTGGGGAGACTTGGAATTGAGTTGATTCCAACCCCACCACGACCTTTCACGTGCCTAAGATTTGATCCCGAATACTTCAACCCCAACACTTTGATTTTCTTTATCTTGTGGTTGAGCCTTGTGTGTGGAACATCATTCTAGTGATTGGGATCACTTGGATTGAAGAGTTTTGGCTCCCTTTCACACTAACTTAAAATTAACTCGTGCATCCACACATAGAAATCTCCATCTAGGAAAGCCCATTTCATTTTAGCATGCATTAACCAATTGACATTGAAGAAGGGTTTGTTGGGCTTAGAAGAACTTGTATTCTCTCAAAACCCAGAGCTTAGTTGAATCGGTAATTCAGAGAAATCCTAAAATCCATACTACTTAAGGCTGAAACTCTAAAATCATTCACCAATTAAAACTTCAATTCAAGGAGATTTCCCCGTTGCATTCTTGTTTTACACTCTCTAAAAACAAACCACTTGGGCATTACCCGTAAATAACGCTCTTCACATTCCAGAAGCACTTGATCCTAAGCCTCTAACTAAAACTGGTAGCAACTTGACCCTTATTAAGGATTGGAGGTCTAACTACCTGCGTGTAGCGCCTACGTGCTGGTGAGGGTTCCCGCGTGCTATTGGGTGTCTAAGACTGGGGCAAAAGGCTTTCAATCTGGCCCAGTGGTTCCACGGTGCTCGCATTTTGTTCCGTAGGTCGTGATAGTAGGTAACTTAGATCTTTAGGTCTAAGGGCACACTGTAGAGGTTAGGAATTTGATTGTCTTGATTTGTCATCAAGTGTACCTTTGTAGCATCATTTCTCTCATCTCTTTTTCCCTTCTTATCCCCCCAATTCTTCCTGCAGTAGTGCATGTTTGGGAGGAGGTCACTAAACCCTGAATTGTTTGAATTGTCTGATAATTTTAGGAAAGAAGTCGAATCGTCATCCTCCTCCACAAACATGGCTACATGCCCACCCCTAAATCCCGAGGGAGGAAACCGCCCTCAAAACCCACCAGGTGGTGGAGCCTTGGATCCCATGACCTGCCTCCAAGCCCAAATGGACATGTATAATGAACAAATTGAAGCCATTAGGGAAACATTGGAGGAAATGCAGAACCCTCCCGAATGGGAGGAGACTAGGTCTCTTAGCTCCTATCAGAATCCCGTTGCTACAGAGACCATAGGACAAATTTGGGTCCCCATGGGCGGGGATGATTTTGAATTGAAACCAAATGTAATTGGCCTGATTAATTTCCACTTCCATGGTCTTGCAAGTGAAGATCCTTTTCTCCATTTGGAAGACCTAACCCGATTGGCTGAAACAGTTAAACTAAGAAACATCGGGTTACCTATTGTCCTCATGAAAATGTTCCCGTTTTCGTTGCGAGATAAAGCTTCGCAATGGTTACGCACCCTTGGGAGAACCATCCACTCTTGGGAAGAGATGCAAACAGTGTTTCTCAAGAAGTTCTTCCCAATCGGGCGAACCAATGCGCTTCGCTGTGCTATCACTTCCTTTACACAACAAAACGATGAACAGTTTCATGAGGCTTGGGAGAGGTATAATGACCTCCTCCGGAAGTGTCCGCACCACAGTCTGCCTAAGTGGCATATAGCCCAGATTTTCTACTATGGGTTAAATGAGACTTTGAAGCAGATTGCTAACGCTTCCTGCGGAGGAAATTTCATGAATAAAGACGAGAATGGAGCATTCGAATTATTTGAAAATATGAGTGAAAACTCAATGAACAATGCTTCCATTGTCGCCTTTAATCATACCAGCCACCCCTGCAACGTTCACGAAGTTGACACGGGACCCTCCCATTCATCCACTGATCTTAGCCTTATCGCACAGAAATTGGATGAAGTCTCCGTCATGCATAAGAAGCTGGACGAGCTTCTGGCCAACCTCGCCCATTCTTTGGCAAACACCCCCACCTCACCACTTCGTCACAATCCCAATTCTTCCAACACCAGGCTTATCTCCAGAAACCCCGTGAGAACTTCCTTACCGAGTGTCACACTGAGCAATTTGATAAGTCATGTGGATCTGGCTTCTGCAAGCCAGTATTTTGACACAGAGGACCAAGCCTCCGTGTGCTCGGATGCATATTTACATGCGGACTCATCTTCCAGCTTAGAAAATGCTTGCGCCCTGGGGAATAACCCGTTCTCTGCCACTTATAACCCAGGGAGGCGAAATCATCAGAACTTCACATGGTCCAGCAACCCACGGTGCCAAAACCCCGCAGGTGGACTAATGCGACCGTCTGCACCCATCATCCCAAGGGCCCAGTCTAATCCTATAGCGAATCCGCCATCGGGTCCTTACGTACCGCAAATAGAACACACATCAAGTCCTCTTGAGAAATTGATGTGAATGATGACGGAAATGTCAAAGCACCATGACGAGAACATGACCTATCTTCAACACCAATTGGTGCAGTAGAATGCTGAGATCAGTCAACTATGCATGGCCACTCGATCTCAGGGCACTCTTCTAGCGCAACCTGTCCCCAACCCGCGAAATTTCGTACCCCGTGGTCCTCAACCACAGGTACGACCTTCTCAGGGGCAGGTTCATCAGATTCTGTAGGCTCAGAGCATTCCACCGGGATTTCAAGTTAATCACGCTGCAGCACCTCACTCTTATGTCCCTATAGAGAACCCTCCTCCGCCTTATGATCCCACTGGACCCGCATCATCCAATGCGATTACTACGAGGAGCGATAAGCAAACTGTCAATCCGCCTCGACCTGATCTTGGCCCGTCTTCTTCATCGCCCTCTCATTCGGGATACGCACCGCATTCGCGAGAGGATGATATACCCAAATTGGTGCCAGAATCAGCCCCATTCCCTGAGGCTCTACTAAGGGAGCCAAAAGGCAAGAAAAAGGATACGCAGGCCTTTGATAACCTGTGTAATTTATTCAGGGATGTTGAAATCAAGGTACCCCTATTAGAGGCTATCGACCACATACCTACTGTCGCCTGATTTTTCAAAGACTACTCTACCCCCAGGCGACAGTCAAAGAAAACGAAGAATGCGATGGTTCTCTCGCCTCATGCGATTTGTGCTATACTGTCAAATCTACCACCAAAGCAGAAAGATCCGGGCACACCGCTTATTTCCTGTAGCATCCAACGCTGTAATTTTAACCGTGCCCTGCTTGATCTAGGATCTTCCATCAATCTTATGCCAACCATCATGCTTGAAAAATTTTCCTTGGGAAATCTGAAACCCACCCGTATCACGTTACAGTTGGCGAATCGTTCTGTCAAAATACCAAAGGGTGTGGTGGAAGACGTGGTGGTTAGGGTCAACAGTCTTTGTTTTCCTGTTGACTTTCTTGTTTTAGATATGGAAGTTCCTAGCTCACTTTTTGATTGTCCAATCATCCTTGCTCGACCTTTCTTGGCAATAGCCCACACCCATATCGACTACAAGTCAGGCTATATTGAGATTGCCGTTGGATCTGAGAAGCTCAAGCTTAACATCTTCAAGGTAGCCAAGAACTTTGATTGTGATTGCATCGAGGATGACACGTCTGACGAGGACACGATCGTCAGTGCGTGTATCGGACTAATTGGGACCTATTCTGACTGCTGCGGATTGCCTTTAAACACTGATGATTGCCTGATCGACACATATTGTGACGTTCCCCCATCCCTCCCTATTCCTATACCTTCTCCTAACCAAACTTCTGATGAGGTTTTCTCTGCTTCCCATACCTCATGTTCTGAGTCATATCCGGGCTACTCACCGCTGGTCCACACTCTTGAAGACTGGATTGCCCTTTCTTTCCTGCCAAATCAGGTGGATTTGCAACTCCACACTGGGACCTTGAGCCCACATACTACTCACTGGGGCTATTCCTTTTTGGATTCATCTATCCAAGATGCCCCTCTTCTTGGCCAATTTGAGGGCCAACTTCTTCCTCCTGACTTGTTTTCTTCCTATCCGCTTGGGACACTCTCGTCCCAGGAAATGCCAGACCTTTCACCATCCACTCCCGAGCTGAAAGAGCTGCCTAGTACACTTAAGTATGTTTTCCTGAGACCAAATGAAATGCTCCCCGTAATCATCAGTTCAAAATTGACCAGGGAGCAAGAGTGCAAACTAACAAAGGTCCTTATGGAACACAAGGTAGCCATTGGATGGTCTTTATCAGACTTAATTGGCATTAGCCCCTCCTATTGCACTCACCGTACATATACAGAGGAGGAGGGTCTACCTTCCCGCGAGATGCAGCGACGTCTCAACCCTGACATGCGGGAGGTCATTAAAAAGGAAATTATTAAGTGGTTGGATGTGGGTATAATCTACCAGATTAGCGATAGCCCCTGGGTGAGTCCGATTCACGTCTTGCCCAAAAAGGCGAGACTCACCATCTGTGTCAATGACAGGGGAGAATCCATCCCTACAAGCACTCCTACATCTTGGCGAGTGTGTGTAGATTATAGGAAACTCAATGCTGCAACTAAGAAAGATCACTTTCTGCTACCTTTCATTGACCAAATCTTGGAGCGATTAGCGGAAAATAAAATTTTCTATTTCCTGGATGGATTCTCAGGATATAACCAGGTGGAAATTGACCCCTGAGACCAAGAGAAAACCACCTTTACCTGCCCCTTCGGCACCTTTGCATTTAGAAGGATGCCATTTGGACTTTGTAACGCACCAACAACTTTCCAGAGATGTATGCTGGCGATATTCCATGACATGGTGGGTGACTTTTTCGAGGTCTTCATGGATGACTTTTCGATCTTCGGACCCTCTTTTGATGACTGCCTTGCCAACCTAACCCGCATCCTTAAGTGATGTATTGATTTGAACCTCGTGCTTTCCTGGGAAAAAAATCATTTTATGGTACACGAGGGAATTGTTCTCAAACATATCATCTCTGATAGGGGTATCAAGGTTTACAAAGCTAAGCTTGATGTGATTGCTGATTTACCTGTTCCTAGCTCTGTTAAACAAATCCTCTCCTTCCTGGGTCACGTCAATTTCTATAGGAGATTCATCAAAGATTTCTCCAAGATTTCTCGACCTTTAACTCATCTCCTATCGACCGACGTATCCTTCGATATGGGCCCTGACTGCATACGAGCATTCACGCAGCTGCATGATGCTGTCACCAAGGCCCCCATTCTCCAGCCACCTGATTGGTCCCTCGACTTTGAACTCATGTGTGACGCTTCCGACCTTGCAGTCGGAGCTATCCTGGGACAAAGATGCGATAGACACCCCTTTGTGGTGTACTACGCCAGTAAGACGTTGGACGAGGCCCAGCGTAATTATACTACCACTGAGAAAGAACTACTGGCGGTCGTCTTTGGGCTGGAGAAATTTCGCTCTTACCTTCTGGGCTCACATGCTATTTTTTTCACTGATCATGCGGCCATTCTCCATCTCATGCACAAGAAGGATGCCAAGCTTAGATTGATTTGTTGGATCCTTTTGCTCCAAGAATTTGACATTGAGATCCGCGATAAGGCCAAAGCCCAAAATGTTGTGGCTGATCATCTTTCTAGACTGGACCCTGACCATATTGGACTTACTCTGTTGATTAATGAGATTTTTCCCGATGAGCACCTATTGGCAATTAATGTGGCAAGTGGACCTTGGTATGTCGACATTGCCAATTACCTTGCTTCTGGATCCCTTCCACGTGGCTGGCCTAAAAACCTGCGCGAGCGTCTCATGGTAGAAGCAAAGTATTATTTCTGGGATAATCCACCCCTTTTTCGAATAGGTGTTGATCAAATCATCCGTCGCTATATTCCTGACAGCGAATTCCCCAATGTGCTATCCTTTTGCCACGACAGGCCTGCGGAGGCCATTTCTCTGGGAGGAAAACTGCAGCCAAGGTGTTGTAGTGTGGTTTCTTCTGGCCCTCCCTTCACTAGGATGCACACAATTATGCCAAACATTGCACTAGGTGCCAGTCGTTAGGGTCAATGTCACGTCGTGACATGATGCCCTTACAACCCATCCTAGCTGCTGAAATTTTTGACATTTGAGGAATTAATTTCATGGGTCCCTTTCCTCCTTCCAACGACTTCGAATATATCCTCGTGGCTGTTGATTATGTTTCGAAATGGTTCAAGGCTATTCCCACGCACCATGCTGACCATGTTATATCCATTCGATTTGTCAAAGATCACATTTTTGCACGCTTTGGGATCCCTTGAGCCATTATCTCGGAAGGAGGAAGCCACTTTACCCACGCTTCTTTTCGGACACTTCTGACGAAATATGGAGTCCACCATCGTATCACATCTCCGTATCATCCTTAGACGAATGGCCAGGCAGAGCTGTCAAACCGACAAATCAAGCAGATTCTCTAGAAAATGGTTCGGCTTGACTGTAAGGATTGGTCCGACAAGCTGATGGACGCACTTTGGGCTTATCAGACCACCTTCAAGGCTTCCCTTGGTATGTCTCCTTATAGAATCATTTACGGGAAGCCTTGTCATTTTCCCGTGGAGTTGGAGCACTACGCTTATTGGGCAGTTCGCTAATGTAACCTCGACCCAGACCTGTGTGGTCGAGAAAGGAAACTCCAACTCCAAGAGCTAGAAGAGCTCCGTCGTGAAGCCTATGATTCTGCCTTAACTTTCAAGCAACGTACTAAGGCTTTTCAGGACAGCCGTATTCGACGGAAGGAATTTGAGCCATCTCAACAAGTTTGGCTCTACAACACCCGGCTCAAATTCTTTCCTGGGAAATTGAAGTCCAAATGGACTGGTCCTTTCCTAGTCTCGTGACCATTTCCCAACGGGGCTGTTGAAATTGAAGATCCCAAATCTGGGCATAAATTTACGGTCAATGGGCAGCGTTTGAAACCGTATCTTACTCATGAACCTGCCCCCATTGGAGAATCTGTTGCCCTGCTGGAGGGTAACTAATGTCGTGCCTCACTCTGAGTCCAGCCGGGGACGTTAAATTTAGCGCTCGTTGGGAGGCACCCCAACAACACCTCTGCCACTGCCACATACACTTCACTTCACACCTTTTCACTTCACCACCCACCATCCACCCACCCTACCACCCTGCTAAATATCCGGCACCTCAGCTCTCGTTACCTGATCTTTGGTCCTTCCTCTACCCTACCCTGCATGCATATGAGGACATAGCATCATTTGGCATGGGGGGGTGGATAGGGATCCATAGGATCCGAGTATTATATGGTATCATGCAGTCGCCATCTATCTATAAAAAAAAAAAAAAATAGTGTTTAGTAATGATCTAAAGGCTGAAACAAAAATACAATAAGTGTTTATGGATATTCAACCACTATTTTGAAAACTTTCCAGGCCACAGAAGCTTGATTCGCTCAGGCTTGGCTTAATTCACTTGAGCATTGACAAGACAGATCGGAATCTCTCCTAACTAAGGACATATTCTTGTACCTAAGACACCAGTACAGGATCCTTTGGTTTGCTTCTACTCGAGAGTCTAAGTAATCTTGGTTCACACTACACATATCAAGAAAGACCAAGTGAACATAAGATCCAACCCTAGTGTTCATTAGGGAAGGTGGAGTCCTTACCTGTGCATGCAGGTAGACTTTTTATCTTAGGCTTTAGTCTTGTGTTTAGGAGAGACTCTTTCCTCCAAAAAGGAACTCTCCCACCAAAGGAAAAGTGTGCTCCTCCAAATAAACCTGTAAGAGATATATCGACACATGTTTCAAAGAAAAAAAAAACTATGCAAATAAGTCAGTATATCTCACAAATGTCTGTAAAGTCGTCAGGGCAAGTTACAAATACCCTGTTTCTACCATATATTCTTTGAGCCACAAATGTAATAAAATGGGAGTTGAGTTTCCCGAATCTTTTTAAGGGTCGATCCGAAGACATGAGCTGAAACTGGGACCAACCTGCACTTAAAAATTCATGAAACCCTGGGCTTGAGTCTTAATGTTCATCTGGTCAGTCTTGATCCTTCACTAAGCACAAGCCATAATCTCTTGAGCTCTCGAGTATGGCAAAAACCTCCTAGGTCTTGGAAATCGTACTTAAGGTTTAAATATCAATAGTCCAGGTTAGTCGAGAGATGGTCTTTGTCACATAAGACTTAAAGTACTGGTACTCTTCTTTGCAATTGGTTCTCACAATATCCAACAAGTAAACACACCTATGTTGCCTCAGAAGAAAATCTTCAGCTTAAGATCATTTCTAAATATAGTACAAAATGTTTTGCTAGGGACTAGCAAAAGATATGCATGGGGGCATGATTGCACAGCAAAAATACACCAATGAAAATGCCATCTTGTGTTATTTTTTAGCATTACCATTGTATATTAGGCAGCCATAGTTGCATTTGTAAAAATTAACAAATGCATGCATTTAATTGAGAGGGGAGGAAAGTGAATATTGGCCTTGTAATTAACATTTTCATCAAGGGTTGTATTGTAATTTTTCACCTTCTTTATTTTATTTGGCTTTGAACATCTTCCCAGCGCGGCTGCAGGGCATGGCTTCTTCACGCCACTCTCTGCCACAGCATGCTCTACCAGCCGCATGCTTAGACATGCGCAGCCCAGGGCATGGCTGAGCTTGCCTCCATCTTCTTTAAGAAGGCACTGCCTGCATCCTTGCAGGGGAGCTTGGACCAGACACACAGTAGCTTTCTTTCTCCAGGCCATCTCCTCCCTCTCTCCCCTCCATATGCAGCACCTCTTCCACTGAAGAGATATGCTGTGGGTAGGAGCAACTCACAGTGGTCCACGACCACCACTGTGAGTCCCACCACTGCCTAGCTCATCAAAGAGCCGGTGGGAGTGGTGGTTCATTTCTCTATTTCACTCGCTCAAAGCTCTTCACGCCATTGCCGCAGATTCGAGCTCTGAAGCTCAACAGCAGCAGCAGCAAGGCACCGGCAGCTCCACGCAGCGCGCAAGCCTCCTCGTGCATGCCCGCAGCCGGCGCCATCTCCTTCCGTGCGTGCAGGCCCACTCCAGAGCGCCCGTGCACATAGAACTCGCCGCAGCCAGTTGTCCGAGCCGCGCGCGCACTATAGCTAATGTTCACGTATTTCTGCAGAACACTGTAGCTACAGTGTGGTGACCGGAAAGTTTCTCACTTATCCGGTCACCGCGTGCTCTCTCTCCGCGCCGCGACCTCCCCCAACCCGTAGCGCGTGCCTGCTCCCACGTACGCCCGCAGCGTCTGTGCCCACGCCTGCTTCTTCACCCACTCCCGTTCCAGCGTGCAGCGCGGTGTGATGCGCTACGTAGTGTGCTGCACTACAGACTCTCACCCGTGCGCGTCCTCCAGCGCCTGCACGCAGCTACGCGCCCCTACGCCCGAGCGCACCCGCGCCATCAGACGTCAGCTACGTGCTCCATACGCCTTAACTCTCCAGTTCCCTCCCTCACAGCCACTCTCTCACTCTCTCCCGTAGACACACACATACACACACCACACTTGTACACACTCACGTGTACACACACACATTCACTTGTACACGCCTATATCTATACTTATATATATATACACATATATTTATATCTATATATATATACATATTATTACCTATACAACTAAATATAAATATATATACATATATATATATATATAGATATATATATACACATATATATACATATATACATACATATATACATATATATCTATAGATATAAATACATATATACATATATATATATCTATCTACATATATCTATATACATAGATACTTATACTAATATATCTATATACATAAATACAAATATATATATACATATGTATATATCTGTATACATATATATATATATCCATATCTATATAGTTGGACATATATATATATACACATAAATCTATCAATATATATATATACATATATATATATACAAATATATATATATAACTTCATTTAAACCTATATAATTATAACCCTATCTATATATATATACATATAAATATATACTTACATTCATATCACCTACCACGCGTTATATCGTGGGAATATCTGCACCAGTTGCTGATATTCCCTGATACCTGCGTACAGAGAGCATCTCCACACACACTTCCACCCATCCATCCTACACTCCACGCGGCACATTGTCCTGTTGGTTGCATCTTCCTAGACGTCGATCAACTCGACACCATGTTACACACCATTTCCACCTCCACCCCCACCCCTATATATAATATATATATATCTATATATATGTAGACTATATTTATCTTGTTTCTATTTCTCTTTTGTTTCCTACTACTAAAAAGATAAAAAAAATAGTAAAAGAGAAAAGATAATCCTTGTCTTGCAGGTACTCGGTCTTGCGAATAGCAAGACCTATTTTTGGAACCCTAATTTGGCTCAAAGCCAAGAACAATTTGGCTCTAAGCCAAGGACCTGATTTTGAGGGTGTACCTCAAGGAAAAAATTATCATAAAAAAAAATATTAAATAGAAAAACACCAAAAACATAATAAACGAATGGAAGAGATTCGTTGTAGGAAATGCGTAGAAACTTATTCACCTCTAATCCCGCCTCCCTGAGTTCGACCCTGGGCCTAAAAGTGACCAAGATAAAATCAAGTAGGCCAGGTTAAAAATTTTATAAAAAGATGGTTAGGCTCGATTTAGGTTAACCACTATATTCACTTCAACGCTAATTTCACCATATTAACACAACCTATCCGAGCCCGACCAGTGCCACTTGTCTGCTCTTCTACTTTACGTGTTACAGTAGCATGAACTCCAAGCTAATTGGAGCTACTACCATGCTTCTTTCTCCAATTGCCGCTGCAACTGAGTTTGTGGAGCGAATCCACAGCTGCTGGAGGTGGTCTTAAGGTCTGCTATCGATGGTGGATGGCAGATGACGGTGGTGGAGAGCGAAAGGCTGATGAGCACTTGAAACATCAAACATGGTCTTTAAGCCCTAATTAGAAGGTTTAGAAGACTCACCGTGATGCGAGGAGTGTAACGACGATGGTGGTAAGGTGTTTCGAGCACTAAGGTGGCCGAACGATGGAAGGGTGACAGTGTTTTTATGGGTCCGACCGACGTGGGTTTTGGGTGAGCAAATTCCTCAATTTCTTGAGGGATTTTGCTCCCCAAGGTGTGGGCATGCTTATGAACTAGGTGGGGTGAAGTTTCATGGAGTGTATGGCTGGACGAGCTCATCGGAGTTTCGGCTAGAGGCAGAGAAGATAAAGTGGAAGTGGGTGAAGACATGGTTGAATTGAGGGCCAAAGGGTCTAAACCTAAGTTAAAGGAGGGGGAGAAGAAGACCTAGGCTATTGATCAAAAGGGAGGGGATTCTGTGTTGGCGTGACTTGCTAGACATGGAGAAAATGAAATCTCCAATGGAAGGAGCGATGGAGAAGAAGGGGTTGAAGGGATGGAGATTTGGTCAGCTGTCATCAGAAGAAGACGAGGAAGAGGAAGGTGCTTCCAATTTAATTGTTGGATTCATGGAGGAAGGAGAGTGAGAGAATCATAGGAGCCGAGGTTGGAGACAGCCAAAGGGGAGGGGGAAGAGGTATTCTTGCCTGAAACCTAGTTGGGAGGCATGTTGGAAGTTCCCAGAGCTTAAATAAAGGGTGCTTGGAGCTTACTTAGGAAGAATTCTAAAGCTCAGAAGTAGGAAACAGGGGGTTTTCATAATTGTGAATCCTAAGCTCAGTGGAGTTTCTCAAGCTCTATCTTGGGCAAGAAATCATGCCCAATTTGTAGAGGATCTCTTAATGAATAATCCCTCCAAATTTGGAGGGATTTGGACATCAAATGAGGGAGATCTTCACAGTCAAAGGCCAATTGACCATACAATTAGGAGATGCAGGTAGTAGGGATCTAATCATGAAGAAGATGATAAAGTAGGGGCATTTTGGTAAGGCACTTGAAACTGAGGGTCGAAATGTGAGAAATAGAGATTTTAAGAGCTAAAATGCAAACTAAATAAAGATGGACACTAATTGGGCTCAAATTTTGATGTTAATCTAATTTGGACCCAAGGAATCTAATGTTGAACTTGGAATTGAGTTTTGACCACATTTGACTGGGTAAATTGCATAGAAGCCCAAATTAAGGTAAATTCTCATCTGAAACTCTATTATAGCTCAAAATGGGTTCGAATGGTCAAACCAAAGGCACCAAACCTCTTAGAATATATTTCTATGAATTTTAGGATGTTTATATTGATTTTATTATAACCAGAACCTTTTCAATTTAAGTAGGGTTGATAATTAGGGTTTTCAAAACTATTTTCACCCTCGAAATGTGTGAAACCCTTATTCTGTCAGTGTAAGCCCACTTCTTGGACATTTACACTCATTTGACCTACAATTAAGCCCTAAGTAACCCCATGGATAATCTGCATTTGTAATGTGATATTAGAACAATAGAATTAACCCTATTTTCTTGTCTTCCTCTCAAATCATATTAGAGTGGAATTACTATCCTCAAGCAATCATTTAAGATCATTTGTCTCTTGATTCTAACTAATTTAGGTTAGTTATGATGAATGATGGCATTACCATCACTTGCCGTGTGCATCGAGGAGTCGATGGCGAGGGCTAAGGAGCTCAAGGAAGGTTGAGGCAAACGAAAGCTTCGCATTGAAGTTGACGGCGTAGCGGGAGATGACCATCGATCGCCAGCCAGAGGGGAGCAAGTCACCAACAATGAGGCTTGCCACAGGAGTGCATGGGTTGCAAAAGATGTTGTTGCGGGCAAGGGCGAACTTGGTGCGGCATGGCAAGTCTGGTGGCATCGTTGGTGCGAAGATTCGAGGCCCGTGGAGGTGGCTGCATGTAGGGGTTATTAATGGAGTTTGGCTTCATCTCTGTTAGTGGCTAGGAAGATGACTGGACGTGGAAGGAGGTGGTGCACGCGAATGCTGGTGGGTAGCATCATGTCGAGGGCGTAGTGGGGCCTCCGATCGGCGATGAGAGCAAGTTGAGGTGCATGGGCTATGGGTGCACGCGCAGTTGCGGTGGAATGGGGACGTGCCGCACACGAGGGTAGTCGTGCAGGCTGTGTGTGGTGGAGGTGGTAGAGGCACTACACGAGTGCATAGAGGCATTACGTGGGTGCACGAAGTGCCTAAGAGGCATCGCTTGGGTGCTGACTGCAGTGAACGGAGGTGTTGAGCGTGGATGCATGCGGGTGGCATCGGCCGTGCGGGGGTGTGGAGATGGAGGTGACTGCTATGAGAGAGGGTCAGCACTGGTTTTGAGATTGTTGGGTTCCTTCTTGGTGCACCAAAGTTGAAGAAGATAAAGTGGACAGGAGCGGGAAGTTGCGGGCATTGTGGACGTAGTGCGTGGTGGCTGACTACGGTCTGCCTCACGGTTGTCGTGGTTGGTCAAGGGAGGCTCACGATTGTGAACATCGAAGGTCGAGGTCGCAGTTGAGAGGATGGTCAAGCACGGTCAAGGAGTCGACGAGTTGCAGTGGCGACATCGAAGTTGTCACCTTCGACCATGGTGGCGGTCAATAGCAGTAGGGATGAGACACTGTGGTGATGTCACAGATGCGATAGCGGCCACGGTGTTGTGGAGGGCGCACGGTGGTTCGTGATGAAGGATAGGTTGTTGTTCATGGAGAGAGCTCTCCTCCTTGATCGCATTTTTGCACGGTTTGTTAAATTAGGGTTTTAAGTCGTTGCAACGCACAAAAATGGATTCGCTTTTAAAATTTATAAGACCTAGATGGTGGGGTATCTAGGGTCATCCAAGGAGGCAATATGCTTGCAATCAAATCTCTTGCTTAGAAAATAAATCTCAACTTTCTTTTTTTGGTTTTTTCAATATATCATTTTTTTTTGTTTTGTAATTGAAATAACAAGGATTTCAAATTAATGATAACTACTCCTAATAGTAACCCTAGGTGACAAGAGCTACCTTCCTTCTAAGCTCAACCCAGGCATGTGAAGGCCTAGGGTAATTAGAGAGGGAGGGAAGTGAGTGCGCAAAAAAGGGAAATTCAAATTGCAATCAAGACAAACAAATCTAATGAAGGCAACTTGTATAAAATTAAGGAATTGTTTAGCAAGAATCTAGTAGAAGAATGCTTAAACTACTAGAATTGAAAATGCATATAATGAAAACACAAAAATCCTCCAAAATGATGATGAAGATGGTGAGGCTCTTGCTCTAATTGCGGTTGCTCCCGCAATCAAAAAGAGCTCCTCCTCCTTGCAAAATTCAAGGTGTAGCTTCCTTGGCAAACCCTGAAGTAGGGGGTGTGGCAAGGCTTTCCTCCAAGGTGGCGTGGACCACCTCTAAGCTCTCCTCCAAGGTAGCGTGGACCACCTTCAAGACCTCCTCCAAAGGTCTTCCTTGCCTGGCTTCTCATTTGGCTGGCGTGGGCACAAGAGAGAAGGGAAGAGGGGAAGGCACCAAGGGGACAAAGTATCCCCTTAATCTTCTTCTTATTCTTCTCTCTTGGGCATGAGCTTTAGGTAGAATATGAGAGGTATTTTGCTAGCCTAGGATGGGTTGTAAGGTGGTGGGAGGTGGCCTTTTTATAGGGTAGAATGAGAGGGTTAAGGTGACTCTTGAGATGGATGGCTAAGATGGGAAGATAGGGGTGGTTAGGTGATCCTAGGGCTAAGGAGAGTTGGCACCAAGTAGGGGGGTGTGAAGGTGGTGGTTATGGTGGTGAAGAGCCACCTAAAGGTGGCGCCAACCATGGAGAGGTGCCTTGGTTTTGGCACCACCATGAAGGCTTCTAGAAGGGGGGGTTAGGTGGATGGCTAGGATAGGTTGTAGGGTTATGTGTAGGGCCATGATGTGGGGGTGTTTCGGTGTCAAATGGGAGGGCTTCTAGAAGGTTATTTTGGCGCCAAAATAAAGTGTCTTTTGGGTGTAGTTGAGGGGCTAAGAGGTGTCCATCTTGGTGCCAAAATAGAGTAGAGGTTTAGGTAGCTTAGGTGGACTAGGTAAGCTTAGTTGGTGGAGCAAGCTAGGGTTGAGTTGAAGGTACAGGATGGCCAAGGAGCTGGATGCTAGCTAAGCTAAGCTAGCTTAACTAGTAATGGAGTAGAGGAGGAGGCAATGGGAGCTAGGGTTTGAAGAGAGGAGTTGGATAGAAGTATGGAGTTGAAATGGAGCTGGCAGCTGCTGAAGGGGGTGGCATGGAGCTACTCTAGCTGGCTTAGATTGCTAGTTCTTTGCTAGCTGCTATGCCAAGCTAAAGTAAGTTGGCTTCTACCATAATGAGCTGAGGTGAGCTGGGTCTGGTGCTCCCGAGGAGGATCAAGCTGGTTGAGGCAGCTAGGGTAGCTTAGCTCAACTAAGTTGAGCTAAGTTGAGTCCCCAGGAGCTGGACTTGAGCTTCTTGAGTTGGGATGAATTCATCTTCAGCTGTCTAGAGTTGAGTGGAGCTGGGGTGAACTCCATTCAACTGAGCTGAGCTAGCTAGAGCTCCCTGTGGACTAGTGGGAGCTGAGATGAGCTAGACTCAGCTAAGTTGAGCTGGATCTGAGCTGACCTGAGCTAGGGTGAGCTGGGATGAGCTCTCTTGAGCTGCCATTCAGCTGAGATGAGTTGAATGGAGTTAGGATGAGCTAACCCTAGTCCAAGTGAGCTGGATTCCAATTGTGGTGAGCTGGATCAAGCTGAGTTCCAGCTAGTCTGAGCTTCTTCTTCACTAGTTGCCTTCCTAAGTGCTAGGGTTTTAAGGATCTGTATATCTGTTCATCCCTAACACTCACAAAAACACATTAAAAAGGCAAGAAAAATGCAATGCATGCCTATCCTAATTTATAACTAAATGCAACCCCAAAAACCCATTTGCGAAGCAAAACCCTAAGAGCTAGGATTGTTTTAATGCAAAAGAATGATGATAAACTGACATTTATCACACCCATGTGCTTATCTTTTGCTAGTCTCTTAGAAAAACTTTAATTTATAAAACATAATTTTTAGGAAATCTAATTTTTTCGAATTTTGAGGAGAAAAAGATTAAGGGTCCTTGGTTGATCTAAACACAGGAGGCACGGGATTTGTTAAGGATAAACAATGGGATTTGTGTTTGGATCCAAAAATTAGACAAAACTGGATCAATATGTCCTCTAGAAAATTCACAAATTAACCCCTTGCTAATTTAGATGACTTGAAATTTCTATTTTCAGGATTTTTCTAGCTCATGAATCTGATTCGCAACTTGGAATATCCTTTAAAACCTCGTGTCCATGCTTGTGAAAAGCAAACATTTATAGGGGTGTGTTTTTGGTTTAAAACTCTTTTCTTCTCCCCCATGCTTATTTTCAGCTTAGTCTTACAACAGATGTGTCGAGATCATCATTCCTGCTACCAATCCTCGAGGGGGCTCTGGTGCCAGTACTTCAGGATAGCACTGTCCATGACACCACCAAGGAGCTCACAACCCCAAAACACAATGCGGTGTAAAAGGGTGCTCCAAGCAAACATAAGCTCTTGCTCCGACACTATAGGTAGTGCACCGTCCAAGACACTTGAGCTACTAAAATGCATTTTAATGCTCCGTCTAAAGTTATGAAATATAAATATGGAGCAGTGCCGAGGCAGTAATACGTTGACATCGCATCCTCAAAGGAGGCATTTTCCTCCTTAGAGGTGGGAACTCAAACCAATGATCTGCTTCATACTTTTACTAAGTCCAAACAAGGGAGTTTTTCTAATTTTTAGTTGTTTTTAAGTGTTGGCTTATGTGTGAAATTTGACATAGGAAGTTCCACAAGAAATGCAAGTTTTTGAATAAAAAACTAAGCTAGATACTTTCCATATTACAAAAGAGGATCAAGTCACCTGAACTATCATGAGTTCAGGTGAAATTTTAGAGAAGGATATCTGATCTAGTATAAAAATAGACCCTGAAATTCTAATGATCAGATCCTCATCCTCCTCCCTAGTTTGTTAAATATTAAATCCCATTGTACCAAAAGTGAGTTTTTCAACCTTAGTCCCGAATTCAAAATTTTTCCTTAAAAAGTTTTCAACATTTTTATTTTATTTTTTTGGGTATGCAAGCAAGAAAATAAAATAACTAAAGAAAAATGCATGTTTTTTGGTTTTGAAAATCCTAAATCGATCGTCAAATTTTAAAAACACCCCCCATCCTTAAGATATGCAATGTCCTCATGCATTAGGAGGAAAAAGGGATCACCTTAATGAGGTGCAGTCAAGTTTAGGATGGTCAAAACCTGGAAAAAGAAGGGAAAAAGGAAAGCAGGAAAAATGATGGGTTACCTCCCATCCAGTGCTATCTTTTACGCCATTCAGCCGGGCGTAGTTTGCATTAGTGATCAAAGGTCGTTGGCTCAGTGAAATCGAAGGATTTAGATGGAAGATTCGGGGTATGATCAAAATAGGGCTTTAAACGGTGGTCGTTAACTTGAAATGTCGTATTAGTTTTAGGATTAAAAAGATCAACAACGCTATATAGAAAAGCTTTGTGCACAATAAAGGGGCCGATCCATTTGGGTTTTAATTTGCTAGGAAAAAGACGTAATCTAGCATCAAAAAGCCAAATGTGTTGATTAACGTCAAAGTGTTTCTGAACAATGTATTTATCATGAAATTTCTTTGTTCGTTCTTTATAAATCCTCGCATTTTCATAGGAAAAATTATGTAATTCTTCCAATTCAATTAATTGTAGTTTTCGATGGATACCGGTGTCAATAAATCCATGTTTAATTATTTTATTAACCAAAAAGCCTGATGTTCTAGTTCTACCGAGAGATGGCATGCCTTCCCAAAAATCAGATGGAAGGGAGACATGCCGAGCAGGGTTTTAAAAGTTGTATGGTAATCCCATAAAGCGTCATCCAATTTGGTAGACCAATCTTTACGGTCGGGCCTAACCGTCTTTTGTAAAATATTTTTAATTTTTCGGTTAGAAACTTCTGCCTGGCCATTTGTTTGGGGGTGATAAGGTGAGGAAATTTTGTGATTAACCCCATATTTAGAAAGAAGGTGACGAAATTGTGAATGAGTGAAATGTGAGCCTCCGTTACTGATAATGGCTTTTGGAATGCCGAATCTTGAGAAAATATTTTTCTTAAGAAATTTGACAACCACACAGCGATCACTAGTGCGGGTGGGTATTGCTTCTATCCACTTTGAAACATAGTCGACTGTGACTAGTATATATAAATACCCACCAGAGTTGATGAACAGTCCCACGAAGTCGATGCCCCAAACATCAAAAATTTCAGCCTCTAAAATAGGATTAAGGGGCATCATATCCTTCCAAGTCATGTTGCCAATGCTCTAGCAATGCACACAGGACCGAACAAAATTATAAGCATCTTTGTGCAAGCTGGGCCAAAAGAATCCCGCATTAAGGATTTTAACTGCAGTTTTCTTGCTCGAAAAATGTCCGCCACAGACCATTGAATGACAATGTATTAGAATATCATGGATTTTAGAATCAGGGACACATCGTCGAATGACCTAATCGGCACAAATGTGGGAAAGGTTGGGCTCCCCCCAAAAATAGTATTTAATATCAGCAAAGAACTTATCCCATTTTGTTTTTGGCCAATCAGCGGGGATTCGTTCTGTTGCTAAATTGTTTGCGCCCAGTTTGCGATGGGTGCAATCAAAGGGAGGGTAGTAGTAGCTAAAATGCTTTCATTGGGGAATTGATTAGGTGGGGTCACTATGTCATTTGTCATAAGACAAGAGAGATGGTCGGCCACTACATTGTGCGATCTCGCCTTATCCTTGATTTCCAGGTCAAATTCCTGGAGCAGTAGGATCCAATGAATAAGGCGGGGTTTCGCATCTTTTTTTGTCAGCAAATATATAAGTGCTGAGTGGTCGGTATATACAGTGACATGTGACCCCAAAAGATAAGATCTAAATTTTTCTAAGGCAAATACAATGGCAAGAAGTTCCTTTTCAATAACCGTGTAATTCCGTTGTGCATCATCAAGAGTTTTGCTAGCATAATAGATCACAACGGGCTTCTTGCCAATTCTTTGCCCTAGAATGGCCCCCACAACAAAATATGAGGCATCTATCATTAATTCAAAGGGACTATTCCAATCAGGTCCCTACAAAATTGGTGCCTTAGTAACCTCCTTCTTCAACCTCAAAAAACTCTCCAAGCATTTATCATTAAAATCGAATGGCTAGTCTTTAGTAAGCAGCTAACTTAAGGGCTTGGAGATTTGGGAAAAATTTTGTATGAATCTACAGTAGAAACCCACATAACCCAAAAAGAATCTGATCTATTTGACAGTAGTGGGCGGTGGGAGCTTAGATATAGTATCTATTTTTGCTTTATCTATTGCGATTCCTTATTTTGAAATAACATGGCTCAAGACAATATACCTTCCTGAACCATGAAATGACTTTTTTCCCAACTAAGGACAAAATTGACTTCTATGCATTTTTGGAGAGTTCTTTCAAGGTTCTTGAGACAATGGTCAAAAGAATCTCCAAAAATAGAGAAGTCATCCATAAAGACTTCTAAGCATTCACCTACCAGGTCTGAAAATATTGCAAGCATACACCTTTGAAAAGTCACAGGTGCGTTGCAAAGATCGAAGGGAATTCTTCGGAAAGTAAAGGTTTCGATGGGGCAGGTGAAAGTTTTTTTGTCCTGGTCCTCAGGATGAACCGCTACCTGATTATAGCCAGAACAACCATCCAAAAAATAGTAAAAATCCTGTTCGACTAATCACTCCAAGATTTGATCAATAAAGGGGAGCAGAAAATGGTCCTTCTTGGTGGTGATGTTTAATCTTCTGTAATCAATACACACACACCAAGAAGAGGCGGTTTGAGTGGCTGTATTCTCCCCCGTGTCATTGGTGACAACTGTTAGTCCAGCCTTTTTGGGCACAACTTGTGTTGGACTAACCCAGGAGCTATCAGAAATGGGGTAGATGATATTAGCATCAAGCCACTTAATAATCTCCTTTTTTACCACCTCCTGCATATTAGGGTTTAAATGCCTTTGTGGTTGGCGGGAGGGGCGAGAATCATCCTCTAAATATGCACGATGTGTACAATAGGATGAATGAATACCCTTAAGATCAAAAAGGGTCCAGCCAATAGCTTTTCTGTATTTACTCAAAACCTGGAGAAGTTTGTGTTCTTGCACCCCAGTAAGTCCACAATTTATAATCAAGGGCAGGGTCTGATTTGGACTTAGGAAGACATATTTAAGGGAGTCGGGCAAAGGTTTTAATTCCAATTGTGGGTCCGACTCCGAGAGAATTTCTGCTTTTTGTGTTAATGGTGAGGTGAGAGTGAAAGGGTCAGCTGGAGGGTTAGCTAAATGTGTGGTTAGGGTGGAAGGGTGAGAAGAAGTGGATTGTTCAGGAATAATCCAAAAAGTGATGTGAAAAATCGCTTGATTTGTAATTAAGGCTTTTAAAGTTGTAACATGCAAAATCGCATACGCTTTTAAATTTATATTCCTAGATAGGGGAGTATCTAGGGTCATCCAAGGAGGCAAGTTTGCAATTCAAATGTCTTGCTTTTAAAGGAAACTCAATCTTTCTTTTTGGTATTTTAAATATATATTTTTTATATTTTGAAATAATGAAGGAAAAATGCAAATTGTTGACAAAAAAGCAACTAACACCTACAATCACTAAGCTACAACCTAAGTGACAAATATGACCCCTTCCTAAGCTCACTCTAGGCACGTGGAGGCCTAGAGTAATTAGGAAGTGGAAGTGAAAAAGTGCTAGAACAAAGATAAAGCAATTGCAATAGAAAATGAAAAGAAGGCAAATTGATTTAGTAGAATTTGTGTTTTACAAAAACATGTAGAGGAATGCTTCTACGTAAAATGGAAAATATAAAAGCAATAAAAAAACACAAATCCGCTTGCAGAATTTGGTGAAGAAGGGAGTCTTCTTGCTCCAAGCCTAGCTACTCCTTGGCTTGGAAAGGTCTCCTTCTTCTCCTTCCTTGCTATGCTCCTCCAAGATGGTGTCCTCTAAGGTGGAAACTTCCACCTTAACTTTCCTCCTCCAAGGGTGGGCGTGCACCACCCTTGCTCCTCCTTGCCTGGCCATCCTCTTAGTGGTGGAGTGCTCCTCCTCCTTAGAATGACACAAGAAAACAGTGGGAAGGAAGAAGGCACCAAAGGGGCGGGTGATGTGCCCCCTTAATCTTCTTCCTCCCTTCTTCTCTTGGCCGTAGGGTGTAGGTGGGTTTAGGTGGATTGTGTGGAGCTTGGGTTGATGTGGCAAGTCTTTCCTCAATTTTCGTTTGGTTAATATGCATCTGGTCTAGTTTTTGAGCGATCATTTGAAGATCGTCTTGGGTGACAGGGATAGATTGAGTGCCTACTTCATGAACACCGAACTGTAGGTTTTGAGTTCTACCAAATGTGTTCATGGAAGCTTGATTAAATGAGTTTTCACTCATTTCTTCAAAAAGATCATAGGCACTCTCAGCATCCTTATTCAAGAAGTTTCCACCACACGAGGCGTCGACAAAGTGTCGAAGTTGATCTTCTAAACCATTATAGAAGACCTGCATGAGCTGCCATAAAGGAATCTCGTGGTGCGGGCAACTTCTTAAAAGATCTTTGAATCTCTCCCAAGAGTCATGGAAACTTTCGCCAGATTTCTGTTGAAAGGTCATAATGGATCTTCGTAATGAATTAGTATGACCTATGGGAAAGAATTTCTTGAGGAAGGCACTTTTGAGCTGAGGCCAAGTTGTGATGGGTCAGCCAATGGTCTTGAAACAATAAGCGGCCTTATATTTAAAAGATAATGGAAATAGCCGCATCAGCCATAAGTCTTCTTGCACATTTCAGGAATGGGTTGTTTGTGCAAGAAGAGTTAGCTCTTCAAGGTGGCTGAAAGGGTCTTCCCTAGGAAAGCCATGGAAGTGCTTAATCAGGTTCAGATCTGCTGGCTTGATCTCAAAGTCCCCCTGGTATGACCACCCCAGGTCGTTCCTCATAAAAGGACAGATCATAGAAATCTTTTAGAGGAATAACAAGCTGCTGACGGGGTGGTGGGTTTGGCCTTTGATTGGCTAGGTTTTGGATGTTCCTAGTCAATGTTTGTTGATTTGAATTTAATTTAGCAATCTGCTCAGCCATCATTGTTAAGAGATCAGGCAAGGGGTCATGATGTTGTGATTGAGGCAAATCAAGATTAAGGAGCTCCAAGTGTGGGAAGTCAAAGGTGGGGGTGTTGTGGGTGGAAGGGTCAGAATTAGGGTTATTAGTGGGGTTAGAGGTGGAATTAGAGGTGGAAGTGGAAGGGTTAGTAGACCTGTTTTGTTGATTTTCCATATTTTTAGAAGAAGACAGAAAAAGTGGTCTTTTTGTGTGGGGGGCGAAATCAAATGGTCCTTCCAAGTGTGGATTTTGAGACCGTCGCCCATGCATAAAATGGAAGAATGGGAAGGGAGGAGAAGAGATGGAGATGAGAGAAGTGTGCACACAAGCAATCAAATTCTAGACCTAACTTAATTGTGACTCCCTAGAAATTAACCTAAGACTTGGTTTACCTAGGAAATAAGTAATCAACAGTAAATACCCATTCTATCAACAAATCTAGCCAAGTTGCTTAAGGGGAGGTTTGGGCCCAAGCGTTTCCCAAGAAAATCCCCAGGTGCTTGTACAAACCCATGCCTGGTCGTTTGACATGGCCCCTCAGCCTGAACACCAGATATAAATGACAGAATTGGTATTAACTAAAGAAAACTTAAGTCCTATATAGCAAGCCTAAATTGATGAAACCTTAGGGGTCAAGTTACTACGTATTTTAGTTAGGTCTAGGATACTAAAGTGCACACGGAATGTGGAGGGCATTGATGGGGTTATTGCCTTGTTATTTCAAATTTTAAAGTGTGTGCAAGAATTGGAACGTGGTTCCAATTTCAAACAAGTTGTCACACAATTTCTTATATTTTTGTCCTTTAGGATTTGATTTAATTCAATGTGTTTTAGGGTTTCCCTTTTTAAATTTTCAAACAATTTTGAAACTCCACAATCAAAAGAAAAATAAATTGTATTGGTGATGGTTAATTTCCTTTAATGTGAGTCTCTAAAAAGAAAGAAAGAAACCCTAAGTCAATTATCCCTAAGATAGAAAATTACTACCAATGAATTATTTTTAGGCTTTCCGTATTAAGTACTGGTCCAAATAAGTCAAAAAAATAACTACATTGAAGAAAATCAAAAAGGATTCCAGAAAAGATTTTTTTAAGATTTTAGAAATTTGTTTGGTAATTGTTTTGAATTTTTATTTGTACTGGTGTCAAAGTTCAAAAATGATACCTGTGGATATTTTGGACTTTTCAGTATTACCACCAACCTCAGAAAATTTTGGTGATTTTATATGATGTGTAAACTTTTACAAGGATTCTAGAAAGTTAAATTACACAAAAATTGAATGAGTATAAAAATTATAAAAATTCATGGATTGTAGCAAAACAGGAAGATTAGAGGGTGTGACCCTTCTATAATCCAAAAATTCTTAAAAATTAAATACAAATCCAATTATTCTGAAATTTGGAACAAATGTTTCCAACTTGATTTGAAATCTCTGTGTAAAATTCCAAGATTTTAGGAAGCCTGTGGTAATCGAAATTGATTTTTCAAATCCAGATAGAAGTCTGAATCCAAAAAAGCAAAACACCAACACTAGAAATGTAGTGGTGTTAATGGTGCAAACAAGCAATCACTGGGTTTTAAAATGCACCACTCCACTTAATTAAGTCGTTTAGGGTCCTGAAAGCCAAGTTTAGTATATTTTGGTAGTTTTTTAGGTTAGGTGTGACCAGTAAGAAGAACAAACCTGAATGTTTGTAGGATGACAAGGAACTTTGAGCTTTCACTTCCAAATTCCCACTTTCCCACTATAGTTCCTGCACACACTAGAGAAAAGAAAGAGAAGGGGCTGAGATCTACTTCAAGAAAGAGAAAAAATGATTAAGCAAAGCCGTGCCTCCCTGGCAATGGTGCCAAAAAGTGATCGTGTTTTTGTGCAATTTGTTAAATCAGGGTTTTAAGTCGTTGCAATGCACAAAAATGGATTCTCTTTTAAATTTATAAGACCTAGATAGTGGGGTATCTAGGGTTGACCAAGGAGACAATATGCTTGCAATCAAATCTTTTGCTTAGAAAATAAATCTCAACTTTCTTTTTTTGGTTTTTTCAATATATATATTTTTTCTATTTTGTAATTGAAATAATAAGGATTTCAAATTAATGATAACTACTCCTAATAGTAACCCTAGGTGACAAGAGTTACCTTCCTTCTAAGCTTACCCTAGGCACATGAAGGCCTAGGGTAATTAGAGAGGGAGGGAAGTGAGTGCACAAAAAAGGGAAATTCAAATTGCAATCAAGACAAACAAATCTAATGAAGGCAACATGTATAAAATTAAGGAATTGTTTAAAAAGAATCTAGTAGAAGAATGCTTAAACTACTAGAATTGAAAATGCATATAATGAAAACAAAAAAATCCTCTGAAATGTTGGTGAAGATGGCGAGGTTCTTGCTCCAATTGCAGCTGCACCCGTAATCAAAAAGAGCTCCTCCTTTTCCTTGCAAAATTCTTCAAGGTGTAGCTTCCTTGGCAAACCCTGAAGTAGGGAGCGTGCCAAGGCTTTCCTCCAAGGTGGCGTGGACCACCTTCAAGACCTCCTCCAAAGGTCTTCCTTGCCTGGCTTCTCCTTTGGCTGGCGTGGGAACAAGAGAAAAGGGAAGAGGGGAAGACACCAAGGGGACAGAGTAACCCCTTAATCTTCTTCTTCTTCTTCTTCTCTCTTGGGTGTGAGCTTTAGGTAGAATATGAGAGGTATTTTGCTAGCCTAGGATAGGTTGTAGGGTTATGTGTATGGCCATGATGTGGGGGTGTTTTGGTGCCAAACGGGAGGGCTTCTAGAAGGTTATTTTGGCACCAAAACAAGGTGTCTTTTGGGTGTAGTTGAGGGGCTAAGAGGTGTCCATCTTGGTGCAAAAATAGAGTAGAGGTTTAGGTAGCTTAGGTGGACTAGGTAAGCTTAGTTGGTGAGCTAGCTAGCATTGAGTTGAAGGTGGACGATGGGCAAGGAGTTGGATGCTAGCTAAGATAAGCTAGCTTAGCTAGTAATGGAGTAGAGGAGGAGGCAATGGGAGCTAGTGTTTGAAGAGAGGAGCTAGATAGAAGAAGTCTAGAGCTGAAATGGAGCTGGCAGCTGCTGAAGGGGGTAGCATGGAGCTACTTTAGTTGGCTTAGCTTGCTAGTTCTTTGCTAGCTGCTAAGCCAAGCTAAAGTAAGCTGGCTTCTACCATAATGAGCTAAGGTGAGCTGGGTCTGGTGCTCCCGGGGAGGATCAAGCTGGTTGAGGCAGCTTAGGTAGCTTAGCTCAACTAAGTTGAGCTAAGTTGAGTCCCCAGGAACTGGACTTGAGCTTCTTGAGTTGGGATGAATTCATCTTTAGCTGGCTGGAGTTGAGTGGAGCTGGGGTGAACTCCAGTCAACTAAGCTGAGCTAGCTAAAGCTCCCTATGGACTAGTCGGAGTTGAGATGAGCTAGACTCAGCTAAGTTGAGGTGGATCTGAGCTGACCTGAGCTAGGGTGAGCTGGGATTAGCTCCCTTGAGCTGTCATTCAGCTGAGATGAGCTGAATGGAGTTAAGTTGAGCTAACCTAGTCCAAGTGAACTAGATTCCAACTGTGGTGAGCTGGAGCAAGTTGAGTTCCAGCTAGTCTGAGCTTCTTCTTCACCAGTTGCCTTCCTGAGTGCTAGGGTTTTAGGGATCTGTATAGCTGTTCATCCCTAACACTCACAAAAACACATTAAAAAGACAAGAAAAATGCAATGCATGCCTATCCTAATTTATAACTAAATGCAACTCCAAAAACCCGTTTGCGAAGCAAAACCCTAAGAGCTAGGATTATTTTAATGCAAAAGAATGATGATAAACTGGCGTTTCTCACTCCTCATGCAGGGGAGATGATTCATGGCCCTGTCGTCTTGCCTATTTAGAAAGAGAAAAAAAAAGGAGAGAATTAGATAATATCGAGGAGAGAGGGAGAAGAAAAATAAGGAAGGTCCTCACTTTTTCTTTTCTTTCTTTCCTTTTTTCCCTTCCACTGTATGTGTTAGTGTGGAGATTTAAAATGGTAAGTGGTGGATTTGGTTGATTTGAAGGAAAGAAATTTTGGGGACAGAATATGGTAGGATTTCTTTCTCTCTTTTCCTTTGATGTATCAGCCACCACCTTACTTTTTAATGACATTTGTCAAAACCAAGAGGCAACAAAGGTAAGCCCATTTGCTTCTTTTTGTTAATATGTTTGGAAAAATCAAATCACCAGATGACAACCTCAATTGGCCCTTCAATCAATCCCTTTAAGAAAAATAATGTCAATAGACAAGGTATTCATCAACGTATGTCTGCAGCATGGAAAATGCTGGAACATCCAAGACACAACCGTAGTTGATTTCTCGGTGAAATGCATGCTTTAAATCAAATTCTTAATCCAAAAATAATGTGCTTAGGCACTAAGTTAGTCCACTAAAGTAGACCTATCATGCACCCTCGTCCATTGGATGAAGATCCAATGGCTGAGGATGCACGAGCGTTTGTCTTCAGAGGATATGGGGCGCGACCTTAAGTGAATCTCAGTCATGGGATTGCAGATTCAACAACTGGGATTAAATGATCAAATGAAGGAAAGGTGCTACGAATGCTCTTGGGGTGATTTGGGTGGCTGGGATGGTGCCACATGGTGTCATCCTAGCCGTCCATCTTCAAATGCTTGTAGGTGGTGCCATGGATATTGGATTGGACCAATTCTCACGCTGTTGGGCTACGATCATCAATCCAAATCCATCTGTGCAGTTAAATTCTTCATCTTATGTTCAGATTTTCACCACCTTGCCCTGATTAGATTAGTACAGTTGGATTTTCAATCTAAGGCCTTAAAATGATGTCACCCTATCCCCTAGCAACAATAAGAGGCAAATTACTGCACAATCTGTATAAATTAATCTAAATGCATGATGATGCATGTTATGCAATATTTATAATGCATGATGTTTCTATTACCCTAGGAACATGCATTAATAAACATTTTAGGCCAATTAGATGTGTGCACATCACACTCCTATAACTATCTTTTGCTAGTTCCTAGCAAAACTACATATTATTTATAAAAGAATTAGGATCAAA
The DNA here is from genome assembly GCA_037157565.1 of Thalassia testudinum. NCBI lineage: Eukaryota > Viridiplantae > Streptophyta > Magnoliopsida > Alismatales > Hydrocharitaceae > Thalassia > Thalassia testudinum. The sequence goes on from JAZHRO010000016.1 coordinate 1,538,921, forward strand.
TTACTTGGGCAATAGTTATTTCTCAATACTAAGAAATTTCTACTAATGACCTAAACTATAATGACTCAACAGCACTCGAGTGTCTACCAAAATGCAAGCCAATCCAAGCCCTTACCTTATTAAAAAATAAATACTTTTTTTTCTTTTTCTTCTTTTTTATTTATTTTTTTTAGTTTAAAGTTTCGAGGCAGCTTTCTACGGCTACCCAACCTACCCAAGACTCGAAAATAGCTTGAAGTTTTAACCATCTTTTTGTGACTGTGATAAACAAACTGATCGGCAATTAGAATGGACTTCAGGTTTCTATGCCCCTAAGTGACCTTGAAAAGAATTTCTATCTAAAGGTTTATCCGTCCGACTGATAGCTTTCTCTCTACTTTTATTTTTTTTGGTGGAGTCAACACAAGGGTGAACTCAGTGTATATCTCCCCAGCTTATTCTACCTCCTCGCTTCTTTCTAAGTGTTTAAGAATTAAACGTCCATTTTATGAGCTGGGTTCTGGACAACCGGCCAATAGGACATCAAACCCACAGCAACTTGTCAGAGATACTCGTGCAGTGAAGTGTGGCTTTTTTTTCTCTCCTTTTATATTTCTCATGATATAGTTTTTTTCTTTTTGAATATTTTTGTTTTTTTTTGAGTAGGCGGCTTCCATAATGTAAGATTTTCTTAAAGGCAACAGAAAGAGAATGGTCATGTGGCTGGACTCTAGACAACTAACCAATGGGCATCAAACCCACGACAACTTGCCAGCCATACCACCCTAGAAGATTCATTAGCTACCTAATTTATGTTAAACTGTCGAAAAGTGAGTCAATGCAAATAGCATGAAGATGCTTTAAACTTAAAGTCCCCTCAAATCAAAGGGTAGGTTGATAAGTCGTGTACTTATCACCCAACTTATTTAACCAATTAGAAATGAATTTACGAATGGCGAGGACTTGAGAAACAAGTCCACATTTTAGTGGACACCAAGGTCGATTAAGCCAAAAGACCTAAAGGGTCTAAGTGTTTAGGTCCTATTGTATTATTTCCTAAGGTTGAAAAACTCTAATTCCCAAGTTCTCTTTTTCTAATTCAATTATTTTTTAATAATAGAGGAAAAAATAAGGGAAATTTATAAGAAATCCATGGAGCTAACAATATGATTCAGAAATGAATCCACCCCCCCATGCCTAGTTTATGCAATATCCTCATTAGAAAAAGAAGGCATGAGAAAAGGCAGAATGAGAAAAATATCACTTGTATTCCATGACGCTCTGGTCAACTCTGAGTCAGACTGTACAAATGCTGAATTTAGTGCCATTAGCTAGGCAGGGTTAAAGTAACCTTGTCTGAGATGGGTTCTAGGGTAATGTGGTCAACATAAGGTTTTAGACATTGTCCATTGACCTTGAAAGAGTTACTTGTCTTTAGGTCAGAAATTTCGACGACTCCATTTGGAAATATACGATCAATGATGAATGGGTCGTTCCATTTAGACCTAAGCTTACTGGGAAAGAGCTTAAGTCAAAAATCAAAGAGCCAAACCAAAAGGTTTGGCTCAAAGCTCTTGCAGGATATCAACTGGTCATGAAGTTCTTTAGTCCTAGTCTTATAGATCTTGGCATTCTCATATGCATCATTTCTAAGCTCCTCCAACTCAGATAGTTGTAGTTTCTTGGTCTTTCTGACTAAGCCTAGGTCGAAATTGCATTTTTTAATCACCCAGAAAACCTGGTGTTCAATTTCTACGGGTAAATGGCACCTCTTACCATACACCAAACGAAATGGTGACATGCCGATAGGCATCTTGTATGCCATACGGTAGGTCCAAAGTGCATCATCGAGCTTTTGAGTCCAATCTTTCCTATCAAGCCTAACCATTTTCTATAGGATGTTCTTGATCTCCCGATTCAAGACCTCAGCCTGTCCGTTCGTCTGGGTGTGGTAAGGTGTGGAAATCCTTTGATTCACCCCATATTTTGCTAGTAAGTTCCTAAACTGGGCATTGCTAAAATGAGTACCACCATCGCTAATGATGGCCCTCAAAATCCAAATCGACTGAAGATATTCTTCTTGACAAACTCGATGACCACCTTATGGTCATTGGTTTGGGCGGGGAATAGCTTCAATCCATTTAGACACGTAGTTGTTCACCTTCAAGACACGTTAAAAAGTAATTCTATCATTGTAGTGCGAATCACAATGAAACAAATAATATTTATAGATTTTTCCGATGAGTACCGAGTTGTTCGCAGGGAGGCAAACACGATTTCTATGTGAAAGCTTTTCAGAAAGTCATTCTTAAATATTTATGTATGTATTAACAAGCAACAGATATTAGAATTTCATTATTACTTGCAAACAGTCTTTCAACTATGAATAGAAATAACTATGCTAAAGAGAGAGAGAGAGAAAAAGCAGATGGAGGCAACACTGCTTGTGGGATTCTTGTGTGAAGTGCAACAGCAATTCAAATCCAGAGCACCAGGAGGAAGTCCAGAGAGGAGTTGCAAAGAGAGAGAGGCTGGAGATGTATCTGGTGGGAGTTACCTCTTAATTGGCAGGCCTTGGGGCTCTTTTTATAGCCTTAATGAAGGGCAAAGTGAGCATTTTAGCCCCTAAAACCATGCAACAACTCAGGTTTGATCAGATCCGTCGATCGGGAGATCAACGGCTCTGATCGCATCTCAAAATCACCTTCCATGTGCCTTTAACACTCGGATTCAACCTACAGCTGACACGTGGCGTGCTCCTGCTTGTTCGATCGCTATCCGCACCTCCCCCTCGTGCTCTTCGCGTTCAAACTGCGCATGCTCACTTTGTAATCGTGCGTTGATGCTCTCAGAGATCGGACTACCTAAATCACGCGTGCAACCGCCTTCGTGAATGCATGTGCAACGGCACGTTCTGTTGGAAAGTGCATTTGCGTATTTGCGAACTACCTCATCTAGTGTCCATCCACGCACCACACGGTCACACCTACATCGCTGGATCGTCATCTAACGGTCTAATTGAATCCACGCGACTTCACTTGTCTAATTTTGCACTCTGTGTGAGTATATCCTGCGCCTCACGCTTGCGTGTGAAGGTGCAAACCGCTAAGCTATGCTACATTTTATGTTGCATTTAGGATTTTAGGCAAGTCCAGTCTCAGCCGTTGGATGGAGATCCAATGGTTGAGATCTCTTAGTCGATGAAGCAGGGGGTTAGGGCAACGTGGCTTCTTTGAGGTCGTTGGATGACGATTCAACGGTTCTCATTTCTTCCATCTAAGGTTGGGGGTGTAGCGAGGAGCTACTGGGATGGTGCGACATGGCACCATCCTGGCCATTTATCTTCCCGTCTTTGTAGTTGGTGCTACAGAGCTTCGATCAAGTTGATCTTTATGCCATTAGACTATGATCGTTGAGTGGATCCATCCGTGCGGTCGGATTTTACATCTGAGGCTTGGATATCTATCATCTTGCTCCTTGGCCTTTATTATTCTATGGGTTGCATGTGATGCTATGGTTGTTTGATCAAGATGATTCCGGAAGCGTTGGACTCCTGTCGTTGTCCTGATCAGATCAGTACAGTCTGATCTATCATTTGTGGCCCCAAATCATTTACAATCAATTTCATCTCTCTTTTAGAGCATAAAATGCAATATTATTTATAAGGCTTTCAAACTAACTAATATGCAAATTATGATGCTTATGCATGCATTGTTCCTAAGTTATGCTAGAATCTAACTTAATTCAAGTAGACTAGGTTGTAAGATTACTGTGCAATCACACCCCCATGCCCAAATCTTTCTAGTCCCTAGTAAATGCAATACTAAATGCAATGTGGTCCTACATGACTAATTTCTATCAAGAGTTCAATTAGTGATTTATTTCTTTTGTTTTCATCCAAAACTTTGGAAATCCAGATAGTTGTGAAAGTGTATTGTTGTAGCCTATGCAACGGATCCAAGTGAAAAGCAAATCCACATCTAAAGCTTGTACTTGACCCTTAGTAAAATTCTATTGGGATAGGAAAACCTTTTCCCTCGAGGTTATAAAGTAATATGTAAAGTTAGCCCCGGCTTTTGACTTAGGTAGAAGATATTTTGAGTCAAGTGGATTTATATTTGGTGTCTCACACTCATCTAGTGCTATACATAGACTAGTACTACAGAACCTAGATTTCCAGACTATTAAATAAATTAACTCAAAGAGAGGTGGAAAAACTGTGCTCTCTTTACTTCCTTTGTATTCATTCTCTCTTTCTTTTTTTTCTTTTTTCTTTTTTCTTTTTTCTTTTTTGAGCTCACAATCTCACCAAATTTGTCAATATATTTGGTGGCCTCTCATGGCATTAATACTTTGATTAAGTTCTGATAACCCTATGACTAAGTCAGAATTCCTCTACCCGTATTTAGGCAGTCAGAAATACAGAAAAGTAGGTCAAGGTTGTATTTGGTGGACTGTGAAGGGAATGAGTATTGTTGCCTCAATGTGCTTGACACAACGCAATTAACACTCTCTTTTTTTCTTTTTCTCTCTCTCTCATTTTCTATATATTTTTTTCTATATATATATTTTGTTCTACTTTTCTCTTTTTTTTCTCTTATTTTTTTTTCCTTTTATATATATTTATTTCTACCAACACAACCTACTATAGCAACCATGCACATTTTTATTCACAAGGCATTATTCGGGATTGGAGGTGTTCAAGAGGATATCGGGTGGCTTATTTGGTGGAAGTGCCTACTCTCGACACTGGGAAAGGAATGGATGAGAGCGTATTTCTGATCTTGACATTAATACCCTCCTTCAGTCGAGGATTCCGTAAAGGATGGTCGCAACCATCCACCTTAGTCCTAGTTTTATTAGGATAGCTTGTTTTAGGCCATATAATGCTTTATTTAGTTTGTATACATAGTCCAAATATTTAGCATTTTGAAAACCTGGAGGTTGTTTAACATAGGTTTCCTCCTTGATGAATTCGTTTAGAAAGGCACTTTTGACGTCCATATGAAAAGTTTGAATTCCATATGGGTGGCAAAGGCTAATAGCATTCTAATGGATTCTAGACGAGCTACAGGTACATATGTTTCATCAAAATCTATTCCTTCTTGATTATATCCTTAGGACACAAGTCTAGCCTTATTTCTAACTACTCCTGATTCATTAAGTTTATTCCTAAAGACCCAATTGGTTCCTATAATGGTCTGAGAGTCAGGCTCTAGAACAAGTTCTCATACATTATTTCTTTTGAATTGATTCAACTCACCTTCCATTGCAATAATCTAGCAATTATCAGAAAAGGCTTCCTTAACATTTTTGGGTTCTAATTGATAAACAAATGCAGTGAAAGCTAAAGTGTTAAAGGAAGATCTGGTTTGAACTCCTTTAGACAATTCTCCTATCACCAATTCTTTTGGATCATCTTTCACATAGGAAATATCTTTGGGTAGTTCATCAGAAATATTTTCTTCTGGAATGTTTGATGGGTCATCTATTAGGTCATCATCATCATTCTTTGCAGAAGATTTAGGTTGAGCTAGTGTTTCATCGAATGAAACATGCATAGTCTCCTCAACAACTGAATTCTTCTTGTAAAAAACTCTATAGGCTTTACTTCTAGTTGAGTAACCTAAGAGAATTCCTTCTAAGCTTTTAGCATCAAACTTATCAAGATTGTCTTTGGTGTTAATTATAAAACATCGACAACCAAATATCTTGAAGTTGGAAATTGTAGGTGTTCTTCCATGATAGACTTCAAAAGTTGTTTTGTTTAGGATTGGTATAATCAGGGATCTATTTTGGATATAGCAAGTACTGTTTACAGCCTCTACCCAAAAATATCGAGGCAACTTTGACTCATACAGCATTGTGCAGGCATACTCTTGCAGGGTCTTATTTTTCCTGTCAACTACACCATTCTAAGGTGTGGCTCTTGGGAAAGTAAATTCATGTTTTATCCCATATTGATCACAAAAATTTGAAAAAGATTCATTCTCAAATTCTCTATCATGATCACTTCATATCCTTTTTCATTTTGTAGTCTTCCAACTAGTTTGCCAAAGGCATTAATGGTTAAGTCCTTACTTAAGAAGTTACTGAAGTAAATCTAGATAAATCATCAATTATGACTAAATAATATCTGCACTCACTTAGGCTTTCGGATTTGGTTGGTCCGAATAAGTCTAAGTGAAGTAGCTCCAGAGGTTGAGAGGTGTTAACCATCCTTTTCGGTTTAAAAGGATTTTTGGTTTGCTTACCAACTTGACAAGAATCGCAAGCTTTGCTTTTCTTGAAGTTGATCTTTGGCAAACCTTTGACAAGCTCATGCTTCACAAGTATACTAATGTTTCCCATGTGAACATGACCTAGTCACCTGTGCCAAAGTGTTGCCTCCTCGTCAGATATGACAAGACATTCAAGATTGTCGCATTTGTTGAAGTTGACAGTATGGATATCTTTATGCCTGTTTCCTTTGAGAAGAGTTTGTTTTGTTTCCTTATCCCATATTTCAAATCCATTCGATGTGAAAGTGATTTTATATCCTTTATCACATGTTTGGCTTACACTTAGAAGATTATATTTTAATCCACTAACTAAATGTACATTATAAAAAGAAGTGGAAGAGTTACCAATTTGGCTAGTACCAATAATACGGCCCTTGTGGTTGTTCCCAAATGTGACCGTACCACCTTCCTGGCGGTGAAGTTGTAGGAATAGGTCTTCCTCTCCAGTCATGTGCTTGGAACATCCACTGTCCATGAACCATCACCTTGCCTCTCATTCCTATCATTGGTTTACGTTTGTGAGGTCTTGGTTTGGCTGATCTATAGAGTGGCTTCAATGTTCCATTGATTTGTTGATATGCCCACTTCTTATAGTCTACTTGACCTACAAAATAGGACTACAATAGTGCTTTTAGTACCCATTTTTGTTTGGTTCCACGATGGTTAGGTTGTGTTGCTTGTTTAAGCGAGCTACCTTTCTTCTTGTTTTGGCTAGAACTAGATGCCTCATGATCATTTTTTGGTATGTAACCTAACCCAAATTTTGTGGTGCTCTGGGTTTGTGTTCATAATAGCTTATGCAAGTTTCTACTACCTTTAGTGAATTTAGTCAGATCATTTAAGAGAATAGCAGAATTTTCTTTTAGTTTGTCAATATCTACCTTTAAATTGTCTATATGTGATTTTAATGAGGTGATTTTAGTAGATAACTCTTTATTTCGTTGAGTACATATATCTTTTTGTGCTTTTTCTTCCCTTAATGCTTTTGCTAAGTTTTTATTTTCTAATTTCAGTGACTTAGCTATGTCATCATCTCAAAAAAGCTTCTAATAACTCATCTTGTGAGAAAGAGGTTACCTCATCTTCTAGAGCCATTAGTCCTAGAAGAGCTTCTTCTCTAGAGGTTTCTTCTTCTTCTAAACTTGAGTCTGATTCATCCCATGTTGTTGTGAAGGCCTTCATCTTTCCTTCCTTTCTAGGAAACTTCTTTTCTGACTCCTTCTTGAGAAATAGGCAATCCTTCTTGATATGTCCTTTTCTTTTGCAATTGTAGCAAGTGATTGCATCTGCTTTGGATTCTTCTTTCTTCTTCCTCCAGCTCCTCTTATTCTTGAGGAACTTTCTAAACTTTCTGGAGAGAAGAGCTATGTCTTCCTCTTCTTCTCTGCTTGACGAATCTTCAGACTGCTAATTGGCTTCAAGAGCTACGGTCATCTTCTTGATTCCTTCATCTTCATGATCTTTCGTGTGCTGGAGCTGGACTTCAAAAGCCATCAAACTTCCAATAAGATCATCCAGTTTTAAAGTGGACAGATCTTTTGACTCTTGTATGGCTATTGTCTTGGTCTCCCAATCACCGGTACGTGATCAAAGGATATTTCTTACCAGAGCTTCATTCTTTATATCCTGATCTAGATTCTATAGGGAATTTATAATGTCCATGAATCGTGTGAACATCTCTTTGATTGACTCCCCCTTCATCTTGAAAAGATAATAATTTTGAGTTAGTAAATTAACTCTGGCTTCTTTTACCTTCGACGTTCCCTTGTGAGTGGCTTCAAGGATGCTACAAATCTCGTGAGCTGTCTTGCAGGCTGAGACTCTGTTGAACTCCGCTCTAGAGAGCCTATAGAATATAGCATTCATGGCTTTCATGTTATGCGTTGCCATCTTCTTCTGATTCAGAGTCACTGCTACACCCTCCTTGATCTTAGGGCATCTGTACTTAGATGCAATTACATCCCATACTTCAAAATCCATTGACTCTAGGAAGATCAGCATCCTGGTCTTCCAGTAGCCATAGTTCGTTCCATCGAATAATGGAGGTCGAACAACCGATTGTCTCTCTGCATACGTGTCAACAGTCGACTTGGACATCTCCTGGATAGGCAATCTCTGATACCAAATGAGAGTTTCCTGTGGATCGTAATGCATACTAGAGGGGAGGGGTGAATAGTATCACCTTTTTGAAACAGTAAAAAAAATTAATTCACAACAGAATCAAGTACAAATTACACCGAGATTTGTAGTGAAAACCCAAACTGGGTGAAAACCACTACCTAAGCCTCTCAGCTTATGATTTTCCCGACTAGTCAAGGCTAGTCAATCCACTATTGTACAACTTGAACGAGGGTGGCACAACCTCTTTACAAACACTTCTCTTTGTACCCTGATGAGAAGCACAATAACAACAATGGATCTTCCCAACAACTTGGGATCCATTAATCAAAACAACAATGTAAACGACCAATAAATATATCTATGGAACCTCAATAAAAATCAAACCAGAAATTCAGCAGAGGTTTGAAACAACGTGCTTTGAATGACATGAATAGTGAAGAGTAGAAGCACGAGAAGCTCTAACCTTTTCGGAGGATTTTTCTATTGAAAGTTGATATGAAAAAGAGTTGCGTACGACCTCTATTTATACTGAAAAGTTGGACTGAAAAGGAAGTCAAATCGGTCGATCAATTAAGGTATATTGGTCGATCAAAATGTTGTTTGGTTGATCAATCTAGTTATTTGATTGATTACTAATTGGTCGATTAATTAGCTTGGTTGGTCGATCGAAAGAACTTAATCAACTTCCTAAAATAGGCTGGTTTGATCGATTAACTAAGTTGGTTGGTCGATCAGTCAAATTTGGTCGATCAAGTAGTAAATTTGGTCGATCAATAACCTTAGAAACTGATTTTAGAAAGAGGCGTGAAAATCTGTTTGAGTTTTATTTTGAGGTTCCTTACAATAATATCCTAGACTCAAATAAAAGTAAAAGACACAGATCAACAACCATCTAAACTTGATCCAAGAGAGAAGCTCTAATTCAAGATAGTCTTGAAATATTAGACTAGTAGTAAACATAATTTTGGTGCATAAAAATAGAGGTGCTTACAAATTGTCCAGGTCCAATGCCTGTGGCCTTATGTTGCCTTTATTGAAAATAAATCATTCAGCTGGAACCATCCTATCCTGACATATATGCATAGGAAACCCTCCAGTTCCTTTCCCTTTGGCATACTCCTTTCACATATTTTCCATCACTTTAGTTTGCCCATTGACATTAACCGCAACCAACTCATCACCTGTGTCTATGTTTTTGGTGAGCTCATGTATTCTAACATGGAACCGAAGAAAGTAGCTAAACCAAATCCCTCTACCCAAACCTCTACTTCCTTATAGGCAGTAGGTTCCTCTTCCCAACCTAGACCCTCCCAAGATGCACCTTCTTTTTGGACAGTTCCTCCAGTCATCCCGTCGTATGAGCACTTCTCTAGTTTTTGCCTAGCACTAATCAAACCCACTCCCTTATTTTTCAACCATGAGTGGAGTCCTCTTGACAGGCAGTTCACCAAATGGGACATAGTGGACATTCAGGATGTCACTGATGAGATTTCACTACTGATGCACTAATAGAGAGAGACATCTTCAATTCTGATGCAGCATGACAACCAGGTAGCCAACTACCTGAATGCCCAGGGCAAGTTCCCAGATCATCTTAGAGAGTTGATTCATGCACTTTAGCTCAGAGATCAAGGATAACCTTGACCACATGATCAGAGGAGGTGGATTAGAATTATGCTAATCTACTCCTAACAAAACTACCAAATCCGTGAATTCTCTAGCTAATTCTACTCCTAATTAATCTACACTACACTAGCAAGCGCTACAACTATCCTAGAAAGCAGTAAATCCTACTCTAAGTGGAAGCATGGGACCTATGAGATGAATACAGCTGGTAGCTGCAACGAGGAAGGAGGAAGGTACTCCGACGAAGAGAATGCCTACTAGTGAAGCTCGAAGTTGCCCTCAAGTGTTATATGATCCGTAGCGGTAAGGAGAGTCGGAGAAATGGAGCTCCATTGCATCAGCAATGGCGCTAAAGTCAGGGTGAGAAGATGAAATCAAAGGGAGTGAATGACCAGCTTGAGAAATGTACAAGGGGCCAATGTCACATGCAGGGGTCAGAGTAGCTACTTCAATAGGTGATGGAGTAGATCAGGGCTCCATAGAGGTGAGATTAGGCTTTTAGGTCTTGGATGGTGGAGATGAGCAGGATAGGTGCATGAGAAGTTTTACATCAAAAGACCACCGTTGGATGGGATCTGAGTGGGGTGGCGATGCTTCGCACGAGGGCACACGGAGGTAGGAGATGGATCAGCCATTGGATAAGGGGTCTATAGATTGGACAATGGTTGTTACTTGTGTTCCTTGCAAGTGAAGATGAACAGTGCACGAGAATGAGCTCAGGTGTAAAAGGGCAAATTGCGCACAAGGCCGTAAAGTGAAACAGTATACATTTTGTAGACAAGACCCATAAGTGGCTACAATGATCACAGGGCAGTCGAAAAGTCCTTCAAATAGGTCCCTGCGATTTTCACAAATTCCCTTGCGTGTTTTATGCTTAAAGAAATGTGAATGAATGAGGACCTAAATTTAATGTGATGGTTTCAAGGTCCTATTGATGTCCAAATGCAAAGGAATTTTTAGTAGAACTTAATTGAACAAATTAGAACATAATCTTACTTTTGATTTGAACTTTTGAACTCAGAAATGTGTTTAATTGGAAATTGTATCATCAATTTATATTTAATGAATATAATATCTTAATTATTGACCTAATTATGCATTTTTATCTCAAATTTGATGTTTTAAGTCATTTTCATTAATTCCCACACCTAACCCATTTATTATGTTAAGAAGATAGTGTTTAACCTAGTTTCTAACTTAACTTGGGTATTTTAGCTATGATGAGCCACACCTCATTACCACACAAGCGCACCAGTGGACCACCTCCTCCAGTAGCAGATCCTCCTCCAAAGCACGACAGTCTCAAAGTACTTCTACCACTCCCTCCAGACCCTTACAGTAAAGATCTCCAAACTCTCACCTAGCACTAGATAGCGTCTCCAACTTCATGCACCACAAAGTTCTTTCATAGGCCCTAACACTTTAGCACATGTGCTAGATGATATTGATATGGATGCAGAATTCCCTGATAGTTTAGATGCATTTTTTAGCTTCTTCTGATTAACTAGATTTTTACTTTGGCATGTAGAACTATTTTATTTGATGCACTACTTTCTTTCAGACTATATAACTCTTTATTAGTTACATTATTCTGCTTAGATCTTGATAAAGACTTATTTGAAGAACTCCTTTATAATTTGGTATGTTTAATATATAGAGCAAGATTATCTATTTCATAATTTTGTATTTGAAATTTAGTATCAATTTCCTAATTCTCTGAATATAATGCCTCATGAATTGCATTTAATTTTTCTTAAGGGTGAGAATATATTGATTCTACATGTCCACGTGTTGTATTATTTATTCACTTTCAGCTTTTTGTTAATAACAAAGGGGGAAAAAAATTCTATATACATTTTGATAAGAGCATGTCACATACATAGTATGCATATATAATCATAAGTTTGTTATCATCAAAAAGGGGGAGAATGTTGATAGTCTTGTTTTGATGTAAGAAAATTATGTTTTATTGTAAACTAACCATTGTAAGATTTCTCTATCTCCGAGATGGAAGGATGATATTCTTTAGGGCTTCAGAAAGAAATTTGTCATGGAATATAATGTTCTATCGTATTTTTAACTTTCTTGAATTTAGAATACTTGTAAGGAAACTCAAAGTAACTTACTCAAATGTTTTTCCGATAATAGATAATCAACTAAGTCACATCTATACATTTAGGCAGTATTGATCAACCAATAACTAACTTTAATCAACCAATCCAGTTGATCGATCAATAGGCTTAAAAATAATCGACCAATTTAGCACAACGGTCAAATCTACCTTTCACACTGATAATCAACCAATAAGAAAAGTTAATTGACAAATAGTTGATCGAATAAATTTATAGATTGATTGACCAATCATGAAGTTTGATCAACCAATGCTGTTTGAACAACATTTCCAAATTTGCTTGATTTTCACTTATAAATACGGCTCCACACTCATTTCAAAATGCACCTTTCAAAGCAACTCTCAAAGAAAAAGTGCTTTCTCTCTCTCTTGCTTTCACACCAACTCTCCAACATTATTCAAAGTATGATGCTCTAAGGCTCGAAAAAATTATGCTTTGCATATTTAAATTCTTTTGAGGTTCCATAGGTTTTTAATTGTATTATTTTCTATTTATGTTGGTTTGATTGGAACCCAAGTTGTTACGATTCCCAAATTATTGTTTCTTCTCTTAGTAGGTGTATAAGTGAAGAAGGTGTTGTAATAGGTTGTTCCACCCTCATTCAAGTGGTACAATAGTAGATTAACTAGCCTTATCTAATCGAGAAAATCCTAAGCTGGGAGGTTTAGGTAGTGAGTTTTACCTGCAAGGGTTTCCACTATAAATTACGGTGTCATCTTGTCATGCTTTTTGTGGTTTGATATTTTAAATTTGAGATATTCCTTATATACACTATTCACCCCTAGCATAGACTCGTAAATCCTAAAGCTACATTTAAGTTTATCTTAGCATCATGCTTTAAGGTTTTTTTTAGTATGATTTTGGATTAGGGCTAGGCATTTAACTTATTTTTTATGTGATTTATGGTCTTGTGCACATGTTGGTGATTGGGCAATATGCATTAGGTAGCTACCTAGATTCTAACTTATCAAGAAATAAAATAAGATGGGAGTGGGTCCATGTTCAATTTGTGCTTTCACCCCAACCATGCTTGAGTGTTTGTTAGCTGATTTTCCGAATCCTTGTGTATCTAGAATTGAACTAGCAGTTGCAAGTTAATGTTAAGGAATGACAAGTATTCCCATAAAAAAAAAAAGGTTGCTTACTACTTTGCTTCCTGAGGACATGATGCTTAAGCAATTGGAGCTATTCTTTTGGTCCATGTCGTCGAAGATCTAATACATTATGGTCATTTAGTTTTCCTTGGTTGATCTAGGTGAAGGGTTTTTTTCTCCCTTTTTTTCTGAAAGGGGAATGAAGGTTTGGGTTATTTAGTATTTAGTCAACGTCTTCAGTTCAAGTTGTTTCTATTAGTCTCTCATGGCCTATACCTTAGCATGTTTTTTTTTTTAAGGAAAAGGATTACTACCATGGATAGTAGTAATTCCACATTTTATTAATCATAAGGAATCAACACTACCTAGAGCGCCATTTCCTGGCCAGATAGTTCCCCCCATTATATATATTCTCCACCCACCCACACCCATTATTAAAACAAACATCATTCTTTGTCAGCCACACACTCCATATGACAGCTACCATAGTTAGCGTATGGTCGTCGCCCTTGGCTAAGGTTGCCCACAAGCCATCCCATGATGGCAAGGGTGACCCACAGCACTTGCACCAGGCTTCAACCATTACCAGGCAAGAGCTAAGAAGATGTCTAGTATCATCCTCTGCAAACTTACAAAGGGGGCACAACATTGGGGGTACATTCATCACACGTGATCTCACAGTCCCTGAGATTAAGCCATTCCATCTAGCTAGCCATAGGAAGATCTCACGGTCCCTTAGCATGTTGTTATAGGGTAGTTTTCCTTGATAGGCCAGAATTTAGGTTCTCATAAGTCTTAGTTTCTCATAAATTTTCCCTCCAAAATTGGTGGTAACTTGCCCTCATGGAAACGCATCCTTGTCTTTCTATACCACTTTTTTAGGAGCTTCTTCAACTGTTATTTTTCAAAGTGAGACTGAAGCCTAAACAAACAAAGCTAGAGTTTGGCCTTGCCATCCAAGTTTATGATGAAAAAAGTATTGGGTAGTTTTTAATTTCTGATTCCTGTTAATAATGGCTTGAAAGTTGATGCTTTGATCTTTACTACTCTATGATGCCTCTCAATTTCATTAGAGTTGCACTTGGAAATAGTCAATCACCAAATGAAGTGAAGAAATTATTATAGTTTCCAATGATTTAGGTGGTTTCAAGATAACTTTGTGCCTTGCATAAGGGGATATTTATAGTGTCTTAATGTGCACCTCGGTCCTATAGATAGTCTACCCCTTCGCATATGTGTTGGTAAAAAATCTCCATTGTATGATTCATTGCCTTGCCTATCTCTTTTCAATTCCAATTAATTGCATCTAATTGAAGCAATTATAGGTCCTTACAAAGTTTATGTGTCAGAGTCATATTCCAAGATAAAGGTAAATTTTAAAGTCAATTACAAAGATATTCTTATTGGCTATGCCATGCATAAATTCAGTTGCATGTCCTTTGAGATTGTCTATGAGAGTCCATAAATATTTAGTCTTTGTTTGCACAAAAATAATTACTTGTGTCCACACACTTCCACATATCTGGTTTGTGCCGTACCATAGAACTACTAGCTTGTTTCAATACAGTACTCTCACAATGGTTATGTGGAACTAAATCTGCAAAATTAAAGAATATTCATATTTTTTCGTTCTTTTTTCTTTTTATTCATATCTGAATATGATTCTCTATAATCAAAAGTCCTATATAAAACATTGAATGGGTTGATGTTGGGTCATACTTGAATGGATATGAATCCCGAATATTTCAAAATTTAAAAGTATGAATCTGTCACAAAAAGTAAAAGGGGAAAATATTCAAGATTAATGCACCCCAACCCTTGGTGCAACACATCAATGTACACTACATACCCACCACTACTTGAAGGAATAGTGAGGATGGGGTGTGAGCCTTTCCTTGAGCGTCTAAAAGCTTTACTCTCAATCCTTCATCCAAACAAAGGGAGTGTCTTTCTAGGTCAGTCTACTTAAGGGAAGTGCTATTTGCAAAAATCCCATGACAAACCTCCAATAATAACCAGTAGGTCACAAGGAGCTGCATATCTCTGTAATTATCTTAGGATGCTCCCATCGTAGTATTGCCTCAACTTTAGCTGGTTCAATAGTTGTCCCTGCTCCAAATATCACATTGAACAAAAAGGGCACCTCACTTAGCGAAAACTTTCCCTTGCTAAACTTAACATGCATCCTATGTCTCTGTAGGGTCTCCAAGACAATACAAAGGTGTTGTCAATGCTACTCCTCGTCCCTGGAGTAAATTAATACATCATCGGTAAACACTACTGCAAAGTGATCCAAGAATGGTTAGAAGATTATGCTCACCATATCCATGAAAGTTGTTAGCACATTAGTCAAACCAAAAGGCATTACCAAAAACTCATAGTGCCCATATTGAGTCTTAAAGGAAAACATAAGAATGTCAGACTCCTTAATCCTCAACTGATGACCACAAATCAATCTTTGACAACACACGAGCCTCCTGTAGTTGATCAAACGAGTCATCAATGTGAGGTAGGGGATATCAGTTCTTAATGGTGACCTTGTTGAGCTACCTATAGTTGAGGCATAGGCACAAGGTCCCATCCTTCTTCATGAACAGAACTAGTGCACCTAATGGTGACGTACTTGGCCTAATAAACCCCTTCTCAAGGAGTTCCTACAACTATGCCTTGAGCTCTCAAAGCTCAATTGGCACCATACGATACAAAGTAATAGATATGGGTTAGGTTTCAAGAATAAGAGAGATCTTAAACTCAATCTCTTGAACAAGCGATGGGCTTATAAGTTTTTCAGGAAATACAACAGGAAAATCTTGAACCACCGACACTAAGGAGAGGTCCTTCATTTCATCACTCGCTATTATGCAGGTTAGTTATCCTTAGCAACCATTGTGCAATAATCTAGCCCTCTATAGATCAATCAAACTCTGGATGCAAGAACTATTAAGTTGTCCCATGAATCGAAACTCCAATATGCCAGGGGTATGGAATGTAATGCTCTTCTTGTATCAATCGAGAAGAGCATGATACTCCAAAAGCCAATCCATTCCAAGTATGGCATCAAAGTCCAACATCCAAAGAATAAGGAGATCGCAGACATTCCATATCCTCTTATAGTCACCCACAATATTCATACATGGAGGATTCAAGGAATAACTTCCTGATTGCATAGCAATCATAGGACTTAATTTACCTGAATTATGTTAGAATCTAGTTTAACTTATGAATAGTGCATTCCTAAATTGCATATCATGCATTGCATTTCTTTGTTTAGCTGCATATGTTTTAAAATCATTTTTTCCATGCTAATTAGGGTTTATTCTTGTTTGTAGGTCATGAGTAGATTAGAAGCTATTCTAGATGGAATAACGTTTAATAGGAGCAAAAGCTGTAGCAGAACTGGAGCTGGACTATGAGAATTGTAACGACCCGGTTCCCGAGTCCCTACGAGACACGAGAACCGGACCGACTCGACTAATCCCAAGACCCAGTCGTCCAACGAGGAAGTAACCAAAAGACAGTAAAATAAACCACATTCAGCATGAATATAACTAACAGTAAGAAAGTACAGCAGTAAGGAAAGAAACTACTACAGTAGGCACCACCACAACAGTAAAACAACATTTATCATATAACAAAAACTGCAGGTAAAGAAGGTACAGCGGAAACAAAACTACTCACTAGAACAGAAACAAAAGAAGGTACAAAGCTGTGGCAACTCTACTGGACCCTACTCGGCCCAGCGTCCTCTGCAGCCGCCGACCCTGGCTGCTCAACACCTGGTCCTGAAAAAGGTAACGAGTGTAACACGTCAGCAAAACGCTGAGTAGAGTGGCAAACTAACTAAAGGCAACAGTAGAGTGTACAGTAGCTGTTATGTTCTATTACTTCCTTTATTTACATCTTTCAATTTTTCTCACTATTTCATTTACTTCTCAGATCCTTTACTTGATCTCGAATGTCCTCGTGGGACGATCTTGATTGCAGTCTTTTCCAACAGTAGAAGTAGCACGTGGTGCTCTCCTGGCCGGGAGAGTCCCCCGTGGTGATCCTACCCTCAGTCAACCACCCCAAGGTCACTGACAGACGTAACGGTGACTACGGCACGCGCGATAAACGCACAGGTAGCTAGCCCGTACTGGCACGCGGTCAGTCGTTTCCGTTAACGGGTGCGCCCAAAGCACAGCACGGAACCAGGGCAGAGCCCTCTCAGTAACAGGGGTCCAACCCCTCCACAGTAACCAAACCGGGGCCTTGCCCCTCCACTGTCCGCGCACCCTCGCCTGACTACCCTGGTTTGCCCTAGTGGGCCTAACAAGTCGGTGAAGGAGGCTAGCAGAACCCCGGGGCCCGTGAGGTAGCTAGTACTCTCCTAACACTACTAGCTCTCCTCGGTACTACGTACACGAGGGCCAACAAGTCGGTACAGAGCGGCCAAGCCTAACCCCGGGTCCCTGGGGCGGCTGGCCCCACTCTGCACTAAAACAGGTACAGGTACTTCCCTTGGTACAGCGTACCCAAGAGACAGTACAAACTACATCTCAGTTCCATTCCTTTTCTTTCCAGGAGTTCCACTCCTAATTCCCCGTAGGGTTCCAGCTCTTTATCTCAGAACATCATAAGTCTCACTTTCCAGATTCTCGTTCTCACATTCCATGATCTCAACATGATTCTTTATGCATAACAGGCAGCTGTTAATTAAATTTACAGGCAGCTTTATATATTCCTTTCCATTTTTCCAAGACTGCAGTAATGTACATTCCACTAGTTTTTCCATCCTAGGATTCATGCCATATCCTAGGATCTATCATACAATCTAGTTTTCCGGCCCTAGGATTCATGCAACACCTAGGAGCTATCATTCCATATATTTCTCATTCCTAGGATTCATGCAATGCCCTAGGTTCTAGTTATGGTTCCATACTTTAACAGATTTTATTAATACTTAAAACCACTCTACCAGGTACAACGGAAGTAATGGGGGCGTGGTCGGGAATCCCGCGCGCCTCCGCGACTCTCAAGACTGCAACCGAACAAGGTCCTATCACAAGGATCAAACACAAGGAGTGTCTCAAAACAGTGTATAGCTACTGTAGGCGGGTAGAGGAATAAATTCTGAAACGAACGCAACTCGAATCGCGGAAAACGGAGCCCAAACGGGCCCTAACGGGTCGAGAAAGACAATACTGTGCAAAATCAGACGTCTGGAACTCCTTCCAGACGTCTTAAACGGTGGATCAGAGAATTACCTGTTCGGCTTGGTTCCCCGGACGTCCAGAAGTCTGTGGCGACGTCTCTCCTAGATCCCAGACGTCCGATGGTCTCTCCGGACGTCTGGAGGTCACTCCCGCCGTCTGGTACAACTTCCAGACGTCGGATTCGCAAAGGATGATGAATCCGAACACCTGCGCACAGCCAACCCTCCTCCCTCAGTACGGTCAGTCGACAAAAAAAGAAGGAGAAAGCGGAACTCACCTTTCAGACGTCTGTATGATCACACATACGTCGACCTTGCCGTCTGGATATCAGTCCAGACGTCTGATTCTGGAGATTTTTCCAGAATCAGAACCTCGCTCGGCCTCCGCTCGCGACGCCGCCCGCGTCGCACCTCGCGCGTCCGCTGCTCCGCCCGCAGCAGGTCCCTCTTCACGACGCTCTGCGCCCCCTGCGCCCTCCGCCGGCCGGCCAAGCCGCTCCCGGCGAGCTCGCCCTCACGGCAGAGCCCCGCCCTCGCACGCCGCAGCTCCTCCGCGCCTACTGCGGCCGCCGCTGCCGCTGCGCCCTCGCGTCCGCTCCCCCTTTTAACGCAGGCAGGAGAGAAGGAGGAAGATGGTGGAGACGGGAGGGGAGGCGCGCCCCCTCCCCCTTTTAACGCCGCGCGGAGAGGAGGGAGAGACGGTCGCAGTCGCCTGCAGCCGCAGAGAAGATGCGGATCGCAGGTCTGCGCGCACAGGCGCGCAGACGAATATCCCGTGCGAGCATAACTGTTCGCCAGACGTCTGTAAACTATCCCGGACGTCTGGTCAGACGTCTGGATGTGATCCCAGACGTCTTTACAGACGTCTAGGCCATCTCCCAGACGTCTTAAAAGACGTCTGGGGCACGCGCTCGTTACAATATAACAAACTCAAAGGAAGTTTCGTCCCCGAAACTTGCGCCAACTAGGGTACGGAAAAAGGATGTCCAAATAACCATAACAAACTCAAAGAGGACCGAAGCCGGTCCGAAAAGATGTACCCGCGAAAAGCTCTGGGTACCGCTCCCGCATTGCCGCCTCAGGCTCCCAGGTAGCCTCCTCGTACCGCTGGCTCCTCCACAAAACCTTTACCAGGGGTACTTGCTTTCGTCTCAACCTGCGGACGGCTCGGTCTAGGATCTGCACTGGCCGCTCGGGGTAGGTCAGGTCGTCGCTCACCTCGACGCTCTCGTGACTCAGTACGTGGCTGGGATCGGCTACGTACTTCCTGAGGTTGGACACGTGGAACACGTCGTGTACACCAGAAAGCTGCGGGGGAAGGGCAAGTCTGTAAGCAACGGGTCCAACCCGCCCCAGGACCTCGAAGGGCCCCACGAACCTCGGCGCGAGCTTCCCTCTCACCCCAAACCGCTGTAAGCCCTTCATGGGCGAAACACGAAGAAAGACGTGGTCCCCAACCTCGAACTGCACCTCTCTGCGTCTGCGATCTGCGTAGCTCTTCTGTCTGCTCCTGACAGTGCGGAGTCGTCTGTGGATCTGTTCAACTACCTCCTGACTCTACCGGATCAACCTGGGGCCAACCTCCCACTTGGTCCCCACCTCAACCCAACTCAAGGGTGCCGTGCATTTCCGTCCGTACAGAGCCTCGTAGGGAGCCATGCCGATGCTCGAGTGATAACTGTTGTTGTATGCAAACTCTGCCAGGGGCAGGTGTTCCTCCCAAGAGCCCCTCCAGTCTAGTACACAGGCACGCAAAAGATCCTCAAGTGTCTGTATCGTGCGTTCCGACTGTCCGTCCGTCTGGGGGTGGTAAGCCGTGCTAAACCTCAACCTCGTCCCCAAAGCCTGCTGAAACTCAGCCCAAAACTGGGACGTAAAGCGGGTATCCCGGTCGGATACGATCTCCCGCAGAACTCCGTGTAGTCCAACCACATCACGGACATACCTCTCTGCCAACTGTGCTGGTCCCAAAGTGACTCGGATCGGTAAGAATCGTGCCGTCTTCGTCAACCTATCCACTATTACCCAGACCGCGTCGTGTCCTCGCTGGGTAACAGGTAAACCCACCACCAAGTCCATGGTGATGCTCTCCCACTTCCACTCTGGCACTGGAAGCGGCTGAAGCGGCCCTGCAGGCCTCTGATGCTCGGCTTTCACCTGCTGGCACACTAAGCACTGCTGCACGAACTCACCCACATCCCGCTTCATCCCTCTCCACCAGAACTCGCGTCTCAAGTCATGGTACATTTTCGTGTTTCCGGGATGTATGGTGAATCTGGAACCGTGTGCCTCAGTCAGGAGCTCTCTCAACAGCTCCTCGTCTCTGGGGACGCACAGCCGTCCCCTCAAGCGTAACACCTGGTCTGTGAAAGAGAAGTCCCCTGGGTCCCCTAACAGTACTCTGTCGCGCAAAGACTGCAAGTACGGATCGGCCATCTGTCCCGTGATGATGCGGTCTATCAACTCTGGTCTGGTCTGCCGTGTCACCGTCACTGCCCCACAGTATCCTCGTAACTCTAGAGGTCGCCAACTGCCCACCTCCTCCAAAAGGCTCCAACTCTGTAACTGTAGACTGGCCAAGCGTGTGGGCGCCTTACGGCTCAAGGCGTCAGCCACCACATTGGCCTTTCCCGGGTGGTAGGAGATGCTGCAGTCGTAGTCCTTCAGGAGCTCCAACCAACGTCTCTGTCTCATGTTGAGCTCCTTCTGGTCAAAAAGATATCTGAGGCTCTCGTGATCTGTAAAAATCTCGAAGGTCTCACCGTACAAGTAATGCCTCCATGTCTTCAGCGCGAAGACAACAGCTGCCAACTCTAGGTCGTGGGTAGGGTAGGTATGCTCATGGGGCTTCAGTTGCCGCGAAGCGTAAGCGACCACGTGACCCCTCTGCATGAGCACACCTCCTAACCCCTGCAAGGAAGCGTCCGTGTACACGACGAACCCGCCACTACTGTCAGGAATGGTGAGCACGGGAGCCGAGGTCAACCTCTCCTTCAGCTCCAGAAAACACACCTCACAGGCGTCTGTCCAAGTGAAAAGCACATCCTTCCGAGTCAACTGTGTCATAGGACGTGCAATCTGCGAAAACCCTCTGATGAACCGTCTGTAGTAACCTGCCAGTCCCAGGAAACTGCGAATCTCAGTGACTGAACGCGGTCTCTCCCACCTGAGCACTGCCTCGACCTTGGCGGGATCCACCGCCAGGCCGTCTCCAGAGATCACATGACCCAAAAAGGTCACCTCCCTCAACCAGAACTCGCACTTGCTGTATTTGGCATACAGCCTGCGTCGTCTCAGAGTGTCCAGAACCATCCGCAAGTGCTGTCCGTGCTGCGTCCGATCTCTAGAATAGATGAGTACATCATCTATGAAAACCACCACAAACTGGTCCAAGTACGGTCTGAACACCCGGTTCATCAGGTCCATGAAAGCAGCGGGGGCATTGGTCAGCCCAAACGGCATGACCAAAAACTCGTAGTGTCCGTACCGGGTGCGGAAAGCTGTCTTGGAGACGTCGGTCTCCCTGATCCTCAACTGGTGGTATCCAGACCTCAAGTCGATCTTGGAAAACACCGTGGCACCCCGCAACTGGTCAAACAAATCGTCAATCCTCGGCAGCGGATATCTGTTCTTGATGGTGACCCTATTCAGCTGTCTGTAGTCCACACAAAGGCGTAGGGTCCCATCCTTCTTCTTCACAAACAGTACCGGGGCTCCCCAGGGAGACGCACTGGGCCTCACGAAACCCTTCTCCAAAAGGTCCTGCAACTGAGACTTGAGCTCTCGCAGCTCAAGCGGTGCCATCCTGTATGGCGCGGTGGAGATGGGGTTGGTCCCTGGTACTAGTGAGATCTCAAACTCGATCTCACGCTCGGGCGGTAGTCCTGGTAACTCGTCTGGAAACACGTCGGGGTACTCTCTGACCACCGGGATGCTCTGGAAGTCTGCCACGGGGCTGTGCTCTGCCACCACACAAGCTAAGAAGCCCTCACACCCCTGGCTCAAAAGTCTCGCCGCCCGAAGTGCCGAAATGCACCTGAAACCTCCGTCCACTGGCTGCCCGTGAAACTCGAAGGAAGGCAACTCTGGAATGGAGAAGACAATCTTCCTCTCAAAGCAGTCTACCAATGCATGGTAAGCGGACAGCCAATCCATCCCCAGGATCACCCCAAAGTCCTCCATCTGTATCATAATCAGGTCAGCTGGCAGGCTGTGTCCCCCGATGCTGACCCCGCAACCCGTGTACACCTCCTCAGCTACAAACAGCTGACCACTCGGACCTCTGATTACGAACGGGTTCTCTAACAATGTATAATCCTGGTCCAAACTAACTGCGAAACTGTCTGCGACAAACGAGTGCGTAGCGTCGGAATCGAAAAGCGTGTAAACGAGTCTGCCAGAAACTGAAACCATACCTGCTACCACGGATCCCGAAGCTCTGGCGTCCCTGTGTGTTAGGGCGTTGATACGCCCCTCAGCTCTAGGTGCGGACGAAGCAGCCACACTCTGCGTCGGACGGGTAGGTGCTGGTCGGTACCCTCCTCGCGACTGCGGTCCTCCTCCTCGCGCCTGGAAACCGCGGCCTCCTGCGCGCCCTCCAGTGCTCTGCGCGGGAAGTATCTGCTGACCCCCTGCCCTAGATGGGCAGTCCCTCCTGACGTGGCCCGGCTGGCCACACTGGTAGCAGAGGGGAACCCGACTCCCGCCCTCAGTGAGTCCCTGCTGTCGGCTAGGCGGGGGTCCGGTGCTGGCGACTGGCCCCTGTCGAGGGCCCCCAAAGGCCACTGATGGCCCTGCACAACGTGACGGCTCTCCTGCGGACGCCACGTGTCTCCGTTCTCGCCGGCCCTGTGAGAAGTCTGGCTGAAAGGGCCTCTTCCGCCCGCCGTCGGTCTCTCGCGCGGACGGGTTGGTCTCCTCGTAAGTCATGGCTGCCTCTACCACCCTCGAAAACGTCGGCAGCTTCAGGGGTTTGACATACCCCCGGATCGCAGGCCGGAGCCCCTCGGTGAACCTCCAAAGGCGCTCCTCCTCAGTGGCTACCGCTGTCGCTGCAAAGCGGGACAGCTCCAAGAAACGCGTGCGGTACGCGCTCACGGTCATCGCCCCTTGGCGGAGAGTGTGGAACTCCCGCCTCCTCCGGTCCTGCCACGTCTGGGGAAAGTACTGCTCGCAGAAGAGGGTGACGAACTGGTCCCACGTCGGCTCGTCCCTCTCCTGTCCCCGGACCGCCCTCCACCACCGGTGTGCCGCACTCTCCAGCTGGTACGTGGCAAAGGCCACGCGGCACTCCACCGGGGGGCGAAGGGTGTCGAAGATCTTCTCCAGCTGCTCAAGCCAGTCCTCTGCCTCAGTCGGGTCCTCATCCCCCTTGAAGGAGGGGGGCTTCAGCTTCCGGAACTGTCCGAAAAGCTCGAAGTGGTGCTGTAGGGGAGGTGCTGGTGCACCTCCAGGCGAAGGTGCCTCGTGTACAGAAGTGTCGGAGGAAGGTGGGGGCGGCAGGGGCCCATCCCCTCCCTCGTGTCCGGCGCCGCGTCCGTCGCGTGGTCCCATAGAGGACTCCCCCTCTGCAACCCCAGGAGGAGGTGCTCGGGGCGGTGGGTGGAGCTCCTCTCGTACAATATCCCGTATCAGTCTGGCGAGGTCCTGGGCCTGGATGCCAGGGAGTGGTGGCTGGTCCACCGAGACGTCAACGACAGCACGTCCACCTCGCCGTCCTCGCCCACGGCCGCGCCCGCGGCCAGTCTCGCCAGTCCCACGACGAGGCATCTCCTGCAAGGAGACGCGAAACAAAACGGAAACGTCAAAACAGACGGTACCTAACAACACTTCTAAGAGCTCAAGTCAAGAGACATGTTCTGGTGGCTACTCTAGCTATAAACATGTGAATTGGTTATTTTCCAGTCAGTTGATTCACTTCTCGGGACGACCTTGCTCTGATACCATCTTGTAACGACCCGGTTCCCGAGTCCCTACGAGACACGAGAACCGGACCGACTCGACTAATCCCAAGACCCAGTCGTCCAACGAGGAAGTAACCAAAAGACAGTAAAATAAACCACATTCAGCATGAATATAACTAACAGTAAGAAAGTACAGCAGTAAGGAAAGAAACTACTACAGTAGGCACCACCACAACAGTAAAACAACATTTATCATATAACAAAAACTGCAGGTAAAGAAGGTACAGCGGAAACAAAACTACTCACTAGAACAGAAACAAAAGAAGGTACAAAGCTGTGGCAACTCTACTGGATCCTACTCGACCCAGCGTCCTCTACAGCCGCCGACCCTGGCTGCTCAACACCTGGTCCTGAAAACGGTAACGAGTGTAACACGTCAGCAAAACGCTGAGTAGAGTGGCAAACTAACTAAAGGCAACAGTAGAGTGTACAGTAGCTGTTATGTTCTATTACTTCCTTTATTTACATCTTTCAATTTTTCTCACTATTTCATTTACTTCTCAGATCCTTTACTTGATCTCGAATGTCCTCGTGGGACGATCTTGATTGCAGTCTTTTCCAACAGTAGAAGTAGCACGTGGTGCTCTCCTGGCCGGGAGAGTCCCCCGTGGTGATCCTACCCTCAGTCAACCACCCCAAGGTCACTGACAGACGTAACGGTGACTACGGCACGCGCGATAAACGCACAGGTAGCTAGCCCGTACTGGCACGCGGTCAGTCGTTTCCGTTAACGGGTGCGCCCAAAGCACAGCACGGAACCAGGGCAGAGCCCTCTCAGTAACAGGGGTCCAACCCCTCCACAGTAACCAAACCGGGGCCTTGCCCCTCCACAGTCCGCGCACCCTCGCCTGACTACCCTGGTTTGCCCTAGTGGGCCTAACAAGTCGGTGAAGGAGGCTAGCAGAACCCCGGGGCCCGTGGGGTAGCTAGTACTCTCCTAACACTACTAGCTCTCCTCGGTACTACGTACACGAGGGCCAACAAGTCGGTACAGAGCGGCCAAGCCTAACCCCGGGTCCCTGGGGCGGCTGGCCCCACTCTGCACTAAAACAGGTACAGGTACTTCCCTTGGTACAGCGTACCCAAGAGACAGTACAAACTACATCTCAGTTCCATTCCTTTTCTTTCCAGGAGTTCCACTCCTAATTCCCCGTAGGGTTCCAGCTCTTTATCTCAGAACATCATAAGTCTCACTTTCCAGATTCTCGTTCTCACATTCCATGATCTCAACATGATTCTTTATGCATAACAGGCAGCTGTTAATTAAATTTACAGGCAGCTTTATATATTCCTTTCCATTTTTCCAAGACTGCAGTAATGTACATTCCACTAGTTTTTCCATCCTAGGATTCATGCCATATCCTAGGATCTATCATACAATCTAGTTTTCCGGCCCTAGGATTCATGCAACACCTAGGAGCTATCATTCCATATATTTCTCATTCCTAGGATTCATGCAATGCCCTAGGTTCTAGTTATGGTTCCATACTTTAACAGATTTTATTAATACTTAAAACCACTCTACCAGGTACAACGGAAGTAATGGGGGCGTGGTCGGGAATCCCGCGCGCCTCCGCGACTCTCAAGACTGCAACCGAACAAGGTCCTATCACAAGGATCAAACACAAGGAGTGTCTCAAAACAGTGTATAGCTACTGTAGGCGGGTAGAGGAATAAATTCTGAAACGAACGCAACTCGAATCGCGGAAAACGGAGCCCAAACGGGCCCTAACGGGTCGAGAAAGACAATACTGTGCAAAATCAGACGTCTGGAACTCCTTCCAGACGTCTTAAACGGTGGATCAGAGAATTACCTGTTCGGCTTGGTTCCCCGGACGTCCAGAAGTCTGTGGCGACGTCTCTCCTAGATCCCAGACGTCCGATGGTCTCTCCGGACGTCTGGAGGTCACTCCCGCCGTCTGGTACAACTTCCAGACGTCGGATTCGCAAAGGATGACGAATCCGAACACCTGCGCACAGCCAACCCTCCTCCCTCAGTACGGTCAGTCGACAAAAAAAGAAGGAGAAAGCGGAACTCACCTTTCAGACGTCTGTATGATCACACAGACGTCGACCTTGCCGTCAGGATATCAGTCCAGACGTCTGATTCTGGAGATTTTTCCAGAATCAGAACCTCGCTCGGCCTCCGCTCGCGACGCCGCCCGCGTCGCACCTCGCGCGTCCGCTGCTCCGCCCGCAGTAGGTCCCTCTTCGCGACGCTCTGCGCCCCCTGCGCCCTCCGCCGGCCGGCCAAGCCGCTCCCGGCGAGCTCGCCCTCACGGCAGAGCCCCGCCCTCGCACGCCGCAGCTCCTCCGCGCCTACTGCGGCCGCCGCTGCCGCTGCGCCCTCGCGTCCGCTCGCTCTCGCGCACAGGCAGGAGAGAAGGAGGAAGATGGTGGAGACGGGAGGGGAGGCGCGCCCCCTCCCCCTTTTAACGCCGCGCGGAGAGGAGGGAGAGACGGTCGCAGTCGCCTGCAGCCGCAGAGAAGATGCGGATCGCAGGTCTGCGCGCACAGGCGCGCAGACGAATATCCCGTGCGAGCATAACTGTTCGCCAGACGTCTGTAAACTATCCCGGACGTCTGGTCAGACGTCTGGATGTGATCCCAGACGTCTTTACAGACGTCTGGGCCACCTCCCAGACGTCTTAAAAGACGTCTGGGGCACGCGCTCGTTACAAGAATAAAGAATAAAGACACTAGATGGAGAGAAGGAAGAAGGAAACAACAAAGCACTGTCTGTCTAGAACAAGAATAGATGAAAAGAATGAGAAGATTTAGGATAAACCTATCCTCAAAGCCCTATGACAACCCCATCCTAGTACCTATCCTTGATCTAGCTCAGAACTAGGATAGCTGAGCTTAAAGATCAAAAACATGGATAACACTATCCATGTACCTATCCACCATATCCCTAGCACTATCCTACTATCCATAGCCCTAATCTACCTATTCTATACCAAATCCCCAAGTTAGATATCTATTTAGGTCCATACCTTACCTAATTGACCTTGTCTGAGTCAATTAGGCTAGCCTGCTGTCAATTGGGTCCATGGGACCTGATTGGACTAAACCTAAGTTGATTGGAATCAATTGAGTCTAATCATGCTGAACTAAACCTATTAAACCTAGCCACATCCAATTAGGTGCAGTATAACCTAATTGGATGCAACCAACTCTGATTAGGTTCAATTGGAACCTAATTAGGTCAACCTAACTAGACTCAGTAAATCTAAGTGGACCTAACCCAAATCCAATTGGGTGTACTTACACCTAATTGGGTTCACCCCTATCTAGATTAGATCGCCATAGATTCACATCTACCACACTTAGTTTAATTAGACCCGATTAGACTAGAACCTAACCCAACCTAGGTTGAACCAACCCAAACCCACTTAGACCCACAACCTAGGTCTACAAAACCAACGCACACACACCCACACATGTTCATGCACACACATACACACATACATCCATGCACACTTTACTTAAGTCCTAGGGAAGAGGCCTATCCTCCACCCAACATAAGAAAGATCTTATCTTTTTGATCTTTTTTATAGAAAGATCAAAAGAGAAAAGATCTTTTGTTACCAAAGACCACCTTAGGATCTTATCCTAAGGTGGCTAGCCATAGTCCTCCTCCTCTCTATAAAACCACATGGCCGATGGCCATGTAGCTCTCTCTCCCTTCCTCCCTCCATCTATCTTCTTCCACCTCCATAGCCGTCCACCTTCAAACCCTTGTGGCCAACCATCCTCTACCCTATACCACCTTCCAAGGCCACCTAGGGACACTCCTTGGTGCCCTATTTCTAGTAGCCTTAGAATATAATCATCTTAGTAGTTTTCTCTATATTTAGTTCTAGTACTATTAGTTCTAGTGGTTCTAGTAATTCTTCTATTTGTTCTAGTTGTTTCTTTAATAGCAAGTTATTTTTCTAAACTTTCATCTACTCACGATTTGTTTTTCTCCATACTTGATGAATGAAGAATTGATTACATTTTCTCATTGCAATCTCTATTAGTAGTTCTAGTTGAGTTTACTTTCAAAAATCAAAATCACAAAAAAAATCTGAAAAAGAAAATAATATATATATATGGATGGTTGTTCTTGCCTGCATTAATGAATCAATCCTCGACCAAAACTCTCTTGATATTACACATATATTACATGAGTTTCAAGATGAGCATTATTGTTATATGTGCTATATCTATTTGCACTATACTATGATTGTGTGTTTCGAAAGAGCGATGGGCAAATTTACTGTTAAGGAAATCCACCATCATCTTTATATTTAGTTAGTTTTGCAAGCACAAAAAAAATTCATAAATCATTTTCGTATCACATCATCTCCTAGAGATCGACCGAGACTCACCTAGAGTTTCGTTATAAATTTTTTATTTAATTTGATTTCGCGACTATACTACAACTCTTAACTTATCAATATCAAGAATATCTATCCTAACACTACCCTCCTGAGCCCTTGATCACTTGGGGCTCGACAAGGGTGGATGACACTCATGTTAGCATGCATGTGAAGTCAAGAGCGATAAAAAGTATGTTGGCCTAGCATTAAACGAAGCATGCACCAAATACCTATCAATGGAAATCGTCCCTCTCACCACCATAGCTAAAGCTATCGTGCTCCTTAGTGATTGGGCACAAACTTGGCTTTATGGTCTGCTAGTTGTATATCCTTTGACACTTTGCATTCCCTCGTGTCTCTAGGGC
Organism: Thalassia testudinum; assembly: GCA_037157565.1. NCBI lineage: Eukaryota > Viridiplantae > Streptophyta > Magnoliopsida > Alismatales > Hydrocharitaceae > Thalassia > Thalassia testudinum. The sequence continues at coordinate 1,568,043 of JAZHRO010000016.1, forward strand.
CCTATTCTCCCTATTAATCGACTACCACCACCACTAGCGTACTACGCACAAACCTATTATCTCGTTGCACACCATTGGTAACAATCGTTGTCCCTGATATTTCCATAGATATTTATGTTAATTAATGCCTAACTAATGTTGGTTAAGGGCAATTTAGATTAGATTGCATTTAGTTAGGTTAGATTAGGCATTTTAGGTCATTTTGTAAATAATGCATACTTGTAGCCTTTTGTGCAATTTTTCTTGCAATTGTATCTGGCACCTTGATGTGTTTATTTTTATATGTGTAGGTACATAATTTCAAGTTGTTTAGAGCAAAGCTGAGTGGACTTTTTGAATTGAGCTCAATTGGAAAAGGATTGAGCCTAATTGGTGGACCTATTTGGAAACCCAATTAACAGAGACCCTAGCACAATTTAGGAACCTAATTAACCCTAACTAGAACCTAATTACCTAGCCTAATTAGCCAACCCAATTGTCTAGCCATGAGCCTTGATTTTAGACCTATTAGGACCAACCAAGTTAGGGTCATACCCTATAAAAAAAATCCAATATCTATACTTAATCCTAAATCCTAACCCAATAAACCTTATTTGGCTATCCCTTTTATCCTCAAATAAAAACTATTTTGGATGGTCAAAATACACCATAATTTATCAACCACTAGTTATAAATCCTAGGGTCCTAAATTGCCTACCTAAATCCCTATCTTAAACACTAAACTAAATCTTATTCCTAATCCTAAACTTAATCTCAAAATTCATAACAACATGACACATTTTTAGTATTTTGGCTATAACATTTTCATTCAAATCCAAATTGAGTGATTTAAGTTATGTTGGAAAGATGATTTTGAGGGCTACAACTTTGCTTGTATGTGAAACTTGAAATTCGGACTAGAAAGAGGCTCAAAATTTGAGAGAATCATAGCCTTTTATCATCCCCTTAAAGCCATCCTAGTCCTCCATCAATTCCAACAACACCTAACCTATTCTATCCACCTATTCCTTCATCCTACCCCTTGATTACTAGACTCATAATACTAACCCATTATTTTGGTGATCCAACGCAACTTGGATCAACCAATCACAAGCCTTCTTGACTTCTATATAAACACCCTAACCACCTCCCCTTAGGATCAACCTTTCCTACTTCCAAAAAAGTTCCACCAACTAGAACTAGTCTTTCTACTTCTTCCTCAACTTGGAGTTCTTGGGTGTGTCTTCGCATCTGCTACTACATCATCCTCTAGACTTCGCCTTCGAAACCCCTACTTTTCATTATTTTCATTCTAGTTCTAGTTGTAGTTAGATCACTCTTTTAGTTGTAGTACTTCTACTTGTGCAAAACTCTTATTATTATTGCAATAAAAGTTCTAGTAGTTTTTCTTCAACTCGTCTTCAAGTTATTTGTCTACTTCTTATTCTAGAAATACTATAGTTAGTAATTGCTTGCTAATAGTCTAGTAGATTTCTATTTATTTCTAGTTCTAGTAGTACTTTACCTACTTGCAGTTCTGTTAGCATAGTTAATTAGGAAAGCGAAATTATTCCGATTGCCTCCCTAAAAACTACTCAAACTCCATCTTTGAACTTCAGTTTTATATTCATGAGTTCGATTTGAAATAAATTTAAGAGTTTCTACGCACTTATAGTACGATGAAAGCATATTTTTTCACAATCATATCTGCATGCAAAACACATGTTGGTGTCATTGTCAGGGAGGCACGATGATTATTTCACTTTCAATAGTTGCATTTAGATTTGCATTCATGGGATCTAACTTGCGCTTATCTTTTAGTTGTTTTGTGTGCAAGTATCGCGCATTCGCATAAGAATGGATCGCAAAGCGACAAGGAGAAAAGTGCTGGCAAAGATCTCGAGGTAGGTTGTTTGCATCTTAGATTTAGGTAGGTTTGTGAACTTTAGGATCAACTGCATTTAGTTTAGTTTAGTTGCAAAAAAAAAAAAATCCCTTACCTTGTTCTTCTTGTGCTTTAAAGATCATATCCTACCTTAACTAAGTTCGGATTGGTTCTTCTTGCTAATTTAAAAATCTTATCTCAAACTTTTGGTGAGTCCAAAAATTCTAAACTTGTTACTAATTTATAACCTTGAAATCAGAAACCAACCCATCAAATTTCATGCAAAAATTCATTTTGTGCTATCCTAGAAAAAACTTTTACTGTCGATGGGTCAATCTAAATTTTTTCTATTAAAGATCCAGATTCGCCGAATTTTCCTGATTTTATATAACTTCAAATTTAGTGAAATTTCTTGTTGGATTTCTAATGAAATCTAGTTTCTTGGAAAAAATTTTAAAAAAATTTCTGACGGTCACACTCTGACTATTTCTGGAAATTACTCAGTAGGGGTCAATTTGGACTGATTTGGCATTCTGATTTGCAAATTCTTGAAAAAATATTTTTAAACCCCTAAAAATTCTAGAAAAAATTATTTTGTGTGAGCTTCATCAAGAGGTGTTTAGGAAGCCATTGCTGCATTGTTTAGGCCACACCAATTGAAATAAAATTGATTCATCTAGAAGTTTCCTATTAGGGTCTAAAGGAAAAGGATTAAGGTCATGTGCCTGCAAAACAACTATTTGTCCACTCAAAACTTGTTTGAAAAGATCTTGAAATTTGAACCTTAAAATTGGTGAATTAATTATTTGAACATTAAAAGACATATCACCAATTAAATCTATTTGAGGACCCTTGATTGACACACACACGAACAAACTGATCTAATTTGGGCAACCACCCCCTCACACTCATCATCTGCTCCTGTGCACTCTAAATCCCAAGCGCTATTTAATCTGATAGATGCGCCAACTAGGCTGGATTTTATTTCCAAACTTGAGCTATACTTAGTTGATTGAATCTGAGGCCTTGTCTATTTGGACCAACTTGTGACAAGAAAGGTTAGTGGGGTAACCACATTAACATCTAGTGGTGTCCCAAACATTAAAGGACATATCACCAATTAAATCTATTTAAGGACCCTTGATTGACACACACACGAACAAACTGATCTATTTTGGGCAACCACCCCCTCACACCCATCATCTACTCCTGTGCACTCTAAATCCCAAGCCCTGTTTAATCTGATAGATGCGCCAACTAGGCTGGATTTTATTTCCAAACTTGAGCTATACTTAGTTGATTGAATCTGAGGCCTTGTCTATTTGGACCAACTTGTGACAAAAAAGGTTAATGGGGAACCACATTAACCTCTAGTGGTGTCCTGCCATGTAGGGTGTCCTAAGGGGTCCCACCCTTCTGGCCAGCCAAGTAATTCAAGAGTCAAATCAATTAACTAAGGTTAGTGAAATTTGGATTAGATCCAATAGGTGCAACCTTCGAGGGCTAGAATTGATTGCTTGCATTGTGCACACACTTCTCTCTCTTGTTCTCTATGCATCTATAACATTCTTCCAAGTATATGCATGGAACTAGATCACAAAATCCACACTTGGTACCACCTCTGCAAAAAGAGACCGAGGAGATTGATTATTAGTGAATCCAATTATACATCAAACTCGAACTTTGACCTCCTTGATGGCTAATCTAGCCAACTAGAATCCACAACCGAATCAAATGGATCCTCTGGCTCAGATCCAAAACCTCCAACTCCAGTTGAACCAGTTTCAACAGAATCATCAAACCCAAATGTAGGAGCAACTTGAGATTCTTCAAATCCAAAACTCACAAGCTAGACCCTTGAGAGAATTCTATAACCTCACCCAGTACTTACATCAACCATATGTTAAGGGCCCACCTATAAAGGCTCAATTTGAGATCATGCACTCTAGTATATAGCTCCTACCTTACTTTTAAGGGCAACAATGTTTTTTTTCCAAAAAAAAAGGGACCACTACTGATGACGGTAGTAGTCCAGAATTTTATTCAAACTAAAAGCACACTACATAATGTTTTGCCACTGCTTCACCAAACCCATATCATTACAAATGTCCCACATTCTAGTACCCTTAAAAAGAACATCATTTCTAGAACACCACACACAATGAGTACTCTAGGCTTAGAGCCATCAAGAAGGTCCACCCAGAGCCCATCCTAGGTGGGAAAGGACTGAGGAGAACACCTACCCCACACTTCATAAGTAACAATTGCAAGAGTTGAAGAGATCCCACAAATCATCATTCCCAAAGCTACACAAGGGTCATGTAGACAATGGAGTAGCCATGATGCAATGCCTAAGCGAGCCTGTGACCAATCCATCATTTATAGCTAACCATAAGAAAATCTGGATCTTTAAGGGGACTTTGATCTTCCACACCGAGGAGCATAGACTAGTCAAGGAATTGCTATCCATGTTTGCCAACAAACGATGATATGCTTTATTTGGAGAGTATAGGCCACCGTGCTAAACAAAACCATCCACACCTTCGTTGGGTGTAGAGTTTCCAACATGCGATGATGATCATCCATAGATCAACTTTCATAGCAATTAGGCAGCTAGGAGGGAGCCCAATTCTCCACGTTTGCTGACCAATACGTAGACACACGTACATTTTTTTCAAGGGCAGCATCATAAGATCGTGAAAAGATAGTATCAAAAGTGCCCAAACCTAACATGTTGTCTTTCTAAAAATGGAAATCCTCACCATTTCCTAGATGTGGCATGAAGTGCTCCTATGTATCATCCGTGACTTTAACTACTGTGCCCGTGAAAGGTGACAGATGCGAAGGATGCAGACGATTTGGTGGTGCATTTGAAGAGCCATAAGAATCTGTGATCATGTCTTGCCACATCCCCTTCTCACCCTGTAAAATAATAACACCCCACTTCAATAGAAGAGAATCACTAAATTCTCCTAATGAATGGATTCCCATACCACCTTTTTTTTTTGGTATGTACATTTTACTCCATTTTACTAGCTAGAGGAAAGAGCCCTCATAAGATGGACCCATCCAAATGAATCTCTTTTGGATAATATATATCTTCTTTAAAATAGTACCTAATGGCCTAAATATTGAAAAATAAAAGACGAGAATAGCAGAAATGACTGAATTTAGTAAAATCAATCGGCCACCTTTGGAAAGAAACCCACCACACCAACCAGTAAGTCTCATCAAAATCTTTTCAAACAAAGCCATCCAATCTCTATTCTTCATCTTTTTACCACAGAGGAGGAGGCCCAATGATGAGGACCCCTTTCAATTCTTAGAAGAGTTCACAGCCATTAGTGAAACAATTAGAATTCCTAACCTTGATGATGATGTGTTGAAGATGAAACTCTTCCCTTTGCCATAAAAGAGAAAGCTAGCCATTGGTTTAGGACTATAGGAAGACCTGTTAACACATGGGGGTAGCTAAGAAGCACCTTCCTAAAGAAATTTTTCCTAATCAGAAAAATCAATGCACTTAGACGAGCTATTACCACCTTCTCCTAACATCCTAAAGAACCATTACATGAGGCTTGGGAAAGATTCATGGATTTAATTAGGAAATGCCTGCATCATGAGGTTCCTAGATGGCAACTAATGTAGATCTTTTACCGTGGGCTTAATGATCGTCAAGTGTTAAGAAATATATGCATCGTAGTATAGTTGACAAAATCATACAAAACACTTAAATTTATAAAACTAAAAATCTACTTGGAGTCCGAGGTCGTTCGCAGGGAGCAAATATGGAATTCATGCACTAATCTCAATTCAAGAATAATGAGCACAATTAATTAAGCATAATAAAAGATGTTCAATGAATAAACTAGCCAAAAATAATATTTAAATATAAATCAATGCATCTCAAGGATTCATGGGATAAAAAAAGAGAGAGAAACAAAACAATGGTGATTTAAATCATCAATTATTCTCTCAATTAAGCATCTATCCTAAGTATTCAAATAATTTAACAGTAACTCTAATCAAGTACTCAAATAATGCCATAGTGTTTTGAACCAAGTCAGACATCGGATATGTGTATCAAATGACTTAACTATTAAGGCACAGCACCACAGTAAATCACACAAGGGCGTCGAGCCTCTCAAGGCACAAGACTTCAAATATCCTTCTCAAGCATAGCATAAGGGTGAACACCCATCCTCAAAGGATAAGTGTTAGCCTTCAGCATGCGCCCCAAGATCATGAAAGCCACAACAAAACCTTCCCCTCTCCTCATAATTTCTCCTCTTTATTTTCTCTCAGAACCAGGCTTACTCAGGTAATCGGGTCATAGCAGAATCGGATCAAGACTCACCAGGTGTGCGGGTGACTGAGGAGTGAGGGCTAAGTGAGTGTGTCGGGGGCCTGACCCCTCATGTTACTCAGCGAGGAGCCTCCTTCACAAAATCAATTTATGTGCAGCAGATGCCTCTACCATGCCCAATGTGGGACTATGCCACTTCCTTCCTTCGCATGATGCAACAGCTGAGAATCTCTTGCAATTGGAGTTGCTACTAGCATGCCTCATCCAATTGGTGCTCCAGACAAATTCCTGAGGTGAGTCCACAACAATTAGGAGTTGTAACGAGGTCGAAGCAAGGCAGACAGAGGTGGTGACGTTGACGGTGATGGCAGCGGTGGTGAAGACCTTAAATCACAAATACGGGCTCAAGAACCCCAATTAGAATGATCCTGAGCTTCGCCAAGTGGTGGCGAAGGTGATGGTGGTGTTCTTGTGGTGTATGATGGCATGTGACAGAGTCGGAGATAGTGTGTGAAGGAGGTGGAGTTCGGTGGAGGTGTATAGAGGTCGAAGCATCCAATTAGTGGAGGGCTTTTGATCGGCGGAGGATGAGGGAGCTTCTAGAGGTAACAGAGGGTCGCTTGGTGGTCTGTGGAGGGCGTATGATCACGTTGGAGGTGTGGCTAGAGAGGAAGAAGACGGAGAGGGAGACGGTGATTTGGCAGTTGAAATAGGAGTCTAAGGAGCTAAACCTAGTCTAGAGAAGGAGAGAGGGAGTTTGGGATCCCAGCTAACAGTCAAAAGGGAGGGAAAGGCGTCGGCTTTGATTGGTCAATGCCAAAGAAGGTGAATCCCCCGGTGAAGGAGATCGGCAAGGACGAAGGGATTGGAGGGCTCTCGCTGGTATTGCGAGGAGCGAAAGAATGTGCGAAGGAGATTCCCACCGCCTATGGCATGTGGCAGAGGGTGAGAAAGCTAGAGAAGGAGGTGTCATCGGAGTTGTGGCAGAGGCAGTTGGAGAGAGGAATTTGAAGACTTTGAGGCCTAAAACCGAGCTAAGGAGCAAGGCCATGCGAGGGGGTTCTTTTATAAAGCTCAAATTTGAGCTCTAGACAAGGAAAGAAGCTCTAATTGACTTGGGAATCAGGGCACGAGGTACCCACTGATTTCATGGATTCTCTAGGGAAAATCTGCATAATTTAGGATCCAAGATCTATCTCAAACAATTCTCTGTAATGTGAATGATTAGCCCACAGTTGTGGGCTATTTAAGTATTTAAGTGCCTAGACATTAGGTTAATTCTAACATTTATTTAGCATAAATTAGGATGTAAATAGATTAATTCATATTTTTAATTTAATTACATAATCCATGCATTGCATTCATATTTTAAGTGCATTAAGAATTAGCTTAGAATGACATTCATCTAATTACTTAACCAATTAGGTACATTATTTTCATTAACATAAAAGTTGAGGGTCTGTATATAAATGACCATAATATTTTAACATTATTTTGTTTATTCTTCTTCATTCAGGAATGGCTGGCTGTCGCTCCAATGCCACCCGGTGCTGCAGTGAAGAACCCATTCAAGGAGGAGCGGATATGTTGGATCTGGTCGGGCAGCTAATTTCAAATTTGTCCAGGCCACTACAAAAGGAGGAGGGAGGCAGCCGAGCTCGAGAGGCCTCCACCACCGACCCACCATTGTGCAGAGAGATCTCCTCTCTTCCATTCCACACTGCCAGCCTCAACCGTGGCGGCGAGTCTCCACCACAGTGGGTGTGTGGCGTGACAGGCCACACCGCCATCTGGAGTTCGTCCGCATTACCGTGAGCACCTTAGCGTGCATATCCCTCGCCGTCATCACCAACAACCACCGCCGCAGCTACTGTGCAATCACCCTTTCAATCAGTTAAGACGTCCGCGAAATTTCCCGGACATCTGAAGTCCACCCCCACTCCAGCAGCAATCTCTGTCCTCTCACTTCACTTCCACCACCCACGCCGCAGCAGCCACCCGCTCATCTCCAACCGCAGGCAAGGCGTGCACAGCATCCAGCCCTCACGCCCGCTCACTCCACCTTCCCCGCGCCTGCAGCCTTCGCCATCTCCACGTGCAACCACCGGAGCACCCGTCTGAAGTCCACCCGCTCACCTTCAGCCTGCACCTCACCGCTCACTCGCGTGCACCAGCCTGTGCACACGTTGAAGCCACCCCCACCATTCCAGCAACGCCCAACAGTCCGCGCCCACCCTCCTCCCACGCCTGCAGAACCTCACGCGCGCACTCCCGCTCCTGCAGCACCTTCCCCCGCACTGACTGCAGTGCGCCCCCACGCTAGCTGCAGCCGCACCTGCAGAACCACCCACCTGCACCCTCCCGCCAACAGTCCCGCGCGTGTCTCACCGCCAACAGAGCGCACAGCAGTCCGCCCATGCCTCCAGCAGCACGCGCCACGCCCAACAACAGCAGCTGCAGTACCGGCTGCAGCCACCTCCGCCAGAGGTCATCCGGCCACCTCCAGCCGCTGCGCGACATGCCACCACCACCGTTTCGAAGCCCTCAGTCCAAGGGACTTCCTCCGAGCTTCCCGCGTCCGGCCGTCCACTCCTCATCGTGCATGCCAGAGGGGAAGAAATCCCCTATTTTGCTACAGTAAAAGGGTCATTAATATTTACATTTTCTGCCATTGCCAACTTTTATTGATATTTTATTGAATCTACATTGCAAAAAATATCCTCTAGTTGTTAAAAATTGCCATTTCAGCATGTTTTCTTGATATTACCTTAATCTGAAGGTAGATTTGGCTCGATTCTTGTCCAAACTAATTACGAATAAGCATTTTTAAGTGGTGCGAATTTAAATACATCATTGCCTTCCTGTGGATACGACCCGCTCTTCTATGAGTGGTTATTTTAATTGTTGATTAGTCGATTTTTCCACCACATCAAACTACAAACGACTTTAAAGCGAACAATCGACTAGTCAAATGGCGTTGTTGCCAGGGAGGCAACTGATGCAATAATTTCACCTGATTTTATTTTGATTATTTGTCAATTGCACACTGATCTGACCATTTATTATTTTCTTTTCTGTGCAAGAAATTTGTGCAAGAATCAGCCAGTGTGAGAGGCGACCCTTGACATCGCCAGAGGACAATTGGATGAGCTATTTTGGAAAGGAGAAGGATGAGGACACAGAGGACAACATTGTATATTTAGTCGCTAGTTAGAATAGAATTAAGACTTTAGATTTAATTTTTCATTGCATTTTGTTTGAAACCCTTGTTCTGGGGTACATTTTGAGGGGTTTGTTCCCCGATATTGTTTTGGGCCCATGTTGGGTAATTTTTGGGAGCCTGTTCCCTTTTCTTTATATTTAGGTTTTTAGTTTATTGATTACTTTTATTTGCTTGTGCATAAGTAGTTTAAAAATTAAAAAAAAAAAAAATGAGCTGCCTACCCTAGGACGAACCATTTAGGTCTGTATGAGTAGCCTCTAGATTTATTTCTCTGCATTGCGTGCATTCTTGCATTGTTGATTGCAGGAAGCAAGGTACGCATTTTCTTACTTTGCATCTTATTCTCGATCACGCATTGCATTAGGACTTAATGCGGAGACCACCTAATCTGTACTGAATAAATCTAACAAGTGGTCACATATTTTCTAAAAAAAAAAAAGGACTAATTAAAGGAGGGACATCTAAAAATCAAGGACTTGATTGTAAAACGTGGTGTGCGATTCAAAATTCAAAATCCTTTTACGGTGAATGCACACTTATATCTGTTGCACCACAGCACTCATTTAGACACTCCTAAGTCTTGAAACGACTAGGACAAGAGCCCTCCTACTGTTGGATTCTGAAGTATTCGGAACTTGAGATCAAAGGTTTTGTAAATCTAAAGAGGGGGGACCCTGTCACGGATTTTTGGGGGTAGTTGAGAAGCACCGCGAAAGCACAGCTTCAAAGGAAGGCTTAGGCCTACTTGCATCCCTCAATCTTCCATCTTTGGATTTACTTGACCATTTGAGATTTAGGGAAGAATACCTAAGCTCCAAGTAGGTCTTTTTAGCCATTTCGAAGGTTGACAATAGGCGCGTAATTGATTGGGCAACTTGTTTTGTCACCTACAATTTGAACTAAAGTCAAAAACCTAAATTTGTAAAGACCAAAACAAGCCCTTTTGAATTGTGTTTGTAGTGCATGCTTGGTAGGCGTTCTCTTAGTAGACAACTTGTATTTGATCCTGAACCTGAAAGAATTCTAAGAAGAGACCTTCCAAGGGTAGAAATGGTCAGTCAAAGGAGCCTTAAGGAATATTTCATCCCAACCAATCAAGCTGGCCCAGCACTACGTAGACATGGAGGGGACAATCCGTAAGAGATCAAAAGTAGTACCATATCCTTGCTACCGTCCTTTTATGGTACTACTAGGGAAGACCCTTACAGGCATATTGAGGAATTCACCGAGGTCTGTTCCACGGTGAAGTTGCAGGGCGTTACTGATGATGCTCAAATGCGGACCCTCTTTCCCTTCTCCCTAAAGGACAAAGCCAAGTATTGGTATCACACCCGTGACAATATAAATACTTGGGATGCCCTGAAGAAGGAGTTTTTGAAGAAGTACTTCCCCATGAGCAAAACAAATCACTTTAGGAGGGAAATTATGAGTTTTGTTCAAAAGGATGGGGAAGCATTCCATGATGCATGGGAGCGCTTTAACGATTTGCTGAGACTTTGCCCACATCACCAGGTGCCTAAATGGCAACTGGTTGAAAGGTTCTACACCGGACTTAATGATTCGCATAGGCAAACTGTGGATGGTGCCTGTGCAGGAACCTTTCTATCTAAGATTGAGGATGAAGCTTGGAACTTATTTGATACTTTGAGTGAGAATTCTATTCACTTGAATTCGGCCTACATGGATAGAAAGCCCACTCTCATGCAAAGAAAGTTGGAGGCGAATGAAGCAAGGGACGCCCAGAATTTAGCCTATCAGATTCAATTATTGAATCAAAACATGGAAAGGCTTATGTCGAACCTGAGTTCATTCGTACCTAACACCTCCACATCCCAAGCTTCCGAATGCGTAATTTGTCAAGGCAATACACACGCCACTGTAGATTGCCACTTGGCCTCCCAATTCCCTAAGCTTGTACAAGCAGATTTGAATGCTGCTCAAGGGTTCCGTCCTAGACCTGGTAATGACCCTTTCTCCAACACTTATAATGAGGGATGGAGGAACCACCCAAACTTTTCATGGAGACAAGGAAATGTCTCAAATTCAGGGAATTACAAACCACAATCGTTTCAAAACCATCAAATGAACCAACCTCAGACCTTTGCCCAACCTAAAACCTCTGAGATGGATGAATTGAAGGCGATGTTGAAAACTATGCAAGAAAGTCAAAGTGCCATCATCCAATCTCATGACAAGGCTATACATGAGATGAAATCACAAATTGGACACCTTGTTGAGGCCGTTAGACAGAGGGAGACTAGGAAGTTCCCCAGTGCTGCTGAGAAAAATCCTTAAGGAAAAGGGATTGTCTTTAGGGAGCATGCTCAGGCGGTGACTATTCTGAGGAGTGGGAAAGAAATTTCCAAACCCGATGCTCCTATAGTCTCACCCCTTAAAAAACCATCCACCCCAACTTTCACCCCCACTGGAGAAGACTTGCCCAACTCTTCTCCACTTGAAATCACCTCACCGGAAGAAGTTGCCCCCATTCCACCCCTTACTCGACATGACAACCCTTCCACCCAGAGATCGAGAGTGCCTTTTCCAGAGCGCTTATCCACCTCTGGGCAGACTTTTGCTGGCTCATCTGGAGCCAAAGATAAGACAGATGAGATTATGGAAACTTTCAAGCAAGTGCAGATTAACCTGCCTTTGCTTGAAGCTATCAGGCAGATTCTGTCTTATGCCCACTTCTTAAAGGACCTGTGCACGAAAAAGCAGCAATCTAGAAAACAGGTCCAATCAAAAGTTGTCCTGCCTGATTCTGTTAGCTCAATTGTTCAACATGGCACACCCCCGAAACTTAAGGACCCAGGAGCCCCATACATCTCTGTAGTTATTGGTGACTTACAAATTGATGAGGCTCTACTTGATCTGGGTGCAGGGGTGAACATCCTTCCGAGCTACATGTATGAACAACTTGGGGGAGGCAATATAAAGCCTAGCCCTGTAATCCATCAAGTTGTTGATCGATCACTTAAGACACCACAGGGAATTTTGGAAGATGTCCTCATAAGAGTGGAGGATTTCTTCTTTCCTGTTGACTTCTTAGTTTTGGACACTGACCCTACCAACAAGCCAACCAAACCCTCCATCATTTTGGGCCGCCCCTTCCTTGCAACTTCTCATGCTTCAATTAATTGCAATACTAGTGCATTGAAAATGGGCTTTGGGAACAGGAAAATCTAGCTTAATGTGTTTGATGCTTACAAACAAGCCGGACTTGAGGATTGTTCTCAAGTTGAGGTAATAGATGACCAGATTGAAGAGGCAACTCCTGCAATGTTATGTGATGACCCCGTTCGGCATGTCATGCTAAATGAGCATTCCCATCTCTTGGAGGAATGTGAAGGGGATATACTAGAACTAGAGGAATTGCTAGGAGTTTCTGCTGAGTCTCTTCCCCCATCATTTCCGCCGAAGGTAGATTTGCTACCTGAGATGGGGACATCTATTATGAAACCCTCAACCATACAAGCCCCCGACCTTGAGTTGAAACCCCTCCCTGACGCTCTCAAGTATGTTTTCCTAGGTGCCAATGATACACTCCCCGTTATCATTTCAGCTGTGCTATCTGAGGCACAGGAGGGAGCCTTGATTGAATGCCTGTCTAGGCATAAGGAAGCTATTGCTTGGAGCATTGCTGACATTAAGGGTATAGACTCTACACTCTGCATGCACCACATTTATACTGATGATTCCATCAAGCCTTTTAGGGACATGCAGAGACGTCTGAACCCTAATATGAGGGAGGTTGTAAAAAAGGAAATCCTAAAGTGGTTGGACGCCGGGATCATATATCCCATTGCTGACAGTAAATGGGTCAGTCCCATTCATGTGGTGCCAAAGAAGGTAGGCTTTACTGTGGAACTCAACGACCAAGGTGAACAAGTTGTCACTAGACCCTCAACTAGATGGAGGGTCTGTATTGATTACCGCAAGCTAAACACCGCTACCCAGAAGGATCACTTTCCTTTTCCTTTTATTGATCAAATTCTCAAAAAATTGGCAGGGAATAAGTACTATTGCTTTCTCGATGGATATTTTGGGTACAATCAGGTGGCAGTCTTTCCTGATGACCAGGAAAAGATGACATTCATGAGTCCTTACGGTACTTTTGCATTCAGGCGTATGCCATTTGAATTATGTAATGCCCCTGCAACTTTCCAGCGGTGTATGATGTCTATCTTTTTGGACATGATTGACAAGTGTGTTGAAGTATTTATGGATGACTTCTCTATTTATGGCTCGTCTTTCAACTAGTGTCTCCTGCACCTGGAGAATGTGTTGAAAAGATGTAAGGAGACTGGTTTAGTCCTCAGCTGGGAGAAAAGTCACTTCATGGTACAGAAAGGAATTGTACTTGGGCATGTTGTATCCGAGAAAGGTTTGGAAGTAGATAAAGCCAAGATTGATTCTATTTCCAAACTTCCATTGCCTACGAATGTCAAATAGATTAGATCCTTTCTGGGCCATGCTGGCTTTTATAGGCGCTTTATTAAAAATTTTAGTAAGATTTCTAGGCAACTTTGTGACTTGTTGGCAAAGGAATTTTCCTTCAGTTTTGATTCAAAGTGTGCCGGGGCCTTTCAAACTCTAAAGGAGGCCTTGATCTCTGCGCCTATTCTCCAAGCTCCTGATTGGACACTCCCATTTGAGCTTATGTGTGATGCTTCGGATTATGCAGTGGGAGCAGTCCTTGGACAAAGGGTTGAGGGAAGACCTCATGTGCTGCATTATGCAAGCAAGACTTTAATCGAACCTCAGCAAAACTACACCGTCACTGAAAAAGAATTACTTGCTGTAGTTTTTGCTCTAGAGAAGTTTAGGTCTTATCTACTTGGGTCTAAGGTGGTTATTTTTACTGATCATGCAGCAGTGAAACATCTCATTGCTAAGAAAGATTCTAAGCCACATCTGATTAGGTGGATCTTACTCCTTCAAGAATTTGACTTGGAAATACGTGAAAAGAAAGGAGTAGAAAATGTTGTGGCTGACCACCTGTCTCGCCTTCCTCTTAATGACTTTCTTTCTGGAGTCATTCGCGAGACATTTCCCAATGAAACTCTGATGGCGGTAACACCAACTTTACCTTGGTATGAAGACACTGTAAATTACTTGGTCACTGGACAAACTCCTGGCTCTTGGGATGAGCAGAAAAGAAAGAGATTCATTTCTCAAGCAAGATATTTTCATTGGGAAGAGCCAGAATTATTTAGAATTGGACAAGACTAAGTATTGAGACATTGTGTGCCTGAAGAGGAACAACAAAGTGTGCTGAGTTTCTGCCATGAACTTCATTGTGGAGGACACTTTGGTGCTAAGAAAATTGCTTTTAAGGTTCTCCAGTCCGATTTTTGGTGGCCTTCCTTATTTAAGGATTCTCATAATTTTGTTAAGGCCTGTATTAGATGTCAATGGACTAGAACGATTGGGAAGAAGAATGAAATGCCTCAACATCCTATTCAATCTATTGAAATTTTTGATGTGTGGGGAATTGACTTTATGGGCCCCTTCCCATCACCCCATGGCTTTGAATATATCTTGGTGGCAGTTGATTATGCCTCTAAATGGATAGAGGCCATTCCTACGCACACAAATGACCACTCTGTGGTTTTGAAATTTGTGAAGGCCAATATCATATCCCGTTTCAGCTTCCCCAAGACTATTATAAGTGATGGGGGACCTCATTTCCGAAACCATCACTTCAATCAGTTAATCAAGAGTTTGGGAGTGACTCACAAGGTTGCTACCCCTTACTACCCTCAGACAAGTGGTCAGGTTGAAGTATCAAATAGGGAGATAAAAAATATTTTGGAAAAGACCGTTAGACCTGATAGGAAAGACTGGTCCCAAAAGCTCGATGATGCTTTGTGGGCTTATCGAATGGCCTATAAGACACCTTTGGGTACTTCTCCCTTTCGGATTGTGTATGGAAAAGCGTGCCATTTACCTGTTGAGTTGGAACATAAAGCACTTTGGGCTATTCGAAGTGTTAACATGGATTTAGAGAAGGCAGGTAAGGCATGACTTCTAGAATTAAGTGAGCTTGAGGAGCTGAGGAATGATGCTTATGACACCTCTCAAGCTTATAAAGAAAGAACTAAGGTCTTGCATGATAAGTTTATTCTTCGAAAGACCTTTGAGCCCAACCAACAAGTCTGGCTTTTCAATTCCAGACTTAAGCTTTTTCTTGGGAATTTAAAATCTCGTTGGGATGGGCCTTACATAATCACCAAAGTATTTCCGCATGGAGCTGTGGAGATCAAAAATCCTTCCTCTTCAGCAACTCCCTTTATCGTCAACGGTCAACGGTTAAAACCGTACATAACTTTAGATGGCCATCTGGTTGACGAAGTCACTCTTGAGGAGCCTTATCTCCTACCATTCTCCGCCTCAGGTAATATCTTCCTTTAGCTATTTTTGTTTTCAATGAGGACATTGTTTCACACTTGGTCTGGTAATTAACTTAATTTCTATCTTTCTGAAAAGAGATTTGGTTCTCTTAGTTTTGACTTAGGAGAGGCTTGAAAACACATTTTGATTGGAAGAGTTCCCGCCGTAGGAGAGGGGAGTATATGCTCACCTTGAGGATGCGA
The DNA here is from genome assembly GCA_037157565.1 of Thalassia testudinum. Taxonomy (NCBI): domain Eukaryota; kingdom Viridiplantae; phylum Streptophyta; class Magnoliopsida; order Alismatales; family Hydrocharitaceae; genus Thalassia; species Thalassia testudinum. The sequence goes on from JAZHRO010000016.1 coordinate 1,584,035, forward strand.
TGATAACATATTACCTCCTCGGCACTTGTCTCTTAGGATATCCATCCTACTGGGGGCATGTAAGTGCATTGTGCGGTTCAGGTACCATGGGCTGCCCTATCTCGAAGTGCCGATTGCCATAGGCTTGAATTCGCTTAAGAAATCCATGGCGATACTATCTCGAAGTGCCGATTGCCAGGAGTTGTTGGGGTCGTTATGGGCGGTGCTATCTCGAAGCATCGAAAGCCAGGCACCCTTCGAGGTATGGTAATGGGGACAATGAATCCGACACAGACCATGTTGATAGCTAATCTGAGGTTAGACTTAGAAGAATCAAACAAAAACAAAATATATATATATAACAAAAAAGAAATATCTTTCAACTCAAATAACTCAGACCAATGCACAGGCACAGATGCTTTAATCTCAGGGATCAATAAACTTTAGGGTAGAGTCAGAAATCAGGGAAACTTGTGCTTGCAACTCGTCTTTAGCTGACCTAGTCTGTAACTTAGCAACTACTTAGGATCCTTGGGTCTAGAGTCTGAACCTAATATGCTTCTGAAGGAAGACTAAGTGAGTTGACTAGTCTACTTGGAGTGCTAGGTTTCGCTTAAATTTGCTAGGGACTAGCAAAAACTAGGCATGGGGGTATTTGATTATCCCATAGCTGTGGGCTATTTAAGTATTTAAGTGCCTAGACATTAGGTTAATTCTAACATTTATTTAGCATAAATTAGGATGTAAATAGATTAATTCATATTTTTAATTTAATTACATAATCCATGCATTGCATTCATATTTTAAGTGCATTAAGAATTAGCTTAGAATGACATTCATCTAATTAGTTAACCAATTAGGTACATTGTTTTCATTAACATAAAAGTTGAGTTTCTGTATATAAATGACCATAATATTTTAACATTATTTTGTTTATTCTTCTTCATTTAGGAACGGCTAGCTGCCACTCCAACGCCACCCGGTGCTGCAGTAAAGAACCCATTCAAGGAGGAGCAGATATGTTGGATCTGGTCGGGCAACTAATTTCAAATTTGTCTAGGCCACTAAAAAAGGAGGAGGGAGGCAGCCGAGCTCGAGAGGCCTCCACCACCGACCCACCACTGTGCAGAGAGATCTCTCTTCCATTCCACACCGCCGGCCTCAACCGTGGCGGCGAGTCTCCATCACCGTGGGCGTGTGGTGTGACAGGCCACACGCCATCCGGAGCTCGTCCGCATTACCGTGAGCACCTTAGCGTGCATCTCCCACACCGTCGTCACCAACAACCACCGCCGCAGCTACTGTGCAATCACCCTTTCAGTCAGTTAAGACATCTGCAAAATTTCCCGGACGTCTGAAGTCCACCCCCACTCCAGCAGCAATCTCTGTCCTCTCACTTCACTTCCACCACCCACGCCGCAGCCACCCGCTCATCTCCAGGCGCACGCAAGGCGTGCATAGCCTCCAGCCCTCACGCCCACTCACTCCACCTTCCCCGCGCCTGCAGCCTTCGCCATCTCCACACGCAACCGCCGGTGCACCCATCTGAAGTCCACCTGCTCACCTTCAGCCTGCACCTCACCGCTCACCCACATGCACCAACCTGCGCACACGTCTGAAGCCACCCCCACCATTCCAGCAACGCCCAACAGTCCGCGCCCGCCCTCCTCCCACGTCTGCAAAACTTCACGCGCGCGCTCCCGCACCCGCAACACCTTGCCCACACTGACTGCAGTGCGCGCCCATGCCAACTGCAGCCGTACCTACAGAACCACCCGCCTGCGCCCTCCCGCCAGCAGTCCCGCACGCGCCTCACCACCAACAGAGCGCGCAGCAGTCTGCCCACGCCTCCAGCAACGCGCGCCACGCCCAACAACAGCAGCTGCAGCACCGGCTGCAGCCACCTCCGCCGGAGGTCGCCCGGCAGCCTCCGGCCGCCACACGACACGCCACCACCACCGTTTCGAAGCCCTCGGTCCAAGGGACTTCCTCCGAGCTTCCCGCGTCCGGCCGTCCACTCCTCGTCGTGCATGCCAAAGGGGAAGAAATCCCCCATTTTGCTACAGTAAAAGGGTCATTAATATTTACATTTTCTGCCATTGCCAACTTTTATTGATATTTTATTGAATCTGCATTGCGAAAAATATCCTCTAGTTGTTAAAAATTGCCATTTCAGCATGTTTTCTTGATATTACCTTAATCTGAAGGCAGATTTAGCTCGATTCTTATCCAAACTAACTATGAACAAGCGTTTTTAACTAGTGCGAATTTAAATATGTCATTGCCTCCCTGTGGATACGACCTACTCTTCTACGAGTGGTTATTTTAATTGTTGATTAGTCGATTTTTCCACCACATCAAACTACAAACGACTTTAAAGCGAACAATCGACTAGTCAGTGAACACCAATCTCACCAATTTTGGTGTGATTTGGTAGTGATTTGATCAAGTTTTGATGTGGTCAAAGTCAATCTGAAGGTTGATTTGACCTCCAATGGCTGCAGGGACCATTCTACAAAAAAGATGATGAAGTTAGGGACCTTTCTATAAATATTTCGAAAGTTAGGGGCTTGATTGAGAGAAATAGAAACTTAATGGATTGAAATGCAAACTAGGTCAAGATGGACTTTGATTAGGCCCAAATTTTAGTTCAAACCTAATTTGGCCCCAAGGAATATAGTGGTGAAGTTAGATTTGAGTTTTGACTAAGTTGGATTGGGCAATTTGCGTAGAAACCCAAATTAGGTTAGAATTCCGTCTGAGACTCTATTCAAGGTCAAAATAGGTTCAAATGGGTAAACTAAGGATACCAAACCTCTCATAATATTTTTTTATGAATTTTAGGAGGTTTAGATGAATTTTATCCTGACCAAAACTTCTTTAATTCAAGCGGGTCTGAAATTAGGGTTTTGTGTTCTAATTTAGTTCTCGAAATGCATGAAACCCTGTTTCTGTCTATGTGGACCCACTCATTGGACTTTTAATGCTCATTTGACCTTCAATTTATCCCTGACAAACCCCATGGTTATTCTGCATTCATGATGTGATGTTAAAATTGTGGAATTAACCCTAGTTTAGTGTTTTCTTCTCAAAATGGATTTGAGTGGAATTATGGCTCTCAGGCGATTATGTAGGAGCATTTGTCACTTGATTCTGATTAATTAAAGTTATTTATGGCTCGTGATGGTGTTACCATCAAGGAGCCTTGTGGATGCAACCTGTTGAGGTAACTTTATGAGTAAGGACGAGAATAATGCTTTTAAGTTATTTAAGAATATAAGCAAAAATTCCCTGAATAATGCCTCCATGTTGACCTATGGAAGATCCATGCAACATAGATATGGGATTTATGAGGTACAAGAGAGCTCCAATAATGTGGATATGAATTTGATCTGTGAGAAACTAGACAAAGTTGATGTAGTATCAAAGAAACTTAATGAACTGATGAACCAAAATAGGAAGGGAGTAACCCTCCCATCACCCACTATCAAAACTCCCTCAAGGTGGGAGTTTGTGAACAAGCAGCACATGGCTCAAGATGCAAGCCAATTAACCGATGCTCCTTTTGATAGAACCCAAGCAGGAACCTTTGATCTCTGCTATCCTGATTCCACACAACTATCCTCATCATCACTTCGATATGAGGATGTGTTTGCTATCCAAGGGAACAGTACAAACAACACTTTCTCCAACACTTATAATCCTGGTTGGAGAAACCATCCGAATTTCTCGTGGAAAAGCCAACGGCAAGGAAACCAATAGATTACACAACCTAGACCCTATCAGATGAACACTAGCTTACCTAATACCTATAACCAAGGTCAAACCGACCAACCCTTGCCCCATAAATAGCCTAGCCAAACTACATTGGCTATCTTGAATCAGAACTAGCAACTGATGGACACAAACACTTCCATGTTGCAAGCTATGCAACAATTGACCTAGTTGATAAGCATAATGATGAGGATGGGATGTAAGGGCAATCAAAGGGGTGATTCATAGCATTGGGGTGGCAACTGGTCATGGCGGGGTGCAACGGTGGGGAGGGGATGGAGGATGCTAGCAAACGGATAGCCTTTACCAGGGAAGGAGAGGGAAGGAAGTTGTCTACTTCCGCTGTCGTGAACGTGGTCACATGGCAGTTGTTTGCAGGAACGTGTTGGTGTGCCTTTCGTATGGAGGTCTAGGGTACCAGCGTAATACATGCAAGGCGAAGGCAGCAGTCGGGAATCGTGGGGGTTGCACTCTAAGGGATGGTCATGTGTTGAAGAAAAACCCTAAGGTGGCCGGACTGTGGAAAAACCCTGATGACCATGTGACAAGGGAAGCCACGCAAAAGGAGTTGTGAGGAGGAAACCGTAGAGTGAATGGGGTGGCAGGTGGGCAATACCCCACACTACCTCCTTCCCCTCTGGCGATCAACGTGGAGATCCTTATGATGTTGGAGGTACTGCCAGCGGAGAACGTCCTTCACGGTGTTGTGATCAGGGAAGTTATGTGCGAGTCCTCGTCTCTAGAGAAGATATAGGAGTTAGTAACCTCTCTTAACCTTTCTTCCTCTCTTTGGAAGGTTTCTATGCTTGGTACAACTCGAGTTTTGGTTTTCGGTAAGTCAGAGGGCAATGTGGTGAAGCTAAAGTTCAGAACCTCCGCCTTGGGAGACCTTTCAATCCTGTGGAGGCTTGTTTCCCCCTTCAACGACACATTGCCAGAACAACCACTGTAAAGGGCAGTCATTATAAGCAAGCTGGTGACCATCCAGTGATTACCCTTGCACCTCCACTCCTTAGCGATGGTGGGTCAGGCGGTGGTGGCTTTTGGTACAATCAAGGAAGGAATGGCAGTCGGTCTAGTGGAAGGAGATGGGAGCATGGTGCAGATGGAGGTCTTGTTGAGACATGGAGGCAGGTTCCCAAATCATGTCATCCTGAGGTGTTGTGAAACCTCGTGGATGCTCTAGCTAGAGGTACGGGTTCATCCTGTGGGTAGTGGGAGGCCAGATGGAGGGAAGAGACAGAATGAGCAAGAAGCGGCATAGGACATGTAATGGAGGGAGGTGGTTCATGAGTCTGGGGGAGGAGAATCGGGAGGAAAAAAGACGAGGAAGATTGAAGGGGAGGATGGGAGCTCGGTAGATGAGTTGGAGGGAAGGATGGAGGAGGGGGAGCACTCCAGTGTTATGGTGGTGCATGAGAGTGGCAAACAATGAAACATACAACCTGATACTAATAGAAGTCCACAGGTGGGATTTTCCTTTAAAGCTACTGAAGGTATGTCTTATCGGTGGGATCCTCTACAAGGAGGGGGCACGGGTTCGGTGGGTAAGGGAGATATAATCTAAGAAGCCGAGGTCTAGTATAGTCTTCTATTACACCAGATGCGGATGTGGTTGCTAATGTTCGGAATTTCATTCGTACTTCATCTGAGGGGAAGGGAAAGCATACAGTATCATGTTAAGAGTGTTATCTTGGAATGTGCGTGGGCTACTAGATAGAACTAGGCAGGGGATGCTAGCGTGTTATCTGAGGGAGTGGAGGGTTGACTGTGGACTATTCTAGGAGATGCATATTGATAGTGAGGATCTATCTGGGTGGCAACCTCTTATAATGAATGGTGCAATTGAACTCCGATACGTGAAGGCAAATGGGAGAGCATGCGGCTTCTACATTTGGTGGAGGAAGGAGGCATTACAAGATACTGATTGTTGAGCAGACTCATTCATTCTCACATGTAGGCTTGTCAAGAGCAATGATAATTTTGTTTGCTATGCCTCATGTGTGTATGGGCCTTGTGCACAGAGTGAAAGGCCATGGCTATGGGAAGAACTATTTGCGGCTACAGAACGGGTGTAGGGGGGAGCCTAGTTGATTGCGAGAGATTTCAATGCTACGTTATCTTTCGTCGACAAACCAGATGGGCACACAAACTCATCCACATTTGGGCTCCAGTCGGTGGTGTCGGAGTTGAATCTTCTTAACCTTCCTGCATCTGGGACAATGTATACATGGAGGAATGGAAGTGGTTAGATGTTTAGGTTAGAAAAATTCATGTGCAATGTGAACTTGATGGACTCCTTTCATTTGGCCTCGGTGGTGGCCTTAGAACAACCCCTTTCTGATCATACACCCATTCTGTGGGAGAGTGGCAAAGGGGTTAGTTCACACACATATTTTAAATTTTAGAGATCATGGTTGAATGAAGAAGGTTTCAGGGAGATGGTTGCCTCTTGGTGGGAGACTCAAGTGCTATAGGGGATGGCCATGCAACACCTAGCCGCAAAGTTAAAGGGGTTGCATTACCTTTTGTTTGAGTATAAGTATTCCAATGTGGCTGCTAAAAGTAGAAAGAGGAAGGAGGCATTGGAGGGGCTAAAGCATCTTGATGCCAAGGAGGAAGGTGGGTCATTATCTAAAGAGGAGGTGCAACAGAGAAGAGAGTTTTAGACCATCATCTTTAAGGAGGATCTTCAGCATGAAATATATTGGTGTCAGCATTCCCGTCAGTTGTGGTTGAAAGAGGGTGATGCAAACACCAAGTTCTTTCATGGTTTTGCCAATGCATGCAAAAGATTCAACCTCTTGTCAGCATTATCATATGAGGGGCAGAGGGTAGATTCGACTCAGGGGATGCGAGATTTAGTGAGTCACTACTTCTTTGATGCCACCAGTGTAAGGTCGAGGGGTGAGTGGCACGTCAACACCTCGGGCATGCCATGTATAGGGGAGGAGGAGGGAGACAGACTATGCAGGCTGATTGGGGAAGAGGAGGTGGTGGGGGCCTTGAAGGGCCTGAAGGTTGAAGGCTCTCCAGACCCAGATAGATTCCCAGTACTATTTTACAGAGAGTTTTGGCTAGTGGTGGGGCTAGAGGTCATGCAAGTGATAGCGAAGGTCCAACAGGGTAACTATGGGTTAGAAAAACTCAACAAATCCTTGCTATTCCTGCTTCTAAAAAAGAAGGGAGCAATGAAATGTTCAGATTTCCTCCTTGTAGCACTTTCCAATTCCATTTATTTGTTAATTGGAAAGGTGCTTGCTAATATACTGCAGGATGTGCTGCCAAATTTGATCAGCCTAACAAAGGAGCAGGAGATTAAACTGATTAAGCTCCTAAAGGAACACAAGGAGGCAATTGGTTGAACCATTCATGACCTTAGGGGGATCGAGCCATCTTATTGCAATCATAGAATTTTTTTGGAAGATGGATCCCACCCTTCTCGCCAAATGCAAAGGAGATTAAACCTAAATATGCGAGAAGTGGTCAAAAAGGAAATTATCAAGTGGCTCAATGTAAGAATCATTTATCCGATCTCTGATAGTCCTTGGGTAAGTCCTGTGCGAATTGTTCCTAAGAAAGCCAGGATTACCATTGTGACTAACAAGAAAGGAGAATCTATCACAACTTGTTCAGCTTCCTCTTGGAGAGTTTGTATTGATTACAGGAAGCTGAACACAGCCATGAAAAAGGATCATTTCCCTTTGCCCTTTATTGATCAAATCCTTGAAAGACTAGCTGGGTAGAAGTACTTCTATTTCCTTAACAGTTGCTCGGGATACAATCAAGTCCCTATCCATCCCAAGGATCAGGAAAAGACAACTTTCATCTATCCCTACGGAACCTTTGCTTTCCGTAGGATGCCATTCGGCTTATGCAATGCACCTACGACTTTTCAAAGCTGTATGATGGCCACATTCTCTAACATGGTGGGAGAGTTTATGGAAGTCTTCATGGATGATTTCTCTATTTTCGGATAATCGTTTGATTCTTGTTTGGTTAATCTTGAAATGATTCTTAAAAGATGCATCAAAATAAGACTTGTCCTTAGCTAGGAAAAGAGTCATTTCATGACACAAGAAGGCATCGTCTTGGGTCAAGTAATCTCTGAACGGGGTATCAAAGTTGACAAAGCTAAGGCTGATGCTATCTCTAAACTTCCTCCTCCCACATCTGTCAAACAAATTCGATCATTTCTTGGTCATGTGGGATTCTATAGGAGGTTCATCAAGGACTTTTCTAAAGTTGCTCGTCCTTTGAGCAACCTTCTTGCCAAAGATACGCCATTTGATTTCAATGAATCATGCTGTAAGGCATTTGATTTTCTTAAAATGGCAGTCACTTGTGCTCCGGTGTTGCAACCACCAGCTTGGACAGCCCAATTTGAGATCATGATCGACGCTTCTGATTACCCGATCGGGGCTGTTTTGGGTCAGAAGATTGATAGGAAGCCCTCTGTCATCTACTACTCTAGTAAAACTCTGGACGAGGCCTAGAGGAACTACACTAGTACTAAGAAGGAATTACTAGCTGTAGTATTTGCTTTGGAGAAATGCAGGGCTTATCTCTTAGGGTCTTATGTCATAATTTATACCGACCACTCAGCCTTGAGACATCTCTTGGCCAAAAAGGATGCCAAACCCCAGCTTATTTGATGGATTCTTCTGCTTCAAGAATTTGATCTTGAAATCAAGGATAAATCCGGGGTACAGAATGTGGTGGCGGATCATCTGTCGAGACTTCTGAGTGATTCCTCTCATCCGGACATTCTGATTGCTGATACTTTTCCGAATGAGACTATCCTTACAGTTTCAGGTGTCCAAACCCCATGGTTTGCTGACATCATTAATTATTTGGCCGTTGGTCAAATCCCCCAAGATTGGACCAAGCAACAATGGGATAGACTCAAATCTGAGGCTAAATATTACTTCTGGGAGGACCCTGAACTATACCGCATTGGTTCTGATCAGATTATTCTATGATGCGTTCCGGAGAATGAATTCAAGAGTATTCTCCAGTTCTGCCATGCATCTGCATGTGGTGGACACTTCTCCGGGAAAAAGACGGCTGCAAAAATTTGGCAATCTGGCTTCTTTTGGCTATCTTTATTCAAGGATGCTTAGGATTTCTCGAGGTCGCGTTCCCGATGCCTGGCACTTGGGAGCATAACTAAGAGAGATATGATGCCTCTAAACCCGATTCTTCCTGTCGAAATCTTCGATGTTTGGGGCATCGATTTCATGGGACCATTCCTCCCTTCATTTGGACACCAGTACATTCTCGTCGCTATTGATTACGTGTCCAGGTGGATAGAGGCCATTCCCACCCGAACCAATGATCACAAGGTGGTCATCGATTTTGCCAAGAACATTTTAGTCGGTTCGGGATTCCGAGGGCCATCATCAGCGATGGTGGCACTCATTTCACTAATGTCCAATTCCGTAATTTGCTGGCAAAATACGGGGTTAATCACAGAATCTCAACACCTTACCATCCCCAAACGAATGGATAGGCCGAGATCTCCAATCGGGAGATCAAGAATATTCTGCAGAAAATGGTTAGGCCTGATCGCAAAGACTGGACTCAAAAGCTTGAGGATGCTCTTTGGGCCTACTGTACGGCATATAAAATGCCCATCGGCATGTCTCCGTTTCGTCTGGTGTATGTGATGAGTGGCTACTCATCATGGCTAAAAAGCTGAAGTTAAGCTAGACACTAAGTAAAACAACATCAAATTAACAGATAAAAAGGGATAAGTGTGGGAATTAAAGAAAAAAGACCTAAAACCTTTACTCTATGTTAACACTTCATAATTAGGTCACAAAATGAGATATTCTGAAAGCAAAGTACAAATGATGATCCATGCATCAATTGAACACATAAATAAGTTTGAAAGGTCAAATCAGAAGTATAATCAATGTCTTAAATGTTCAATTGAGCACATATAAAAATTTGAAGACAATTGGACATCATTTAGGTTATGAAATAGGTAGTTTACACTTAGGTCCTTCATGCATTACACTCTCGCCCATAAAAACTCCCCTTTGGACCTACTTGTAAGCTGCAGGGACCCTTTTGAAATGCTACAGGGCCCTTCCGGTTGTAGTTCTTTTCACTTATGGGCCTGCACGTAATTCTTCTACCCCTTCGTTCAAGGGTCTATCTACAATTTTCCTTTATTTTAGAGAGAGGCCTGCTGCTCTTCGCACGCACTGTACCGCGTGAAGAACACGGCCAATCTCAGCCATCCGTCGCTCTTCATGATCATGATCTGCGGTTTGATTTGAATGGAAGCTTCGTGCGATTCAACGCATGCGATCACCCCTCTCCCTAGATCTCATCTGAGGGTCAGATTTTGTGCTTAACTCGCCGCACGCTCCGCTCCTCTCATCCTTGCCGCCAGTTGCATCTTGATTATCCTCACCCATGTAGTGATCTCAGCCACTGAGCATGCTACTTAAGCACCTCAGTGGTGTCGCGTGCAAGGGATCGCTCCCTCCTACACCTCTTAGCGATCATTCGTCCACTCCAGTCCCTCCTCCCCATCAAGCCTCTGATTTCACAGCCACCGGCTGTGAAATCATCACCTTCTCTCGACCTCCTCGTCGCTAAGGACTTCATAGCACCTGAGGATGACCCTAGAGCCTCACTAGCAGACTCTTCCCTCCGCTGGAGTCATCTTCCTCCTTTCTTCCTCCTTAGCCACCGGCTAAGGACCCATAGGTCCCATTCTTCCTGTTAGATTAGGTTTATAATTCTGCATATTAGTTTTAGCTATAGTTAAGTAGTTTAGAGTAAAATTAAGGTAATTGTTAATGTTCAATTTCCCTGTAGGATAAAGTAGCTGTAGTAGTAGAACTAGGCTTAAATTTACCCCCTCACCTCCTCTGAACATTCTAGATCAGAGGGGAAGATTTCATATAACCATGTTTTCAAATTATCTCCCTCTCCATACTTTTATGTCCAGTTCTGATTTTCCACGACATGTTTTCTCATCTTCCACCCATACACTCTGACCCAATTTCAGATTTAATTGGTTTTCAACCTCAAATCTAAAATTGGCGTCAACAAGCACTTAAGGGGCTTCCCACTTACCTCACTCTTGGTCAGAAAAGCCCCGGATTTTGGGTCAAAATTTTCATTTTGTCAGATTTCTCCTCAATTTGGATTTTTAAGGATTTTCTTTCAATTTGGTTTTACTGCCTGATCTGACAAATTGAATGAAGTTGATTTGAATTCCTTCTTGGCAAGGAATTTGAGAGGTTTTCTGGTGACAGAAATCATCTCAGAAGAGCCATACATAGATCTGATTTGATAATTTCTTGAATGCATTGAATGCAAGTCAGATCTGAGGATAATTACTGTAGTAATTTGAAGTCTGATCTCGCATTCATGAGTGTGTTTTGAAAGGCTATTTTGTGATTTCCTAACCTAAGGAGTTCTCAATACTCCTTAAGGTTTTAGAAACTGGGATTTGAACTAAGGGCTTTAATTGACTGAATTAATTCTCCCTTCATGCGATCTATAGCATTAGCGAGAGTTAAATCAGTGATATTTGTGGATTTAATCTGAAATGAAGTTTTTGATAAGGGTTTTTGGCATTTGAATTGGGGTACTTTGTGATTTTAGTGTGAAATTAAACCCCTGTCAGATTGGGGATTGAGAGAGATTTTCTTTTTCAGTTTGGATTTGTGATTCTAATCCCAGTGGACACAGCAAAGTGCTGCATCTTGCAGCTACATTTCTCTTCTCTCCAACTCACATTTCATCTCCAATGGACTAACTGCAGCAGTAGTTAGACCATTTGGACAGTAATTTGAGCTGCTGCAGGGTCTGGAAGGTCTTGTTGCTGCTACTGTCTAGTTATTATAAGTTGCAGCAGATAGGTTCTAATGTATTTCCCTATAGACTCTATTATGATCTTAGCTGACAGTTGATTGTATTGCATTTCGTATGTATACAAACTTTCTTGTTTCAATACTTGAACTCTAATTTCTGTGCATACATGTCTATTCTTTCTCAATTGTGTCAGCTAGTTTAGTAAAAAATCACCACACAAACATGTTTTAAAATTGGAAACCTAACTGAGGACAGGATTAAGATGGGTTAACACATCCTAAATTTCGTGCTATATAGAAAGAAGGCAATCATAAACATGATAAAAAGGGTTAAAAACTTTAAAAGACAGTGAAACAAGCCTCTTTCTCTCCTCAGTTAACTCTTCCCTTCTTCTCTCCTAACTCTTTCAGATCTGCAACAACAGTAAAAAAAAAAAAAAATTAAAAAGAAACACCCAAAAGGACCAGAAATAAAATATTTATATATCTATATATATACATATATATATTACTTTGTATATTAAGTATACTTATATAGACATAAGCTATATATTAGGCTACATATGTAAATAGGTAGTGTATATATATATATATTGTATACTTAACTATGTAAATATAATGTGTACTGTAATTTAGATTTTAGATCTAGTTTAGACAGTAAATACAATAATTATATTACTATCTATAAATTAAACTAATTTATTTGTATTATTAAACTAACTAGATCAGTAAATAGCATAATTAAGAAAGTTAAACTACAAAACTGTTTATATATCTATGTATATGTAGATTATAAGTAAATAAAATCTTTTATCTTAATTTAATCCTTTATAAATAATAAATAATGAATTTATTAAGTTTATAGCTAAGTTGTTAAATTAAATTAGTTAAATTAGTAATTTAGAATTATAATTAAGTTAAATTGAATCTGTATACTAAGACTAATATACTTTAAGTAATTTAAGCTAATTTAAGTATATTTATACCTAATTATATTAAGTTTAACTTAATTTATGAGCAGAACAATTAAAACTACTATTTAAATGTAAATAACACATACATTAATTTGGAAAAATATAATAAAAATGTCTATAAAATACTTATGTATGTATTCTAACTCTGTATGAGGTCAATTAGACCATCTAGTAACTAATTTATTAGCAATTAACCAATAAAACACCAAAATCAGTGTGTAAAAATAGTCTACTTTAGTGAATTTATTTATATAGTAAATCTAATTAAAATTTCAAGTTAATTGAACAATTATATAGTATTATGTAAATACTTTATTTTCCGTAATTTATTTTTATTTTTAAATAAATTATGGCCCTCGAATTGAGACCCAAAATCTCTTCCAGCCCACAGCCGCACGCGATTTTCAGCGCAGATGTGGCGCTCGAATAGCGCCACATTGTGCGCTGCAAACTGCGCGCAACGATTTATATAGAATTTGTGCTTAGACAGTGCAGTCGTCACGGGCGTCGGGTGCCCGAAATAACTGCACTGTCATATATACATTGAGCATATTCTGAGCATTCTGAGTCTGATTTGTGTGGGGCCGGGGGCCCGGAGAGAGGCGTGTGTGCGTGGGGCTGAGAAGGCCTTGTGCTGAGTTATGAAAGATATAATTAAGCGGCCTAATGAGAATTAGGGCACGCTTAGTAAAGGTTTGGTCCCACCCTCTGGGTGCTATGTATCCCTCGAAAAGTGCACCCGCAAATTAAACACATTTTTAATTAATTAAAGAGAGTTAATGACGATTGTTAAACGCCTCTTAGCCACAGCATGTTAAAGTCACTAAGGCAAAATGAAAACAGAGAAGAAGAAGAACGTCTGATTAAGATTGGTGTGGAGAGAGAGAAGTTGTACTTACGTAAGTAAATACACATACAAGAGAAATATAAATATATATATATGTATACGTAGTATAGCCAATTATTTTTATAAATAAACCCATATATTTACTAACAGAATAAAATGTCACCATAAGCGTCGCTACAGACCCCAGTTTCCCTCTTAGGTTTGCATATAGTGTTTTCTGGGATCTAGCAACGCTTACGTCTGTCACTATAACTGTTGTATGTGTTACTGTAGATATCAGACTAGTAAGTTAAGTTAATATACTATGTAATCTTAGTCTATTGTGTACTTTCATGTAAGTATTAATACTATAACTTGTAAAGACAGTTTAAAGTATAGTGATAAATTGTTTGGTGCTTGTTTGTAGTAGTTTTTGCAAGCATTACAATTAATTCTTAGTAAGTAGGCAAACCATGTCCACATTCATTCATTCTTTAATAAGATGTAAAGCTTCTTTTTGGAATTAGAGGATAATTTTGAGATCAAAGAGCGATGTAATTCAATAATTGCCTCCCAGTGAACGACCTGGAATAAAATCAGTAAAAATTAGATAAGTAAATAATAGTGGTTGTAATGACTGGTATTCCATACAACTCACCACAATGACACTAATGGTGTTTCAAATCACAACATACTACAACACACACATACATTATCACATCATTACTACCATTGCCACTGCTATTATTTTTGGCACCGTTGCCGGGGAGGCAACGCTCTTTATGCCAAAATTACCCTTTAATTCTTTTGTATATAGAAATTCTTCATTTCATTTAAATTCATTGATTGTAATTGCTTTCTTCCATTGATTTATTTGTTAATGTGTTTACATTCTTTTATTCTTTTACTAATCATTTGTTATTTTTCCACAGCACTTGAGGAAGAGGAGTAGTATCATCATCCAGGTAGAGGTCGTCTTCCTGGTGGAGTCGCTGTGCTCCTGACCCGACATCCAGGCGGAGTTTTCCCTCGAAGTAGCTGTAGGATTAGTAATAATAGTAGTATAGTCTGGATAGATTTAGGTATATTAACTAGGATGAATTGTTAGTCATAAGTTGTGAGAGCCTGTTCTCACACATTCATTGTAATAATTGTGGACTGTTTGGACTTTTATTTTCTACTTCTCCCTCATCGATACGATTTTTTCCATTGCGATTTTCCAAATCGATTTCTTTCCTTGTTTTTGCTTGTTGCATACACATGAAAAATCAAAAAAATCAAAAAGATCTCATCCTTATCTAGCAGCAGCATAATCCTAGGCATCCATCTTAGGTTGCATACTTCTCTGCTAGATTTTAATTCAAGTCAAATCTGCATATAGAAGATTGCTGGAGTCAGGTACGCATTCTTTACCTTACTCTAACTCCTGTCATCAATGCATTTGACATAAAATTAAAGAAGACCATCTCTTGTACTGAACTGAGTAAAAAGTGAGACAAGCAGCATAGAAATCATATCATAATCACTTGAATTAATTCAAAAAGAAGATATTAACTTTGGGTGAAACCTTGATTGAGATTTTCATTGCCTTGTGTTGATTGCTATCATGCACACAGCACAATCACTTAAGGTCACAACACACGGGTTTCTACCTCATCTCTTTCTGCAACCACAGGATCTGGATTCGCACGCTAAGCCTTATCCAGATTCCCAGTGGATTTTAGAGGTCTGCACATCGCTAGGTTTATCTTAAGACACGTACAATTGTTTGAAACAATTGCTTGTGTACAACATAATTTTGTGTAGTAGCCTCTAGGAAAAATTTTTTTCGATTTATCTCACTTGATTGGTCTTCTGAGTGAACTGAGATTTAATTGGGATTTTTCCGCTTTTTGTGAACTTGGTTAAAATTTTTCCATTGAGTTGGAACGAGTTGTAGTAAACGTGTTTTCAAAAAACCAACTCAATGGAAGGTAGGAGATCCCAAAACCCAGAACTTGTACTCCCCTTGGGTACTAGTACCCAAGCTACTGCATCTTTCTCTTTGCCCTCCACTTCTAATCCTTTACCTCCCGAGTCTCAAAATCCTATTCACAATCCCATTCAAGAAGAGGATGATCTTGAGTCGTCACAATTCGAGGATTTTGAAGAACTTCCTCCAGACTTAGTTGCACATCCTCCACCACAGCAACCACCTATCCCTAGGTTCCAACCTCCACCTTATCCTAATTTTCCTAATCCACCCTCGGAGAGAGGACCTATGCCTCATCTTCAGCACCTTTTCGACACACAACTACAAATGAATACCCTAACCCAACAGGTGCAACAGCTTGCTCAAGCTGTTAATTTTTTAACTAACCCCCAAACACAACCACTTCAACCTAAAAATCCCCTGGCACCACCCCAACCCCGTAGACCTCAACTACGGGATTATTATAATCCCGCAGTTGCCCAACCAATGCCTGTGGTACGTTATCCCAATGGGGGTCGTGCTACTGAACTGAAGCCAAACATTATAGCACTCATTCCTCACTTCCATGGACTTGCTTCTGAGGACCCTTTCCAGCATTTAGAGGAGCTGAAGAATCTTGCCCAAACTTTGGGTCCGCAAGGACATGATCAGCACACGCTTTTAATGAAAATGTTCTCCTTTTCATTGAAAGATAAGGCAGCCTTTGGTTTCAAACACTTGCACAGACTACACCTATAGATTCCTGGGCTTCTTTAGAACATGAGTTCTTAAAGAAGTACTTTCCTGTAGGTCGCACTAATGCGTTAAGGAGTGCCATCACTACATTCACTCAGAATTCAGGAGAACCAATGCACAAGGCTTGGGAGAGATTCCACGAGCTTCTGAGAAAATGTCCCCACCATGGTGTCCCATGCTGGCAACAGGTCCAGATCTTCTACCATGGGCTCCATGATGACACATGGAATTTTGTAGATGCTGCTTGTGGAGGCAATTTCCTGTGTCGGGACGATGACTCAGCCTTCGAGCTCTTTGAAGGCATGGCTGAAAACTCTATTAATAATGCTTCAATGAGCGTGTTTAATAGAAAGTCCTCACATTCCCACTCACATACTGGGGTACACGAAGCCCAATCCAGTAGCAAAGACTTAGAGATAGTGTCTAGTCAACTGGATAAAGTGGGCTTAATCGAGAAGAAAGTAGATGAAGTATGAAAATTTCTCTCAAAACCCTCATCTTCTTCTCAGTCACCAGCAAAAAACACTTCTTCTCAGTTTCCCATAGGGAGGGAAACTGTGAATAACCTTTCTGTGACACAAACTACATTACCGGATTTTCCATTTCCATATCCTTCACTGGTTGGAGGAACCTTTGTTCCTCCCTACACTGACTTCCCTGCACCTTATGGAGTTTCAGAGGAGCTCCATGCCATTCATAATGACCCTTTCGCACTAACCTACAACCCTGGATGGCGCAATCATCCAAATTTCTTGTGGTCGGGAAATTCACAGAGACCTCCTTTTCAACAACCTTCTACACCACCACTGCACAACCCGATCCGAGCACCACCTCCACAATCACACGGTTATCCACTGCGTGGCTACCAGCAACCCCAACCCAGGCCCACCCAATACTCTTAATCTAGGCCTACACGAGATGACCAGTTGGGGTCCATCATGAAAGCTCTTGCTGATATGCAACAACAGAATATTGCTATGTAATAGAGACAGGACGCGGCCTTAGCTGAGATGAGAGCCCAGTTATCACACTTGACAGAGTCCCGTCAACCACATTCACTCCCATCTCAAGCACAACCCAACCCTAGGAACATACCTACTCTGAGGTATGTCCAACCTAGACCAGCAATGCAAGACCAATCACATGTCATTTCACAACTTTTGCACAACACTAAATTCTTCACCGACTCAAGTTCTTCTCTTGCACAAACACAACCACCTCTGCTACCTAACACTGATTTCCCATCTACCTTTAGGGCTGAACTAAATGCCATAGTCACTAGGAGTGGTAAAAGCACACTAGATCCACCTCTTCCAACACCTACCACTTCTAGTTCTGCTCCTCCACTTCCTACTTCTCCTCTACCTAGGACTGAACTTCTTTTCACCAATCCTGTACCTTTTCCTGAAGCTTTAAAGAAGAAGGAGAAAGGAAAGAAAAAGACTTGTGTGGCACCTGAGGAGGATTTGCTTAAGCTCTTTGAGCAAGTCCACATAAACATCCCCTTGTAGGATGCAATCCGCCACATTCCTCTTTACGCTAGGTTTTTAAAAGACCTATGCACACCTAAGCGTAAAGCAAGAATTCAAAAAGGGAGTAGTCCAATCATCCTCTCGGAATAAGCTAGTTCCATCATCTCTAGTACCCTCCCAACTAAGATGAAAGACCCAGGCACCCCTCTCTTATCCTACATGATAGGTAACACCACATTTAATAGAGCACTACTTGACCTAGGTGCTTCCATCAATCTTATCCCAACTTCTCTCCTGACACATTTTGAGGTTGGCAATCTGAAGCCAACCGAGGTGTCCCTGCAATTAGCTGACAGATCAGTTAAGACACCTCAGGGAGTGTTGGAAGATGTCATAGTGCGGGTCAAGGATTTTTACTTTCCTGTAGACTTTATAGTCCTTGACATGGAAGTACTTGAAGATATCCAGAACACACCTATCATTTTAGGAAGACCTTTCTTGGCTACGGCCAAGGCAAACATCAATTGTGAGGAGGGCCTTATAGAATTAAAGTTCGGAGATCAGAAAATAAAAATTGATATTTTTCAGGTCCAAAGAGGACCGACCTGTAGTTTAATTGAAGAAATCTTTTCTCTGGATTCTTTGGACCGGTTGGTTGAGGATACCTTAATCAATTCATTAAATTTAGAACCTCAACACTCTTTGGACTCTGACTGGACTTCCACTGAGATACCAAATTTAGAGACTGAGGACCTACCTCCTATTCCTTTAGTATCTCTAGGATCTCCTGAAACTTTCACACCTGCTCCTTCTGATCCTGTACCTATTGAACTCAAACCTCTTCCTGACTCTCTCAAATATGTTTTCTTAGGACCTGATCAGACCATCCAATGATTGTTAACTCATCCTTATCATCTGATCAAGAATCACGACTCTTATCTGTCCTAAGAGCACATAGACAGGCTATAGGATGGAACCTTTCTGACCTAACTGGCATCAGTCCTTCTTATTGCACACATAGGATTTTTACTGAAGAAGGATCTAGACCTACTAGACAGCCCCAGTGTAGATTGAACCCTACATTACAAGAGGTGGTAAAAAGTGAAATGATTAAGTGGTTGGACAATGAAATTATCTTCCCAATTTCTGATAGTAGATGGGTAAGTCCTGTTCAGGTTGTGCCAAAGAAGGCCGGACTTACCATCATCACCACTAATTCTGGAGAAGTCATCCCTACACGCATTGCTAGTTCGTGGCGAGTATGTATAGATTATCGAAAACTCAACCAAGCCACGAAGAAAGATCATTTCCCTTTGCCCTTCATTGATCAGATACTGGAAAGACTGGCGGGGAATAGATTTTTCTACTTTTTGGATGGCTATTCAGGATATAACCAGGTGGCAATTCACCCCGATGATCAGGAAAAAATGACATTCACCTGCCCCTACGGAACCTTTGCATTCCGTAGGATGCCTTTTGGATTGTGCAATGCACCTGCTACATTTCAGCAGTGTATGTTTGCAATCTTTTTCGACTTTGTAGGTGATTGCTTAGAAGTCTTCATGGATGACTTCTCGGTCTTCGGGAGCACATTTGATGCATGCTTAGACCACTTGACTAAGGTCCAGCAAAGATGCATAAATGTGAATCTGGTACTTTCCTGGGAGAAATCTCATTTCATGGTAACAGAAGGACTAGTGTTAGGTCACCTTATCTCTGAGAGAGGAATTGAGGTTGACTGCGTGAAGGTAAAGTTGATTTCTAATTTACCACTACCTTCATCGGTTAAGCAAATTAGATCTTTTCTCGGGCATGTTGGTTTTTATCGCCACTTTATAGCGGATTTCTCGAAAATAGCCCGACCTCTCACTGCTCTCCTAGCTAAAGATGTAGACTTCCAGATCTCTAACGAGTGTGTTCGTGCCTATACGACACTTCGTGATCTGGTTACCAAGGCCCCCATACTGCAACCCCCGAATTGGTCTCACCCTTTTGAGATCATGTGTGATACCTCTAATTATGCAGTAGGAGCTGTCCTTGGTCAAAAATTGAATGGGAAACCCATGGTCATCTATTACGCTAGCAAGACCTTAGATGAAGCCCAGAGGAATTACACTGTCACGGAAAAGGAATTGCTAGTTGTAGTATTTGCACTGGAGAAATTCAGACCTTATCTTTTAGGTTCCCACATTATAGTCTACACTGACCATACGGCAGTTCAACATCTTCTCGCCAAGAAGGACGCGAAATCTCGTCTGGTTAGATGGATCCTGCTTTTACAGGAATTTGATTTAGAGATTCGTGATAAGGCTGGAAAGAAGAATGTGGTAGCTGACCACTTATCCCGCCTTCCTTCTAAAGCGATTTCTCCTTCTTCACCCATTTCTGACCACTTCCCTGACGATCAATTGCTGGTCATTCATTCTGATCTTCCCTGGTATGCTGACATTGTCAACTACCTGGCTTCTGGAATCCTCCCCACTGATTGGGTTCGACATCAAAAAGACAGACTTAGATCCGAGGCCAAGCACTATTACTAGGAAGAACCTTGGCTTTTCAAGCACTGTAAAGACCAGATCTTTAGGAAGTGTGTTCCAGATAAGGAGATTAGAAGCATCTTATCATTCTGTCATGACCAGGCGTGCGGCGGTCACTTCTCTGGCAGAAAGACTGCTACAAAGATTTTGCAGAGTAGTTTTTATTGGCCCACAATCTTTAAAGATGCACACGAATATAGCAGGGCATGTTCACGCTATCAATCTCTCAGCAGTATTGGCCGCCGAGACATGATGCCCTTGAATCCGATCATGGTGTGCGAAATCTTTGACATTTGGGGCATTGACTTCATGGGACCTTTTCCTAAATCTTATGGCTTCGAGTACATATTGTTGGCAGTTGAGTATGTTTCAAAATGGATTGAAGCCATCGCCTCGAGGACTAATGATCATAGAGTTGTGACACAATTCGTTCAAGACTTCATCTTCTCTAGATTTGGGGTACCAAAAGCCATCATTAGTGATGGAGGGTCTCATTTTAGAAACACACATTTTCAGTTCCTACTTCAAAAGTATGGGGTGTCACATAGGATAGCTACACCATATCACCCTCAAACCAATGGACTTGCTGAATTGTCCAATTGGGAGATCAAGAAGATTTTACAGACTACCATCCGACCAGATAGAAAGGATTGGTCTTCCCGCCTTTCTGATGCATTGTGGGAATATAGGACAGCCCACAAAACCCCTTTAGGCATGTCTCCTTTTAGACTTGTGTATGGGAAACGCTGTCATCTTCCCGTAGAACTAGAGCACAAAGCCTATCGGGCCACTAGAAAGTGTAACTTGGACTTAGAGAAGGCCGGTGATCTTAGGAAATTGCAAACTTTTGAGCTCGATGAATTAAGGAATGAATCTTATGAAAGCTCAAGGATTTATAAGGATAAACTTAAGGCCTTCCATGACCGTCACATTCTTAGGAAACCATTTCACCCTGGTCAAAATGTCCTTCTCTTCAACTCTAAACTAAAACTCTTTCCTAAGAAACTAAGATCAAAATGTACTGGACCTTTCAAGATCTTAAGAATATTTGACAATGGAGCCGTTGAGATCACTGAAATTGACAAATTTGAACCTTTTACTGTAAATGGTCAGAGACTGAAAACTTTCATTGAGCCGCATGATCTCAGACTTGTCAATTCCACCATTTTGCTCCTACATTTTGAACTACCAAGTAAGTTTTCGCCTAGCTGAAGGAGTTAAACTTAGCAAAACCTATCCTTGTATATAACTATTTTTCACCTTTCTTACTTTAGCTTTCATCTGCAATAGGTGTCTACACTTGCATTTTGAGCATACTTTCATTGACACACATGTCAAGCATTTCACTTCCTAGCCCGACTGTTCACTCTGATCCTAGATCAGACTTAAAAGCGTCTGCACAGAGATTTTATCTCCTCATTCCGACTTCCTTCCATCACCCAGTTTAGGATAGTGAAAAGCTGAGCATGCATTTGCATCCACCCTATTCTTTCAATGAGGACATTGCAACATTTAAGGAAGGGGGGTGTAAATGGTGAACCATTTAAACTGGGATGCAATTGTAGACACACCTATCGTACGTATAGTATTATCAAAAAAAAAAAAAAAGATATATCACAAAAAAATCCAAAAATACAATAAGGGACATGCACTTTATTGTCAAGGGAGGACATTAATTTTAAGAAGAAAGGGAGAAAAAGATAAAAGATAAGTGTTTAACTATGATCTTCTAGCTGAAAACAAAAATTAGAATAAGTGTCTATGGACATTCAATCATTACTGGTTTGACCTGCCGAGCCATAATAGCTTGATACAAGCTTAGGCTTAATACACTTCGAGCCTTGACAAGATAGACCACAGTCTCTCCTAACTTTAGGACATATTCTTGTACCTGAGTCACCAGTACAGGATTCGTTGGTTTGCTTTGACTTAGGAGTCTAAGTAACCTTGGCTTACACTACATAATGTCAGGAAAGACCACTTGAACCTAAACTTCAACCCTTGTGTTCATTAGGGAAGGTGGAGTCATTACCTGTGCGTGCAGGTAGACTCTTTGTCCTAATCTTTAGTCTTGTGTCTAGGAGAAACTCTCTCGACAACAAAATTCACCCACCAAATACAGTGTGCTCTACCAAATAAGTTCCAGAGACATACTGATTCAAAAAAAAAAGTTCTTGCAAAAAGTCAAGTATGTTCTCCAAATTCTGGAAACACAATTGTTCCACCAAAATTGTTTTCCAGGTTCAAAACAAATACCCTGTTTGTCCACCAAAAAGTTCTCTAAGCCACAAACACAATAAGAGTTGGGTTTGAATAGTCATCAATTCTTGAGAGTCATCCAAAAACATGAGCTGAAGTTAGGACCAACCTAAACTTAAAAAGAAGTGAAACCCCAGGAGTGAGCTTTAGAATTCACTTGGTTAGTCCTAAATTATCACAAAGCACAGCCATAACCTCATAGCATTCTGAGTCTCTGTAAAACCCCCTGAGTCCGGGAATTTGACTTAAGGTTTAAATATCAAGAGTCCTTGTTGGTTGAGGGATGGTCTATGTCATTTAAGCCTCGAGTTCTGGTTGGTTATCCTCAATAATAAGGTTCTCACAATGTCCAAAACACTGTTGGTTTATTGAAAAATCCTTTCAGCCTGAAGATCATCATCAAACACTTAAAACTTTTTGAAAGAAGAAAAAGATATCTCTTCACACTTACCTTGCTAATACTCAAATTGCCTTACACTTCAACAGATTATTTGCTAAGGGACTAGCAAAACGTAAGCATGGGGGTATGATGAGTGGCTACTCATCATGGCTAAAAAGCTGAAGTTAAGCTAGACACTAAGTAAAACAACATCAAATTAACAGATAAAAAGCGTTAAGTGTGGGAATTAAAGAAAAAAGACCTAAAACCTTTACTCTATGTTAACACTTCATAATTAGGTCACAAAATGAGATATTCTGAAAGCAAAGTACAAATGATGATCCATGCATCAATTGAACACATAAATAAGTTTGACAAGTCAAATAAGAAGTATAATCAATGTCTTAAATGTTCAATTGAGCACATATAAAAATTTGAAGGCAATTGGACATCATTTAGGTTATGAAATAGGTAGTTTACACTTAGGTCCTTCATGCATTACACTCTCGCCCTAAAAAACTCCCCTTTAGACCTACATGTAAGCTGTAGGGACCCTTTTGAAATGCTGCAGGGCCCTTCCGGTTGTAGTTCTTTTAACTTATGGGCCTGCATGCAATTCTTCTACCCCTTCGTTCAAGGTCTGTCTGCAATTTTCCTTTATTTCGGAGAGAGGCCTGCTACTCTTCGCACGCACTGTAGCGTGCAAAGAACACGACCAATCTCAGCCGTCCGTTGCCCTTCATGATCATGATCTTCGATTTGATTTGAATGGAAGCTTTGTGCGATTCGGCACGTACGATCACCCCTCTCTCCAGATCTCATCTGACGGTCAGATTTTGTCCTTAACTCGCCACGCGCTCCGCTCCTCTCATCCTCGCCGCCGGTTGCATCTTGATTATCCTCACCTGCTTGGTGATGTCAGCCACTAAGCATGCTACTTAAGCACCTCAGTGGTGTCACGTGCAAGGGATCGCTCCCTCCTACACCTCTTAGCGATCATTCATCCACTCCAGTTTCTCCTCCCCATCAAGCCTCTGATTTCACAGCCACCGGCTGCGAAATCATCACCTTCTCTCGACCTCCTCTTCGCTAAGGACTTCATAGCACCTGAGGACGACCCTGGAGCCTCACTAGCAGACTCTTCCCTCCGCTGGAGTCATCTTCCTCCTTTCTTCCTCCTTAGCCACTGGCTAAGGACCCATAGGTCCCATTCTTCCTGTTAGATTAGGTTTATAATTCTGCATATTAGTTTTAGCTGTAGTTAAGTAGTTTAGAGTAGAATTAAGGTAATTGTTAATGTTCAATTTCACTGCAGGATAAAGTAGCTGTAGTAGTAGAATTAGGCTTAAATTTCCCCCCTTACCTCCTCTGATCATTCCAGATCAGAGGGGAAGATTTCATATAACCATGTTTTCAAATTATCTCCCTCTCCATACTTTCATGTCCAGTTCTGATTTTCCACGACATGTTTTCTCATCTTCCACCCATACACTCTAACCCAATTTCAAATTTGATTGGTTTTCAACCTCAGATCTGAAATTGGCGTCAACAAGCACTTAAGGGGCTTCCCACTCACCTCACTCTTGGTCAGAAAAGCCTCTGATTTTGGGTCGAAATTTTCAGTTTGTCAAATTTCTCCTCAATTTGGATTTTTAATCATTTTTCTTTCAATTTGGTTTTAGTACCTGATCTGACAAATTGAATGAAGTTGACTTGAATTCCTTCTTGGCAAGGAATCTGAGAGGTTTTCTGATGACAAAAATCATCTCAGAGGAGCCATACATAGATCTGATTTGATAATTTCTTGAATGCATTGAATGCAAGTCAGATCTGAGGATAATTACTGTAGTAATTTGAAGTCTGATCTCGCATTCATGAGTGTGTTTTGAAAGGCTATTTGGTGATTTCCTAACTTAAGGGCTTCTCAATACTCCTTAAGGTTTTAGAAACTGGGATTTGAACTAAGGGCTTTAATTGACTGAATTAATTCTCCCTTCATGCGGTCTATAGCATTAGGAAGAGTTAAATCAGTGATATTTGTGGATTTAATCTGAAATGAAGTTTTTGATAAGGGTTTTTGGCATTTGAATTGGGGTACTTTGTGATTTTAGTGTGAAATTAAAACCTTGTCAGATTGGGGATTGAGAGAGATTTTCTTTTTCAGTTTGGATTTGTGATTCTAATCCCAGTGGACACAACTAAGTGCTGCATCTTGCAGCTACATTTCTCTTCTCTCCAACTCACATTTCATCTCAAATGGACTAACTGCAATAGCAGTTAGACCATTTGGACAGTAACTTGAGCTGCTGCAGGGTCTGGAAGGTCTTGTTGCTGCTACTATCTAGTTATTATAAGTTGCAGCAGATAGGTTCTAATGTATTTCCCTGTAGACTCTATTATGATCTTAGCTGACAGTTGATTGTATTTCATTTCATATGTATACAAAATTTCTTGTTTCAATACTTGAACTCTAATTTCTGTGCATACATGTCTATTCTTTCTCAATTGTGTCAGCTAGTTTGGAAAAAATCACCACCCAAACATGTTTTAAAATTGGAAACCTAACTGAGGACAGGATTAAGATGGGTTAACACATCCTAAATTTCATGCTATATAGAAAGAAGGCAATCATAAACATGATAAAAAGGGTTAAAAACTTTAAAAGACAGTGAAACAAACCTCTTTCCCTCCTCAGTTAACTCTTCCCTTCTTCTCTCCTAACTCTTTCAGATCTGCAACAACAGTAAAAAAAAAAAAAATTAAAAAGAAACACCCGAAAGGACCAGAAATAAAAATATTTATATATCTATATGTATACATATATATATTACTTTGTATATTAAGTATACTTATATAGACATAAGCTATATATTAGGCTACATATGTAAATAGGTAGTGTATATATATATATACTGTATACTTAACTATGTAAATATAATGAGTACTGTAATTTAGATTTTAGATCTACTTTAGACAGTAAATACAATAATTATATTACTATCTATAAATTAAACTAATTTATTTGTATTATTAAACTAACTAGATCAGTAAATAGTATAATTAAGAAAGTTAAACTACAAAACTGTATATATATCTATGTATATGTAGATTATAAGTAAATAAAATCTTTTATCTTAATTTAATCCTTTATAAATAATAAATAATGAATTTATTAAGTTTATAGCTAAGTTGTTAAATTAAATTAGTTAAATTAGTAATTTAGAATTATAATTAAGTTAAATTGAATCTGTATACTAAGACTAATATACTTTAAGTAATTTAAGCTAATTTAAGTATATTTATACCTTATTATATTAAGTTTAACTTAATTTATAAGAAGAACAATTAAAACTACTATTTAAATGTAAATAACACATACATTAATTCGGAATAATATAATAAAAATGTCTTTAAAATACTTATGTATGTATTCTAACTCTGTATGAGGTCAATTAGACCATCTAGTAACTAATTTATAAGCAATTATCTAATAAAACACCAAAATCAGTGTGTAAAAACAGTCTACTTGAGTGAATTTATTTATATAGTAAATCTAATTAAAATTTCAAATTAATTGAATAATTATATAGTATTATGTAAATACTTTATTTTCCATAATTTATTTTTATTTTTAAATAAATTATGGCCCTCGAATTGAGGGCCAAAATCTCTTCCAGCCCACAGTTGCATGTGGTTTTCAACGCAGATGTGGCACTCGAATAGCGCCACATCGTGCACTGCAAACCGTGCACAGCAATTTATATAGAATTTGTGTTTAGACAGTGCAGTCGTCACGAGCGCCGGGCACCCAAAACAACCGCACTGTCATATATACATTGAGCATATTCTGAGCATTCTAAGTCTGATCTGTGTTAGGCCGGGGGCCCGGAGAGAGGCGTGTGTGTGTAGGGCTGGGAAGGCCTTGTGCTGAGTTATGAAAGACATAATTAAGCGGCCTAATGAGAATTAGGGCACGCTTAGTAGAGGTTTGGTCCCACCCTCTGGGTGCTGTGTATCCCTCGAAAAGTGCACCCGGAAATTAAACACATTTTTAATTAATTAAAGAGAGTTAATGACGATTGTTAAACGCCTCTTAGCCACAGCGTGTTAAAGTCACTAAGGCAAAATGAAAACACAGAAGAAGAAGAACGTCTGATGAAGATTGGTGTGAAGGAGGAGAGAGAGAAGTTGTACTTACGTAAGTAAATACACATACAAGAGAAATATAAATATATATATATATGTATACATAGTATAGCCAATTATTTTTATAAATAAACCCATATATTTACTAATAGAATAAAATGTCACCATAAGCGTCGCTACAAACTCCAGTTTTCCTCCTTAGGTTTGTATATAGTGTTTTATGGGATCTAGCGACTCTTACGTCTGTCACTATAACTGTTGTATGTGTTACTGTAGATATCAAACTAGTAAGTTAAGTTAATATACTATGTAATCTTAGTCTATTATGTACTTTCATGTAAGTATTAATACTATAACTTATAAAGACATAGTTTAAAGTATAGTGATAAATTGTTTGGTGCTTGTTTGTAGTAGTTTTTGCAAGCATTACAATTAATTCTTAGTAAGTAGGCAAACCATGTCCACATTCATTCATTCTTTAATAAGATGTAAAGCTTCTTTTTGGAATTAGAGGATAATTTTGAGATCAAAGAGCGATGTAATTCAATAATTGCCTCCCAGTGAATGACTTGGAATAAAATCAGTAAAAATTAGATAAGTAAATAATAGTGGTTGTAATGATTGGTATTCCATACAACTCACCACAATGACACTAATGGTGTTTCAAATCACAACATACTACAACACACACATTATCACATCATTATTACCACCGTTATTAGTATGGAAAGGTGTTTGTCGCACTGGATCGGTATTTAAAAGTATTGCATTGTAGTACAACCGAAATAGCGTTCAAAATAGACAGAATTTTATTACTCGAAAAGATTTCCGAGGTTGAACACAGGGAGAAAATTGGTATTTAGAAATCAAGATCACAATTTATTGCAATAAAAGCAGTATCAGAGTGCAAAAATATAGGAGTAAAATGGTGATGTAGATCACTAAATACTCCTACAATATCACCAAATGATTCAATATAAATATGCAATGGAGACTAGAATCTATCATATGATTCCTTAATCAGACGACTTAAAGTGATTTCTGCTTTTCTTTCTCTTCTCTGTCTTCTCCCTCCTTCTTCTTTGGCTTCTATCTAACTTCCTTTGCCTTCACGATTCTTCTCTTTCTCTTCTTTCTGCCTTTACCTTCCTTCCTCCTTAGTTTCTCCTTCTTCTTCCTTCTTCTTCTTTTGGCCTCCTCATCTTCAGCTCCTGCATTTGCCTTTCGTCTGCCTTGGCTTCTCCTTCTTCTTCAACCTTCTTCCTTCTTCAGCCATCTGCCTTCTTCTTCCTTCTGGCTGTGGCTAAGTGTTGGCCTGAAGAACCTGTAGCAAATCCTACCCCTACCCATGCGCAACTCTCCCCTCTTTTCTCTCTTAGGATACACTCTCCCAAAGCCACACAGACAGTCAGGTAATCGGGTCGGATACGTACTCGGGACTAGGCCCACCGACATGCGGTAGTGGGTGAGGTGTGCAGTTAGGTCGGGTCAGGCCAGGTTTGCAGGGCGTGATCACGGACGAGACCGGGTTGGGTGAGTGGGACCTCACCCCATGGATTTAAGGCAACAAGGCTACTGCACTTTTTCCTCTTACGTAGGTGCGGGCAGTCTCTCACTTCTGAGGTGGGAGTAAATGTCACACCTTCCTTTCACGTGTGCCTGTAGAGATGGAGCTATCAATTTGTAGCTACTGCGAGGGCCTTTAACACCAATCGAAGGCCTGAGTACGTGCGCGAAGGTATTCCGCGCAACCTAGTGGTGTAAGTCTAGAACAGCAAGGCCTAGAGCTACAACAAGCTTGCTTCAAGCTTCCTCGGCAATGGCGGAGGGGCGACGAACCCGAAAACACAAGATTGGCCTCACGGCCACGTCAAAATGTTCAAAGGGGGTCGCCAGTGCACGGCGAAGATGCTGGGGGTGTTGGCGTGGCTTGGGGGTGCCTGTGTGAGCGCGCCTAGGGCACACTGTGTGCGAATGTGTGGGTGTGTTCAGTGGGGTGCATGAGTGAGTGGCGCAGTGCGTGGAGTGAGAGGAAGTGTTCATTGGAGTGAGGGGAAGTTTATGGACTTGTCGGTGAGGGTTGGGATGGCCTTTGGAGGTGGAGTGGCCTCGCCGGAGTTGGTGCTCGGAGATGGAAGGGATGGAGGTGATGGAGGTCGGCAGTGGTCGATTTTGAAGAATAAAGGGTGGAGAAGAATGTCGAGGGGAAAGGGAGCTTATCTGTAAGGTGAAGACACGATGGGGGCAAGCGGAGGCATCCGATCAGGTGTGGCCAACGCTGGAGATGAAGAATGGCTCCGGTGAGTGGAGATCGGCGAGGACGAAGAGAGGGAAGCACCTACTAGTACGGCGAGACACGGATGAAGTCAGGGAAGGTGTATCCACCACAAGTATGGCAGTCGAACAACGAGGAGGGGTAGGGGAGGTCGTCGCACATCGAGGAACCTACGACAGTGAGGAGAAGAGAGGAATCAGGGGCGTTCGCAGCCGAATTCGAGCGTGGCGTGATCGGAGGGGTCTGGGCTCCTTTAAATAGAGCTCTGAAGGTCAGTTAGGGCTTGGGAGGCAAGCTTCCAAAGCAAAGAAAGCTCATTGGAGTTGGAAGCCATTGAGATACCCATATCTCTCATGAATTCGCCTGAGAGATAGGGAGGGAATTAGATCTCAAATGAGGGTTCAGACGAGAGAGAATTTCTCAGAGGATCTCCCTTCCAATTTTGGAAGAGATCCTCCGAGCAATCAGGGTGAACTCTCCTTCCAAAGCTAGTCAAAGTAGGATTCCTCCGCTATAATGGTGGAGGAACCTAATTGCGAAAATGATGAAGAAGCTAGGGGGTTATTTGTAAGGGTTTTTGAAAGATAGGGGTAGAAATGTAATCAGGCTAGACCTTTTTGCAAATTAGGTCAAGATGAGTTTTCCTTAGGTCCAAATTTTGGTACAAACCTAATTTTGACCTAAGGAATCCAATGGTGAAGTTGGATTTTGGGTTTGACCACATTTGTTGGGAAATTTATGCAAAAACCTAATTTAGGGCAAATATCTGTCTGAGACACCAATCTAGGTCAAGATGGGTTCTAATGGCCACATTAAAGGTTCTAAACCCTAGAAAATATTTTTCTATAATTTTTAAAGGGTTTAGGTAAATTTTATCCTAACCATAACCTTGGTTAATCAACTGGGTCTGTTTTAGGATTTCAAGAAGTCATTTAATTCACAGGATACATATAAACCCTTTTCTGTCTGATCCAACCAACTTATTATCTTATTAAGACCATTTGACCTTTGTTTAACCTTTGGGAAGACTCGTTGTTGTACTGCATTGGTAAAATTATAGTTTTACCCCTAATTTCTTATTTTTCTCTCAGAAAGGTTATGTACTGAATTAGGACCTTCAGTTAGTTATGTAGGAGCATTTATTCTCTCAATTGGGTAAAAATGAGATATTTAAGGCTCATGATGGTGTTCCCATCATACCTCCATGCCTAGCTTTTGCTAGTCCCTTAGCAAAATTTTAAGGTTTTAACTTTGATTCTAGACCATGTAATCCTTTGATGCTCAAATGATGTGTGCTTTCTTCTGTAGATTAGGTTAGAATGCTGATAGTAGGCCTAGAGGTACTCAAGTACCAACCATGATTCAAACCTGACCAGCTCTTGCCTCAGTCTACCACGAAGGTTTTTAAGGCTCACAGGAACTATCCTAAGGTTTGTTGAACTCTGCAGTTAAAGCACCCGTGCTTGTAACATATTTTAGCCTTGGTTTAATTTGTAATGTATTTTTGTAAGAGAGAGACAGAGGAATTTTCTTTATTTGGAGAGTTTTCTCTCTCTTTTCTTTTTATTTCTAGCTTCGGATTGGCTTCACAACACGGTCTGTATCGGATTCCTAGTCCCCATCATCAATCCTCGAAGGGTCCCTGACAATAAATGCTTCAGGATAACACCTCCCATGGCAACCCCCAGAATCCTGGCTTTCAAGATTTTGAGATAATCCTACCCATGGGGTTCTGTAGCTAAATCCAGACCCTGGCAATCGACATTTTGGGATAATGCCACCCATAGCATTTGAACCAGCACAGGGTGCTTACATGCCCCCGGTAGGATATGTAGATATCCTAGAAGCCAAGCACCAAGGAGATGATATGTTATTACGCATCTTCGAGGGGAATTTCCTGCCACTCCGAGCCGAGAACTCATCTGAGTCAACTTGTGTTGATCGGCCGCTCCTAATCTAGGTAACTTTTTTAGAACAATTTAAATGCATTTGCATGGTTTTGATACTTATGCATACTAAACCAGACTGTGTGTGGATTGGAGTGCTTAGGTTTCCAAGTCCCACAAACCAAAGGTTAGTTAATGAGGCCAAATACTCCCTAAGCCTTAGACCTAATACTTAAGCTTCTCATTTTCCTCAACCTCTTGAGGACTATCCAGATCTTAGCGGATACTTGAATTTTTTAGCCTAGGATCTCAGCCCAAGAGGCCTAAAAGCAGCGTTCCTACTAATTTCTTTTGTGTTTCATTAGAATTTTTTTCCTTTCAGTTTCTTTTTCTTAATATGGTCTAGAACTCAGTTAATTCCTTAATTTCTTACTAATGACTATCTCTTTTTCTTTTTTGACTTGTGCTCCTTTTTGACAGTTTTCACTTCTCCCCTTTTTCTCCTCAACATTGAAATTCCCTCAAAATTTTCCTCTCCTCTCAAATTTTTTATTTTTTTTCAAGAACTTTTTCATTTTTTTTGGTATTTTTTGCATATGTGATTTGTTTGATGAAAAATTTTCTTATGGGATGATTTTCACGCCATTTTGCATGTTCATACCTCCCCATGCCTACGATTTGCAATGTCCCCATTGTAAATTAGGTGGGTTCAAGTTCAGCTTAGATCATTCATTAAAATAGGTTCTGGGTGGGCGAACATGTTGAGATGACTGTTGCGGACGATTTCAAGCTCGGCTACGGGTACCTAAGGTGGGTTCGGCTGTTCTACTGGATGAACCCTAAAGTACAATATGAATTCAGCATAGGAATGTCAAGAAAGGTTTCGGGTTTGTCAAAATGACGGGTTGCCTCCCGTTAAGTGCTGAGTTTTATGCCATCAGCTAGGTGCAATGAGCTCAAGGAGAATGGAGGGTAAAGGATGTCTCAGCCAAATTTGTATCGGTAAGTTCAATGAACGGCTTGAGTCTCTGGCCGTTCACGACAAAAGGTTCTGAATCGTGGCTGAGTTGACTGATCTCGACAGCTCCATTTCCAAAGGTTCGTTGGACACGGTAAGGTCTGATCCTTTTTTATCTTAGTTTTCCTGGAAACAGCTTGAGTTTAGCATCAAAGGGTAGGACTTTTTGACCAGGGTGAAAGATCTTTCTGGATATGTGCTTATCGTGAAAGGCCTTAAACTGCTCTTTGTAAATTCATGAGTTCTCATATGCATCATGGCATAGTTCATCGATCTCGCTCATTTGAAGGTTTCTATGGGTTCTAGCCTTAGAAAGATCTAGATTGCAGTTCCGTACTGCCCAATAGGCTCTGTGCTCCAATTCGACGGGGAGGTGACATGCCTTCCCGTACACCAATCTGAAGGGAGACATACCTAATTGGGTTTTGTGGGTGGTCCTATAAGCCCACAAAGCTTATGGAAGTCGGGATGACCAATCTTTCCTATCAAGTTGAGCAGTGACTTGAAGGATTTTCTTGATCTCCCGATTTGATAGCTCAACTAGACCATTAGTTTAGGGGTGATAAGGAGTAGAGATTCAGTGTGACACCCCATATTTGGTCATCATTGACTTGAACTGAGCATTAGTGAAATGGGTCCCTCCATCAGAGATTATAGCACGTGGAATCCCAAACCGCGAAAAGATGTTTTGATGAATGAATTTGATAACCACCTTATGATCATTGGTTCAAGTCGGAATGGCTTCGATCCATTTGGACACGTAGTCAACAGCGAGTAGAATATACTTGAAGCCGTCCGAAATAGGAAAGGGTCCCATAAAATCAATCCTCCAAACATCGAAGATTTCACATACAAGAATCGGCTGTCAGGGCATCATATCACGGTGGCTCA
The DNA here is from genome assembly GCA_037157565.1 of Thalassia testudinum. Taxonomy (NCBI): domain Eukaryota; kingdom Viridiplantae; phylum Streptophyta; class Magnoliopsida; order Alismatales; family Hydrocharitaceae; genus Thalassia; species Thalassia testudinum. The sequence goes on from JAZHRO010000016.1 coordinate 1,616,996, forward strand.
TGTTGCCTAAAGTCTGACAATGAGTGCATGCCCTACAATGATTGTATGCGTCTTTGAAAATCATGGGCTAATAGAAGCCGCACTGGAGGACTTTAGCTATGGTTTTATGACCAAAGAAGTGTCCACCGCATGCCTGGTCATGGTAAAGCGACAAGATGCCCTGAATTTCCATTTTCGAGGCACATCGTCGAATGATTTGAGCAACACCGATGTGGAAAAGATACGAGTCTTCCCAAAAGTAATACTTGGCATCGAAAAGCAATTTGTCCTTTTTGGCCGTGGGCCAATCAAACGAGCTCTGTGTGATGCCAGGTAGTTTACTAGATCCGCAAACCATGGAAGCCCTATACTGATAGTCAGGAGGCACTCATCAGGAAAATGTTCCATAATGGGTCTAGAAGGGTCGATAATATCAGAAGGAAGGCTAGACAAGTGATCAGCTACCACATTCTATTTTCCAGCCTTATCACGAATCTTGAGGTCAAATTCTTGCAACAACAAGATCCAACGGATTAATCAAGGTTTCGCATCCTTCTTCGCAAAGAGATGCCTTACAGCTGTGCGATTAGAGTAAATGATAACACGGGAACCTAGAAGATATGATCTGAACTTTTCCAGGGCAAATACTATGGCTAGTAGCTCTTTCTCAGTAACTGTGTAGTTACGCTGAGCCTCGTCAAGTGTCTTGCTAGCGTAGTAGATAACCACAGGTTTCCCGTCAATTTTCTACCCAAGTACCGCTCCTACAGCGAAATCAGAAGCATCGCACATGATCTCAAAGGGTTGAGACCAATCAGGGGACTGTAGGATTGGAGCTTGAGTAACTCAATCACATAGGATCTCAAATGCTTGAGTGCATTCCTTGGAGATTTCGAAGGGAACATCCTTAAATAGTAGAGTGGTCAGGGGGCACGCGATTTTTGAGAAATCAGGAATGAATCGACGGTAAAAACTGACGTGCCCTAGGAAAGATCGGATGTCCTTGATCGAGCTAGGCATAGGGAGTTTGGAAATTAGATTCACCTTGGCTTGATCAACCTAGATGCCTTTTTCTGATATGAGATATCCTAGGACAATTCCTTCAGGCACCATGAAATGGCTCTTTTCCCAGGAAAAAACCAGATTCATGTCAATGCACAGCCTAAGAATATGGACTAAGTGCAGGAGACAATCGTCAAATGATTTTCCAAACACTAAAAAGTCATCCATGAAGACTTCCATAAAATCACCTACCATATCTGAGAATATGGCAAGCATGCACCGCTGAAAAGTAGTGGGTGCATTGCAGAGACCGAAAGGCATCCTTCGAAACGCGTACGTCCCGAAGGGGCAGGTGAAAGTGGTCTTCTCTTGGTCCTCAGGATGGATTGCCACCTGGTTATAACCAGAGTACCCGTCCAAAAAGCAGAAGAACCTATTTCCCGCTAGTTTCTCGAGGATCTGATCAATAAATGGTAGTGGGAAATGATCCTTCTTTGTGGAGGTATTAAGTCTTCTGTAATCGATGCAGACTCTGCACGAATTTGCCACACGGGTCGATATGATTTCTCCGATTTCATTCGTGATCACGATGAGTCCTACCTTCTTAGGCACAACCTAGATTAGACTCACCCACTGACTGTCGAAGATCGGGTAGATGATCCCAGCATCTAACCACTTAATGATCTCCTTTTTCACAACCTCCTACAGATCAGGATTCAGACATCTCTGCATTTCACGGGAAGGTTGTGTGCCCTCTTCAATATAGATATGGTGTGTGTAGTAAGAGGGGCTGATGCCAGTCAAATCTTCGAGAGCCATCCAATGGCTCTTCGATGTTGCTGGAGAACAGTAATCAGACGGGATTCCTGATTAGGTGTGAGTTTGGAGTTGATAATCATAGGAAATGTCTGATTGGAACCCAAAAAGACATACTTTAGATGATCGAGAAGAGGCTTGAGTTCCAAAATAGGATTATCAGTAGCAACGGGCAGTTCAGGGTGTGTGTCAAGAGCAAGGGAAGGAGTTATCGATGTGTCTAGGTCAACTTTGGACTCCTCTGATTGCGGGTTTTGATCCTCTTGTGGTTGATCAGAAGTAGTCAGGTTTTCCTCAATTTACAGATCATCAACCATAGCCTTGATGTCACATATCTGTTCTATAACTCCGCAATTAATCCCTTGTTGGGCCTTAAAGATGTCAATCTTTAATGTCTGGTTCCCAAATTTCAGTTCAATTTGGCCCTCCTCACAGTTAATGCTGGCCCTAGCAGTGGCCAGAAAGGGTCTCCCTAGTATGATTGGTGTGTTCCGCAGATTTTCTAGAGCATACATATCTAAGACTACGAAGTCCACCGGGAAATAGAAATCCCGAACCCGAACAATGACATCCTCGAGAACTCCTTTAGGTGAGTTGTTTAACAGAAGTCAAGATCGGTTTATAAAGAATAAATACAGCATTGTAGTATAGTTGAAATCACCTTGTAAACAAATAAGAATTTTATTACTCGAATGTTAAGTCCGAGGTCGAACATAGGGAGCAAATGGAATTTATTCACTAATCTCAGTAGATGTACTTTGAACACTTAAAGTTACTCAAAATATAATTCAAAATATAATGCAGGAGTTTATGAATACTAAAATGTAGCAATAAAAGAGAAATTGAAAAGAATTGGATACAAATTTTGATTCTTCTTCTCTTGGCTCTTTCTTCAGTTTCCTCTTTAGCTTATCTTCTTCTCTGCCTTTCTTTCTTTCTTCTTTTCTTTGGCTTTGGTCAATGGCTTCCTTCTTCTTTGTCTTCTATTCCTTCTTATTTTTCTCTACCCTTAGCTTCTTGTGCTTCCTTCTTCTTCCTTGATTTCTCCTTCCTTCTTCCTTCTGCCTTTGCTTTCTCGACCCTTAGCTTCCTTGGCTTCTGATCTTCTTCTTTCTCTTTCTGCTACAGTGCCTTCTCCTTCCTTCTTCTTTCCTTTAGCTTCCTCAGCTTCTTCCTTCAGTCGTGCCTTCCTTAGCTTCCTCAGCTTCTGATCTTCTTTCTCTTTCTGCTACAGTGCCTTCTTCCCTGCGGGTGCAAGTTCCTCTTCCTTATTCCTTTCCCTACACAGAAGTGCAAAACCTACCCCTACCCTCCCCCTCGTACACTCTCTCTTTTCTCTCTTAGGTCCGCTCTCCCAGAGTCAATCAGGTATACGGGTCGGGTCAAGGGCACTCGGGTCCAGGCGCACCGGCGTGGGTAGTGCATGAGGAGTGTAGGGTAAATGGGTCAGGCAAGCCAGGTCCGCGGAGTGTGGGTCGCAGATGAGGTGGGCATTTGGGCGAGGGGACCTCACCCCGTGTTTGGAGGCGAAGAGCCTCTGGCACAAAAATAATTTAAATCACTCACCGCGCTCTAAGCTTTCCGAGGTGGGACTAAAACTCCTACCCGCTTCTCACGCACCCGCAGGAAGATGCTTCGCTCAATTGCCGCGGCTGTGATGCCTCTCAAAGCCACTCACTGGTTGAATGTATGTGTGAGGTGATTCCGCATCACTTGGACCTGTATGCCTAGAGTGCAGCAGCCTGGAGCGAAGGATGCAAGCTTCTTCCAACCGGCACTAATGGCAACAAAGGTCTGTTCCTGCTATCAAGCAATACGACCTTATGGCCTCATTAAACCACACAGGAAGCTTCGCCGTGGCACGGCGAAGGTGTTGCGACAGGTGGCTGGCCACGGGGCGGCCTGGGCATGCTTGCCTAGGTTAGCTTGTGGCCGTGGTGATGGGTGTGGTTGAGGGGAGCTTGTGGCGGGTATGGCGGTCGATGGAGATAGGGAAAGTGATTAGTGGAGGGTGGCGGAGGTTCTAAGGGGTCTGGCAATGTGGATGGGTGTGTGGAGGTGACGGAGACACCTCGCCAGTGGTCTATCAGAGATGGAGAAGATGGAGGTGGTCTGCGGTGGTCGAGGGTCGAAAGTAGAAATAAAGAAGGGGGAAATATAGAGAGGAGAGAGGGGAAGAGAGTTAACCTAATTTAATGGATGAAAGGATAAGGAGAGCTGTTGGCACGTGCCTGCCACTGCCAGAGATGAAGGTTCCAGTGGAGAGGGAACGGTGATGACGAAGAAGCTGCAGGTGCATGCGGGGGTATGGCGCAACGCGGACGATGGATTCGGAGAAGACTCTGCCACTGGTATTGTGGTAGAGCGACAAGAAGAGGGAGGAGATGTCACCGGAGCTTGTTGGACGCTTGACCAGAGGAGAAGAGAAGAAATTGGAGGTTGTTCTCCGGTCAAACCAAGCTGGAATTGAGCGACCGAATCAGGGGTTTCTTTTATAGCCACAGGCGAAGGATCTTGTGCTTGGAAGGCAAGCTTCCAAGCGCAAGTATCCTCACCGAAGTAGGAATGTGTGAGAGATGCAAATCTCTCGAGTGTTCGCACGAGAGATTGGGTGATAAGTAGGGCTTGGAATTGCGCTCATCAAAACGAGAATTCCTTAGAGAATCTCTCTTTCAAATCTGAGAGGGAGTCTCTGAGGGATTTGAGAGAAATCCTCCTCGAATCCTCACCGAAGTATGACTCCTCCGCAGTAATGGCATAGGGACCTAATTGCAAAGAGTGGCGAGGAAGATAGGGGGGTCTTTGCATTGGTTTACAGAAGCTAGGGGTCTAAATGTAATTGGGTGGACTGTTTTGCAAAGTAGGTCAAAGTGACCTCCCCTTAGGTCCAAATTTTGGTAAAAACCTAATTTTGACCTAAGGAATCTAATGGTTAAGTTGAATTTTAGGTTTGACCATGTTTGACTGGACATTTTATACAAAAACCCAATTTAGGGTAAATATCTGACTAGGACTCCAATTTAGGTCAAAATAGGTTCCAAAGGCCAAATTGAAGGTTCTAAACCCTAGAGGATATTTTTCCATGAATTTTAGAGGGTTTATTTGATTTTTATCTAGACCCAAACCTAGTTAAATTAAGTGGGTTTGTTTTAGGGTTAGAGGATGTCATTTAATTCTTAGATCTTACATTAACCCTTTTCTGATTGAACCGTCCCATTTTTCATCTTGTTAAGACCAATTGATCTATGTTTATCCCCTGAGAAATTCCATTGATGTAATACAATGGTAAAATTACAGTTTTACCCTTTATTTCTTATTTTCTTCTTAGAACAGTTATTCCTTGAATTAAGCCCTTCTCTAGGTTATGTAGGAGATTTTGTTCTCTTTTCTAGGTAAAAAATGAGCTAGTTAGGGCTCATGAAGGTGTTCCCATCATAGCCCCATGCCTAGCTTTTTCTTGTCCCTCAGCAAAATTTCAAGGTTTTAACTTCTATTCTAGACCATGAGTTTCATTCACAATTTATGATAAGTGCTTTTTCTTTTGATTATGTTAGAATGCCGATAGTAGGCCTAGAGGTACTCAAGTACCAACCATGATCAAGACCTGACCAGCTCTAGCCTCGGTCTCCACGAAGGTTTTTAAGGCCCGCAGGAACTATCCTAAGGTTCAATGGACTCCGCATTTAAAGCACCCATGCTTGAGACATATTTTATCCTTGGTTCAGTTTGCAGTGCACTTTTTGTAAGAGAGAGACTGAGGATTTATTTGTTTGGAGAGTTTTCTCTCTCTTTTCTTTTTATTTCTGGCTTCAGATTGGCTTCTCAACATGGTTTGTATCGGATTCCTCATCCTCATCATCAATCCTCAAAGGTCTCTGGCAATCAATGCTTCCTGATAGCACCACCCATGTCAACCCCCAGAACCCTGGCTTTTGAGATTTTTAGATAATTCCGCCCATGGCGTTCCGTAGCCAAATCTAGACCATGGCAATCGACATTTCGTGATAATGCCACCCATGGTATCTGAACCAGCAAAGTGCTTACATGCCCCCAGTAGGATATGTAAATATCCTAGATGACAAGCACCGAGGAGACGATATGTTGTTACGCATCTTTGAGGGGAATTTCCCGGCTCTTCGTGCCAAGAACTCGTCCAAATCAACTTGTGTTGATCGGCCACCCCTAATCTAGGTAACTTTCTTCAAAACATTTAAATGCTTCTATGTGATTTTGAATAGTTATGCGCACTGAACCAGACTGTGTGTGGATTGGGGTGCTTAGGTTATCGAGTCTCGCAAATCGAAGGTCAGTTAACGAGGCCGAATACTCCCTAAGCCTTAGACCTAATACTTAAGCTTCTCATTTTCCCCAACCTCTTGAGGATTATCCAGACCTTAGCAGATACTTGAATTTTTAAGCCTAAGAGTCTAGCCCAAAAGGCCTAAGATCAGCGTTCCTACTAATCTCTTTTTGTGTCTCATTAGCACTTTTTTCTTTATTCTTTTCTTTGATGTGGTCTAGAACTTCGGTTAATCCCTTAATTTCTTACTAATGACTATTCTTTTTCCTTTTCATTTTGTGCTCCTTTTTTGTCATTTTGCTCTTTTCCTCCTCATGTTTATGTGACTTCAAAATTTTCTCTCCCCTCCATTTTTTTTGTTCTTTTTCATAATTTTCTATTTTTTTTGTATTTTTGACGTATGTGAATTTTTGGTGAGAATCCTTCTGACTTTTCTTGGTTTCTGTATGTTTTCACTTTACCACCCCCCATGCCTAAGTTTTGCAATGTCATCATTGTAAACGGAGGGTGTGAAACAATGTTGGGTTCAGGGACTCAGAATAGGATATATCGGGTGGGCAAATGGGTTAGGAAATGACTGATGTAGAGGATTTCAAGCTCTGGTACGTGCACCAGTGGTGGGATCGACTGGTCTAAGGCTGAACTCAGGGTGTAGTAGACATGGAATACAGACGGATAATCAGACAGATCTCAGGTTTTGGAATGATGGGTTGCCTCCCGTTAAGCGCTAAATTCAACACCTTCAGCCGAGCGGGAAATGGGATGAAGAGGGAGTGGTCAAATCAGCAGAGTTTTGTAAAACAAGCACTTGATTAAGAGCCTAGTTGGTCCAACCATGTGCTTGTTGAGATCAACAGACTGATGATGCAACCCAAACCCTATTAATTTGGTGGGTTGATAAATGTAGATTAAGAGATGTGGAACCCACCATATGCTATGGAGCTCTGATGGATGCAAAAATGTAAATTCGGGTTTTGGCTGAGTCGAATCAGCCTGGTCAGAGTAGGGATCTGAAAAGTAATCAGTGAATGATGTAGAAACCCTATAGGGGTGATCAGAGAATGATGGAGCATGGCTTTCAGTCTGATCAATGTTTGATACCCGGTATATGTGTGGAATTGAATTATCTGCAATTGGCTCAGTAAAAGGGGAATCAGAATAGAAATTGAGTCTGATTGCAGGTCAGGGTTGAAAATGGGTTTTGATAGGTTTTGTATGTGTGGAAGAGGTGGCTTCCATGAGAATTGTGTATGAGGGCTCTTCTAGAAAGAAGTGACAAATGGTTTTATGTAGAGAGTCCTCATAGTCGCTTTCAAAGTCAAAGGTGAAGGCTTGAAGAGAGTCGATAGGATAATGGAAATCTGAGTCGAGAAAAGATTCGAATTCTGGGTTGCAGTCACTCTTGGCATTTTCTAGTTTTGATTCCTGAGGATTGAAAAGAAATGATTTCATGTCACTGGGACCTGAACTTAAATCAATGATCTCTAGAATCGTGACCTCAGAGTCAGAGTTGTAGACTGAATCATGTGAGCTGAGGTCGTAGATTGGCTCGTTGTATTCAGGAAGCAGAGTTTCTCCGAAATCATGGTCAGATTTGAAATTCTCGGAGATATTGCGAAAATCAGGTTTTGAATGAGATTCGAGATCATGAGTTCCACCATAGAATAAATCACATGATGTAGACTTAGCAGCCTGATTGGGGTCTAGCCTATATGTAAATTCTGAGCTCAAAAAGGTGTTCTTATTTGGTCTGGGCTCAAGTTCTAGGCTTGTAGGAAAGACCTAATCAAAACCCCACTCGTCCACCTCCTCAGTTTCTGTATTGTAAATTGACGTGACTTCCAGAAAATCGATCTGATTCTCTAAGGATGTTGGAGAGGGATTTTCATCAAATAGAGGCCCAAAATCACATTCTTTATTGAAAATTTGATCTTTTTCATACGGGGCCTCGTAATCTTCCCAATATGTTTCAGATCTAGATTCTAGGCTTAGGATGTGGGTTGAATCACTAGAATCTAGGTCTGAATAACCTTCGAGGGTCACCTTATCAGAATAAGGGGCAGGATTTACACCCTCAAGAGGTTCAGTGCTAATCTCATCATTGCAGGAGTTTTGGAATTCTATGCCTGGTGATCTAGGGTCTAGGGTTGGCTCAACATTGTGTTTTCCTGCAATTGGAACTTCCCAACCTTCTTCATTATCAGGCACATTGCACTCCATCTGGGATGGGAATCCATAATGGCTATGTGCCTCAAACCCGAGATTTGGAAAATTGGATTGATTCTCGATCTTGTTCCAAGATGGGTCATCATCTGTTTGGGGCATGTATGGGTATTTTTGATCGATAATTTGTTTCAACAATCTCATTATCTCTTGCCATTTTTCAAGATCATCTTGGTGTTGTTCCCAAAGTACAGGATTTGTCATGCATTGAAGGTATTCAAAATTGTGCAGTTTTTCTATCCCAATGTATCCTATTTTGAGAATGTCTCGGGTTGATCCATTTGTGGCTTCTATCAATAGCACTTGGGCACAGTTTATGATGAAGGTTGTGGTTGTTGGCAAATTAACCTGAATGTCTTCTGTTGAGGTTTTATATTCAATTTCATAGAATTCAAGGGCATCCTCAATCATCCTATCTCTCATGGATCTCTGTGATTTGGGTTTTTTGAATGGTAATCCTAAGTAATTTGGCTATATATTTGGATCAAATGATGGAATCAAGATGTAGAATCAAGTTGTGAAGTGATTAGATCTGATTAGAGAGTCCCACTGAAATTTTATGTGTGTGCTCTACAGAGAAGGGATGAGGGACAAGATATGTTTTTGACCCAATCGAGGCACCCAAAGATGTTTGGATGACTTTGGGGTTCGGGGTGGATGATACCCCTGGATCAGAAAAGTCGTCCACCTAAGAATTACCTAGGCAACCAGAGAGGGAGAGTCCTACAAAGTCCCCTACATGGTAGAGCATCCCCACGAGTTATAAGGTTTTCCTCACCCAACCTCTCTTGTCACTGAGATTCCAGGTAAACCAGAATGGGGACCTTGACCTCTTAAGTCTACCACTTTTAGATTTAAGGTGCTTTAGGTTTCTCACTTGAACTTTAGATGTTTTGAGTTTTGTGACCTAATTTCAAGGTTGGTTGACCCAACAAGGGGTCAACTTCACCTGACCTATCCTAAAGATGGCAGAGTGATTCTAGGTCAAGACCTAGAAATCACCCTGATTTGAGTCCCAGGTTATTAGGTCCAAGGTTTTTAAGATTCAAGTGATTTTAGAGCTCAATTTTAGGGTTTGTCTTGCTTATATCTTTTCAATCAAGGGCTTGGGTAGCACACTGATGAGGGTGGGTTTGTTTTCTTTTGTGTGTGAACTAGCACTCCAAAACCCTATTGTTGAAACCCTAATTTGGTTATATTTCCAATCCTCTTTGCTTTTCGCAGAAGTTCTCTTTGGACTTCAAACAAGAGGTATGCAGTCCACGGAGATTTAGAAATTAAGCGTGATCTCTACTAGGCACGGTAATTTGTGGGGTAGGATTTTTAAAAATCGCTTCAACTTCAGTAAGATTTGAAAATTTTCACAAAATCAGGAAGCTTTTGCCTTAAAGATGGTAATTACTATAGAAAGAAGGTAGATGATTCTTATTTTGATTGCTTCTTTTTGTCTTCCTAGGATTAGGAGATGGATTAGGGAAGAAAAGAGAATTTACCTGCCCTGGAGTGGTTGATTTGCGCAGGAGATTTCCTCGGGAGATACCTTGCAAGATCAAAGCAAAATAAAATAGGGCAAGTTAGTGTTCAAATATAATCAAAATAATGCAGAGACTAGTGATGAATTGCACGTTGCTCCCCGGCAACGGCGCCAAAATGCTTAACAGAAGGCGAGATCGGTTTATAAAGAATAAATACTGCGTCGTAGTATAGTTGAACTCTCCTTGTAAACAAATAAGAATTTTATTACTCGAATGTTAAGTCCGAGGTCGAACACAGGGAGAAAATGGAATTTATTCACTAATCTCAATAGATGTAATTTGAACACTTAAAGTTACTCAAAATCTAATTCAAAATATAATGCAGGAGTTTATGAATACTAAAATGTAGCAATAAAAGAGAAATTGAGAAGAATTGGATAAAAAGTTTGATTCTTCTTCTCTTGGCTCTTTCTTCAGTTTTCTCTTTAGCTTCTCTTCTTCGCTGCCTTTCTTTCTTTCTTCTTTTCCTTGGCTTTGGTCGATGGCTTCCTTCTTCTTTGTCTTCTGTTCCTTCTTATTTTTCTCTGCCATTAGCTTCTTGTGCTTCCTTCTTCTTCCTTGATTTTTCCTTCCTTCTTCTTCCTTCTGCCTTTGCTTTCTCGGCCCTTAGCTTCCTTGGCTTCTAATCTTCTTCTTTCTCTTTCTACTATAGTGCCTTCTCCTTCCTTCTTCTTTCCTTTAGCTTCCTTAGCTTCTTCCTTCAGCCGTGCCTTCCTTAGCTTCCTCAGCTTTTGATCTTCTTCTTTCTCTTTCTACTACAGTGCCTTCTTCCTTGTGGCTATAGCTTACTCTTCCTTCTTCCTTTCCCTTTACACAAGTGCAAAACTTACCCCTACATTCCCCTACATACGCTCTCTCTCTTTTCTCTCTTAGGTCAGCTCTCCACAAGCCAATCAGGTATACGGGTTGGGTCAAGTGCACCTGGGTCCAAGCTCACTGACGTGGGTCGTGCGCGAGGAGTGCAGGGTAAACGGGTCAGGCAAGCCAGGTCCGCGGAGTGTGGGTCGCGGATGAGGCAAGCATGTGGGTGAGGGGACCTCACCCCGTGTTCGAAGGCGAAGAGCCTCTGGCACAAAAATAATTTAAATCACTCACCACGCTCTAAGCTTTCTGAGGTGGGACTAAAAGTCCCACCTGCTTCTCGCGCACCCGTAGGAAGATGCTTCACTCAATTGCCAAGGTTGTGACGCCTCTCAAAGCCACTCACTAGCTGAATGTATGCGTGAGGTGATTCCGCATCACCTGGACCTGTATGCCTAGAGCACAATAGCCTGGAGCGAAGGATGCAAGCTTCTTCGAGTCGATGCTAATGGCGGCGGAGGTCCGTTCCTGCTATCAAGCAATATGGCCTTACAGCCTCACTAAACCACACAGGAAGCTTCAGCGTGGCACGGCGAAGGTGCTTCGGTAGGTGGCTGGCCGCGGGGCGGCTTAGGCATGCATGCCTAGGTCGGTCTGTAGCCGTGGTGATGGGTGTGGTTTGGGGGAGCTTGTGGAGGGTATGGCGGTCGATGAAGATGGGGAAAGTGATCAGTGGATGGTGTTGGATGTTCTGAGGGGTCTGGAGAGGTGGATGGGTGTGTGGAGGTGACGGAGACACCTCGCCAGTGGTCTGCTAGAGATGGAGAAGATGGAGGTGGTCTGTGGTGGTCGAGGGTCGAAAGTAGAAAAAAAGAAGGGGGAAATATAGAGAGGAGAGAGGGGAAGAGAGTTAAATTAGTTTAATGGAAGAAAGGATAAGGAGAGTGGTTGGCGCATACTTACCATCGTCGGAGATGAAGGTTCCAGTGGAAAGGGAACGGCGACGACGAAGAGGCTACAGGTGCATGCGCGGGTATGGCGCGACGTAGACGACGGAGGCGGAGAAGACTCTACCACTAGTATTGTGGAAAAACGACAAGAAGAGGGAGGAGATGTCACCGGAGCTCGCTAGACACTTGATTGGAGGAGAAGAGAAGAAATTGGAGGTTGTTCTCCGGTCAAACCAAGATGGAATTGAGCGGTCGAATCAGGGGTTTCTTTTATAGGCACAGGCGGAGGATCTTGTGCTTAGAAGGCAAGCTTTCAAGCGCAAGTATCCTTGTCAAAGTAGGAATGTGTGAGAGACCCAAATCTCTCGAGCGTTCGCATGAGAGATTGGGTGATAATTAGGGCTTGGAATTGCGCTCATCAGATCGGGAATTCCTTAGAGAATCTCCCTTTCAAATCTGAGAGGGAGTCTCTGAAGGATTTGAGAGAAATCCTCGCCGGAGTAAGACTCCTCCGCTGTAATGGCAGAGGGACCTAATTGCAAAGAGTGGCGAGGAAGATAGGGGGGTCTTCTCAATGGTTTTCAAAAGTTAGGGGTCTAAATGTAATTGGCTGGACTGTTTTGCAAAGTAGGTCAAGGTGGCCTCCCCTTAGGTCCAAATTTTGGTACAAACCTAATTTGGACCTAAGGAATTCAATGGTGAAGTTGGATTTTAGGTTTGACCACATTTGAATGGACATTTTACATAAAAACCTAATTTAGGGTAAATATCTGACTAAGACCCCAATTTAGATCAAAATAGGTTCCAAAGGCCAAATTGAAGGTTCTAAATCCTAGAGGATATTTTTCCATGAATTTTAGAGGTTTTAGTTGATTTTTATCCTGATCCAAACCTAGTTAAATTAAGTGGGTTTGTTTTAGCGTTATAGGATGTCATTTAATTCTCAAATCTTACATTAACCCTTTTCTGATTGAACCATCCCACTTTTCATCTTGTTAAGACCAATTGACCTATGTTTAGGTCCTGAGAAGTTTCGTTGATGTATTGCAATGGTATAATTGCAGTTTTACCCTTTGTTTCTTATTCTCTTCTCAAAATAGTTATTCCTTGAATTAGGCTGTTCTCTAGGTTATGTAGGAGCTTTTTTCTCTTTTCTAGGTCAAAAATGAGCTAGTTAGTGCTCATGATGGTGTTCCCATCATGACTTAATAGATTTATCTGCCAACTGTAATGTCATCTTTATTGGTTTGAGCTCAGATTCCCCAAGATGGTCAAGTAGGGATGTAGGTATTAGGTTTATGGAGGCTCCTAGATCCAAAAAAGCTCTATCAAATTGGATATCACCAATTGTACAGAAAATTAGGGGAGTACCTGGGTCTTTTGCCTTAGGTGGAAGTTTGCTCAAAATTACAAAGCTGGCTTGCTCCGACAACACAATTGGGCTCCCACTTTTGGTTTGCGGCTTACGCTTAGGTGTACACACGTCTTTCAGAAATCGTGTGTAAGTCGGTATGTGGCAAATTGCATCCATCAAGGGGATGTTTATCTGGACCTGTTCAAAGAGCTTGACCAGGTCCTCCTCAAGTGCCACGGGTTTGGTTGTCCTCTTTCCCTTGGTCAAGGCCTCGGGAAATGTAACCTTAGATGGTTCCTCTAGAATAGGTCTAGGTTCTTGCTCTGGGATAGGGGTATCCTGGATGACTATCTTAGGGTTTGGGTTACTACCAGGCTGAAAGTGGCTTGGGTAAGGTGGGTCTTGTGTTATTTTGCCACTATGAGTTGTTACTGAATTTAGTCCTACCTGGTTCTAGTTCAATGTCAGTAAAATAGGTGGCAGTTGCTGAAATCCTGAGTATGATGTCGAAGCTTCCATCCCGTCAGGTGATGGAGAAAAAGGGGTCTGATAAATCATGTGGGCTGGGCCCGAATTTGGGTTCATAACACGCCTCTGGTTTGGCACGTTATTCGGATTTAGCAAAGGTTGTGAAGGGAGTGTGCCAGGTTGGCAGGAATTCGCCATCTGGGCAAGTTGATTGTGAACCTCTATGATCTCATCTTTGTGTTGTTTCTGCATAGCTGCATTCGTCTTTTGAATGTCATCTAGAGTCTAAAGGATGAGAGTCATTTGATCTGTTTGAGTTGGCCCAGATTGATAGGTGGGGTTGGGCCAAGGCTGAGGTGGCTGGTATGGACGAGGAGCTTGTGGACGGGGTTGATATGGTGCTCTATGATTCAGATTATTTTTCATCCACAGGAAATTGGGATGATTTTGCCATCCAGGGTTATAGGTATTAGAGAATGGGTCATTCTGGATGGCGTTGAGGTCCTCGCAGGTCTGAGGAACCTCAGAAAAATCAAAGTATGAGGGTTCAAAGTTCCCCCAACTAGAGTAGGCAGGGTCGGAGTTTCCTCCAGTCCTAGAGTCGGATGGGGGTGGATACGGGTCCATCCCCTAAGAAGATCAATGATAGATGTTATGCACAGCTTCCCTCCCAGAGGGCGGCTGTGCGAATGGGTTTGGTGGAAAAGTGGCTTGCTGCAGATGTCGAGTTAGCTCATCCACCTTCTCCTCAATGATAGTGACCTTGTCCAAATGACTGACCATCAATTCCAAGTTGACATATGCGAACAGGCCCTACGTCTCATGTGTTCCCCTTGGATTCGTCGATCCACGGGCATTCATCTGGTCGAATAAGCCCATGGAGTCAGTATTGATGGAGTTCTCACACATATTCTCGAGAATCTCTCACACAGTGTCTTTGTGTTGGCCCATGATATTTCCTCCGCAAGTTGCATTGACGAATAAACGGATATCTTCACGGAGTCCCTGGTAAAAAGACTAGACTTGTTCCCATTTAGGAACTCTGTGATGGTGGTGCTTCCGCATGAGATCCAGGAAACGATCCCATGCTTTGTGAAGTGGTTCTCCAAGATGCTATGTGACGTGTGTGATCTGGTGTCGTAAAGCATTCATCTGACCAATTAGGAAGAACTTTTACATAAACTTAGATTGCAATTCAACGCATGTGTTGATAAGATGCGTTTGAGTCTGATACTAGTGAGCTGCTTTGTCCATGAGAGAGAAGGAGAACATCTTCATGAGAAGAATATCCCAATTTTGGACATCAGACCTGAAGGTCTGGGCCAGATGCTTGAGTTGTTTGATGTACCGGAAAGGATCCTCAGAATTGAGCCCATGAAATTTTGGAATAGCATGAATCATGTTGGGCTTGAGTTCAGAATCAGGACCTCCAGCCGATATTTGGACTCGAGGTTCAATCGCCACCACAGTGGGATTGTAATGATCTCGCATCATAGGACGCTGTGATGGATTCACAAAGGCTTGGAATAAATCATTAAGGTGCTGAAGTTGGTTCTCAAGGTTGTTCTCTTCTTCTACGGGTTGTGACATGATGATGGAAGGAGAATTTGGTTCAGATGAATCAGAGGAGATGTCTATGTGATGGGGTTGCTGCACAAACATGGAAGTCGAAGCCTGGCCTCGACGGGAGTGAATGACTAAAGGAGGCCACAAGGATGGTCTTAAGGACCTCCTACCGAACATGCACTGATGGTTTGGATGAGAGTAGAATGTGATGGACCCAATCAAGACACCCAAAAACTTTGGATGACTATAGAGGTTTGGTGCAGATGATACCCTTTAGTCAGAAAGTCATCCACCTGAGAAATACCTGGGCAGCCAAAGAGGGAGAGTCCCGCAAAGACCCCTACACGATAGAGCACCCTTATGGGTTACAGGGTTTCCCCCACCCAACCTCTCTTGTCACTGATGTTCCAGGTAGACCAGAATGGGGACTTAACCTCTTAAGTCTATCAGTTTTATTAAAGAGCAAGGGTGCTTGAGATTTCACTTGAACTTTAGATGTATTGAGTGCAAAAAGTGACCTAATTTCAAGGTTGATTGACCCAACAAGGTGGGCCAACTTCACCTATTTGTCCTTTGAGAAGTTTTAGGTCCCTTCTTTTAGGATTCAAGTGAGATTAAGACCCTGAATTTTAGGGTTTGCTTGAATAAATCACATCAACCAAGGCTTAGGCACACATCTTTTTGGAGAGTTGATTCTTGCTTATGAAAGTGTGTCTCTAAAACCCTAACTTGAAATCCTTAATTGGCTCTACTTTTGGTCCAATTTAATTTGCCAAATGTGGTATCTAGGGCTCAAACAAGAAAGTGGTAGCCCTAGTTAAGTTAAGTGGGTGCACAAATCAAATTTTGTTGTTGAAATCAAATCAGGCAACTTGATGAATTAACTACGAATGGAAAGCAAGTAGCCCTAACTGATTTTGTTCTTTTTTTTCCTTTTTAGAATGAGGGGCTTAAGAAAGAGAGTAATCAGAAATTACCTGCCCCTAGCATGTTTGATGTGCGGCAGTCTTTGAATCTTCTCCCTGAAACAACCACAACAAAAGAGATATAGCAAGTTAGCACCAAATTAGAAATTGTAATCAAGAATTCTAAATTGCTCGTTGCTCCCCAGCAATAGTGCCAAAATGTTTGTTACGCTGGATCGGTATTTAAAAGTATTGCATTGTAGTACAGCCGAAATAGCATTCAAAACAGATAGAATTTTATTACTTGAAATGATTTCTGAGGTCGAACACAGGGAGCAAATTGATATTGAGAAATCAAGATCACAATTTAAACTGAAAGAAATTGCAATAATAGCAGTACCAAAGTAAAAAATTTGGGAGTAAAATGGTGATGTAGATCACCAAATACTCCTACAATATCAC
This sequence comes from Thalassia testudinum, assembly GCA_037157565.1. Lineage (NCBI taxonomy): Eukaryota > Viridiplantae > Streptophyta > Magnoliopsida > Alismatales > Hydrocharitaceae > Thalassia > Thalassia testudinum. Next base: position 1,633,357 of record JAZHRO010000016.1, read on the forward strand.
CAAATGATTCAATATAAATATGCAATGGAGACTAGAATCTGTCGTCTAATTCCTTAATCAGATGACTTAAAGTGATTTCTGCTTTTCTTTCTCTTCTCTGTCTTCTCCTTCCTTCTTCTTCTTCTTTGGCTTCTGTATGACTTCCTTTGCTTTCACGATTCTTCTCTTTCTCTTCTTCTTTATGCCTTTGCCTTCCTTCTGCCTTAGCTTCTCCTTCTTCTTCCTTCTTCTTCTTCTAGCCTCCTCTTCTTCAGCTCCTACCTTTACCTTTCATCTGCCTTGGCTTCTCCATCTTCTTCAGCCTTCTTCCTTCTTCAGCCTTCTGCCTTCTTCTTCCTTCAGGCTGCAGCTAAGTGTTGGCCTGAAGAACCTGTAGAAAAACCTACCCCTACCCATGCGCAACTCTCCCCTCTTTTCTCTCTTAGGATATGCTCTCCCAAAGCCACACAAACAGTCGGGTAATCGAGTCGGATATGTACCCAGGACCAGGCCCACCGGCGTACTGTAGTGGGTGAGGTGTGTAGTCGGGTCGGGTCAGGACAGGTCCGCGTGGCGTGATCGCAGACGTGACCAGGTCAGGTGAGTGGGACCTCACCCAGTGGATCAGAGGCAACAAGGCTACTGCACTTTTTCCTCTTATGCAGGTGCGGGCGGTCTCTCACTTTCGAGGTGGGACTAAATGTCCAACCTTCCTTTCGCATGATCTGTAGAGATGGTGCTCTCAATTGCAACTACAGTGAGGGCCTTTGACTCCAATTGAAGGCCTGAGGATGTGCGCGAAGGTATTCCGTGCAACCTCGGGGTGTAAGTCTAGAACAGCAAGGCCTAAAGCTACAGCAAGCTTGCTTCAAGCTTCCTCGACAATGGTGGAGGGGCAACAAACCTGAGAACACAAGATTGGCCTCGTGACCATGTCAAAACGTTTAGACGAGGTCGCCAGAGCACGACGAAGATGCTGAGGGTGTTGGCGTGGCTCGGGGGTGCCTGTGCGAGCGTGCCTAGGGCACACTGTGTGCGAATGTGGGGGTGTGTTCGGTGGGGTGCGTGAGTAAGTGGCGCAGTGTGTGGAGTGAGGGGAAGTGTTCAGTGGAGTGAGGGGAAGCTTACGGACTTGTCAGAGAGGGTTGGGATGGCCTGTCGAGGTGGAGCGGCCTTGCTGGAGTTGGTGCTTGGAGATGGAAGGGATGTAGGTGATCGAGGTCGACAGTGGTCAATTTTGAAGAATGTAGAGGGGAGAGGGAGCTTATTTGGGAGGTGAAGAGACGACGAGGGTGAGCAGAGGCTTCGGGACTGGTGTGGCCGACGCTAGAGACGAAGAGTGGCTCCGGAGAGTGGAGATCGGCGAGGACGAAGAGAGGGAAGCGCCTGCTAGTACGACAAGATGCGGACTGATGAGAGCCTCATCATGAGCCCTAACTAGCTCATTTTGACCTAAGAAAGAGAATAAGAGCTCCTACATAACCTAAATAAGGCCTAATTCAAGGGATTACTATTCTGGGAATGAAACATGAACTAAAGGGTAAAACTATAATTTTACCATTGCAGTACATCAATGGGGTTTCTCAGGGGTTAAACATAGGTCAATTGGACTTAATAAGAGGAAAAGTGGGATGGTTCAGTCAGAAAAGGGTTATTGTGAGATTTAAGAATTAAATGACATTCTGTAACCCTAAAACAAACCCACTTAATTTCACAAGGTTCTGGTCAGGATAAAAATCAACTAAACCCTCTAAAATTCATGAAAAAATATCCACTAGGGTTTAGAACCTTCAATTTGGCCTTTGGAACCTATTTTGACCTAGATAGGGATCTTAGCTTAGTATTCAACCTAATTTGGTTTTTTGTGTGAAATGTCCCATCAAACATTGTCAAACCTAAAATCCAACTTCACCATTGGATTCTTTAGGTCTAAATTAGGTTTGTACCAAAATTTGGGCCTAAGGGAAGGTCATCTTGACCTACTTTGCAAAATGGTCCATCTAATTACATTCTGGCTCCTAACTTTTGAAAACCCTTGCACAGACCCCCCTAACTTCCTCACCACCCTTACATTCAGGTCCCTCACCATTACAGCAAAGGAATCCCACTCCGGCGAGGATTTGAGGAGGATATCTCCTCGAATCCTCAAAGATCTCCTCCCAGATTTGGAAGGGAGATTCTCTAAGGATTTCTCCATCGTCTGAACAAGATCTCTAGATCAAATTTACACCAAATCTCTCATGTGAATGCTCGAGAGATTTGGGTGTCTTACTGGTGTAGAGCCCGGATAGGTTGTTAATATGATGATTTTATCGTTGAAATGTGTATAGTGGTTAACCTAAATCAGACCTAACCATCTCTTTACAAAATTTTTTAACCTGGCCTACTTGATTTTATCTTGTCACTTTTAGGCCCAGGGTCGAACTCAGGGAAGTGGGGTACAAGTCAAGTTTCTACGCCTTTCCTACAATGAGTCTCTTCTGTTCGTTTATTTTATTTTTGGTGTTTTTCTTATTTAGATTTTTTTCTGGTAATCTTTGTCCTTGAGGCACACCCTCAAAATTGAGTTCTTGGCTTTGAGCCAAAATAGGGTTCCAAAACGGGTCTTGCTATTCGCAAGACGGAGTACCTGCAAGTCAAAGATTATCTTTTCTCTTTTATATAATTTTTTATCTTTTTTTACTAACAGGAAAGCGAAATAGATATAAAGTAAATACAGTATATATATATAGGTATATATTATGTATATAAAGGGGTGGGGGTGGAGGCGGAGATGGAGTGTAGCACGGTGTCAAGTCGGTCGTCGTCTAGAGAGACACAACCAGCAAGACTAGGTGCCGCATGGAGTATGGGATGGATGGTGGAAGATGTATGTAACCACGCTTTTTGTACGCGTGTATCGGGGAATATCAGCAACTGGTGCAGATGTTCCCGCGATACAGTGTATGGTAAATAATGTGAAATTATATATGCATATATGTAAATATATCTATATGTATAGATATATATGGTTATAAATATATAGGTATATATATATGTAGATATATATGTATATATATAAGTATATGTATATATGTAGCTATATATATAGATAGATATATGTATAGATGTATATATATATATATGTATGTATGTATATAATACTATATAGATGTCTATATATATATATATATATATATGTATATATAGGTATATATAGCTAGATATGTATGTATATGTATATATGTATAGTTATATACATATATATATAAGTATCTATACTTAGTTAGATAGGTAATAGTATATATATAGATATATGTATATTTATATATATATGTATATAAATATTTGTATATATATCAATATATATATGTGTGTGTATATATATATATATATATATATATAAGTATATAGATATATATATATATATGTATATGTATGTATATAGACTAATACATAGCTATATAAGTACTAATATCTGTATAGATATATGTATAAATATATATATATATAAGTATATGTATATATGTAACTATATACGTATATATAAGTATATAGATACTACTATATGTATAAATATAAGTATATATATATATGTATATATATATGTATATAAATATATGTATATATATATGTATATAAATATATGTATATATATATATCAATATATATAAGTATACGTATATATATATGTTTATAATAGAGTATAGGTGTGTGTGTGTATGGAAGTGAGAGTGAATGTGTGTGCAAACGTTAGTGAAGAGAGTGCTGTGAGTGTTGTGAGAGAGAGTGAGAGAGAGAGAGCGGGGGAGAGAGCATTGCCGCATTGCTGAGGGGTGGAGTTAAGGTGTCTGAGCTGCAGGGTCGACGTCTGAAGGCTTCCGCGCGCGCATGCGCAAGCACGTATGTGCGTAGAGAAGAGTGCGCTTGAGGGAGTGTTGGCGCAGAGAGGACCCAGTGCCCAGCGTTGCGCAGAGTGGTTGAAACGGGCGCTTGCAGGCGCGGGCGAAGGGATTGCGCGACGCAGACGGGTGCGGGCGAAGGGAGTGGGCGAAGCAGACGCGCGGGCTGGTTCGGGTGACGTGGGACGAGACGCGTGCGTGGGCGGCAGGTTGCGGCGTGCCTGGTGACCAGTAAAGTGAGAAGCTCACCGGTCACCACACTGTAGCCACAGTGTCGCGCAGACTCGCATGAACAGTGGCTACAGTGGTCGTCCTCGCCGCGCAACAGGGAGCTGCAGGTGGTGTGAGTGTGGCCGGCTCGCGGCTGGCGCGTGCGGGCTGGCGCGCAAGGGAGAAGGCCTGCGCTGGCCGATTGCGAGCGCGGAGAGCTCGCGACAGAGCGCGGGGAGAGGGAGGCGAGGGTGCCTGCAGCTTGCGCGGAAGCTTGCAGGTGCTGGCACGGGTGCGGGGAAGCGCTTGGCCGGCCGCTGCAGTGACGTGAGGTGGCCGGTTGCTAGCGGGAGAGAGCGCGACAGGGAGGAGAAAGCAGGAGGCGGAGAGGGGACTGCAGGCGCATGAGGAGGGGTTGGGGTGCCTACAGGCTTGCGCAGAATGGCTGGTGCTGCTGCTGCTGTCGCTGCCTAGCTGCTGCTGCTGCCAAGCTACGACCTTCATACCTTGAAGCGTGCGGCCATGGCTGAAGGTGCGAGAATGTAAAAAAAATGAGAACAGAGCCACCACGTCCACCGGCTCTTTGAAGAGCTGGGTGGTGGTGGTCTCACTGTGGTGGTGTGCACCACAGTGAGGGCTCTTGCCTGCCGGGTGTCTCATCGAAGGAGGACTGGCGTATCGAGGGAAAGGGAGGAGAGGACGACATGGAAGGAGATGGAGCTGCCGGTGGGTTTTTTTGGCTAGGACCAGGCTTGCTTGCAAAGGATGGAGCCGTGGTCTTTTATAAAGGAAGAAGGCAAGGCTAATGCATGGCGTGGCAGGGAATGGCAACCGCAGGGAAGGGCTGGCAGGGAAAGGCAGTCACAGTGAAGGATGGTGCGATGAGAAGTTGCATGCAGCTGTGGGAAAGATTAAAAATCAAGTGGAAATAAAAATAGAGATGGGAATTTTGCAAAGATGCACTTGAGGAAAAATGTAAAATGCAAGGCCACTTATTTCATTCTCCTCCCTTCTCAATTAAATGCATGCATGCATGTATTTTTACAATGCAACTATGGAGACCTAATATGCATTGGTAATGCTAGGAAATAGCACAAGATGGCACAATTGCAGGCGTATTTTTGCGGTGCAATCATACCCCCATGCCTATCTTTTGCTAGTCCCTAGCAAAACAGTATTTAGAAATGATCTTAAGTTGAAGATTTTCTTCTGAGGCGATATAGGTGTGTTTATTGTTGGATATTATGAGAACAATTGTAGAGAAGACTACCAGTACTATAAGTCTCACATGACATAGATCATCTCTCGACTAACCAGGACTCTTGATATTTAAACCTTAAGTACGATTTCTAGGATCTAAGAGGTTTTTGCCGTACTCGAGAGCTCAAGAGGTTATGGCATGTGGTTAGTGAAGGATCAAGACTAACCCAATGAACATTAAGACTCAAGCCCAGGGTTTCACGAATTTTTAAGTAAAGGTTGGTCCCAGTTTCAGCTCGTGTTTTCGGATTGACCCTTAAGAAAATGACGGAAAACTCTACTCCCATTTTCTGAAATTTGTGGCTCAAGGAAAACAGAACTTTTCGTAGGAAGATTTTATAGATATTTGTGAGATATACTGACTTTTTTTTTTTGAAACACGTGTCAGTATATCTCTTACAACTTTATTTGAAGGAGCACACTTTTCTTTTTGGTGGGAGAGTTTCTTTTTGATAGAAAGAGTTTCTCCTAAACACAAGACTAAAACCTGGGATAAAAAGTCTACCTGCACGCACAGGTAAGGACTCCACCTTCCCTAATGAACACTAGGGTTGGATCTTATGTTCACCTGGTCTTTCCTGATATATGTGGTGTGAACCAAGTTTACTTAAGCTCTCAAGTAAAAGCAAACCAACGGATCCTATACTGGTGTCTTAGGTACAAGAATACGTCCTTAGTTAGGAGAGATTCCGATCTATCTTGTCAATACTCAAGTGAATTAAGCCAAGCCTGAGCGAATCAAGCTTCTGTGGCTTGGAAAGTCTTCAAAACAGAGGTTGAATATCCATAAACACTTATTGTATTTTTGTTTCAACTTTCAGATCATTACTAAACACCATTTTATTTATATATATATTATTATTTTCTTTTTCTTTTTCTTGCATATTTATAAATAGGAGGAAACTGCATGATACCATAAAATACCCAAATCCTATGGATGCCTATCCACCCCCCCATGCCAAACAATGCTATGTCCTCATATGCATGCAGGAAAGGGTAGAGAAAGGATGAAAGATCGGGTAACGAGAGCTGAAGTGCAGGGTATACAGCAGGGTGGTAGGGTGGGTGGATGGTGGGTGGTGAAAGATCTAGCATTTTTTGGGATGAGAGTGTCCCAGGCGAATCGGAGAACAAGTCGGGAAGAAGAAGTTGGCCTTCAGATTGGCCAAGAAGAGGGGCTCTTTGGATGGAGGGATCCAAAAAGGAATAGCCCCAGTGAGTAGGATATGGGCTCAAGGTCCCAGTGTGGAGTTGCAAATCCGCCTAATTTGGCGGGAAAGAAAGGGCAGTCCGGTCTTCAAGAGTATGGACTGGCGGTGAGCAGCCCGGATATGACTTAGACCACGAGGTATGGGAAGCGGAGAAAACCTCTTCAGAAGTCTAGCCAGGAGAAGGTACAGGATAAGGGAGGGATGGGGGAACATCACAGTATGTGTTGATCAGGCAGTCGTCAGGTAATCCGCAGCAGTCTGAATAGGTCCCAATTAGTCCGATACATGCGTTGATGGTCATGTCCTCGTCAGACGTGTCATCCTCGATGCAATCACAATCAAAGTTCTTGGCTGCCTTGAAGATGTTAAGGTTGATCTTTTCAGGTCCAATGGCAATCTCAATACAGCCCGACTCGCAATCGATAAGGGCACGGGCTGTGGCCAAGAAAGGTCGACCGAGGATGATCGGACAATCAGAAAGTGAAATAGGAACTTCCATATCTAAAACAAGAAAGTCAATAGGAAAACAGAGACTGTTGACCCTAACCACCACGTCTTCCACCACACCCTTCGGGATTTTGACAGAACGACCTGCCAACTATAATGTGACAGGGGTGGGTTTCAGATTTCCCAAGGAAAATTTTTTGAGCATGATGGTCGGTATGAGATTTATGGAAGATCCTAGATCAAGCAGGGTACGGTTAAAACTGCAGCCTTGGATGCTACAGGAAATAAGCGGTGTGCCCAGATCTTTCTGCTTCGGTGGTAGGTTTGACAGTATAGCACAACTCACATGAGGTGAGAGAACCACAGGATTCTTAGTTTTCTTTGACTGTCACCTGGGTGTTGTGTAGTCTTTGAAAAATCGGGTGACAGTAGGTATGTGATTGATAGCCTCGAGTAGGGGTACCTTGATTTCTACATCCCTGAACAAATTACGCAGGTTATCAAAGGTCAGCGTATCTTTCTTTTTTCCTTTTGGCTCCCTCAATAGAGTCTCAGGGAATGGGACTGATTCTGGCAACAATTTGGGTGTATCGTCCTCTCGCGAATGCGGTGCGCATCCCGAATGAGAGGGCAATAAAGAAGAAGATGGGCCAGGATCAGGTCGAGGCGGATCGACAGTCTGCTTACCACTCCTCATAGTGATAGCATTGGAGGATGCGGGTCCAGTGGGATCATACAGCGGAGGAGGGTTCGCAATAGGGACATAAGAGTGCAGTGATGTAGCGGGATTAGCCTGAAATCCTGGTGGAATGCTCGGAGCTTGCAGAATTTGATGAACTTGCCCCTGAGAAGGTCGTACCTGTGGTTGAGGACCACGGGGTATGAAATTTTGCAGGTTTGGAATAGGTTGGGTGGGAAGAGTGCCTTGAGATCGAGTCGCCATGCGTAGTTGACTGATCTCAGCATTCTGCTGCGCCAATTGGTGCTGAAGAGAGGTCATGCTCTCTTCATGGCGCTTGATATATCCGTCATCATTCGCATCAATTTATCAAGAGGACTTGATGCGTGTTCTGCTTGTGGTAAGCAAGGGCTTGATGGCAGAGTCGCCACAGGATTAGACTGGGCCCTTGGGATGACGGGTGCGGACAGTTGCATTGCTCCACCCACGGGGTTTTGGTGCTGCGGGTTGTTGGACCAAGCGAAATTCGGATGATTATGCCACCCTAGGTTATAAGTGGCAGAGAACGGGTTGTTCCCCAGGGTGCAAGCGTCTTCTACGCCAGAAGACGTGTCCGCATGTAAGTATGTGTCCGAGCACACGGAGGCTTGATCCTCCATGTCGAAATACTGGCTCGCAGAAGCCAATTCCACATGACTTACCGAGTCGCTCAGTGCGACACTCTGTAAGTAAGGTCTTACGGGGTTTCTCGGGATAAGCATGGTGTTGGAAGAATTTGGATTGTGACGAAGTGGGGAAGAGGTGGTGTTTGCCATAGATCAGGCGGGGTTGGCCAAAAGCTCGTCCAGCTTCTTGTGCACAATAGAGACTTCATCCAATTTTTGTGCAATAAGGCTTAGATCAGTGGATGAATGGGAGGGTCCCATGTCAACTTCGTGGACATTTCGAGGCTGGCTAGTACGATTAAAGGCGACAATGGAAGCATTGTTCATAGAGTTTCCACTCATATTTTCAAACAGTTCGAATGCTCTATTCTAGTCTTTATTCATAGAGTTCCCTCTACAGGAAGCGTCTGCAATCTGCTTCAAAGTCTCATTTAGCCCATTGTAGAAAATATGGGCTATATGCCACTTAGGCAGACCGTGGTGCGGACACTTCCTGAGGAGGTCGTTATACCTCTCCCATGACTCATGAAATTGTTCGCTGTTTTGTTGCGTAAAAGAGGTGATAGCACGGCGAAGCGCATTGGTTTTCCCGATTAGGAAGAACTTCTTGAGAAACGTTGTTCGCATCTCTTCCCAAGAGTGGATGGTTCTCCCAAGGGTGCGTAACCATTGTGACGCTTTATCCCGCAATGAAAACGGGAACATCTTCATGAGGACTATAGGTAACCCGACATTTCTTGGTTTAACAGTTTCATCCAATTGGGTTAGGTCTTCCAAGTGGAGAAACGGGTCTTCACTTGCAAGACCATGAAAGTGAAAATTTATTAGGCCAATTATGTTCGATTTTAGTTCAAAGTCGTCCCTGCCCCTGGGGACCCGAATTAGTCCTATGGTCTCTGTAACAGCGGGATTCTGATAGGAGCTAAGAGACCTAGGATCCTCCCACTCTGGAGGGTTCTGCATTTCCTCCAATGTTTCCCGAATGGCTTCGATTTGCTCATTATACATTTCCATTTGGGCTTGGAGGCGGGTTATGGGATCTAAGGCTCCACCACCTAGTGGGTTCTGAGGGTGGTTTCCTCCCTCAGGATTTGGGGGTGGGCATGCAACCATGTTTGTGGAGGAGGACGATTCGACTTGTTTTCTAAATTTATCAGTCAATTGAAATAGTTCAGGGTTTTGTGACCTCCTCCCAAACATGCACTACCGCAGGAAGAGTTGGGGAAATGAGAAGGGAAAAGAGATGAGAGAAACGACGCCGCAAAGGTACACTTGATGAAAAATCAACACAATCAAATTCCTAACCTCTACAGTGTTCCCTTAGACCTAAAGATCTAAGTTACCTACTATCAATAACTACGGAACTGAATGCGAGCACCGCGGAACCATTGGGCCAGATTGAAAGGCCGTTTGCCCCAATCTTAGACACCTGATCGCACGCGGGAACTCTCACCAACACGTAGACGCTACACGCAGGTAGTTAGACCTCCAATCCTTAAGAAGGGTAAGTTACTACAAGTTTTAGTTAAAGGCTTAGGGTCAAGTGCTTTTGGAATGTGAAGGGCGTTGTTTACGGGTAATGCCCAAGTGATTGATTTTCATAGTGTGTAAAACAAGCATGCAACGAGGAAATCTCCCTAAATTGAAGTTTTTATTGGTGAATGGTTTTTAGAGTTCAGCCTTAAGTAGTATGAATTTTAGGATTTCTCTAAATTACCAATTCAACCAATCTCCGGGTTTTGTGAAATACAAGTTTTCTTTCTAAGCCCAACAAACCCTTCTTCAATATCAGTTAGTTAATGCATGCTAAAATGCAATGGACTACCATAAATGGAGATTTCTATGTGTGGATGCACGAGTCAGTTTTATATTAGTGTGAAAGGGAGCCAAAGCACTTCAATTCAAGTGCTATTAATCACCAGAAATGATTTCCACACACAAGGTTCAATCAACAGATAAAGAAACACAAGGTGTTGAAATATTCGGGATCAAATCTTAGGCAAGTTGAAAATTCGTGGTGGGGTTGGAATCAACTCAATTCCAAGTCTCCTTACCAAAAAGGTGATCCCGAATTATAGATAAGTGAGGCAACAAAGGGGTGCAATCAATCTTTTTATTTGCCTCGAAGAATACTTCCCACGGCAAAAAATTCAAGAATCAAGATTCTTGGATTTTCGCTATGCGAAGTAAGACGGGAAATCCTAGGGCAGTGGGAGTGAAGACAATCAAACAAGTGAATTTTAATCCACTTGCCCCATGAGATCCCAAGAAGTTTTTCTAGTTTTTTAGTTTTCAATTTTATTATTATTATTATTATTATGGTGACAAGCTAACCCTAGTTGCTAAGAAAAGAAGACCTACTTGTTCGGCAATGTGTGCGAAGCTCCAATGCGGTGTCGGCGTCTTCACGCTCTCGTTCCCGCCTTGGATCTGCTCACGTCTTCGATTTCGTCTGCCTGCCTTCTCCTTGCACCAGGTTCACCTGCACACCAAAAATAGAGATACCCGTTAAGAGAGAAGAGACAAATTGAAAGGAATTGAATAGAAACTTACTTAAAGGTACGCTTCCCCAGCAACGGTGCCAGAAAAGAGTATGGTGTCGAGCCCGGATAGGTTGTTAATATGATGATTTTATCGTTGAAATGTGTATAGTGTTTAACCTAAATTGGACCTAACCATCTCTTTACAAAATTTTTTAACCAGGCCTACTTGATTTTATCTTGTCACTTTTAGGCTCAGGGTCAAACTTAGGGAAGTGGGGTACAAGTCAAGTTTCTACACCTTTCCTACAACGAGTCTCTTCCATTCGTTTATTGTGTTTTTGGTGTTTTTCTTATTTAGATTTTTTCTGGTAATCTTTGTCCTTGAGGCACACCCTCAAAATTGAGTTATTGGCTTTGAGCCAAAACAGGGTTCCAAAATGGGTCTTGCTATTCGCAAGATGGAGTACCTGCAAGTCAAAGATTATCTTTTCTCTTTTATATATTTTTTTATCTTTTTTTACTAATAGGAAAGTGAAACAGATATAAAGTAAATACAGTATATATATAGGTATATATTATGTATATAAAGGGGTGGGGGTAGAGGCGGAGATGGAGTGTAGCACGGTGTCAAGTCGGTCGTCGTCTAGAGAGACGCAACCAACAGGACTAGGCGCCGCATGGAGTATGGGATGGATGGTGGAAGATGTATGTAACCACGCTTTTTGTACGCGTATATTGGAGAATATCAGCAACTGGTGCAGATGTTCTTGCAATACAGTGTATGGTAAATAATGTGAAAATATATATATATATGTATATATGTAAATATATCTATATGTATATATATATATGGTTATAAATATATATGTATATATGTATATATATAAGTTTATGTATATATGTAGCTATATATATAGATAGATATATGTATAGATATATATATATATGTATGTATATAATACTATATAGATGTCTATATATATATATATATATATATATATATATATATATATATATAATAATAATAATATAAGTATATATAGGTATATGTAGCTAGATATGTATGTATATGTATAAATGTATAGTTATATAGATCTATATATATATATGTACATATATATATATATATATATGTATGTATCTATACTTAGTTAGATAGGTAATAGTATATATATAGATATATGTATATTTATATATATATATATGTATATAAATATATGTATATATATCAGTATATATATGTGTATATATATATATAAGTATATAGATATATATATATATGTATATGTATGTATATAGACTAATACATAGCTAAATAAGTAATAATATATGTATAAATATATATATATATATAAGTATATGTATATATGTAAGTATATACGTATATATAAGTATATAGATATACGTATATATATATATATATATATATATGTATATTTATATAAGTATATGTATATATGTATATATATATATGTATATATATAAGTATATCTATATATATGTATGTATGTATGTATACTAATGCATAAGTATATAGATACTACTATATGTATAAATATAAGTATATATATATATATGTATATATATATATATGTATATAAATATATGTATATATATATCAATATATATAAGTATACGTATATATATATATATATGTTTATAATAGAGTATAGGTGTGTGTGTGTGTATGGAAGTGTGAGTGAATGTGTGTGTAAACATCGGTGAAGAGAGTGCTGTGAGTGTTGTGAGAGAGAGTGAGAGAGAGAGAGCGGGGGAGAGAGCACTGCCACACTGCTGAGGGGTGGAGTTAAGGCGTCTGAGCTGTAGGGTCGACGTCTGAAGGCTTCCGCGCGTGCACGCGCAAGCGCATATGCACGTAGAGAAGAGTGCACTAGAGGGAGTGTTGGCGTGGAGAGGACCTAGCGCCCAGCATTGCGCGGAGTGGCTGGAACAGGCGCTCGCAGGTGCGGGCGAAGGGAGTGCCCGACACAAACGGGTGTGGGCGAAGGGAGTGGGCGAAGCAGACGTGCAGGCTGGTTCGGACGACGTGGGGCGAGACGCGCACGCAGGCTGCGGCTGGTTGCGGCGCACCGGGTGACCGGTAAAGTGAGAAGCTCACCGGTCACCCCACTGTAGCCACAGTGTCACGCAGACTCGCGTGAACAGTGGCTACAGTGGTCGTCCGCACCGCGCAACCGAGAGCTGCAGGTGGTGTGAGTGTGGTCGGCTCGCGGCTGGCGCACGAGGGAGAAGGCCTGCGCAGGCCGGTTGCGAGCGCGGAGAGCTCGCGACAGAGTGCATGGAGAGGGAGGCGAGGGTGCCTACAGCTTGAACAGAAGCTTGCAGGTGCTGGCAGGGGTGCGGGGAAGCGCTTGGCCGACCGCTGCAGTGACGTGCGGTGGCCAGTTGTGGACGGGAGAGAGCACGACAGGGAGGAGAAAGCGGGAGGCGGAGAGGGGACTACAAGCGCGTGCAGAGGGGCTGGGGCACCTGCAGGCTTGCGCGGAATGGCTGGGGATGCTGCTGCTGCCAAGCTGTGAGCTTCAGACCTTGAAGCATGCGGCCATGGCTGAAGGTGCAAGAATGTAAAAAAAATGAGAATAGAGCCACCACACCCATCGGCTCTTTGAAGAGCTGGGCGGTGGTGGTCTCACTGTGGTGGTGTGCACCACAGTGAGGGCTCCTACCCGCCGAGTGTCTCCTCGAAGGAGGACCGGCGTATGGAGGAAAAGTGAGGAGAGGACGGCCTGGAAGGAGATGGAGCTGCCAGTGGGTTTTTTTGGCTGGGACCAGGCTTGCTTGCAAAGGATGGAGCCGTGGTCTTTTATAAAGGAAGAAGGAAAGGCTAATGCATGGCGTGGCAGGGAATGGCAACTGCAGGGAAGGGCTGGCTGGGAGAGGCAGCCGCAGGGAAGGATGGTGCGAGGAGAAGATGCATGCAGCCGCGGGAAAGATTAAAAATCAAGTGGAAATAAAAATAGAGATGGGAATTTTGCAAAGATGCACTTGAGGAAAAATGTAAAATGCAAGACCACTTATTTCATTCTCCTCCCTTCTCAATTAAATGCATGCATGCATGTATTTTTACAATGCAACTATGGAGACCTAATATGCATTGGTAATGCTAGGAAATAGCACGAGATGGCACAATTGCAGGCGTATTTTTACGGTGCAATCACTTACACACCTTCCTTCTCCAGCGAAGCCTTTGTGCTGGAAGGCTTGCCTTCCAAGCACAAAGAGTTCGGCCAGTGGCTATAAAAGGACCCCCCGTCCTTGACGCATCTTTCAAGCTTGATTTGGTCACAGATACCCTCTCAATTTCCTCCTTCCTCATCTCCAGTCAAATGCCCGCAAGCTCCGATGATCTCTCCTCCCTCCTCTCGTCGCTTTTGCGACCATATCAGTGGCAGAGTTAGCTTCACCTCGTTCTTCCGCGTTGCACCGCACCAACGCACGCCTCTCTGACCTCCTCCTCATCGCCGTCATCCTCACCTCAGGGCTTTCTTCCCCAACAACGGCACATACACACCACTCGTCTCCTCTACCTCCCCTTCGTCCCAATACCCGTAGATAAGTTTCTCTCTTTCCACTCTCTATTTTCTCCCATTTAATTTCAGCAAACACCCCTCGACTGCCACTGTTCACCTTCGCTCCCTCATCTCCGACCGACCACTGGCGAGGCACATCCATCGCTCCGCACCTCCACACGCCTCACCACCGACCTCATCACCTCCGCGATCACCCACTGATCACCTTCCACCCATCCACTGATCGCCATCACCTCCCTAAATGACCACCGAACTAACCCACAATCACAGCCACAGTCCGACCTAGGCACGCACACCTAGGCCATTCTACGCCATGCCAACCCCCGCCTCACCTTCGTCATGACATGGGGAAGCTTTCCCCATTGTTTGACAGGGCCGCAAGGCTGTATTTGTGTCGCGCAGGTCTGAGCCCCCTTTCGCCATTGACGCTAAAGCAAGCAAGCTTGCAATGAGATCTAGACCGCGTGCTCCAGGCATAAGAGCTCCAGGCGATGCGCGTTGAGTGTGCGAACGTATCCAGCCTAAGAGCAGACTTCGCGAGGCTCACAGCTGCTCCAATTTCATGGACTTTCCTCCTGCGGGCGCCAGTAGAAGCGGGTGGGACTTTTAGTCCCACCTTGTAAACTCAGGGGTGAGTGGTGTTACTTAAACTGTTTTTCTGTTTTTATCTCTTCGCCTCAAGTGACACGGGGTGAGATCCCTCGCCCTCACACGCTCACGCCTCATCCACGATCCTTACCCCTACTGACCTGGCACACGACCCAACTACCTAGCACTCCTCGCGCACTACACCACGCTGGTGCGCCTGGACCTGGGCACGCGAAACCCGACTCGATTACCTGGCTCTGGGAGAGTGTACCTAAGAGTGAAATAGAGAGAGACGCAAGAAGGGTAGGGGTTGGTTTTGCTCCTTTGTGCGTGCGCAAGGAAGAAGAAGAGGAAGCTGAGGGTGCAGCTGCAGCCAAAGCTAAAGAGGAAGAAGAGGAGCCGCTAAAGAAGAAGACCAAAGGTAGAGAAAAGAAGAAGGAGGAGGAGGCAGCTGCTAAAGGAAGGACTTGAAGGCAATGGAGGCCAAAGTTGAAGGACTCAACCGCAGAAGAAGACTGCAGAGGAAGAAGAATGAAGAAGAAGAAGATAAGGAATCCAAAAGCTAAGGACTTAGTCGCAGAAGGCAAAGGCTGAAGAAAGAAAGAAGAAGGAGCGACCAAGCAGAGATAGAGGAAAGAAGACTGTAGAAGAAGGAGTGGCCGCAGAGAAAGAGAAAGAAGAGAAAAAGAGAAGGCAAAATCAGAAGAACAAGCTGTGCACTATAGCAGAAACATTTAAGACGTATAATTTTACATCAGACATCCAATTTTTTAGCTTATCACTACATTGACATTACTTTTACTTCTTAATTTTGATTGGATTGGTCATTACCTTTGATTAAATTGAGAGTTGTGATTTTAAGTTTTTAAATACCAAATTGCTCCCTGTGTTCGACCTCAGATACCTTGGTTTTTCGAGTAATAAATTCTTATTTGTTTTCGCGGCGATTTCATCTATACTACAACGTGCCATCTTTTAAAAACACGATCTCGCCTCGTCAACATTTTGGCGCCATTTCCAAGGAGTAAAGGGCATTTTAGAAACTTTGATCACGACCCCTGATTCAATACTGACTTAATCTCTCTCTTTTGTTGTGTTTGTCTCAGGGAAAGAAAAGGAAAGAAAAGCAGCCGCACAACAACCACACCAAGGAACAAGTAAACTTTCATTAGCCCTCTCTCTTAATCCCCTCAAAGTCTGAAAAGGAAAAAAACAAAGAAAAATCAATCTAGGATTAGCTACTTCCATATTTAGTAATTCACCAAAGTTTCCTGATTTTTATTTCAACACATTTTGAATTGCACATCCAATTAAGGTAACTAGGTCTAAAACCTTCTTAATTGAGCCCTAGATACCAAGTTTTGAGGCAACTAAATTGGACCAACTAGAGCCAAGCTAAGGATTGCAAAGCTAGGGTTTTAGAGACACATCTTCTCTTAAGCAAAGAAGCAAAAATTTCAAAAAGAGGTGTGCCTAAGCCTTGTTTGAAAAGATCTATCCAAGAGAAACCCTAAGCAAATCAGGCTCTTAATCCATTTGAACCGTAAAAGAAAGGACCTAAAAGCTCTCAAAGGAACAAAGAGGTGAAGTTGATCCTTTGGGTCAACATACCTTAAAATTAGGTCACCTTTTGCACTCAAAAGACCTAAAGTTCAAGTGGAACCCTAAGCACCATGATCTTAACTAATAAAGGTAGACTTAAGAGGTCAAGGTCCCCATTCTGGTCTACCTGGAATCTCAGTGACAAGAGAGGTCGGGTGGGGGAAACCCTGTAACTCGTGGGGATGCTCTATCATGTAGGGGTCTTTGCAGGACTCTCCCTCTCTAGCTGCCCAGGTACTTCTCAAGTGGATGACCTTTCTGACTAAGGGGTATCATCCCCCCCGAACCTCTATAGTCACCCAACAATTTTTGGGTGTCTCGATTAGGTCCAACGCCTTCTGATCTCATCAAATCCCTTGGTGCATGTTTGGTAGGAGGTCCTTAAGACCATCCTTAAGACCTCCTCTAGAAATTCACTCTCATTGAGGCCAAGCCTCGACGCCCCTATTTGTGCAGCAACCCCACCACATAGATCTTTCCTCTGATTCAGGACCAAGTTCTCCTTCTTCTTCCATAATGGCACAACCCATTGAAGAAGAGAACAACCTTGAGAACAAACTTTAGCACCTAACTGATCTTGTCCAAAACTTTGTAAACCCGCCACAGCGTCCTATGATGCAAGATCACTATAATCCGTTGCGATGGCAATCGAGCCTCGAGTTCAAATCTCGACTGGAGGTCCTGATTCTGAACTCAAGCCCAATATGATTCATGTCATACCAAAATTCCATGGGCTTAACTCTGAGGATCCATTCTAGCACATTAAGCAGCACAAACATCTGGCCCTAACCTTTGGGTCAGATGCACAAAATCAGAATATTCTACTCATGAAGATGTTTCCTTTCTCCCTCATGGACAAGGCTGCCCATTGGTATCAAACTCAGACTCGTTCGATCAATACATGGGATGAACTTCAGTCCGAATTTTTGAAGTTCTTTCCCATTGGCTATACATGGGATGAACTTCAGTCCGAATTTTTGAAGTTCTTTCCCATTGGCTGGACAAATGTCCTGCACCACCAGATCACTCATTTCACCCAACAAATGGGAGAACCTCTTCATGAGGCATGGGATCAATTCTTAGATCTCATGTGAAAGTGCCCCCATCACAGAGTTCCTAAATGGGAACAAGTCCAGTTTTTTTTACCAGGGACTCCATAAAGACATTCAATTGTTCGTCAATGCAACCTGCGGAGGAAACATCATGGGTCAACATGAGGATACGGTGTCGGAGATTCTCGAAAATATGTGCGAGAACTCCATCAATAATGACTCCATAGGCTTATTCGACTGGATAAATGCCCGCGCATCAACGAATCTTAGGGGAGCACATGAGACGCAGGACCTGTCCACATCCATCAACTTGGAACTAATGGCCAGTCGGTTGAACAAGGTCTCTATCATAGAGAAGAAGGTGGACGAGCTAGCTTGGTATCTGCAGTGAGCCACCTCTGCGCAGAACTCTTTTGCACGGCCACCACTTGCGAGGGAAACTGTGCAGAACATCTATGACCAATCTTCTCAGGGGATGGAGTTGTATCCACCCCCGTCTGACTCTGAGGCCGGAGGGACCTCCGATCCACTCTATTTTAGTTAAGGGAACACTGAACCCTCATATTCTGACTTTCCTGAGGCTCTTCAGACCTGCGAGGACCTCAATAATATCCAGAATGACCCATTCCCCAATACCTACAACCCTAGATGGTGAAATCATCCCAACTTCGAGCAGACGGGAAATTCTCAGACTCAAAGACCACCTTATCAACCCCGTCCACAAGCTCCTCGTCCATATCAGTCGCTTCAGCCTCGACCCAATCCCACCTATCAATCTAGGCCAAACCAGGATCAAATGACTCTTATCCTTCAAGCACTGGCTGACATTCAGAAGACGAATGTGGCAATGCAAAAACAACACAAGGACGAGATCACAGAGGTTTGCAATCACTTGCCCAGATGGCAAATTTCCGCCAACCTGGCACCCTTCCTTCGCAACCTCTACCAAACCCAAATAATGTGCCGACCCAGAGGCACGTTATGAACCCAAGTCCAAGCCATGCACATATGATTTATCAGGCTCCTATTCCATCACCAGACGGGATGGAAGCTTCGACATCTTATGCGGGATTTCAGCAGCTACCACCCATTCTACCAAACCCAAACCAAAACTAGGCAGGATTAAACTCCGTGACAACTCATAGTGGTAAAGCAACCCAAGACCCACATTATCCAAACCACTCTAGGCCTGGTAGTAACACAAGCCCTAGGATAGTTATCCAGGATACCCTTATCCCAGATCAAGAACCTGGACCTATTCTAAATGAACCAACTAGGGTTCCATTTCCTGAGGCCTTGACCAAGGGAAAAAGGATAACCAAACCCGTGGCTCCTGAGGAGGATCTGGTCAAGCTCTTTGAACAGGTCCAGATAAACATCCCCTTGATAGATGTAATCCCCCACGTACCAGCTTACACACGATTCCTGAAAGATGTGTGTACACCCAAGCGTAAGCCACTTTCAGAAGTGGGAGTCTGATTGTACTGTCAAAGCAAGCCAGCTCTGTAATCTTGAGTAAACTCCCACCCAAGGCTAAAGACCTCGGAACTCCCCTGATTTCATGTAAAATTGGTGAAACCCAATTTGATAGAGCCTTGTTAGACCTAGGTGCCTCCGTAAACCTAATACCTACATCCCTCCTTGACCACCTTGAAGAGTCCAAACTTAAACCAACTGAGGTGACATTGCAGTTAGCCGATCGATCCATCAAGTCCCCTAAAGGAATACTCGAGGATGTCATTGTTAGGGTACGGGATTTCGACTTCCTGGTGGATTTCATAGTTCTGGATATGGATGCACCTGAGAACCCAAGGGATACGTTGATTATATTAGGGAGACCATTTTTAGCCACTGCTAGGGCCAACATAAACTATGAGGAGGGCCAAATAGAATTAAAATTTGGGAATCAAACTCTAAAGATTGACATCTTTAAGGCCCAACAAGGGATTAATTGCGAGGTTATAGAGCAAATATGTGATATCAAAGCCATGGCTGATGAATCGCATGTTGAGGACAACCTGATTATCCCCGATCAACCGCCAGACGATTAAAACCCGCAAGTAGAGGAGTCTGAATCTGATCTAGACACACCCATAACTCTGACCCTTGTCTCTGATACAGACCCTGAACCACCCACTGCTACTGATAACCCCATCCTAGAACTCAAGCCCCTTCCTGAGCATCTGAAGTACATCTTTTTGGGTTCTAATCAGATGTTTCCTGTGATTATCAACTCCTGACTCACACCTGACCAGGAATCCCGTCTGATTACTGTTCTCCAGCAACATCGTAGAGCCATTAGATGGACTCTCGATGACTTGACTGGCATAAGCCCCTCATATTATACACATCGAATCTACACGGAAGAGGGCGCACGACCTTCATGAGAGATGCAAAGATGTTTAGACCCTAACCTACAGGAGGTCGTGAAAAAGGAGATCATCAAGTGGCTAAATGCAGGGATCATCTACCCGATCTCCGACAATCGTTGGGTGAGTCCAATCCAGGTTGTGCCTAAGAAGGTCGGACTCACCATCATTACGACTGAAATCGAAGAGGTCATACTGACCCGAATAGCTAACTCGTGGAGAGTTTGCATTGATTATAGAAGATTCAATTCCTCCACGAAGAAGGACCATTTCCCACTACCTTTTATTGATTAGATCCTCGAGAAACTAGCGAGAAATAGGTTCTTTTGCTTTCTTGATGGGTACTCCGGTTATAACCAAGTGGCAATCCATCCAGAGGACCAAGAAAAGACCACGTTCACCTGCCCCTTCGGGACGTACGCATTTTGAAGGATGCCATTCGGTCTCTGCAATGCACCCACAACCTTTCAGCGATGCATGCTTGCCATATGCTTAGATATGGTAGGTGATTATCTGGAAGTCTTCATGGATGACTTTTCAGTTTTTGGAGCATCATTTGATGATTGCCTCCAGCACTTGGTCCAAATACTCAGGCAGTGCATCAATGTGAATTTGGTTCTTTCCTGGAAAAAGAGCCATTTCATGTTGCCTGAGGGAATCGTCCTGGGACATCTGATTTCGGAGAAAGGCATCCAGGTCGATCGAGCCAAGGTTAACTTGATTTCCAAACTCTCTATGCCTAGCTCGATCAAGGACATTCAATCTGTCCTAGGGCACGTTGATTTTTACTGTCGATTTATCCCTAATTTTTCAAAAATCATGCACCCCCTGACTACTCTTCTCTCCAAGGATGTACCTTTCGAAATCTCCAAGGAATGCCCTTAAGCATTTGAGATCCTTCGTGACCAAGTTACCTAAGCCTCGATCCTACAATCCCCTGATTGGTCTCAACCCTTTGAGATCATGTGCGATGCATCTGACTTCGCTGTAGGAGCGGTTTTGGGGCAGAAAATTGATGGGAAACCCGTGGTCATTTACTACACTAGCAAAACACTAGACGTGGCTCAATGTAACTGCACGGTTACTGAGAAAGAGCTGCTGGCTATAGTATTTGCCCTAGAAAAATTCAGATCATACCTCCTGGGTTCCCATGTTATCATCTAATTGGATCACACTGCTGTGAGGCATCTCCTTACAAAGAAGGATGCGAAACCTCGATTAATCCGATGGATCTTGCTGTTGCAAGAATGTAACCTCGAGATTCACGACAAAATGGGAAAACAGAATGTGGTAGCTGATCACTTATCCTGCCTTCCTTCTGAGATCATTGACCCTTCCGGACCCATCACGGAACACTTTCCTGATGAGCACCTCCTGACTATCGATACAGGGCTTCCATGGTTCTCGGACATAGTGAACTACTTGGCATCACATCAGATCCCGTTCGATTGGTTGAATGCCAAGAAGGACAAATTGCATTTTGATGCCAAGTATTACCTTTGGGAAGACCCATATCTATTCCGCATTGGTGCTGATCAAATAATTCGAACATGTGTCGTGGAAGCAGAAATCAAAGACATACTCTCTTTTTGCCATGACCAGCCATACGGTGGACATTTTTCAGGACACAAAACTGCATCAAAAACCCTCCAATGTGGCTTTTACTGGCCCACAATTTTCAAGGATGCATACGACCACTATAAGGCATGTACCCGTTGCCAGACCTTAGGTAGCATGAGCCATCGAGACATGATGCCTTTAAAGCCGATCCTAGTATGCGAGATTTTTAGCATTTGGGGGATTGATTTTATGGGACCCTTCCCAATTTCGGATGGCTTCGAATACATCTTACTCGCTATTGACTACTTGTCCAAGTGGATCAAAGCCATTCCGACCCGAACCAATGATCAAAAAGTTATTATCAAATTCATTCATCAAAGCATCTTCTCAAGGTTCGGGATTCCATGCGCAATAATTTCCGACGGAGGGACCCATTTCACAAACACTCAATTCAGATCACTAATGACCAAATACAGGGTGTCGCATTGAATCTCTACTCCTTACCACCCCCAAACTAATGGTTTAGCTGAGCTATCAAACCAGGAGATCAAGAAAATCCTCCAGGTTACTGTTCGACCTGACAGGAAGGATTGGTCATCCCAGCTTTTGGAAGCATTGTGGGCTTATAGGACTGCCCACAAGACCCAATTAGGTATGTCTTCCTTCAGACTGGTGTACCGGAAGGCATGTCACCTCCCTATGTAATTGGAGCATAAAGCCTATTAGGCAGTACGAAATTGCAACTTAGATCTTTCTAAGGCTGGAACCCATAGAAGGCTTCAAATGAGCGAGATCAATGAATTATGCCATGACTCGTATGAGAACTCGCGAATTTACAAAGAGCAGATTAAAGCCTTTCACAACAAGCACATTTCTAGAAAGATCTTTCATCCTGGTCAAAAGGTTCTACTCTTTGATGCCCGACTCAAATTATTCCCAGGAAAGCTACGATCTAAGTGGATCGGACCCTACCTAGTTCGACGAATCTTTGGAAATGGAGCCGTTGAAATCAGTCCACTTAGCCACGAATCTGAACCCTTCATCGTGAACGGTCAAAGACTCAAACCATTCATTGACATGACCAATACGAATTTGGCTGAGTCATCCTTTATCCTCCATTCTCCCTAAGCTCATTGTGCCCACCCGATGACGTAAAACTCAACACTTAACGGGAGGCAACCCGTCATTCTTTGAAAAACCTGAAACCTTTCCTGACATTTCTATGCTGAATTCATATTACACTTTAGGGTTCATCCATTAGAATAGCCGACTCCACCTCAGGTACCCATACCCGAGTCTGGAAATCGTTCGCAACAGTCACCTTGACCATTCGCTCACCCAACACCTGTCCTAATGAATGAACTAAGCTGAATTCAAACACACCTAATTTACAATGGGGACATCGTAAATCATAGGCATGGGGGGGTATGAAAGTGCAAAATGTCATGAAAACTCATATCAAGAAAAGGTTTCAACAAAAAATTCACATATCACAAAAACACAAAAAAATTGAAAAATCTTGAACAAGAACAAAAAAATGAGGAGGGGGCAGAGAAAAATTTTTGGGCTATACAAAATATGAGGAAAAGAGCAAAATGCCAAAAAGGAGCACAAAATAAAAAAGAAAAAAAGAATAGTCATTAGTAAAAGATTAAGGGATTAACTAAAGTTCTAGACCACATCAGGAAAAAAAAGAAAAATGAGAAAAAAGTGCTAAGGAGACATGGAAAGAGATTAGTAGGAACGCTAACTTTATGCCTTTTAGGCTAGACTCTTAGGCTTAAAAATTCAAGTATCTGCTAAGATCCGGATATTCCTCAAGAGGTTGGGGAAAATGTGAAGCTTAAGAATTAGGTCAAAGGCTTAGGGAGTATTTGGCCTCATTAGCTGACCTTAGATTTGCGGGACTCGGTAACCTAAGCACCCCAATCCACACATAGTCTGGTTTAGTGCACATACTATCAAAATCACGCAAAAGAGTTTAATGTTCTGAAAAAAGTCACCTAGATTAGGAGTGACCGATCAACACAATTTGATTTGGATGAGTTCCCGATGAGGAGAGGTGGGAAATTCCCCTCGAAAATGTGTAACAACATATCATCTCCTCGGTGCTTGTCTCTTAGGATATTTAAATATCCTACCGGGGGCATGTAAGCACTCTGCTGGTTCAGATATCATGGGCGGCACTATCACGAAATGTCGATTGCTAGGGTCTGAATTCGGCCACAGAACGCCATGGGCAGGATTATCTCAAAATCTTGAAAGCCAGGGTTCTGGGGGTTGCCATGGTCGGTGCTATCATGAAGCATCAATTGCTAGGGACCTTTGAGGATTGATGATGAGGACGAGGAATCCGATACAGACCGTGTTGAGAAGCCAATCCAAAGCTATAAATAAAAAGAAAAGAGAAAGAAAGCTCTCCAAACAAATAAACCCTCTGTCTCTTTCTTACAAAAATGCATTACAAACTGAACATAGGCTAAAAATGTCTCAAGCACAGTTGCTTTAATTGCGGAGTCCAACGAACCCTAGGATAGTTTCTGCGGGCCTTAAAAACCTTCGCGAAGGATCGAAGCTAAAACTGGTCAGGTATGGATTTTGGTTGGTACCTGAGTACCTCTAGGCCTATTGTTGGCATTCTGATCTAATCAAAAGAAAAAGAAAAGCACCCATCATAACTGGTGACAGAAACTCAAGGTCTAGAACAAAAGTTAAAACCTTGAAATTTTACTAAGGGACTAGCAAAAACTAAGCATGGGGGTATGATGAGAGCCTCATCATGAGCCCTAACTAGCTCATTTTGACCTAAGAAATAGAATAAGAGCTCCTACATAACCTAAAGGAAGGCCTAATTCAAGGGATTACTATTCTGGGACAGAAACATGAACTAAAGGGTAAAACTATAATTTTACCATTGTAGTACATCAACAGGATTTCTCAGGGGTTAAACATAGGTCAATTGGACTTAACAAGAGGAAAAGTGGGATGGTTTAATCAGAAAAGGGTTATTGTCAGATTTAAGAATTAAAAGACATTCTGTAACCCTAAAAAAATTCACTTAATTTCACAAGGTTTTGGTCAGTATAAAAATCAACTAAACCCTCTGAAATTTATGGAAAAATATCCCCTATGGTTTAAAACCTTCAATTTGGCCTTTGGAACCTATTTTGACTTAGATAAGGGTCCTAGCTCAATTTTCAACCTAATTTAGGTTTTTGTGCAAAATGTCCAGTCAAACATAGTCAAACCTAAAATCCAACTTCACCATTAGATTCCTTAGATCCAAATTAGGTTTATACCAAAATTTGGGCATAAGGGAAGGTCATCTTCACCTACTTTACAAAATGGTCCACCCAATTACATTCTGACCCCTAACTTTTGAAAACCCTTGCACAGACACCCCTAACTTCCTCGCCACCCTTACATTCAGGTCCCTCCACCATTACAACGAAGGAATCCCACTCCGACGAGGATTTGAGGAGGATATCTCCTCGAATCCTCAGAGATCTCCCAGATTTGGAAGGGAGATTCTTTAAGGATTTCTCCATCGTCTGAACAAGATCTCCAGATTAGATTTACACCAATTCTCTCGTGCGAATGCTCGAGATATTTGGGTGTCTTGCACACCTTCCTTCTCTAGTGAGGCCTTTGCGCTGGAAGGCTTGCCTTCCAAGCACAAAGGGTTCAGCCAGCAGCTATAAAAGGACCCCATGTCCTTGACGCATCTTTCAATCTTGATTTAGCCGCAGATACCCTCTCAATTTCCTCCTTCCTCATCTCCGGTCAAACGTCCGCAAGATCTGATGATCTCTCCTCCCTCCTCTCGTCACTCTTCCACCATACTAGTGGTAGAGCTAGCTTCATCTCATTCTTCCATGCTGCGTCGCACCAGCGCACGCCTCTCCGACCTCCTCCTCCTCGTCGTCATCCTCACCTCAGGGCTTTCTTCCCCGACGACAACACATACGCACCGCTCGTCTCCTCTGCCTCCCCTTCGTCCCAATACCCGCAGATAAGTTTCTCTCTTTCAACTCTCTATTTTCCCCCATTTAATTACAGCAAACACCCCTTGACCGCCACTGTTCACCTTCGTCTCCCTCATCTCCAGCCGACCACCGGTGGGGCACATCCACTGCTCCGCACCTCCACACACCTCACCACCGACCTCATCACCTATGCCATCACCCACTAATCACCTTCTGCCCATCCACTGACCGCCATCACCTCCCTAAACGACCACCGAAAAAACCCACAAGCACAGACATAGTCCGACCTAGGCACGCATGCCTAGGCCATTCTACTTCACGCCAACCCCCGCCTCACCTTCGCCGTGACATGGTGAATCTTTCCCCGTTGTTTGACAGGGCTGCAAGGCCATATTTGTGTCATGCAGGTCTGACCCCCCTTCCACCATTGATGCTGAAGTAAGCAACCTTGCAAAGAGCTCCAGACCACGCGCTCCAGGCATAAGAGCTCTAGGCGACGCGCATTGAGTGTGCGAACGTATCCAGCCTGAGAGCAGACTTCGTGAGGCTCACAGCTGCTCCAATTGCATGGACTTTCCTCCTGCGGGCGCCAGCAGAAGCGGGTGGGACTTTTAATCCCACCTCGTAAACTCAGGGGTGAGTGGTGTTACTTGAATTGTTTTCTGTTTCTATCTCTTCGCCTCAAGTGACACGGGGTGAGGTCCCTCGCCCTCACACGCTCACACCTCGTCCGCGATCCCTGCCCCTGTGGACCTGGCACCCAACTCGACTATCTAGCACTCCTCGCGCACTGCACCACGCCGGTGCACCTGGACCCGGGCATGCGAAACTCGACCCGATTACCCGGCTCTGGGAGACCATACCTAAGAGAGAAATAGAGAGAGACGCGGGGAGGGTAGGGGTTGGTTTTGCTCCTGTGTGCTTGTGCAGGGAGAAGAAGAGGAAGCTGAGGGTGCAGCCGCAGCCAAAGCTAAAGAGGAAGAAGAGGAGCGACTGAAGAAGAAGACCAAAGGCAGAGAAATGAAGAAGAAGGAGGCAGCTGCTGAAGGCAGGACTTGAAGGAAAAGGAGGCCAAAGTTGAAGGACTCAGCCACAGAAGAAGAATGCAGAGGAAGAAGAAAGAAGAAGAAGAAGACACGGAAGCCAAAAGCTAAGGACTTAGCCGCAGAAGTCAAAGGTTGAAGAAAGAAAGGAGTGGCCAAGCAAAGATAGAAGAAAGAAGAAAAGAAGAAAGAAGACTGCAGAAGAAGGAGTGGCCGCAGAGAAAGAGAAAGAAGAGAGAAAGAGAAGGCAAAATCAGAAGAACAAGCCATGCACTGTAGCAGAAACATTGAAGACATCAGACGTCCAATTTTTGAGCTTATCTCTACATTGACATTATTTTTACTTCTTAATTTTGATTGGATTGGTCATTGCCTTTGATTAAATTGAAAGTTGTGATCTTAAGTTTTTAAATACCAAATTGCTCTCTATGTTCGACCTCAAATACCTTGGTTTTTCGAGTAATAAATTCTTATTTGTTTTCGCGGCGATTTCATCTATACTACAATGCGACATCTTTTAAAAACATGATCTCGCCTCATCAACACAGACATAGTCAGGGAAGGTGTATCCGACGCAGGTATGGCCGTCGGACGATGAGGAGGGGTAAGGGTGGTCACCAGACATCGAGGAACCTACGGCCGTGAGGAGAAGAGAGGAATCAGGGGTGTTCGCAGCCAAATTCGAACGTGGCATGATCGGAGGGGTCTGGGCTCCTTTAAATAGGGATCTGAAGGTCAGTTAGAGCTTGGGAGGAAAGCTTCCCAAGCAAGGAAAGCTCGTCAGAGTTGGAAGCCATTGAGATGCCCATATCTCTCATGCGTTCGCATGAGAGATTGGGAGGGAATCAAATCTCAAATGAGCGTTCAGACGAGAGAATTTCTCAGAGGATCTCCCTTCCAATTTTGGAGGAGATCCTCCGAGCAATCAGGGAGAACTCTCCTTCCAAAACTCGCCGGAGTAGGATTCCTCCACTATAATGGTGGATGGACCTAATTGCAAAAATGATGAAGAAGCTAGGGGGCTAGGGGTAGAAATGTAATCAGGCTAGACCTTTTTGCAAATTAGGTCAAGATGAGTTCCCCTCACATCCAAATTTTCGTACAAACCTAACTTAGACTTAAGGAATCTAATGGTGAAGTTGAATTTTGGGCTTGACCATGTTTGGCTGGGAAATTTATTCAAAACCCAATTTAGGGCAAATATCTGTCTAAGACCCCAATCTAGGTCAAGATGGGTTCTAATGGCCACATTAAAGGTTATAAACCCTAGAAAATATTTTTCTATAATTTTTAGAGGGTTTAGGTGAAATTTATCATGACCATAACCTTGACTAATCAACTAGGTCTGTTTTAGGGTTTCAAGAAGTCATTAATTCACAGGATACACACAAACCCTTTTCTGTCTGATCCAACCCACTTATTATCTTATTAAGACCATTTGACCTTCGTTTACCCTTTGAGAAGACCCGTTGTTATTCTGCATTGGTAAAATTGTAGTTTTACCCCAAGTTTCTTCTTTTTCTCTCAGAAAGGTTATGTAGTGAATTAAGACCTTCAGTTGGTTATGTAGGAGCATTTATTCTCTCAATTGGGTCAAAATGAGCTAGTTAGGGCTCATGATGGTGTTCCCATCAAAAGGCATGCCACTTACCCATGGAAATTGAACATAAAGCATTCTAGGCAATCAAGCAATGCAATATGGATTTAAGTTTAGCCAAAAAAACCAGGAAACTCCAACTATCTGAGTTGGAGGAGCTTAGAATTGATGCGTACGAGAATGCCAAGATAGACAAGGCTTGGATTAAAGCTCTCCATGACCAATTGATATCCTGCATGAGCTTTGAGCCATACCAGAAGGTCTGGCTCTTCGATTCTCGACTTAAGCTCTTTCCCGGCAAACATAGGTCAAAATGGAACGGCTCGTTCATTATCGATCAGATATTTCCAAATGGGGTTGTTCTGATCTCTAACCTGAAGATGGGTAATTCATTCAAGGTCAACGGTCAACGTCTGAAGCCTATTATTGACCGTATTGTTCCAGAACACATCTCAGACACGGTTGCTCTAATTATGTTGTGACTTCTTTGGCTGGACTACGCCTAACTGATGGCATTAAACTCAGCAGTTGTGCAGTCTGACTTAGAGCTGACCAGAGCTTCATATTCAGGTGATATCTTCTACATTCTACCCTTCCTTTCATGTCTTTTATTCTCAATACGGACATTGCATCAGCTAGGCATGGGGGGGTGGATTCATTTCTGAATAAATTTGTCAAATCTGTGGAACTCTTGTAAATTCTACTTATTTTCTTATATTTACATAAAAAAATTTGAATTAGGAAGGAATACTTGGACATTAGGACCTTTCAATCTTAGGAAATATTACAGTAGGATCTAAACACTAAGACCCTTCAGGTCTTTGGGCTTAATCAGCTCGGTATGCACTAAAATGTGGATTTGTTTATCAAGCCCTTGCCATCTTGAATTCTATTTTAATTTTATTAAATAAGTTCGGGTAATAAGTACATGACTTATCAACCTACCCTCTAATTTGAGGGAACTTTAAGTCTAAGCATCTACACACTATTCGTCACTAACTCATTGTTCATTGGCTTTAACGGAAATTGGGTAACTAATGAACCTTCTAGGGTGGTATGGCTAGCAAGTTATCGTAGGTAACAACCCATAGGTAGGTTGTCCAAAGCCCAGCCACTGGACCATTCTTTTCCTACTGCCTTTAGGTAAATTTTAGACCAGGGAAGCCACCTACTTAAAAAGAAAAAGAAAAGAAAAAGAAAAAGAAAAAGAAACAAAAAGAAATAAGCCACTTCGCTACACGAGCATGGCTGGCAAGTTATCGATGGTAACAGCTCATCGACCGTTTGTCCAGAACCTAGCTCAAGAATGCACTAAAAATTCCAAAACACTTAGGAAGAAGCGGAGAAGTAGAATAAGCAGGGGAGATATACACTAGATTCACCCTTGTGTTGACCCCATAAAAATAAAAGTAGGGAGAAAGCTACCGATCGTATAGATACACCTTCAGGCATATTTCTTTCTAAGGTCACCTAGGGGTGTAGAAACCCAAAGTCCATTTTGATTGCAGATCAATGAGTCTATCACATTCACAAAAAGATGCTTAGAACTTAGGGTTCTCATCAAGTCTTGGGTGGGTTGAGTGGCCGTAGAAAGCCACTCTGTAACCCTAAACTCAAAAATCCAAAAAAAATAGAAGAGAAGAAAAAGAGAAAAAGAGATCTTTCTTTGAATAAGGCGAGGGCTTGAGGCGGTCTGCATTTTGGCAAATACCCAGGCACTATTGTGTCCTTGAAAGTTCAGGTTCAAAGTAAAATTTTCTTAATGTTGAAAATGATTTGTGCTCGAGAAATCTAACCTAATTCTTTTATAAATAGCATGTAGTTTTTGTTAGGGACTAGCAAAAGATAGGCATGGGGGTATGATGTGCATACATCTAAATAGCCAAAAATGTCTATTAATGCATGTTCTTAGTGTCATATTAGCATCATACATTGTAAATATTACATAACATGCATAATCATGCATTTAGGTCAAGTTGTATAAATTGTATAGTAATTATCTCCTTTTATGGTCAAGGATAGGGTGATTTTTAATCAGGGCCTTGGATCGAAGATCCAACCATACGGATTTGATCAAGGTGACAATTGGAGTTCAATGACTCCAAGATTGCCCTGATCGAACATCTATAGCACCAGATAGAGATCGAGGAAGCCTAAAGATCAAGGGCCAAGATGGTGCCAATCCACACTTCAGATGATAAATCCGACTGCACGGATGGGTTTAGATCAATGATCATAGCCTATCGGCATGAAAATTGGTCCAATCCAACATCCGTGGCACCATCTACAACACATAGAAGATGGACGACGAAGATGGCACCACGTGGTGCCATCTCAGCCACCTAATCAGCCCTATGGACCCGCAGCTGCACTTCTGAAGGCAAAGGCACAGACGATCTAGGTCGTTGGATCATGATCCAACAACCATGATCATGCACACCTAACCGCGACAAAGACGAGGCTTCAGCGCAACGGTAACGCCCTTGTGGGTGACGTAGGGGTCGCGCGTTCAAGCCTTGCAGAGTGCCTCAATCCAGCCGGGGCGCGGGGCACATTCAATTCATATGTCAAATGAAGATCGTGTGCATGAGAAGTGAAGACGTGGCGCAAAGAGGAGCATTGATCACGTACGCGTGCGATGACTCACGTCTGCACGCCTCATCGCACGCACGGGAGTGCGGCAGGGGCGTTTGAATGAGCGCTATTAGGACAACTTTAATCCGTCCTATCTTGAGATCAGACGGCTGCTATCACCCAAACGTGGCCATACATTTTAGGCACGAAAGAGGAGCAGGCGCGCATGCACAGTACACACGTCGTCCACGACCGACCTTTAGCGATGTTTATGTCTATCGTTAAAGGCCCCTCTTTAATGTTTTTGAAGTTAAAATGTCCAAAATTCCCCCAATCCTTGCAACTATTAAAGGAGACACCTACCCTACGAATTTCTCATCCCTTCCTTCTCCTCTCTTCCTCTCCAAAGCTTAAGAGATGCTTGTCCCACACCCGGGATGCTCCTCAAGAGCTAAATCCTAGTTTTCACCCCCGTTTCGGAGGTGGATCCCGCAAAGACGATGGCGTGCTGCCTCGTTCCTGTTCTTCCAACTTCATCCTCCTTCTTTCCTCCTCATCCTCTGTCTTCCTGGTGTCGCCTCCATCCGGCTTGTCCTCCAAGCATTTGTCAAGGAGGATAACATCTCTCTCCCTTCTTTTATCACTTTCTAGAGTAGAATTTCCCACTTTCTAGTTGTAACAATTTCTCACTTTCTAGTGTAATAATTTCCCACTTTCTTAGTTGTAAAAACATTATTCAAATACCAAGTGATTTTTCTCTCCCTCTTTCTCTCTTATTGTCTATATTGATTCCATTGTGATTATTTCACCTTTTAAAAAATATATATAATTACGGATTTTGAGATTGACGTAGCCTCCCTGTGTTCGACCCGGAACCTCTTTACGAATTTTCGGTATAAATTTTATCTGTTGAACGGATTTCTTCGCAACTTGAACTACGACGACGGGTTTTCGAATCCAACTACGAATGCGTAGTTTTCCGCTGTCAATAAAGAACTCATCGAAGTTCTCACCGAAGGCATAGAAGATGAAGTTGGATCAGCGTGCACTATGGGTAGACTTAAGAACTAAGAGCAGAGAAAGAATATAGAGGAGGAAAGGAAGAGGTAGGGAGCTTAGGAGGATGAAGGGAGGTGAGATGCATTCGACATTGACCGGCCAGACATGAGGAAGACAAGAAACTCTGGTGGGGTAGAACGACAATGACGATGTGGTTTGAAGCCTCTGCTTTGGCATGCGAGAAGCGAAAGAGAGAGAGAATTAGTTCAAGCCGTCCAATTTGATTCTTAGATGGCCAGAGGATGGAGGTCGAAGGGTGTCACCAAAGTCGAGTCAAAGAATGGGCGAAGAAGAAGAAGAAAGGTGATTTGTGGCCTAAACTTAACTAAGTTGTAGGAACTTCATGAAGGTTATATGGAGCTCAAATTCGAGCTTAAATTTTAAGAATTCATGAATGGGATTTGTGATTTTTGGCAACTCAAGACCTAGAATCTCAGAGCTCACCTGAGCTCTTCGATCCACATTAGGATCTATGACCTTGCTTAATTTGTAGAGAATGATCTTGCATTCAATCCCTTCAAATTTGGAGGGATTTGATGTTCAATATGAGGAGAACTCTCCTAAACAAGCTTGGCGGTTTGGGTTTGTAGGATTCTATTCAGACTACTTGAAGCATTAGGCGGCAGGGGCATTTTTGCATTGTTGATGAGAAACTGAGAGCATCTTGGCAAGGAAAATTAAAATATAAGGGCTTACGTGTGAAAAGTAGAGATCTTGAGGGCTATAGTGCAAACTAGGTTAATATGGACTCTAATTGGGCTTAAATTTTGGTCTTAACCTAATTTAAACCCAAGAATTCTAGTGGTGAACTTGGATTTGAGTTTTAACCATGTTTGACTAAGTAAATTGCATAGGAGCCCAAATTAAGGTAAATTCCTGATTGAATCTCTGTTTTTGGTTTAAATGGGTTCAGATGGTCAAAGTGAAGGTACTAAACCTCTTACAATATTTTTTAATTATTTTTAGGTTTAGATTGAATTTATCTTGAACAAAACCCTTTAATTGAAGTGAGGCTAATAATTAGGGTTCTTAGTAATATTTTAATCCTCGAAATGCATGAAATCCTGGTTCAGTCAATGTGAACCCACTTCTTGGATATTTAAGTTCATTTGACCCTGGATTAACCCCTTGGTTAATCTACATTAATGATGGGATGGTAAAATGGTAGAATTAACCATGTTTCCTATCTTCTTCTCAAATCAGTTCGATACGGATTTATGATCCTCAGACGATCATTTAGGAGCATTTAACACTTTATTCCGACCAACTTTAGTTAGTTATGATGAATGGTGGTGTTACCATCAATAGTCATCCTTTCTCTTTTTTAAAAAAAAGAAACAATTGACCCAATCCATTAGGGTTCTAAAGAACCAAACAGGGCCTAAACCTAATGATAGACAAACGGGTGCCCTTCTGTCCCAACCTATTCCGAACCCTAGAAACATGACTAATCAGAAACATAATTGATGCAAGGAGATGCATGATCTATAAATGCGAGCTTTGTTGTCATTGTAGCACGTAAATTCTTTATTGTCATTGCAGCACGTAAATTCGTACTTTAAAATTTATAACCTAGATAGTGAGAGTATCTAGGGTTGACCAAAGAGGCAAATGATAGTTATAAAATCCATATTCTCTCTCTTGCTCTCTTAAATCCTCTTTTCTTTTTTTTTGGTTCTTGTGAATTTGTGATTTTCATGGTTTTTCAAAATCGAGGCAATGAAATGTGAAATGTGCAACGAAATGCAAACTACACCTAAGTGATATGTAAAAGAAAGAAGTCCTACTTTTCTAAGTTCACACTAGGAAAGTCTACCTAGGATAGTTAGAAAAGTGAGCTGAGTGCACTAAAGAAAATAACGAAACTTGAGATTGTAGCATATAAAATGGAAGGCACTTGATATGAAAGAAGAATTATCTACAAATACTTTGAGAATTCAATTGTGTAGAGGGGTTCCACACAATTAATCTCTAAGTAGAGGAATGCTTCTACTATAAAAGATAAACACAAAGATATAGAAATTAGAAGTCTCCTAAATGATGAAGTCACCCTCGCTCCAAGTGCAGCTGCTCCCAAACTTGAAGAGGGTTTCTTCTTCCTTGAAGTGCTTCTACTCTCTAGCTCCTCAAAGGTGGTGAATATCCACCTTTCTCCTTGCTTGGCCATACTCCAAAATTCCTCCTTAGCTTGGTTACAAGGAAGAAGAAACTAGGGTGTAGAGACTAGAAGGGTATGGTAAGGAGCCCTTCCAATTTGCATGACTAGCCTCTTCTTCCTTGGCCTTACATGGTGGTTTTGGTGTAGGAAATAATGTAGCCAAGGATGGTCCTAAGGTGCTGGTTATGGGGGTATTACATAGAAGTGTAGGAGGGTGGTGGTTATGGTATTTTTGGAGGAAAATGAAGGGGTGTATGGATGTTTTTGGTGGGAAATGAAGGGGTGCATGGATGTGTTTGGAGGAAAAAATGGGAGGGAAATGAAGAGGTGCCTATAGGTGGTAGTTATGTGTGCTTTAGAGGGAAAAAGGTCACACCACTTTATGGTAGAGGTGAGTAGAGTAGAGAGCTAAGTGGAGAGTAGGTGGACTTTGGAGCTAGCTTAGCTAGCTAAGGTTAGCTAGTAGCTAGTAGGAGCTAAGAGGAACTAACTTAATCTTATCTAGAGTTGAGGAGAGTTGATGTAGAGCAACCTATCTATTCATTAGCTAGCTTAGCTAGCTATCTCAGGGCTAGTAGCCAATAGGAGCTGAGTTGAGCTGGAAGGAGCTAACTTCAGCTTGTTTGAAGTTGAGATGATCTTATGTTGAGTTGTCTAAAGACTCTTCAGTTAGCTTAGCTAGCTAGTTCTCAATTAGTATCCAATAGGAGCTGAGGGGAGCCGAATGAGATAAAGATGAGCTGAGGTGAGCTAGGATACAACTGGTTGGAGCTTCTATTTTCTTCTCTTTAGCTTTCTGCCTTTCACTGTGTCAAGGTTTAGCTGATCTTCAATGGTTCCTCATTCCCTGATAACCACATGATATACATAAGTACTCAAAATAATAAGAAAACTTATTAATGCATGTACTAACCCTAATTGCACATGAATGCCTAAATGCAACCTAATACTGTATTGCAAATGCAGAAAACCTAGGAACTAAGTGTGATTTGAGCTTAAGAATGATGACAAATAGGAGTTTATCAATAATCCTTAAGGATTCTATCAAAACAATGCGTACCACGCTCATATGATTGAGGAAGCTCCTTTCACTCCCCTTACTTTTTATTCATCTCAAGTTCCGCATCCTTCTACACCTATCCTTCCTACTCCTTCTCAGTGGAATCAGTACCCACTTGCCACTGCTAATTCCATTACCCTAAGAAGTGGCAAGACCACTCAAAATTTTGTGCACCAAAATCATACAACCCACCAAGATCCTAATAAATCAACTCTAATTAATACACTTGAGGAGGAGGATGAGATCCTGGCTCATGATTTTGAGGACCCAAATATCCATATTCCTTTTCCTGAGGCTATAAACAGGCTTAGGAAAAAGAAGCCTGACCCTATGAATGAGACTTGGATGGATGTGTTCAAACAAGTACAAATTAACATCCCACTTTTGGAAGATATTGAACACATCCTAGCTTGTGCCAAGTTTTTGAAAGAATTGACTACTACTAAGCACAAGTTGAAATCAAGTAACCATGAAAAGGTGATTCTTTTCAAACAAGCTATCTCTATTCTTTTAAAGGATTTACCTATTGTTCGATGCGGATCTCACGTTTTCGAATAGGAAAAGCATCGTTATGTCGTAGTATAGCACAAAATCCATTCAAAACAAAAATATTTGTAATAACGAGATGGTGAGTCCTGCTCGAACTCAGGGAGGCATTATGGAAATGCAAAATCTGATTCCGATCTCTCTCTCTCAACTTGCTAAAGCTGATGTCGATTTATAATTATTTATGTATTCATGTAAGACATGTTGCTAAAAAATGAGAGATTAAAACAGGCAACTTTAATCACAATAAAATATGACAATGAATCTCATGGTGATTTTTGCAACACACATATATATATAATCAAATCATTTTCATTAAATCCAAAATGGTTGCTACAGAGTGAAGCTCGAGGAAAGCTTGTACATGAAAGCTCAAACAATAAAGCTAGCCACTAGTAGAAAAAGGACTGCTCACAATAGATATTTTCGACCGCTCAAGTAACGGTCGGCAATAGTCTTATTCTCGACCATTTTAATAAGAACGGATTCCAAATGTCCGGTCATTAACTTTGCCATCTAGAAAACAGTTGAGGAGGTTGAGACCATTCTCAAGAATAAAAGTTTACTCGACTGTTTCTATATAAACGGTCAAGGATAAAAAATTCCTCGACTGTGAATTATATAATGGTCGAGAAAGTGAAGTAAAATTAAGATGTCTGATTGACACCATTTTCGACCATTATAAATGGTTGAAAATAATAATATAGTCCACCGTTTCCATATTAACAGTCGACGATAATGTTTTCATAACCTACCAAGGCAAGCAGGCAAATTTTCAAAGTCTATCGTCGACTGTTTGAACTTAACGGTCAGGAAAGGAATTATTGCTAACCGTTATTAATAGTCGATAATTAGAGTATTGCTGACTATTTATTAGGAACGGTCGAGAATGTTTAGTTAAATCCCTTGCGCAAACCCGACTCCCTCCCCCTTCTTCCTAAATCTGAAGCTATCTCCTCCACCTCGCAACCTCCTCCTGTCCCTCCCCTCCGCGAGACTTTCTCCCCTCGACTCCTCCTCAGCAAGCGTCGCTATGGCTCCTCCTCTGCCTCAGCAAGCATCGCTATGGCTCCTCCTCTGCCTCAGCTCCTCCTTCGCGACCTCAAGGGGTAGTCGTGATGCTCCTCTTCTTCCTCCTCCGCCTGCCTCCTCCTTCCCCTCCCCCTCGTCGCCAACCTAAGGCCTACTCCCCCTCACCCACCACTAGCACCACCACCACCAGCCACCACCCACTGCCACCACCTCTGTCGACACCACCTCCTGCCCCTGCCACCACTGCCAGCACCAGCACCACCCCCTGCCACCACAGCCACTCCCCCTACAGCCACCACCACCACCACCAAGACCACCACAACCTGCCACCCCCTCCCCTCGCTAGTAACACCACCACCCCCTACCCCAGCCACCAGCACCACCACCCCTTGCCACCACCCCCTTCCCTCCCCCTAGCACTACCACCAACTCATACTCCTCCTCCCAACCGCCACCACCACAACCATCTCACTATATTTTTTCTAATTTAGTATGACTTGATTGTATGTTTTAATTAGTATTCTTACGCAATTGTGCCCACATGTATAGTCAATTTGATTACATTATTTTGTGTGAGTGAATATATGTTAATGAATGTTTTTAAATTATATGTTTAATTAGTTTGTTTTGAATGTGTTAATGAATGTGAATGTGAGGAGGAGGACGAGGAGTAGGGTTTGTGGGTGGTGCTGGAGGAAGGGAGGGAAGATCGAGGAGGAGGGTACTAGAGGTGGGCAATGGTGGTGAGGGGGGAGGTAGGAAGAGGCAGGTGGCATAAAGGATGTAGGGGGGTGCGAGGAGGAAGGAGGAGGTGGGAGGAAAATATTAAGGAGGAGGAACTAGAGGAGAGAATTCAAGGAGGAGGGTCTAGAGGAGGGGCTGAGGGAGAGGGAGGAGGAGGAGAGGAATGAGTGAAAGGGAGTAGAAGGAGGTTTAATGTCAAGGGTTACGTGATGGATTTATTTATGGGTTAGAGTTTAGGGCTTAGGATTTATGGCCTTCGATTTAGGGTTACGAAGTGAATGTTTAAGGTCTTGAGCTAAGGATTTATGGCCTTCGATCTTGCTTAGGATTTAAGGTTTACTTTTAGGGTTTGGTGTTTAACATTTGAGTGTTAGGGTTATGCATTTAGGGATTCGATTAACAAACTTAATGCTTAGGGTTTTATAAAGGAGGGAAAGATGAGAATGGAGGTGTAAGAGGAATATGAATAAGATTAAGGGTTTAGAAAGTGAGGAGGAGGAGGAGGAGAGGGTTGGGGTGGAGGCAATTACTGTTAGTAAAGTATAATTTATAAATGAATATTTGATATTTATGTTTGATTATGAAATTTTTATTACAATTTTCTAGATACACACACTTGCACAAATTTAGATGCACTTGATGACAAACAATAAGAATTCTAACCCCTAGGTAACAAGTTGTGGAAAGGATATAATTGTGTCAAAATACTAACCCGCGCGAGACTTATGATCATGTTATACGAACAATGCAAAGTGTGTGTATACCTCAATTACATGCACGATGTGTTGTCTTTATAACATGCCATAAGTGTCGTCATCCTTTGTTCAGAGAAGTTCTAAATAAAGGGGGTCCTTGAAAATTTAATCACAACTTAGGGTTACTTCTTACATATAGCTAGTGTTTGGAGAAATTTCAGTCGCATTTTCTTGCTCTTCTTCAGTATACCAACTAATCTTATCTCTGTTCCCAAAGTGCCCTTTAGTGGGAGCTATTGGAGATGTAGTTAAGGTTAGTCTTGGGGGGATATACTGGAGAAGTGTGGGGAAATGCTGCCAAAATTTCTCCAAACATTAGTTGCATGTAAAAAGTAATGTTGTGATCAAATCTTCAATGATGGGCTATCAAGTGAAAATCTTCTTTAAATACACATTTCTTCCTTATTCGAGTCTAACTTACAAGTGATCTTAAAATATACATTTTTACCTTATTCGAGTCCAAC
This sequence comes from Thalassia testudinum, assembly GCA_037157565.1. Lineage (NCBI taxonomy): Eukaryota > Viridiplantae > Streptophyta > Magnoliopsida > Alismatales > Hydrocharitaceae > Thalassia > Thalassia testudinum. Next base: position 1,671,912 of record JAZHRO010000016.1, read on the forward strand.
TTATAAGTGGTTGTCTTTTACATTTAGATTAATTATCATGGATAATTCATGGATCAATATGAAGAATTCGAATTTCCACGGATACAAGAGTGGAGTGATTTTATTTCTGGAGTGGGCATTTCATGATGATAGGAAGACATTTAGACGAGGTGAATTCCTTCAGCTGATTTTATGCCCATGTAGACACTATTTGAATGGGTTTTTCTATGATCGGAACATAGTTTTGGACATGTGATATGTAACGGTTGGTGGTAACATTACGTAAATTTGATAGCTCATTATGAGCAAATGAGAGGTTAGAAATGAGAGAATTAAAGCCTTTGAAGGAAGTGATGATAATCAAGGAGATAAATTGGATGAAATGTTACATGATATGAGAGAAGTAGACCATGAGGATGCAAATGACGATGAGACATTACGAGATTGTAATGAGTTGTATGATGCAATAAAGGCAACAAAGGATCCTATTGATCTTGGAATAATGACAATGTCAAAGTTGTCTTTCCTTCTGAAATTATTTCAGATGAAAGTGATGAATAGAGCCATAGCAAAATTAATGTCTGAGGTTCTAGAATTCATTGGAGATCTTCTGAATAATCTTATTGGGTATCCTAAGTCATGGTATGATGCAAGGAACCAGATAGGTGAGCTTAGACTGAAATGCGAAAAGATTGATGCTTATTGTAATGATTGTGTCCTATACAGAAATGAGTACTCAGGGTTGACTAACTATCCTGAATGTGGTGAGGAGAGATAGAAGGTGGGTAAGTCAACAAATATCGGTGAGAAGAAACAACCAGAGAAGGTTCTCTGTTATTTTCTACTAATCCCTAGGATACAATGCCTATTCATTTTCAGTAAAATAACAAAACTGATGTTGCATCAGGATAATAAATTGAAAGATGGACACATCCGTCATCCAACAGATTCTGATGAGTGGAACAGATTTAACGAGAATCACGCATTATTCACAGAGGAGGCACGAAATGTCATACTAGGTCTTGCAAGCGAATGATTTAACCCATTCAAGAGCATGTATCCATCATATTCCATATGGCCGGTGGTCATGATCACTTACAACTTACCCCCATGGCTATGCATGCTATCTACATTCATGATGTTGACACTCCTTATCCCAGGACCCAAGCAACTAGGAAATGCAATAGATGTTTATCTCCAGCCATTAATTGATGAACTGAAAGTCTTGTGGTACAGTGGTGTTCAAACATATGACACACAGAAGAAACAATTCTTCCAGTTGCACACAGCATTACTATGGACAATCAATGACTTTTCAGCATATGCGAATTTGTCCGGATGGAGTATGAAGGGAAAGTTCGCCTGTCCAATCTGTATGGATGATACCCATCACCTAAGATTGCTTGAAAGCAAGAAGTTATGTTACTTAGGGCACCGTAGGTTTTTTCCCATTGAACACAGATGGTGAACGTCATAATTTAACGACAAATTTGATGGTAAGGCATGTCAATATTCATCGAGGAATCCAAAGAATAAACTCAGTACATCTTCTATTAGGCTATCGGGGATGAAAGTCATGGAGACATTGCAACAGCTCGGAGAAATACATTTGGGTCATCTTTTCAGGAATGACTTGGCTTCCTTGCGACATTCAGGGTTTCGGAAGAAAAGCATATTTTTTATGGAGCTTCCATATTGGAAGGATTTGAAAGTGCGACACAATTTAGATGTTATGCATATCGAGAAGAATGTAATGGATAACATTCTTGATGTATTAAACCTAACAGACAACTCGAAGGATACAGTTAAAACAAGGAATGATATGAAAATTTGGGTATTCATCCTAAGTTGCACATTGAAGGAGGGTCTCACTTTCCAAAAGTTATATACAGTCTTACCAGAGAGTAGAGGCGAAGGATTTGCTCATTCCTTAAAGACATTCAGGTTCCTTATGGGTATTCATCGCAGCTTTCGCATTGCGTAAATGAACTGCATAAGAAGATTACCCGGTTAAAAAATCATGATTCTCATGTGTACATACAAATCTTATTCCCCTAGCGATACGTGGAGTGATGTCTGATTCGGTAGTAGATTGTTTCACGGAGATGAGCAGATATTTTAAAGTCATCTATTCAAAGACATTAGATCCTGAATTACTAAACTATTTGGATAAACAAATTGTGATCACACTTTGTAAAATGGAGTAGATTTTCCCATCTGCATTCTTTGACGTGATGGTTCATGCCACACTTCATCTTTCGAATGAAGCAAGAATTGCTGGACCAGTGCAGTACATATGGATGTATCCAATTGAACAATATTTGAAGAAACTGAAAGATTATGTCTTGAATAAGACTAAGCCAGAAGGGTCAATCATTGAAGGCTATCTTGTAGAAGAATGTATTAATTTCTATGCCATGTACATGAATGAAACAAACAATCGATTTAATTGTCTTGAACGAAACTGTCCATATTTAACATTAGAGGAAGGTCGATCCTTCGGACGAAGGTTAAACCCATCCCGGAAATGGACCGGCGATTAGCACACTTATACATTCTGAAGCAAATTCCAGAAGTTGATGAATTTTACAATGAATTCAAAGTATTCTCTGTGTCATCTACACACAACTTGCAGTTCCTTGATTGGTTTAAGGATCATGTAAATAAACTGAAAGAAGATGGGGATCAACTGTGGGTATAGGATTTTGATATAATTGTCGATACAGCTTTGACATACGGACGTTACCACTCAGGATACATAATTAACAGTTTCAGATTCAGAGTACGATCCAATGATGATGCGAAGGCCACTCAATAGGTGGGAGTTGTGGTCAATTGTGACCTAAGCATTAGTTGTGATGGGTATTACGGTTAAATTGAAGAGATTGTGGAAATGAGTCTCAAGTTTGACCGTAAGGCGATTTTATTCAAGTGTGATTGGTTTGATGTTTTCAAAGAAGGCATTGGATTCAAAGTCAATAAGAAACACGGTTTCTTGAGCTTAAGTAAGAACTATCGCATCCTCCAATCATCAGAACCATTCACAATAGCTTGTCAGGTAGCATAAGTATTCTATTTGCTTGATAATAACAGAAATTGGTGGATTATACCAGTTAGAGTTCAACCGCGTAAACAATACAATGCGGGAAATGATCTACACCCAGATGTTGAATCTGAAGCATATCAACAAAACCCACAAAGTGAAGAACTTGCTCCTGGTGTAACTGACATTGACATATAAGGTAATTTGTCAAAAGTATTAATCCATAACCATAGATATAAATAATTTAAGAAATTCTTAGTTGTCTGTTTTGTTTAAATTCCCTTTAAATTATTTTATCTTTTATCAATGTTCATTTATATTTCAAAACTGAAATTTATTTTATTGCCTTCTCATATAGGTTCTTCGCATTCTCCTACTGTTTCTACACAATTTGTGGATCATTTTGTCACTATGGTGAGTTTCTTACTACTTTTTTCTTTAAAATATTGTTATCATGTTAAATGTGGTGTGTGCCCACTTAGGTTTATATTTTGTGTGGGGTGTGCCAACTTAGGTTTATTTTTTGTGTGGGGTGTGCCAACTTAGGTTTATTTTTTGTGTTAGGTGTGCCCACTTAGATTTATTTTTTGTGTAGACTAATGCATTTATTTACTTTTTGTATATTGAATGTTTTCTGTTGAATGTGGAGAAGGAGAAAGGAAAATGGAGAAAAAAAGAACAGGTATGGAAAGGTGGAAGGAGAAGGGAGAGAAGGAGAAGAAAGAGGAAGGGAGAAGTGTAAGGAAATAGAGGAGAGGGGAAGGGAGATGAAGGGAGGAGAGGAGAAGGGAGAAAGAGAAGGAGAAGAAGGAGGAAGGGAGAAGTGTAGGGAAATAGAGGAGAGAAGGAGAAGAAAGAGGAAGGGAGAAGTGTAGGGAAATAGAGAAGAAGGGAAGATAAGGGAAATGGAGGGGAGAGGAAGAGAAATGGAGGAATGGGAAGTGGAAAGGGGAAGAGAAAAAGAGGAGAAAAAAGAAAGGAGAAGGGGAGGGAAATATTTCATTTTATACGCTTATTTTATTTTCATTTATTTGTATGCTTATTTTATACAGGATTTCTGAAATATCACAATATATTTGGGAAATGTTGTCGAATTTTTTTAAAAAATATCTAATTATTTGTGATGATTTTACGCAAGTTATTTTCAAGAAGAAGTCTAATAGGAGTTGTAGGGAGGAGGCTTAGGCCTCCCAGCAGCCTCAGCCTTAGCCTCAGACTCACCACCGGCAACAACCCACTTATCCCTAGGCACCTAGCCAACAGTTTTTGAGGCCTAGAGATGTGGCTCAATATTTCCAAAGTCAGGGGAGGGGAGGTAGGGGGAAGGGGAAGAGTCCGATGCCTCCTCCGACGGATCTACCAGCAAAGGATTCTGACCACGAGGAGGATAGTACTTCAGTTGATGAGGAGGACCTTGACTTGGATGATCAGCCAAAGCAAATGGCTGACTCAGATCCTTCTCAGCCAGGATGCTCTGCACCACCACCACCCTTCCATAGTTTAGGTATGAATTTAAGGTTTGGTAAATGTTACGATTTATTTATTTCTTTGTTATTTAATTCTATGTTATAATTTTATATTATAGGTTCACGTAAGGGAAGCGGTTCGACAAGGAACAGGGAATTTGAGAGAATTCTGCATGGGTTCGCATTTTAGTGTGGAAACACTAGCGGGGGAAGCAGTGGACTATCCTCCATTTGTCAACAGACTGGGTATGCTGATGAAGGCGATCATCCCACTATCCTACTTCAATTGGAGGAAGGTGCCAAACGACTTGAAAGTGCAACTCATTCGAGAGTTAGAGGTAATTGGTAAAAATTAATAGCTTATGTGCATTGCTTTATATAAGTTTAATTTATGTAATAATTTATGTTCTCTTACTAATGAGGCCACCTTCCATTGGGGCGATGATCCGAACATCGCCAAATATATCCTTAAGCACGCAGCGAAGATTCATAAAGATTGGAGTTGGAGATGAAGAATAAGGTAAAAGATAAATTCTAACTGTATTTGTTTATTTCTTTTTCCATAATTTAAATATTATTTCTAACATTACAATTATATTTTTTAGTTTTATAAGAAAATGAATCATGATGAGGCATTGCATAATGCGCCTCCTTTAATACAACCGCACACTTGGAAGGAAGCATGCAAGCATTGGCATGATCTAACGACGCAGGTAAAAGTATTTCATATGTTATCATTTATTTAACTAATTTCTAAGTTAATAAATTAATTGTACCTTTATTTCAGGAGCAGGCCAAGAAGAATAAGGAAATTAGCGCTAAGGCTCCATTGATAACCCATGTCTTGGGTAGGAGGAGCATAGGCTCAATGAAATCCATATAAGTACCTTTAATTATTATTTTCTTTTAAACCTTACAAAAATTGCTAATTTTCTTAAAATTAACTGTTTCAAATTATTGTAGTCCACCAAGAATCAAGGTGCCCAACTTGATCGGGTGGGAGTATATGTGGCCACTCATAGCAAGATGAGTGATGACAGAAATAGAGTGGCTTCACGAGACATACCAACAGAAACACGTAAGTAAAAAAAGACAATAATTTTATTTGATTTCATAATTATATAATTAAATGAAATTACTTACCGTAATTCAATATCTTGCAGGATAATATGATCAACTTAATGCATCCTCCTGAAGATGCCAACTCTGCTACAGTTCAGCAGCCACTAACAATAGAGCAGGCCTCCCAAACTGTCATGCCACCTGAGCATGGCGAGTACGTCCGTAGAGCAAGGAGAAGCGAGACTATCTTGGGGTGGTATGGGAGAAGGGGAGCATCATCCTCTTCAGCTGAGGTGCATGAGATGAGGAAGGAGATTGCAACATTACACCGCAAAGACAAGGAGAAGGACAAGAAAATCGATGAGCTGACGATGCTAGTCAGGGACAACGCAATGCAAACCAAGGAATCCAACAAGATCATCAAGGAGATGCTGGCATTACTTCAGAAGGGAGGTATTGACCACCCATCCCTTCATCAATATAGAGATTGTCGTGATGATGATGATTTAGGTGGTAGCAATGCTGGAGGCATTGGTGCCACAGCATGATTGTATTTATATACATTATCATTTGTAATGAACTCTGTATACGTTATTTCATATATGAAATTTTTATTCTGATTTCGTGTGTTTTAAATACATGCAAAAATATTTTAAGTTGTGTGATTGATTATATTTTTACTAGATTTGTAGTTCTTTACAGATTTTCCACATAAATTAAACACATTTAAAAAATATATATGCTTTCTCAGCTATTTTTTAATGGATGAAAATATTAGTATTGTCAACTATTATTTTATAAAAGTCGACAATATTAATATTCTCAACCGTTTTAGAACGGATGAGAATATTGCAAGTTCCGATAGTTATATGTGAACGGTCAAGAATATTAATATTCTCGACCGTTTGAGAACGGACGAGACTATTGTAATTTCCGACAATTATGTGAACGGTCAAAAATATTAATATTCTCGACCGTTCACAAACAAACAAAAATAGGAACATTCTCGATGGTGATTGATGAACGGTCGACATTATGATCTTAGTCAATCACCTAAATACCAATCGAGGTAACTATTTTCGTCGACCGTTTATTTATAACGATCGAAAAAAAGCTTTCGCATCCGTCAAAAACAGACAAGAGAAATAACCAAATGTCGAGTGGTAGTCCACCTTTTTTCTAATAGTATTGTTCGAAAATGGTTGAGAAAACCTTGTAGCAATAGTACATTCCTCAACCCTTTTTATCGACGGTCATTTTAACATTGCCGACCATTTTTAACGGTCGACAATACGCAATATTCTTGTAGTGAGCTATCAGAAAATGATTGCATGCGTGGATCTATGGGGAGATTACTCATGCATCATTGAGTGGGAAGAAACCTACACTACTAAAGAAAAAAATTAAGGTAGAGAAAACTATGAAGAACTATGAGCTACTTATCTATGCTAACAAAAAGAAGGGCACCGAAGGTGGTCTCCAATGGCCTTTGAGATGGAGGTGGTAGGGAGAAGAAAGAGGGGAGGCCAATGGTGATTAGGTCAGCCCTTGGAGGGAGGAAGGAGAGGTGATCTTGGCTCTTGGCATGGAGGTGGTGATGGCCATGGTGGTGGAACTTATGGAGGTGCACAGGAAGGTGGAGGTGAAAAGCTATGGTGATGGGTGGATGTTTTTAGAACCGAGATGGGTTGCAAGTGGCTATCTAAGGGTCTTTAAATAGACCCAAGGGAAGCTCTCTAGAGAGGTGTAGAACTCTCTAGAGAGAGCCCCAAGGTGGCCGGCCAAGATGAGGTGGAGGTGGTTTTTAGATCCACAAAATGTGGATTTAAGAATTTGAATTACTCTTGGTTGCTATTTTTAGCAACCAAGGCAACAACACATGGAGAGAGTTCTAGATAACTCAAGTGTGTGCACAGCTAGGTGAGGGTGTGTGTGGGTGTGCGTGGACATGTGTGTGTGTGTGTGTGTGGCTAAGTGGTCTAGGTTAGGTCCTAAGGGTTTGGGTTGGGTTAGGTCATAGATTTAGGGTTAGAAACCCTAATTACTAAGGTAGATGTGCAATTAAACTTGTAATAAGTTTAATTGAAAGAGTGCCAACCTAATTGAGAGTGATATTACTCAATTAGGTTGGGCTTAGGTCAGTTGGACTCTCACTAAGTCCAATCAAACTTGTGTGGGTTGAGATCTGAGCTCAATTGGACTCTGTGAGTCCAATTGACTAGGCAATTGTAACTGACTAAGATCCAAGTCAATTGGGCTTAGTGAGAACCTAATTAGGTTCCTAAGAGGGTCTAGGGGTTGTGTACTAGGCTTAGGGTACCTTAATTTAGGTTCCCTAGGGTTTGAAATTAGGTTTAGGGACCTAGGAAATCAAGATCCAAGCTTGATTTCCAAAACAAAGTCTAGAGAGGGGTATCAGACATCTAATCTATGTGTCAGACGACTTATACTCAACAATCAGAAGTCCAGACTTCTTGTCTGGTCGTCCAATCAAAGGTCAGGGTGGATTCAAGGTTCTATCTTGGAATTCTGCAGAAATTGGACATCTGACAACTTGTCTGGACATCCAATAACACTACAGACTTGGGTTCTAGGTCTGCGAGTTATGCCTAAGGGTTCTGGATGTCCAATAACTTATCTGGATGTCCAAATATGGGTTGGAACTAGGGTTTTGAGGTATCCTAGGATAAGGTGACCTAATCTAAGGGTGGCTAAGGCTTAGGATGGTCTCTAGGGCTATCCTAAGGCTAGGATTGGTCCTAAGTTCTTCATAATTTAACTTTACATTAAATTCTACTTTGTAGAGTACCATACCTCAACCCTACATTATTTTTCTACTTTATTCCTAAGTCTTCTACTCCAATTCTACTGCAGCACTAGCTTCTCTTTATTCTTCAGATCAAGCTTCAGATCCAACTTTAAATCTAGCTTCAGATCTTCTTATTACTTACAAACCATATAATGCACTTAATCAGCACATTATAACATTATTCTATGCATAGCTAAAATAAAGCAGTAAAGATGCAAAGTATGCTTATGTATGCATGGATTACACTAAGTTATGCTAAGTTCTAACTTTATTTAGGTCATTTAAGACCTATGATTGCTGCATAATCACCTACCAAGAAGAGAGATCTTGGAACCCCCTTGATTTCCTGCAAAATTAATGATCTAGCTTTTGATAGGGCTTTAATGGATTTAGGGGCTTCCATCAACCTAATGCCTACCAAGTTCTATAAGATGACTGGATTTGGTGACCTTAAACCTACTGAAATTCAAATCCAATTGGCCAACCAATCCACAAGACATCTACGTGGGATTTTGAGGGATGTAATTGTTCGAATTGATAATTTCTACTACCCTGTGGATTTCATTATCTTAGATCTTGACATTCCTGAGGTTTTGAGGTGGACCCTGATTATTCTTGGAAGGCCATTCCTAGCAACTGCAAAAGGCCTAATTGATTGTAAAAATGGGAATATATAAATAGCCTTTGGGGATGAAAAAATGAAATTGAAACTTTTTAAGGCTATTGAGGATTCTAATGAAAGTTGTGGGCTTATTGAAGAGCTTAAGTAGGTTAATGGTTTGATTGAAAATGTCTCTTTGAAAGACTCAGAATTGGAGGAATATAAAGAAGAATTTAAATATGAGACATCTTTCTTTTAAGATCAAATTTTTTATAATCCTGAAATCGAAAGCCTTGCATTTGATTTGGAGATAGAATCTGAGGAATCCAATAACTCTGAATGTAAGACATTTCTTTTTGATGAGGAGATTTCCGACAAATTTGATATAGAAGGATCATATTCAACTTTGAGGAAGGAAAATTTCTTGCCTGAAGTAGGTGATGCTAAAGGATTTCAATTTAAACTTGATGAACCTTCAATGACTAGCTTCACTTTTAAATCAAATTTGGATGAGATAGAACTTGAATCATTTTCTATGGAGTTTGATTGCATATCTGATGTAACTTCTTTGTTCACGGGTATAATTGTAAGAAATCACTCTTCATAATAAATGCATACAGAAACTCTTGAATTTATAATCAGATCGAACTCGTAAATGTGGGAATCGTGATTTGAAAGCAAAGTTCGAGTCTTTCGTAGCAAGGCAACAAATTAAAATCGCTTTCCAAACTAGAACTACAATCGATTAACAAGTAAGATGATTCTTAGAACTAAGCATGCAACTTCTAATTAAATACTAGAAAAAATACAACTTGAAGACAAGTTGTAAAATAAATACTAGAACTTTTATTGCATAAGATAAGAGTTTTGGCACAAGTAGAACTAGTATTACAAATAGGGCAATGCTTCTAGAATTAGAATAATACAACTAAAACTAGACTAGAAAAATGTGAAGAAAGGGCTTCGAAGGTGAAGTCTGGAGCGTCGACGTAGATGCGGATGCGAAGGCTCTCCCAGCAGAATCACCAAAGATGGCATGGAAGAAGACTAGTTCTATTAGGTAGAGGCTATTTGGAAGTAGGAAATTCTAAGTAGGAGATAATGATCAAGGGGGGGATGACTAGGGTGCTTTTATAGGAATTTAGGTGGCTTCCTATTGGTTAATCTAAGGTGTCTAAGGTAACTAAATTGGATGGTCTAGATTAAATCTTAAGGGGTGACTAGGATAGGTAGAATATGGTCCCATAGATCTAGGATGGAGGGCTAGGATAGAGAGGGGATTTTGTTGGGTTTCTAAATATAGGTGGCTGGCCACTAGGGTTGTTTTTAGGGCTTTGGCTATCCACCATTTGGTGGCTTAGGAAGGGCCCTGGGTGGCGGCTAGGTTGTTTCGAGGGTTAGGTCTAGGTGGCACCTAGGTTGGGTTGTTAGGTTAGGATAAGATCTAGTTTTTCTTGGTGTAGATGGACCTTAGGATATAGGATTAATGGTGGATATTTAGGACATGATGGCCGACCATATGAAGGGACTTAGGAGGGGTTTGGACAGCTATGTAGGTGAACTAATTAGACTCCTAATTGGGTTCCTAAATAGGCTCAAGGTTAATTGGTTTCCAAATAGGTCTAATAACTAGGATGGTCCTATTCCAAAGGAGCTTGATTCAGAAAGTCCAATCAAACTTGTTCCGGTTATCCTAAAATTTTGTGTCTACATTTATAAAAATATCAAGGTACCAGATGCAATTGCGAGATAACTTGTATAAAAGCTCAAGAGTATGCATTATTTACAAAATGGCCTAAAATACCTAATCTAACCTAACTAAATGCTATCTAACCCAAATTACCCTTAGGCTAACATTAGTTAGGCATTAATTAACATAAATAAATATGGAAATATTAGTAACCAAGTTTAATTTTAGCATTGATGAATTAAAAGACTTAGACTTCAAGGAAGAAAGAAAGGAGGTGATGGAACCAAGAGAAAATTTTTTGGGGAATATTATCAAGGATCTAAGGGTGCCTCTATTCTTAAATCGTCCAACTCTTTATAAGGACCCTTATGACCTAAGCAAATTTGATTTTTGTACACCCAAGACAACCCAACATATGCATCCTCACTTCAAATCTTTTTACTATTGGGCTCAACACTTTATGAATCACACATCTTTTATACTTGGGTTACCTATGTTCAATCCAAATGCACCTCTTATCCTTAGCACCAAATGCCACTGTATACAGATTCTTCTAATTTATCTATCCTATATCCGACCCTTTGGTATAGGGTTGCATCACCAGCTCGTTCGCATTTATGGACGTCAAATTTTGAGCTTCCTTGATCTATCTATTATTATACTCGACCCTCTCTTCTTTATTGTTAGATTCATATTCTTAAGGGTCTATGTTTATCTACAGACATAAAATTCAACGCTTGTTGGGAGGCAACCCAACATATTTAGGTAACTTTGTTATTTGCTTTGAATTTATCATTTAGGTCTAGCGGTGATAGAATCTTGATTTCTTTAGAACTCTCGAGTTTTAGGTAATATCTATTTTTTGATTTGTTATTTTGCTTATGTTCCAAGTAACATCCTGATTTCATTTAAAATTCATAATGAGACTGATATGGAAAATCATGCAATTTTAAATTTTGAGTTTTATGTCCTTGTAATGCACAAAATCCAATTGCTTTTGAATTTATAAAGATCGAGTACTTGGAAAGTATTCGGGTCATCCTAAGGGAGGAGAAATGCGAAGAGAAATACTCTTGCTTGTTTGATAAAGAAATCTCTCTTTTTGGCTTTTTTATGTAATTTTTTTGGGATTTTTGATAGGGCTAATCACACCAAAATACCCTAACTAAGAAGAAGCAAAAAGGAGTCAAGCTAATATGTGCTCTACTCTTCCAACTCACTCCAAGCAGGGTGACTTGGAGTAATGAAAGTGTAGAGACAAGGAAATAAAACTACAAAGCCAAATATGTAAAGGAAAGCTTGTATTGAAACTATGAATCTGGGTTACAAATCCGGAGAGCTCACTAGTGGGAGGGATTCCACACTTGTAATCTCCAAAAAAAGTTCACCTAGCTAACCAATGCAAAAATGAAACAATTGCTAAAGCTAAAGAAAAAGTGAAAGGCTTAGTAGAAGATGATGCCACGATGAACTCTCGCTCCAACTCCGGTTGCCCCAAAGTTGAAGAGTGCTCCTCCTCCAAGAAAATCCTTCTTTCTGGCAAACCCTAGATGGGCATGCCTTCTCTTCAGGGTGGACGTCCATCCTAGGTCTCCTCCTATGCCTGGTCATCCCCTTGAAGTGTAGACCCCCTTGTCTTGAGTGCAAAAAATAAGGGAAGAAGAGGAAGGCACCAAGGAGGTAGGTGTTGCCTCCTTAATCTTTCTCTCTTCTTCTCTCTTGGTCGAATTGTGTCGGTAGGAAAATAAGTGGATATGCTAGGATAATAATGTAGCCAAGAGTGATTTTTTATGGTGGAATTGTAGATATATCTATAGGAAGGGAAGGGGGGTAGGTGATGTTGAAAAATGCGTAAGGATAATACGTTCATTGTAGCATGCATTTATGACAACAATTTTAATAAGAATAATCGAATGGGGGTATGAGTGTCTAACACAAGGAGGCAAAAATCGGATCAATTAATCACTTATCTCATTGTCACATGATAGTTTTGCTTGGTTTGCTTGCATAAGAAAGTGAGAGAGAGAGAGTAGGGTTAGAAATCCAAGGTAGAGAACATGCATATAATGAATAGCCTAAGATAATTAAATATAACTTAGTTCAAAGCATGTGGAAATGGCACCATAATGTCTTCAAAAATCACTACTATTAATCATCAACACAATCTCACATGCATTAACATAAAACTAGAAGAAAGCTTAGGTAACAAGACAATAAGATAAACTATGAGCAAGAAGAACTATCGTGGAACAGGAGCTTATCGAGGCAGCCACAATGGTGGAGGATGCTCCATCGGTGACTCAACGACTCCAGGAAGGTGCTATGCAACTCTATGGAGGTGGGGACATGCTAGGTAGAAGCTAGGAAGAGATGAGCAACAAAGAGGGTGTGTGTAGGGCTTTATATAGGCATGGGAAGGGACAAGGACCGGCCAAAAGTTGCAAATTCGTGTGCTAGATCATGCTAGAGGTGGCTAGACCGCAATGGACCGCCTTTCACATGTGCAAACCATATGTTGCATCACTGGAGGCCACTGTGCACATGCTGGAGCACGCGAGGCAAGTTGGCAGTCGTTGGATCATCCACGAACATCTTTGATCATGCCTTGCCAGTTGCCATCTCACCTTAAGCATGCCTAATCACGTGGGAAGAGATTTTGAGTGTTGGATCAAAGTTGTATGGCCAGAGACATGTAAAGATCGACGTTTTGGATTGTGCAATGCCCTCCCGTACGTTTGCACATGGGATTACGTGTACACGCATCGCACACATCCAGCATGAGAGGTTGCGCCACGTAGCTGCTGTCAGAACTGGTCGATGGAGATCCAGTGGGTGAATTTCGTCTACCTCTCGTGTGCAACAGATTTGAGACCTCGTAAGGTCTCAAACCTGCATCTTCACGATGCTAGTGCCTCTGTGAACCATTGCGCAACAACGATGGATTGTCAAGTGGAGGAGTCTGGTAGGGCGAGCTCTCGACCTTTGAATGGAGATCCAATGGTCAAGATCAAGCATGGCCTTCTTCAGATCGTGAGGCGCGAGTGAGGGGGCGACGTGGCTATTTCCTAGCCATTAAATCATGTGGGCTTCTTCAAATCATAAGGCACAAGTGAAGGGGCAACATGGCTACTTCCCAGATCCAACGGCTAGAATGAATTGATGAGGTGGTTGAGGGTTGCTGTGGTGGCCCTTGGGCAACTTGGATGGTGCCACGTGGTGCCTTTTGGATCGTCCAACTTCTTTGCTTCATTGTGGGAGCTACAGAGGTCAGATTGAGGTGATTTCTGCGCCGTCGGGCTGCAATCGTCGACTAGGATCCATCCGTATGATTGGATTGCTCATTTAAGACTAATTTTACTATGCACTTGTACACATGACCATTAATCATTAATTATAAGCAATCTAAATGTAGATATTTCACGATATGCATGCATTGCTCAAACCGACTACAACATGATATTAATGTGCATGCGCCCTCGAAATTGACTCTAATTGATGAAATTATCGTCATTATATGTACAGTCATCATACCCCCATGGGCACCCCTTGGTAGTCCCTAGCAAGGTTAATCTAAATGCTATATACAACTAGAATTAAGAATTGATCTCTTAGGCACAAGTTACTTGTCAACAGGAGGAAATTTCTGCCACAAACCTAACCCATAGAGACTCAATAGCACCCGAGTACCTACCAAAATGCAGATCACCAGAGTCCTCGCTTTATTCTGTATAAAAGCAAATTCATTTTTTTCTTTTTCTTTTCTAATTATTTTTTAGATTTTTGGGTTGAGGGTTTCAGGGAAATTTTTACGGCTACCCAACCCACTCAAGACTTGAAAAGGACTCTAAGTGCTAAGCATCTTGTTGTGAAAATTGTGATAGACTCACTCAATGACAATTAAAATCGACTTCAGGTTTCTACACCCCTAGGTGATCTAAAAAGAAAATGTTGCCTAAAGATGTATCTTTTCGATCGGTAGCTTTTTCCCTACTTTTATTTTTGTAGGGTCAACACAAGGGCAAACCCAATGTATATCTCCCTGGATTATTCTACTTCCCCGCTTCTTCAAGTGTTTGGGAATTTTTATGAGTATAAGCTGAGATCTAGACAAATGGCCAATGGGGCATCTAACCCATGATAATTTGCCGCCCATACTAGTGCGATGAAGTGTTGCTTATTTCTTTTTTTCTTTTTCTCCTTTTTTTCCTTTTTTTATTTTTAAGTAGGTGGCCAATAAATACACATTTATTCAAGATAAAATATCTATTTATGTGAGTTCCTAAGCTTAACATTCACTACAAGAAATTAACCATTTCGCAGAGGTTCAAAACCATCGGCAAATGGTATAAAACGGTCGCTAGACGAATCCCCCTTCGACAAAGATTTTTGCCATCTGTTTCTAGCAGAACCGTCAGCATATATTGAAAACCACCGTGAAGATGAACCACCGGCAAATATTTACCTTTGCCAATGATTTTTTTAATCACCAGTTAATGTAACCTTTTACCATGGGTTTGATAACTACCGGTACATGTAACATTTTACCATGGGTTATATAAACACCGATATAACTTATGGCGATGTTTTAAATCCATTGGTAAAACGTTTAGCAACAATGATAAAAACTGCCGGTAAAGATGTTGAACGCCAAACTTCTTTTCACGACAATTGCATAACCGTCGGCGTAGATCACATATCCTATATGCAATCATATAA
Source organism: Thalassia testudinum (assembly GCA_037157565.1). Taxonomy (NCBI): domain Eukaryota; kingdom Viridiplantae; phylum Streptophyta; class Magnoliopsida; order Alismatales; family Hydrocharitaceae; genus Thalassia; species Thalassia testudinum. Next base: position 1,687,278 of record JAZHRO010000016.1, read on the forward strand.
TATAACATTCACTTAATAACCTGTATACCAATCATGTTCATGCAAATCTATAGCATTCACATAATAACACAAACTCACATAACATTCACATAATAACCTGTATACAAGCATGTATTCTATCACATATTATTCACATAATAACATACAAATAATATAATCCTACAAAATAAAATTTAGAACACATAAAAGTCAAACATATGAAAGTATAGCATACATAAAAGTTTTAGAACATCATTTTCTTAATATAGTTTCCAACATAGTTTTCAACATAGATAAATCAATGGTTTGGATAACAAGTGGGTTGGATTAGACAGAAAAGGGTTTGTGTGTTCTGAGAATTAAATGACTTTTGAAACCCTAAAAACAGACCCACTTAATTAACCAAGGTTCTTGTCAGGATAAAATTCACTTAAACCCTCTAAAAATCATATAAAAATATTCTCTAGGGTTTAGTACCTTCAACTTGTCCATCAGAACCCATCTTGACCTAAAATGGAGTCTCAGACAGATATTTGCCCTAATTTAGGTTTTTGCATAAATTACCCAATCAAACGTGGTCAAAACAAAAATCCAAATTCACCATTGGATTTCTTAGGTCAAAATTAGGTTTGTACCAAAATTTGGACCCAAGGAGAACTTGTCTTCACCTAGTTTGAAAAAATGTCCTATCTGATTACATTTATACCCCTAACTTTCAAAAACCCTTACGTACAACCCCCTAGCTTCTTCGTCATCTTCACAATTAGGTCCCTCCACCATTATCTCAGAGGGAACCTACTCCGACGACCTTTGACAGGGAATATCTCCTTGATTGCTTGGAGAATCTCTTCCAAAATTGGAGGGGAGATCTTCTGAGAAATTCTCTCCAATCTGAATCCATCTATGTGCTTTGATTCCCTCCCAATCTCTCATGTGAACACATGAGAGATTTGGGTATCTTAACAGCTCCCAAGTCCGGCAACCTTCCAAGCTTGGGAAGCTTGCTTCCCAAGCCCTAACCGCAAGCTTCCCAAGCCCTAACCGCCACTCAATCCCTATTTAAAGAAGCCAGATCCTCCCGAACTCCTCATGCTCGAATTCAGTTGTGAATTCCCTCAATTCATCTCTCCCTCTCACGGTCGAAGGCTCCTCGACATCCGGTGTTCCTCTCTGCTCTTTCTCGTCATTCGTCTGCCATACCTGCGACGGATTCCTCCTCCTTGTTCTTCTCCATGTCTCGTCGTACCAGCAGACGACCGTTCCTCTTCATCCTCGTCGTTCCCACCTCACCGAAGCTGCCTTTGTCTCCGATGCCCTTGCTGCCCCCCTTCGTCTATCAACATCCTAGCTAAGTCCCCTGTCCTTTCTACTTTATTTCCACAGTTACTCCACTTCAAACCGACCACTGACGCCCCTTCGCACCTCCATCTCCTCCATCTCCAGCCACCCCCTCCAACGAGGCCATCCCACCTCCATAGGCCACCAAAACCCTCACCGACAAGCCCAAAACCTCTAACACACCTCATTGAGCATTTCCCCTCTCCTCATTCACCCATACATCCACTCATAAGCACCACCGAACACACCCACTCACACGCACACAGTTTGACCTAGATATGCACTCACGGCCACCGTCACGCCACGCCACCACCCCCATCACATCTGCCATGCTCCGGCGACGCTCCCTGAGTGCTCTAACATGGCTGAGAGGTCATTCTGTTGTTTTCAGGTTCAGACCTTGACCGCCATTGGTGACCAAGCTTGAAGCTTGCTTGAGGCTGCCCCAGGTGCTTGCTGTCCTAGGTTGAAGTCCCAGAACACGCGGAAGTGGCTTCCACACGGTCCCAGGACATCAATTGAAGACACGAGCCTCACGTCTTGCTGCAATTGTGAAGATCACTCCCTACTGCGCTGCGTGGAAGGAAGGTGGGACATATAGCCCCACATCGGGAAGTTCTAAAGCCGCACACCCACATAAATTGAAAAACTAAAAGAGGTCGTTCGCCTCAGATCCATGGGGTGAGGTCCCTCTCACCTTCACCCGGTCTTGTCTGCTACACCTCACCTATAGACCTAGCCTGACCCGACCCAACCTGCACTCCTTGCTCACCACCCCACATCGGTGAGCCTGGACCCAGGTATGCACCCGACCCAATAACCTGGATACCTGTGGCTCTGGGAGAGCGGATCCTAAGAGAGAAAAAGAGAGGAGAGTTGCACGGCTAGGGGGAGGGTTTTGCTACAGGAATCTCCGGCCGACACTTAGCCGAATTCTGAAGAGGGAAGCCAAAGAAGAGGAGGAGGCCTGAAGCTAAAGAAGAAGATAAAAGCAACCAAGGGCCAAGGAAGAAGAAAGCTGAAGGCAGAAGGAAGAAGAAGAAGCATAAGAGAAGAGGTGAAGGCCTGAAGAGAAGAAGAAGAGGAGGCTTGAAGAAAGGAGAAGACAGAGAAAGCAAAGGCAGAGAAGAAGAAAAGAAGAGAACAAATCTTAGCATACATTTACATTGAGTTCCTTAGTGATATTGTAGGAGTATTTGGTGATCTAAATCACCATTTTACTCCCATATTTTTGCACATTGCTACTGATATTATTGCAATCTCTTTTAATTTTGAATTGTGATCATGATTTCTAAATCCCATATAGCTCCCTGTGTTCGACCTCGGAACTTTTTTTAGTAATAAAAATTGTATTTGTTTTCAAAACGATTTCGTCTATATTGTAGCGCGATTATTTTAAAATCGATTTCGCCTTGCAACCATTTTGGCACCGTTGCCAGGGAGCAATGGGCAATTTAGAATTCTCGATCACAATTTCTGATACAGATTCTAACTTGCTATATCTCTTTGCTCTGGTTGTTTCAGGGAGGAAATACATTGAAGAAAGTACAAACGCACATCAAACACGCCAAGCGTAGGTAAATTCTGATTACTCTCTCTCTTAAGCCCCTCATTCTGAAAAGGTTAAAAGGGAAAAATCAATTAGGGCTACTTGCTTTCCATTCTTAGATAATTCATCAAGTTGCCTAATTTGATTTCAACAACAAAACCTGATTTGTGCACCCACTTAAGGTAACTAGGGCTATCACATTCTTGTTTGAGCCCTAGATACCACATTTGGCAAACTAAATTGGACCAAAATTAGAGCCAATTAAGGATTCCAAGTTAGGATTTTAGAGACACACTTGCATAAACAAGAATCAACTTTTCCAAACAATGTGTGCCTAAGCCTTGGTTGAATTGATCTATTCAAGAAAACCCTAAAAATCAGGCTCTTAATCTCACTTGCATCCTAAAAGAGGGACCTAAAACTTCTCAAAGGACAAATAAGTGAAGTTGACCCACCTTGTTGGGTCAACCAATCTTGAAATTAGGTCACTTTCTGCACTCAATACATCTTAAAGTTCAAGTGAAATCTTAAGCACCCTTGCTCTTAATAAAACTGGTAGACTTAAGAGGTCAAGTCCCCATTCTGGTCTACCTGGAACATCAGTGACAAGAGAAATCGGGTGGGGGAAACCCTGTAACCCGTGGGGGCGCTCTACCATGTAGGGGTCTTCGCAGGACTCTCCCTCTCTGGCTGCCGAGGTAATTCTCAAGTGGACAACTTTCTGACTAAGGGGTATCATTCGCCTCGAACCTTTATAGGCATCCAAAATTTTTGGGTGTCTTGATTGGGTCCATCACATTCTATTCTCATCCAGTCCATCGATGCATGTTTGGCAGGAGGTCCTTAAGACCATCCTTGAGGTCTCCTTTAGTCATTCACTCCTGTCGAGGCCAGGCCTCGACTTTCGTGTTTGTGCAGTAAACCCATCACATAGTCATCTCTTTTGATTCATCTGAACCTAATTCTCCTTCATCCATCATCATGGCACAACCCACAGAAGAAGAGAATAACCTCGAGAATCAACTTCAACACCTTAATGATTTATTCCAAGCCTTTGTGAATCCACCGCAACATCCTATGATGCAAGATCATTACAATCCCGCTGCGATGGCGATCAAACTTCGAGTCCAAATCCTGGCTGGAGGTCCTGATACTGAACTCAAGCCCAACATGATTCATGCTATTCCAAAATTTCATGAGCTCAATTCATAGGATCCTTTCTAGCACATTAAACAGCTCAAGCATTTGGCCCAAACCTTCAGGTTAGATGTCCAAAATCGAGATATCCTTCTCATGAAAATGTTCTTCTCTCTCATGGACAAAGCAGCTCACTGGTATCAGACTCAAACGCATCCAATCAACAATGGGTTGAACTACAATCTGAGTTTCTGAAAAAGTTCTTCCCAGTTGGTCGGATGAATGCTTTACGACACCAGATCATGCACTTCACACAGCAACCTGGAGAACCACTTCACGAAGCATGGGATCATTTCCTGGATCTCAAGCAAAAGTGCCCCCATCATGGAGTTCCTAAATGAGAACAAGTCTAGTCTTTTTACCAGGGACTCCATGAAGATATCCGTTTATTCGTCAATGCAACTTGCGGAGGAAATATCATGGGTCAACACGAGGACACTATGTGGGAGATTCTCGAGAATATGTGCGAAAACTCCATCAATAATGACTCCATGGGCATATTCGACTGGACGAATGCCCATGCATCGACCAATCCAAGGGGAGCACATGAGACGTAGGGCTTGTCCTCATCTGTCGACTTGGAATTGATGGCCAGTCGATTGGACAAGGTCTCTATTATTGCAAAGAATGTAAATGAGCTAACTCAACATCTACAGCGAGCCACCTCTACGCAAAACTCATTCGCACAACCGTCCTCTGGGAGGGAAGCTGCGCATAACATCTACCACCGATCTTCTTAGGGGATGGACCCGTATCCACCTTCGTCTGACTCTAGGGTCGGAGGAAACTCCGAACCTACCTATTCTAGTTGGGGGAACTCTGAACCCTCGTATTCTGACTTCTCTGAGGTTCCTTGATTAGCCCATATTTGTGGGCTATTTAAGTATTTAAGTGCCTAGACATTAAGTTAATTCTAACATTTATTTAAGCATAAATTAGGATGTAAATAGGTTAATTCATATTTATAATTTAATTACATAATCCATGCATTGCATTCATATTTAAATGCATTTAGAATTAACTTAGAATTGCATTCATTTAATTAGTTAACCAATTAGGTGCATTGCATGCATTAATTTAAGTTAACATAAAAGTTGAGGGTTTGTATATAAATAACCATAATATTTTAACATTATTTTTTATTCTTCTTCTTTCAGCAACTGCTGCATTTCCTTCCGCTACGCTCCAACGCCACCAGCTGCCACACTAAAACCTGCAATCAAGGACGAGCGGAGAATGTGGATCTACTCCCGCCTCTCCATTCAAATCCATGCAGGTGGCTACAAAAGAAGAAGAGGCAGCCGAGCTCTGGAGGCCACCATCCCAACGATCCACCATTGTGCAGAGAGTTGAGCTCTCGACCGTTCCACCACCACCGGCCTCAACCGCAGCGACGAGTCACCACCACCGTGGGCGTGTGGTGTGATAGGCCACACCGCCATCTGGAGCTCGTCTACAACATTGTGCCTCACCAGAATCAACATCACCACCCTCGCCATCACCACCAACAACCTCCACAACCGCCACTGCAACTTCACGTCCCCGTCAGTTAAGACGTCCGGGAAGTTTCCCAGACGTCTGAAGCTCCTACAGCACACCTTCATCTTCCTCCCCTGTCCTTAGTTTTCTTTCCAGCCACTAGTCACAGCTACACCGCACGTCCCTTCCATCCTCCAGTGCCATCCCCAGCCCACACGCGCCTTCCTGCCGCACGCCTGCATCAGCAACCACCAGCCACGCACGCATTCGGTGCGCCCGCCAGCGTGCAGCACGCCCACCAGCTCCCCTCAGCGCGCCTCATCTCCTCCAGCGCATCTACTTCTGCGCCCGCGCATGCCCTTGCTACGCCTCACCTCCTTCACGTCAGCACTCCGCCAGAACCGCAACGTGCACACCCCTTCAGCGCCTCCATCACCCGCACAGCTCCAGCACCTGCGGCCAACGCGCCTCCAACAGTGCGTGCGGCCTCATTGCCCACAATAGCAACCTCTGCGCGCACCACCTGCAGCACCCCTACGCGCCACCTGCAGCGCCCACGCACACCCATCCGTGCCTCCTCCAGCAAGTGCAGCCAGCAGCAAAAGTCGTCAAACTCACCTTCACCGGAGCTCCGTCCGATCGGCTCTGGCCACCTCGCAACTCGCCACCGCCACCGCTGCGAAGCCCTCAGTCTAAAGAGCTTCCTTCGAGCTTCACGCTTCCGGCTGTTCCTTCCTCCTCGCGCATGGACAAGGGGAAGAAGATCCCCTGTTTTGCTACAGTACATGCCCTATTAATATTTATATTCTCTGCCATTGTCATCTTTTATTAATATTTTATTAAAGCTGCACTGCAAAAAATATTCGTTAGTTGTTTAAAATTGCCATTTCAGCATGTTCTCTTGATGGTTTCTTAATTTGAAGGCAAATTTGGCTTGATTCTCGTCAAAACTAACTGTGAACATATGTTTTTAACCAGTGCGAGTTTAAATACGTCATTGCCTCCCTGTGGACACAACCCGCTCTTCTACGAGTGGTTATTTTAATTATTGATTAGTCAATTTTTCCACCACATAGAACTACAAACGACACGGCATTTTATGTAACAAATGACTTTAAAAGTGAAGAATCGACTCGTCAAATGGCACCGTTGCCGGGGAGGCAACAGACACAATAATTTCACCTGATTTTATTTTTGATTATTTCTCAATTGCACAGTAATCTGACCATTTATTATTTTTTTCTGTGCGAGAAATTTGTGCGAGGAATCAGCCATCGTGAGAGGCGACCCTTGACGTCGCCAGAGGAGGAATTGGTCGAGCTACCTTGCAAAGGAGGGGAAGGACAAGGACACGACGATCATCTAGTCGCTGATTTAATTAGAATAGGATTAAGATTTTAGACTTGATTTTTCATTGCACATTTGGTTTGAAACCCTTGTTCTGGGGTATATTTTGAGGGGTTTGTTCTCCGATTTTGTTTTGGCCCGTGTTGGGTAATTTTTGGGAGATGTTCCCTTTTCTTTAGATTTAATTTTTTTAATTTATTTTGTGGATTGTTTACTTTTATTTGCTTGTGCATAAGTAGTTAAAAAAAATTTAAAAAAAAATGAGCTGCTTACTAGAAGCTACCTGCCCCTAGGATGAACCATTTAGGTCTATATAAGCAGCCTCTAGATTTACTTCTTTGCATTGCGTGCATTCTTGCATCGTTGATTGCTGGAAGCAAGGTACACATTCTCTTACTTTGCATCCTATTCTTGATCACGCATTGCATTTGGACTTAATTCGAAGACCACATAATTTGTCTTGAAGCGATCTAACAAGTGGTCACATATATTCGTGAAAAAGGACTAATTAAAGGAGGGACATCTAAAAATCAAGGACTTGATTGTCAAACGTGGTGTGCGATTCAAAATTCAAAATCTTTTTGCGATGAATGCACACTTATATCTTTTGCACCACGGCACGCATTTAGACACTCCCAAGTCTTGGAACGACTAGGACAAGAGCCCTCCTACTGTTGGATTTTGAAGTGTTTGGAACTTGAGATCAAAGGTTTTGTAAATCCAAAGAGGGGGATATCCTGTCATGGATTTTTGGGGGTAGTTGAGAAGCACCGCGAAAGCACAGCTTCAAAGGAAGGCTTAGGCCTACTTGCATCCCCCGATCTTCCATCTTTGGATTTTCTTGACCATTCGAGATTTAAGGAAGAATACCTAAGCTCCAACTAGGTCCTTTTAGGCATTTCGAAGGTTGATAATAGGCACGTAATTGATTGGGCAACTTGCTTTGTCACCTACAATTTGAACTTAAATCAAAAGCCTAAATTGGGAAAGACCTAACAAGTCCTTTTGAATTATGTTTGTAGTGCATGCTTGGTAGGCATTCTCTTAGGAGACAACTTGTGTTTGATTCTGAACCTGAAAGAATCTTAAGAAGAGACCTTCCAAGGGTAGAAATGGCCGGTCAAAGGAGCCTTAAGGAATATTTCATTTCAACCAATCAAGCTGGCCCTGCACTACGTAGACCTAGAGGGGACAATCCGTATGAGATCAAAAGCAGTACCATATCCTTGCTTCCCTCCTTTTATGGTACTACTAGGGAAGACCCTTACAGGCATATAGAGGAATTCACCGAAGTCTGTTCCACGGTGAAGCTGCAGGGCGTTACTGATGATGCTAAAATGCGGACCCTCTTTCCCTTCTCCCGTAAGGACAAAGCCAAGTATTGGTATCACACCCTTGATAATATTAACACTTGGGATGCCCTGAAGAAGGATTTTTTGAAGAAGTACTTCCCCATGAGCAAAACCAATCACTTTAGGAGGGAAATTATGAGTTTTGTTCAAAAGGATGGGGAAGCATTCCATGATGCGTGGGAGCGCTTTAACAACTTGCTAAGACTTTGCCCACATCACCAGGTGCCTAAATGGCAGCTGGTTGAAAGGTTCTACACCGAACTTAATGATTCGCATAGGCAAACTGTGGATGGTGCCTGTGCAGGAACCTTTCCTTCTAAGACTGAGGATGAAGCTTGGAACCTATTTGATACTTTGAGTGAGAATTCTATTCACTTGAATTCTGCCTACATGGATAGAAAGCCCACTCTCATGCAAAGAAAGTTGGAGGTGAATGAGGCAAGGGACACCTAGAATTTATCCTATCAGATTCAATTATTGAATCAAAACATGGAAAGGCTTATGTCAAACCCAAGTTCATTTATATCTAACACCTCCACATCGCGAGCTTCCGAATGCTTAATTTGCCAAGGCAATACACATGTCATTGTGGATTGCCATTTGGCCTCCCAATTCCCTGAGCTTGTACAAGCGGATTTAAATGCCACTCAAGGGTTCCGTCCTAGACCTCGTAATGACCCTTTCTCCAACACTTATAATGAAGGATGGAGAAACCACCCAAACTTTTCATAGAGACAAGGAAATGTCTCAAATTCAGGGAATTACAAACCACAATCCTTTCAAAACCATCAAATGAACCAACCTCAAACCTTTGCCCAACCTAAGACCTCTGAGATGGATGAATTGAAGGCGATGTTGAAAACTATGCAAGAAAGTCAAAGTGTCATCATCCAATCTCATGACAAGGCTATACATGAGATGAAATCACACATAGGACACCTTGTTGAGGCCGTTAGACAGAGGGAAACTGGGAAGCTCCCCAATGCTAGTGAGGAAAATCCTAAAGGAAAAGGGATTGTCTTTAGGGAGCATGCTCAGGCGGTGACTATTCTGAGGACTGGGAAAGAAATTTCCAAACCTGATGCTCCTATAGTCTCACCCCCTAAAAAACCATCCACCCCGACTTTCACCCCCATCGGAGAAGACTTGCCCAAATCTTCTTCACTTGAAATCACCTCACCGGAATAAGTTGCCCCCATTCTACCCCTTACTCGACATGATAGCCCTTCCACCCAGAGATCGAGAGTGCCTTTTCCAGAGCGCTTATCCACCTCTGGGTAGACTTCTGCTGGCTCATCTGGAACCAAAGATAAGACGGATGAGATTATGGAAACTTTTAAGCAAGTGCAGATTAACCTTCCTTTGCTTGAAGCTATCAGGCAGATTCCATCTTATGCTCGCTTCTTAAAGGGCCTGTGCACAAAAAAGTGGCAATCTAGAAAACAAGTCCAATCAAAAGTTGTCCTGCCTGATTCTGTTAGCTCAATTGTTTGACATGGCACACCCCCGAAACTTAAGGACCCAGGAGCCCCACACATCTCAGTAGTTATTGGTGACTTACAAAGTGATGAGGCTCTACTTGATCTGGGTGCGGGGGTGAACATCCTTCCGAGCTACGTGTATGAACAACTTGGGGGAGGCAATCTGAAGCATAGCCCTGTAATCCTTCAAGTTGTTGATCGATCACTTAAGACACCACAGGGAATTTTGGAAGATGTCCTCATAAGAGTGGAGGATTTCTTCTTTCCCGTTGACTTCTTAGTTTTGGACACTGACCCTACCAACAAGCCAACCAAACCCTCCATCATTTTGGGCCGCCCCCTCCTTGCAACTTCACATGCTTCAATCAATTGCAATACTAGGGCATTGAAAATGGGCTTTGGGAACAGGAAAATTTGGCTTGATGTGTTTGATGCTTACAAACAAGCCGGACTTGAGGATTGTTCTCAAGTTGAGGTGATAGATGACCTGATTGAAGAGGCAACCCCTGCAATGTTATGTGATGACCCCCTTCAGCATGTCATGCTAAATGAGCATTCCCATCTCTTGGATGAATGTGAATGGGATATACTAGAACTTGAGGAATTGCTAGGTGTTTCTGCTGAGTCTCTTCCCCCATCATTTCCGCCGAAGGTAGATCTGCTACTTGAGATGGGGACATCTATTATGAAACCCTCAACCATACAAGCCCCCGACCTTGAGTTGAAACCCCTCCCTGACACTCTCAAGTACGTTTTCCTAGGTGCCAATGATACGCTCCCCATTATCATTTTGGCTGTGCTATCTGAGTCACAGGAGGGAGCCTTGATTGAATGCTTGTCTAGGCACAAGGAAGCTATTGCTTGGAGCATTGCTGACATTAAGGGTATAGACTCTACACTCTGCATGCACCACATTTATACTGATGATTCCATCAAGCCATTTAGGGACATGCAAAGATGTCCGAACCCTAATATGAGGTAGGTGGTAAAAAAGGAAATCCTGAAGTGGTTGGATGCTGGGATCATATATCCCATTGCAGATAGTAAATGGGTAAGTCCTATTCATGTGGTGCCAAAGAAGGCAGGCTTTACTGTGGAATTCAACGACCAAGGTGAAGTTGTCACTAGACCCTCAACTGGATGGAGGGTCTATATCGATTACCGCAAGCTGAACACCGCTACCAATCAGGATCACTTTCCTCTGCCTTTTATTGATCAAATTCTCGAGAAATTGGCAGTGAATAAGTACTATTGCTTTCTCGATGGATATTCTGGGTACAATCAAGTGACAGTCTTTCTTGATGACCAGGAAAAGACGACATTCACGGGTCCTTACGGTACTTTTGCATTCAGGCGTATGTTGTTTGGATTATGTAATGCCCCTGCAACTTTCCAGTGGTGTATGATGTCTATCTTTTCGGACATGATTGACGAGTGTGTTGAAGTGTTTATGGTTGACTTCTCCATTTATGGCTCGTCTTTCAACCAGTGTCTCCTACACCTGAAGAATGTGTTGAAGCAATGTAAGGAGACTAGTTTAGTCCTTAGCTGGAAGAAAAGTCACTTCATGGTACAGAAAGGAATTGTACTTGGGCATGTTATATATGAGCAAGGTTTGGAAGTAGATAAAGCTAAGATTGATTCTATTTCCAAACTCCCCTTGCCTACGAACGTCAAACAGATTAGATCCTTTCTGGACCATGCCAGCTTTTATAGGCGCTTTATTAAGAATTTTAGTAAAATTTCTAGGCCACTTTGTGACTTGTTGGCGAAGGAATCTTCCTTCAATTTTGATTCAAAGTGTGCCGAGGCCTTTCAAACTCTAAAGGAGGCCTTGATCTCTGCGCCTATTCTCCAAGCTCCTGATTGGACACTCCCATTTGAGCTGATGTGTGATGCTTCGGATTATGCAGTGGGAGCAGTCCTTGGACAAGGGGTTGAGGGAAGACCTCATGTGCTACATTATGCAAGCTAGACTTTAATCGAACCTCAGCAAAACTACACCGTCACTGAAAAAGAATTACTTGCTGTAGCTTTTGCTCTAGTGAAGTTTAGGTCTTATCTGCTTGGGTCTAAGGTGGTTATTTTTACTGATCATGCGGCAGTGAAACATCTCATTGCTTGGGTAAGGCACGACTTCTAGAATTAAGTGAGCTTCAGGAGCTAAGGAATGATGCTTATGACACCTCTCAAGCCTATAAAGAAAGAACTAAGGTCTTGCATGATAAGTTTATACTTCGAAAGATCTTTTAGCCCAACCAACAAGTCTGGCTTTTCAATTCCAGACTTAAGCTTTTTCCTGGGAAGTTAAAATCTCGTTGGGATAGGCCTTACATAATCACTAAAGTATTTCTGCATGGAGCTGTGGAGATTAAAAACCCTTCCTCTTCAGCAACTCCCTTTATCGTCAACGGTCAACGGTTAAAACCTTACATAACTTTGGATGGCCATATGGTTGACGAGGTCACTCTTGAGGAGCCTTAGCTCCTACCATTCTCCACCTCAGGTAATATCTTCCTTTAACTATTTTTGTTTTCAATGAGGACATTGTTTGAACCAGGCATGAGGGAGAGGACCTGAGGCATTTTGTTTATAGCATGCATACATTTGCATTAAAAAAAAAATCTAAATATATAAAAATAAAAAATATCTATATAGTTTAAAAAAAAAGTTTTGAGCTTAACTGGCTAGGTCTTGCATTCTTAAGCAAATTAGAACTCTAGGGTAGACTAAGTTAATTCTAGGGTCAAACTTTAGAGGCTAAATGAGCTACTACCTTTAGACCTTTAGGGTCCTTTGTGGACTTAAAAACTTAAGTAGGAGTTAAGTTGCGGACCATTCCTCAAGAGGTTGAGGAAGGAAAGCTAGGGTTTGAATTAAAAGGTGGGGTAGTACCTAGAGTCTTGTTCTACCTTTTGGTTTACAGGTCCTTGTAACCTAAGCATCCAAATTTCACACACTTGGTCTGGTGTAAATAAGTTATCAACTTAATTCCTTTCTTAAAAGAGATTTGGTTCTCTTAGTTTTGACTTAGGAAAGGCTTGAAAACACGATTTGATTGGAAGAGTTCCTGCCGCAGGAGAGGTGGAGTATATACTCACCTTGAGGATGCGATGATAACATATTACCTCCTCGACGCTTGTCTCTTAGGATATCCATCCTACTGGGGACATGTAAGCGCATTGTGCAGTTCAGGTACCATGGGCGGCCCTATCTTGAAGTGCCGATTGCCATAGGCCTGAATTCTCTTAAGAAATCCATAGGCGATACTATCTCCAAGTGTCGATTGCCAGGAGTTCTTGGGGTCATTATGGGCGGTGCTATCTCGAAACATCGAAAGCCAGGCACCCTTCGAGGTATGGTAATGGGGACAATGAATCCGACACAGACCGTGTTGATAGCTAATCCGAGGTTAGACTTAGAGGAATCAAAAAAAAAAAAACCTTTTTCCATTAACTAAAATAATTCAGACCAACGCACATGCACGGATGCTTTAATCTCAGGGGTCAATAAACCTTAGGGTAGAGTCAGAAATCAGGAAAATTTATGCCTACAACTCATCGTTAGCCGACTTAGTCTGTAACTTAGCAACTACTTGGGAACCTTAGGTCTAAAGTCTGAACTTAATAAGTTTCTAAAGGAAAACCGATTGGGTTGACTAGTCTACTTGGAGTGCTAGGTTTTGCTTGGATTTGCTAGGGACTAGCAAAAACTAGGCATGGGGGTATTTGATTAGCCCATATTTGTGGGCTATTTAAGTATTTAAGTGCCTAGACATTAAGTTAATTCTAACATTTATTTAAGCATAAATTAGGATGTAAATAGGTTAATTCATATTTCTAATTTAATTACATAATTCATGCATTGCATTCATATTTAAATGCATTTAGAATTAACTTAGAATTGCATTCATTTAATTAGTTAACCAATTAGGTGCATTGCATGCATTAATTTAAGTTAACATAAAAGTTGAGGGTTTGTATATAAATAACCATAATATTTTAATATTATTTTTTATTCTTCTTTCAGCAACAACTGCATTTCCTTCCGCTGCCGCTCTAACGCCACCAGCTGCCACACTAAAACCTGCAATCAAGGACTAGCGGAGAATGTGGATCTGCTCCCGCCTCTCCATTCAAATCCATGAAGGTGGCTACAAAAAGAGGAAGAGGCAGCCGAGCTCTGGAGGCCACCATCCCAACGATCCACCACTGTGTAGAGAGTTGAGCTCTCGACCGTTCCACCACCACCGGCCTCAACCGCGGCGACGAGTCACCACCACCGTGGGCGTGTGGTGTGACAGGCCACACTGCCATCTGGAGCTCGTCTGCATCACTGTGCCTCACCAGAATCAACATCACCACCCTCGCCACCACCACCAACAACCTCCAAAACCGCCACTATAACTTCACGTCCCCATCAGTTAAGACGTCCGGGAAGTTTCCCAGACATCTGAAGCTCCTACAGCACACCTTCATCTTCCTCCCCTATCCTTAGTTTTCTTTCCAGCCACCAGTCACATCTACACCGCACACCCCTTCCATCCTCCAGCGCCATCCCCAGCCCACACGCGCCTTCCTGCCGCATGCCTGCAGTAGCAACCGCCAGCCACGCACGCAGCCAGTTCGCCCACCAGCGTGCAACACGCCCACCAGCTCCCCTCAGCATGCCTCATCTCCTCCAGTGCATCTACTTCGGCGCCCGCGCAAGCCCTTGCTACGCCTCACCTCCTTCATGTCAGCGCTTCACCAGAACCGCAACGTGCACACCCCTTCAGCGCCTCTGTCACCTGCGCAGCTCCAACACCTGCAGCCAACGCACCTCCAGCAGTGCGTGCGACCTCATTGCCCGCAACAGCAACCTCCAAGTGCACCACCTACAGCACCCCTGCGTGCCACCTGCAGCGCCCATCCACACCTCCTCCAGCAAGTGCAGCCAGCAACAAAAGCCGTCAAAACCCACCTTCACTGGAGCTCCGTCCGGTCAGCTCCGGCCACCTCGCAACTCGCCCGCCGCCACCACTGCGAAGCCCTCAGTCTAAAGAGCTTCCTTCGAGCTTTATGCCTCTAGCCATTCCTTCCTCCTCGCGCATGGACAAGGGGAAGAAGATCCCCTGTTTTGCTATAGTGCATGCCCTATTAATATTTACATTCTCTGCCATTGTCATCTTTTATTAATATTTTATTAAAGCTGCATTGCAAAAAATATCCGTTAGTTGTTCAAAATTGTCATTTCAGCATGTTCTCTTGATGCTTTCTTAATTTGAAGGCAGATTTGGCTCAATTCTTGTCGAAACTAACTGTGAACATACGTTTTTAACCGATGCAAGTTTAAATACGTCATTACCTCCCTGTGGACACGACCCGCTCTTCTGCGAGTGGTTATTTTAATTATTGATTAGTCGATTTTTCCACCACATAGAACTACACACGATGCGACATTTTATGTAACAAATGACTTTAAAAGTGAAGAATCGACTCGTCATTCCTCAGACCTGCGTGGACCTCAATGCCATTCAGAATGACCCATTATCTAATATCTATAACTTTGGATGGAAAAATCATCTTAATTTCCTGTGGGTGGGAAACAATCAGAATTAGAGACCACCATATTAACCCCGTCCACAAGCTCCTCGTCCATATCGGCTACCTTAGCCTTGGCCCAACCCCGCCTATCAATTCGGGCAACCTCAGACAGATCAAATGACTCTTATCCTTCAGACTCTAGCTAACATTCAAAAGATGAACGCGGATATGCAAAAATAACACAAAGACGAGATCACAGAGGTTCACAACCAAATCACCCCGATGGCGAATTCCCGCCAACCTGGTACACTCCCTTCGCAACCTATGCCTAGTCTGAATAACATACCGAACCAAAGGCGCGTTATGAACCCAAATCTGGGCCAAGCCCACATGATTATCAGGCCCCTTCTGCACCATCACTAGACGGGATGGATGCTTCGACATCATACTCAAGATTTCAGTAGCAGCCACCTATTTTACTTACACCAAAATCGAACCAGGTAGGATTGAATTCAGTAACAACCCATAGTGGCAAAGCAACATAGGACCCACCTTACCCAAGCCACTTTCAGCCTGGTAGTAACCCAAACCCTAGGATAGTCATCCAGGATACCCCTGTCCCAGATCAAGAACCTGGATCTATTCTAGAGGAACCATCTAAGGTTCCATTTCCCGAGGCCTTGACCAAGGGAAAGAGGATAACCAAACCCGTGGTACCTAAAGAGGACCTGGTCAAGCTCTTTGAACAGGTTCATATAAACATCCCCTTGATGGATGCAATTCACCACATACCGACTTACGCATGATTTCTAAAAGATGTGTGTACGCCTAAGCATAAGCCACAAACCAAAAGTGGAAGCCCAATCGTATTATCGGAGCAAGCCAGCTCTGTCATTTTGAGTAAACTCCCACCTAAGGCAAAAGACCCAGGTACTCCCCTGATTTCCTGTACAATTGGTGATATCCAATTTGATAGAGCTTTATTGGATCTAGGAGCCACCATAAACCTAATACCTACATCCCTACTTGACCATCTTGAGGAATCTGAGTTCAAACCAACAGAGGTGACATTACAGTTGGTAGATCGATCTATTATGTCACCTAAAGGAGTTCTTGAGGATGTCATTGTTAGGGTTCGGGATTTCTATTTCCCGGTGGATTTCGTAGTCTTGAATATGGATGCTCCAGAAAATTCGAGAAACACACCGATCATACTAGGGAGATCCTTTCTGGCCACTACTAGGGCCAACATTAATTGTGAGGGCCAAATTGAACTAAAATTTGGAAATCAGACACTAAAGATCGACATCTTTAAGGCCCAACAAGGGATTAATTGCGGAGTTATAGAACAAATATGTGATATCGAGGCTGTGGTTGACGATCAGTATATCGAGGAAACTTGACTACTTCGGATCAACCACAAGAGGATCAAAACTCACAATTAGAGGAGTCCGAACTCAACCTAGACACACCCATAGCTCCTTCCCTTGCTCCTGACACCCACCCTGAACCACCCGCTACTACTGATAACCCTGTTTTGGGACTAAAGCCTCTTCCCGATCATCTAAAGTACGTCTTCTTTGGTTCTAATCAGATGTTTCCTATGATTATCAACTCCAAACTCACACCTGATCAGGAATCCCATCTGATTTCTGTTCTCGAGCAACATCAAAGAGCCATTGGATGGACTCTCGATGATTTGACTAGTATCATCCCCTCTTACTACACACACCGCATCTATACTAAAGAGGGCACATGACCTTCCCGTGAAATGCAGAGACGTCTGAATCCTAATCTGTAGGAGGTTGTGAAGAAGGAGATCATTAAATGGTTAGATGCTGGGATCATCTACCCGATCTCCGACAGTCAATGGGTGAGTCCAATCCAGGCTGTGACTAAGAAGGCAGGACTCACCGTGATCATGACTAAGATCGAAGAAATCATACCGACCCATGTAGCAAATTCATGGAGAGTCTGCATTGATTACAGAAGACTCAATACCTCCACGAAGAAGGATCATTTCCCACTACCGTTTATTGATCAGATCCTCAAAAAACTAGCAGGAAATAGATTCTTCTACTTTTTGGATGGGTACTCCGATTATAACCAGGTGGAAATCCATCCTGAGGACCAAGAGAAGACCACTTTCACCTGCCCCTTTGAGACATACACATTCCAAAGGATGCCTTTTGGTCTCTGCAATGCACCCTCTACTTTTCAGCGGTGCATGCTTGCCATATTCTCAGATATGGTAGGTGATTATCTGGAAGTCTTCATGGATGACTTCTCAGTGTTTAGCGAATCATTTGATGATTACCTCCTGCACTTGGTCTAAATCCTCAGGCGGTGCATTGACGTGAATCTGGTTCTTTCCTGGAAAAAGAGCCACTTCATGGTGCCTGAAGGAATTGCCCTGGGACATCTCATCTTCGAAAAAAGGCATTGAGGTTGATCGAGCCAAGGTGAATCTAATTTCCAAACTCCCTATGCCTAGCACGATCAAAGACATCTGATCCTTCCAGAGGCATGTCAATTTTTACCGTTGATTCATTCCCAATTTCTCAAAAATCGTACTCACCCTGACTAATTTGCTATCTAAGGATGTTCCTTTTGAAATCTCCAAGGAGTGTACTCAAGCATTTGAGATCCTGTGTGATCGAGTTACCCAAGCTCCGATCCTACAGTCCCCTGATTGGTCTTAACCCTTTGAGATCATGTGCAATGCATCTGATTTCACTGTAGGAGTGATACTTGGGCAGAAAACTGACGGGAAACCCGTGGTCATTTACTACGCTAGCAAGACACTTGACGAGGCTCAACATAACTACACAGTTACTGAGAAAGAGCTGCTAGCCGTAGTATTTACCCTGGAAAAGTTCAGATCGTATCTTCTAGGTTCCCGTGTTATCATTTACTCTGATCACACAATTGTGAGGCATCTCCTGGCAAAGAAGGATGCAAAACCTAGACTCATTCGCTGGATCTTGCTATTGCAAGAATTTAACATCGAGATTCATGACAAGGCAAAAAGACAAAACGTGGTAGCTGATCACATGTCCCGCCTTCCTTCTGACATTATTGACCCTTCCAGACCCATTACAGAGCATTTTCCTGATGAGCACCTCCTGACTATCAGTACAGGGCTTCCATGGTTTGCTGATCTAGTAAACTACCTAGCATCACATCAGATTCTATCTGATTGGCCGAAGGCCAAGAAAGACAAATTGCTTTCCGATGCTAAGTACTACTTTTGGGAAGACCCATATCTCTTCCGCATTGGTGCTGATCAAATCATCCGACGATGTGTCTCGAAAGCGAAAATTCAGGGCATCTTGTCCTTCTGCCATGACCAGGCATGTGGTGGACACTTCTATGGTCATAAAACCGCAGCAAAAGTTCTCCAGTGCGGCTTCTATTGGCCCACGATTTTCAAAGATGCATACAATCACTGTAAGGCATGCACTCGTTGCCAGACCTTAGGCAACATGAGCCACCGTGATATGATGCCCTTACAGCTGATTCTCGTATGCGAAATCTTCGATGTCTGGGGGATTGATTTTATGTGACCCTTTCCTATTTAGGACGGTTTTGAGTACATTCTGCTAGCTGTTGACTACGTGTCCAAATAAATCGAAGCCATTCCAACCTAAACCAATGATCATAAGGTGGTTATCAAATTCATTCATCAGAACATATTTTCTCGATTTGGGATTCCACATGATATATCTCTGATGGAGGGACCCATTTCAATAACGCTTAGTTCAGATTATTGATGACCAAATACTAGGTGTCATGCTGAATCTCTACTCCTTATCACCCCCAAATCAACGATCTAGCTGAGCTATCGAATCAAGAGATCAAGAAAATCCTCTAGGTCACTGTTCGACCTGACAAAAAAGACTGGTCATCCCGACTCCCGGAAGCTTTGTGGGCTTATAGGACCGCCCACAAAACCCAATTAGGCATGTCTCCCTTCATATTAGTGTACGGGAAGGCATGTCACCTCCCCATTGAATTGGAGCACAAAGCCTATTGGGCAATATAGAACTACAATCTCGATCTTTCTAAGGCAAGAACCACAGAAAGCTTCAAATGAGTGAGATCGATGAATTACGCCACGACGCGTATGAGAACTCATGAATTTACAAAGAGCAGGATAAGGCCTTTCACGACAAGCACATATCCAGAAAGATCTTTTTCCCTGGTCAGAAAGTCCTACTCTTTTGATGCCAAATTCAAACTGATCCCAGGAAAACTCATATCAAAATGGATCGAACCTTACCTCATCCGACGAATCTTTGGAAATGGAGCTATCGAAATCAGTTAACTCAGCCATGATTCAGAATCTTTTGTCGTGAACAGTCAGAGACTCAAACCATTCATTGAACTTACCGATACAAATTTGGTTGAGACATCTTTTACCCTCCATTCTCCCTGAGCTCATTGCGTTTGGTCGATGGCGTTAAACTCAGCGCTTAACAGGAGCCAACCCGTCATTTTGAAAAAACCTGAAACCTTTCTTGACACATTCCTATGATGAACTCATATTGCACTTTAGGGTTCATCCATTAGAACTGCTGACACCACCTTTGGTACCCATACCCGAGCTTGAAATCATCTGCAACAGTCATCCCGACCATTCACCCTCCCAAAACCTATTCTAATGAATGATCTAAGCTGAACTCGAACCCACCTAATTTACAATGAGGACATTGCAAATCGTAGGCATGGGGGGTATTAAAGTGCAAAATGCCATGAAAATCATCTCACAAGAAAGGGTTTCATCAAAAAAATCACATATCCCAAAAATACCAAAAAAATAAAAAATTCTTGAAAAAGAAGAAAAATGAGAGGAGAGGAAATTTTGATGGCATATCAAATTTTGAGGAGAAAAAGGGGAGGAGATAAAAATGTCAAAAAGAAGTACAAGTTGAAAAGAAAAGAAAAAGAGGTAGTCATTAGTAAGAAATTAAGGAATTGACTTAGTTCTAGACCATATCAAAAGAAAATGAAAGGAAAACAATGCTAATGAAACAGAGAAGAGATTAGTAGAAATGCTGATCTTAGGCCTTTTGGGCTATAATCCTAGGCTTAAAAATTCAAGTATCCACTAAGATCTGGATAGTCCTCAAGAGGTTGGGGAAAATGTAAAGCTTAAGTATTAGGCCTAAGGCTTAGGAAGTATTCGGCCTCGTTAACTAACCTCTGGTTTGCAAGACTCGATAACCTAAGCACCCCAATCCACACACAGTCTGGTTCAGTGCGCCTAAGTATCAAAATCATGCAAATGCGTTTAAATTGTTCAAAAAATGTCACCTAGATTAGGAGCTGTTGATCAACACAAGTTGATTTGGACAAATTCCCGACGTAGAGAGGCGGGAAATTCCCCTCAAAGATGCGCAATAAACTATCATCTCCCCAGTGCTTGTCTCCGAGGATATCTACATATCCTACCGGGGGCATGTAAGCACCCTATGCTGGTTCAGATGCCATTGGGGGCATTATCTCGAAATGTCAATTACCAGGGTCTAGATTTAGCTACAGAACACCATGGGCGGGATTATCTCAAAATCTCAAAAGCCAGGGTTCTAGGGTTGCCATGGGCGGTGCTATCCCGAAGCATCGATTGCCAGGGACCCTTCGAGGATTGATGATGGGGACTAGGAATCCGATACAGACCGTGTTGTAAAGCCAATCCGAAGCTAGAAACAAAAAGAAAAGAGAGAGAAAACTCTCCAAAAATAAAGAAAATTCCTCTGTCTCTAATGAGAGGCTCATCATGGCTTCTAATTACCCCTAATTAACTAGTTTCCCTAGTTAATTAGCTAGGAATATGTAAATATATGGGTTAATTATAGAATAAGGGATAAAACATTAAAGGACCTTAAAATAAGATAAAAATACTATATTATTATCCAATTAATATTATTAATAATTTAATTAATGAATGGACTCGAAATATCAGTAACTATTTACCTAATTAATGTGTTAATTAACTTAAGCATAATTGATACCTAAGTATGTAATAACTTAAGTAACTTTACTTAATTAAATAAATTAAGCTAAAGAGGTCAAAAAAGTAAATTCAAGGTTTAAATATAATATTTGTCTAATTTATAATCATATATAAAAAGTTGAAAAAGATTTAAATTAAAATAAGCTTTGAAAACCTTAGTTTACATTTTAGTCCCTAAGTTTATTTCAATCGAGTCCTTCTTCTTCACTTAGGTCCTTAGTTTTCATTGCAGTCAGGTCCCTGTCAACATCTTCTTCTTCATCTTCATTTCTTCTTCAGCCTCTTCGACGACTGACGACAGGAGGTTTCTACACCTGCCGATCACCGTCCATTTGACATCCTCCTTGCCAAGCTCTTGTAACTTGCGCTCACCACCCTCTTTTCATCCATCAGTCTAGATGAAGCTTAAATCCTATTTAGGGTTTGAAGTTAACCTCACCGGCCTCAAAGAAGACGCCGGTGGTTACTTCACACCTAAACTTCTTTCCATCCAGATTCACCCTCCTCCTCAACCGCCACAACCTATAAATACCCCTCCACCTCTCTGATTTCAAGAGGTTAGCTCCCTTCCCTCTTCCCCCCACTGAGCTAGCAGATAGGCTATTCACTCCAAAATCCGGTAACCTTCCTCCACTTCCTTCTCCTTCCTCCAATCATCTTCACTCATCCTTGATCTCTGCCGTCATCCGCTGAGTCTTCTGACGTAGTTCCGACGTTGGACTTCCTCCTCTATGTTTTGCCTACACCCATCGGACTTCCTCCACCATTCCTCTGATTCCTCCTCCGTTAAGATCCTTCAACGGAGATCCTCTGCCCCCTTCGTCCAGGTAACATTAGGTTAGGTAAGTTAGTGTAATTAGAGTAGTTAATTAATTTGTTTAGTTAGATTTAATGCTAGATTTTCCATTGTCTTCCTCAGCTAGGCGAGCTCTCAGATCTTGACTAGAGCACTCTTTTGTCTTTTTATTTCACTGATCACCTTTCTTAATCCTCCATGATCATCTCTGACACCTTAATGCCTTGATTTTAACACCTAATCGCCTAATCCATCTCTACCTTCACCGGCTGCTTCCGCTGTCCATGGCGGAAGTATCCAAGGGCAATTCACCTCCACTGGGGCCCTCCATCACTCAATCATCATCTTAGGGACCCTATCCTCACCTTAATTTGATTAATAATCATTCATCTATAAAATGCCTAAAATATATTCAACCTCTTGAGCTCGTTGTCAATGGTGGCTCAGGAGGAGTTCCTACATCAAATTAATCACCTAAACAACTTCGCCAAACTTCACTGACATGTTCTCTCCACTCAATCGAGTGAGAGAACTTATCCTGAGTTCTAGCAAACTCAGACTACACTCACTGCTAATTCAATGCATATCTTTCAGTATAATCAATAATTAAATGAATTAATGTGTTCCTGAGGTTCCTTGTGACCTCAGGAGACTTTTTAGACCATTCATGGCTTATTTTGATGATTTCTACTATCTTTTAGCCATTGTCTAGACTTACCGAAGCTTTGGCAAGTCAAAATGCACTCTTTAGCCTATAGAACTTCCTTAGAAGCTTCAAATTACTTAATTGAGGCTTAATGATCATTCTGCAGTATTTAATTTGAAGTTTTAAAGCTTGGAGTTAGATCTAGACCACTGTCTTCTCCAACTCCAGAAGAGTTGGAGAAGACTGTTCATTAGGGTTAAGCATGGTTTTAGAGGTTTAGAAGCATCAGATGGATGCCTTAATGTCAGATTTGAAGATCATTTGCTCAAATAGGCCTTAGTTTGTTCTGTCGAACAAACTAATTTTAGAACTCAGGTGACAAACCTGAAACCCTAGGTTTCTTGGTCAAAACTTCTTTTTGAGACCTTGAACATTTTCCTGATGATGATTAGAGATGAATTGAAGTGTTAATTTTATCTAAAAATGCTTTATGAAGAGTCAATATTTTAGGTTCAGTGCTCAAAATTAGGTCTGATTGAATGATGTAGGATTCAATTAGAGGAATTGATGAGTTCAAATGACTTCTGGGATGATTTTAGAAAGATTAGATTCGATTTGGATGAGTTTTAATCAGAGTTTCAGATGAATCCAATTTTTGTTCATCTTGGGTTCATTTGAACCTAATACTGACTTCAGTGATTTTCTGATGAAATTCCATTATAAATGCTGCCAAGATGGATTCCAAACAACCTTCAGAGGTTGTTGAATTAGATACAGCTGCCCTTTAGCTATCTGTTAAGCTTTTCAGAGCTCAATTTGAAGCTCTGAAGCTTCTGCTTGAAGCTTTTAAGCTTCTTCACCTTCCAGTAGCCTCTTGAACCTTCTTCTCTTCACCATTAGGAGCGGAGTTAGCTCTTGAATCTGTTCAGAACCTCATCTGAGGTCAAATAGTATGTCTACATGTCCTTAGACCAGTGAAGCTCATCTACAAGCCAAAATGGCCATGGAAACTGTCAATTTTTTCCCTTCAAATCGAAGGGTAGATTCTTTTCTCAGCATCAAATTGATGCTGCAATCCTTTAGAACTCCTTTAGAGCTTTCCAACGAGCTATAGCTTGCTTGATTTGGAGTTCTGAGCTAGCCTGTGTCTCCAGCCAAAGTTTAGTCTAGATGGGACATAATTAGTCCCACATCGGTAAGATCAGAGCACGCGCCATGGAATAAAATGAAAAAGTGTAATGGGATGTTTGGTCGTCAGCATAGGGTGCATGAAGAGCATGTGTGTGTGTGTGGGTGCATGCGGTGCACATGCCAAGGTGTGTGCACCTGTGGGCGTGCGAGCATGGGCCCATGAGTAGGCGTGAGCATGATGGGCCTAGGAGGTCAAAGACTGTGATGATTGAACAGGAAATAAACCATACCTAATACGAACTAGGCTTGGACCCAGTAGTGTCTAGTCCTACCCTAAGAGGGGTGCTGCGTATCCCCGACCGGTCTGAACCGCCAACAATTAACCAAATTTTTCGTTCAAAATGTGGTTCAAAGGCACAGTTAAAGTGTTGAAAGGAAAAGAAAGAAAGGAGAGTTAAGAGAGATAATAGAGAAGTGAAGAAGAGCTCGACAGAGAGGTGAACAGAGAGCAAAAGAAAAGTATAAGAAGAAAGAGAAGAGAAGAGGTTAAGCAACTTAAGGAATTCAGAAGACGAGCTCGAGAAAGCTTAAGGAAAAAAACAAAGGAGAAAGGTAAAGACAGAAAGAGAGAAAGAGATGATAGAAGAGAAAAGAAGAATGAAGGTTGAAGAATGAAGAAGATAAATAATGGAAAATCAAGAGTTTAGACGTCTGATAATTCAAGCTTATCTTTTTTAAGACATCTAATTTTTTGTATTTTACTCTTATACAATTTCTTTTTGAGCTTAATTGATGAAAAAAGCACTTGTACTTAATTGAATTTCTTTTTCTTGCCTTAATCTTTTATAAATGAAATGAAATTAGTAGAAATAAACATGTTTACTTGCTTTTAACAATTGATCACATGTGTAAATATGTTTGTCTTATGGAATGTTGCATGTCTTTTAATTAAATATCATTTGTGCAAGATTCATGATCTTAAAGTATTATAATTATAATTCTAATTAATTAAGTCGTAATTAATAGTTAGGATTAAATGGTGAATTAAGTTAAGTATGCCTCCCAATGAATGACCTAGACTCAACCAGTTAAAAAAGAATTAAAAATCTAAAATATTAGGTTAGCTTGACCCTATACTACACAATCGATATTAATTCAAGTTAACCTAAGTTACTTTCTCTTGCACTTAATTAAGCCTAATTAACTTAATTAACTATGTTGAGAATTTAAATGAATATTTTAATGGTGCCGTTGCCGGGGAGGTAACTGTAATTATATTCGCCATTACTATTTTTGTTTTATCTATTTTTTTTGTACTAATTAGTTTTGTTTTGTTCTATTTTCTATCTTCTTTTCAGGGTTACCTCTACAGGTATTCTCAGGAAAGGAGGCAGGTTTTCTTTTTCTTTTCTCTATTTTTCTGACCATTATAAATACCATTGTGAGTATTTTTTCCTTAGTCTAGTTTAGTTTGTATTGTTGCATTTAGTTAGTTTAAAAATTAAAAAATACAAAAATATGCATACTTTCTGACTAGCAGCAGCATGTTTTAGGCATACACTCCTAGGAGTACATATACCTGCTAGTTTTGTTGCAATCTGACTCGGGAAAATTTTTCTACTTTTTTCTCGCATCAGTAGGAAAACACACAAAAACCTGCGTAGATCACTGTCTTGGAGATAAAAAACAAGACCATATTTTTGTTGAAAATACTTAAACAGTGGTCACTTTACTTCTTTCTATCATATTTTTGCAAAAAGATCAAGTAAAAAGAGGATAATAAAATTTGTGACTTAATCTATTTGTAGAATGCATGCGGGCTTTTTTGCTATCGTCTATTGCATGCTATCATGCACACAGCGCAGTCACTAGAGTCACACGAGTCTGAATTTTCTACCTCTCCTCTTTGCACCTCTTAGGGCTTTGGTCAAAGATCAACAAGTCTGTCTCACTACTAGAGCCCCGGAGAGCTTATAGTGAGCAGTCTCGATCCTAGACCTTAGACCTTTGAGCTTCAAGGATACGCACTTGTGTAGACATGGGTTTAGGATGCGTATTTTGATACTAATATTATACATGTTTGCGTCCAAATTATTTTGCGTATTCTAGGACTCTCTTCTTTCCTTTGAAAGAAGAGAAAAACCCACATTTCGCACTGTTTTGTAGGTCTTGTTTGCCGCTGTTTTAGTGGCGTGAGTGTGCCTTTGCACATTTTTTTTTGTTTATGCACGGGAGGCGATCCCTGAAACCACCTCTCGTATCTCCGTTGACAGGTATGCCTAGACCGGTTTCACCTAAACAACCAATTAATTTCCCATCTGATACATCTGCTTTTTCTGCATTTGATCCTATGGACCAATTACAGAACCAAAATCCTGAGATCCCTTCTTCTTCTGGTCAAGGTTAGATGCCGCCTTTTGATGTTCATGAGGCACTCCTGAACCAGAATCTCCAAATGCTCAAGCAAAATCGCCAAATTAATTTGTTGACAGCTGCTCTCCACAATTTGCAGAATCTGCAAGCCCGTCCTCCACCTCGACTTGAGGCAGGTTTTGATATCCTTGATTTACCGATCCCCCATCCTAGGCCTCTACTCTGAGACTATTATAATCCATCTAATGCACAAGTAGAGCCTAATGTTAGGATTCCTATTAGGGAAAATGACCCAGAGTTAAAGCCAAACATTATAGGTCTAATCCTACATTTTCATGGATTTGCATCTGAGGATCCATTTCAACATTTCGAAGATCTTAAGAATCTATCTCAAACTCTTGGACCTCGAAATCAAAATAGGGAAATCCTACTCATGAAAATGTTCTCCTTTAGCCTTAAGGATAAAGCTACATGTTGGTATAGAACTATTGCAAGACCAATCTCAACTTAGGCTAAGCTCGAATATGCATTTTTCAAGAAATTCTTCCCTATTGGTCGCGCCAATGCTTTAAGGCGAGCTATCATGACTTTTACTCAAAACCAAGGAGAACCAATTCATGAAGCATGGGAGCACTTTCATGAATTACAAAGGAAATGCCCACATCACGACATCCATCATTGGCAACTTATGCACATCTTTTATTATGGATTACAAGAGGGCATTCACAATCTAGTCAATGCCTCTTGTGGAGGGAATTTTCTGAATCACGACACAGAATCCACCTCAGAACTATTGAAGGGATGGTAGAAAGCTCAATCAATAACACATCCATGTCGCAATTCACGCGAGGCACCAATACAACACATCAAAATCCGCATAAAGGCATTCACGAGATCAGAAATCCATCCAGTTCCAAGGATTTAGAGATTATAGCAGAAAAACTGGACAAAGTCGACATCATAGCGAAGCATCTCGACGAGGTCTGAAACACAATGAAATCTCTTACGCCTTTACTCATTACGCAAAATCCCACACATTTACCTGTTTCTCAAATTCCCATCGGGAGGGAATTTGTGAATAATCTGAATTCTAGAGATCCATCTTCCTTGGGTTTTCTACCTACTCCTGCACCAACCCAAGGAGGGACCTTTGTCCCACAATCTTTTCCACCTCTTTCCCCACTTCTTATTTTTGTGGAAAACATGCCTTATCCTTCATATTTGAACGCCATTCAAGGATATGCACCAAGATCAAACCCATATTCTAATTCCTATAATCCTGGATGGCGTAATCACCCTAATTTCTCTTGATCTGACCATTCACAAAGACCTTCATATCTGACTTAGACTAGGCAAAACCCACCTACATTGCCGTTTCAGCAACCTAACGTGAGGACACTTTACATGGGTTCGCAGAACCTTGCAAGGCCAAATAGAGATTCGCAGCTCAACCAGATTTTGCGAGCTGTGACTGAGAACCAACAACAGAATGCTGAGGCTCTTGTTGAAGTCCAACGGCAATGTTCGGCAGAATTGGCTGATCTTAGGGGCCAAATCACATAGTTAGTTGAATCTCATTAGCTAGGGGCCCTTCCATCCCAACCAGTTCCAAACCCTAGGATATCCAGCAGAGACCACACCTGGAAAATCCGAATCAGGGACATGTCCATTTCCTTAATCAATTACCCCTAAATCAAAATCCAAATCAAAATCCACCCTCTGCTACTCATGATTACAAGTATCTTAATCAACAGCAATCATTTCTAAATCAAGGAAATCAGCCTTTACTTTCTAATCCATCTTTCTAGCATCAGCAAGCATCTTCCTCTTCACCAGCTTCTTCGCATGCGGGTATTAACTCTGTTACAACTCACCGTGGAACTTCCACTAGGGATCCAGTTTACCTAAGGAACCTATCCCAAGACCCTAGTACATCTAGAATGACCCCTATTTCTACACCTGTAAGAGGTGTAGAACCCGATCCCGCAATTCCTGCTAATTTGTGAGATCCGGGAAATACCTCAGTAGAACAGGAAATCCAAGTCCCATTTCCTAAAGCTTTGAAGAAGAATAGGAAGCAAAAATAACTTGTTACATTAGATGAGGATTTAGTTAAAATTTTTAAACAGGTACACATTAATATCCCACTTCTAGATGCTATCAAACACATTCTGACTTAAGCAAGATTTCTTAAGGAGTTGTGTACTGAAAGACGACTTTTCACTTTGCGTTGTAGTATTTAAGTGGTGGAAAAATTGACTAATCAAAAATAATAATAACCACTCATAAAAGAGCGGGTCGTGTCTACAGGGAGGCAATTATGCAATAAATTCTTAATTATTTAATATGATTTCATATAGTGCGAAATCCATATTCAAATCTGACATAATATGCGAAGGAAAGTAGATTCGCAATAACTGAAAAAGATGAGGGTATTTGTGCAGTTTTCCCTCACAGAAATCTTCAATAAATTTATGATGAATTTATGCAATTTTCATGTGACATGTACCAGAGAAAATTAGTGCTCAGGTTAAAACCAAAAATCAATCTTAAAACTAGTGAATATCAATAACATGCAATTATAAGGAAATATGAGTGTTCATGCGCAATTCTGCCATAATATAATAATAATAAATAAAAATCAATTTATGTGGCAATGGAAATGAATGTAAATACTAATTGGAGTAAAAACAAAGCATTTTTGCTCTCTCCTCCTTGCGAGAAAAAGGGAGCACTAGCGAGGCTTTGGAGAGGCTAAGGAGGACGGCGAGGACGAGGGCTCTCTGATGGTGGCTGCGGCGTCGACGGAGGTGGCCGAAGGGGGCCGGCGGGCGAAGGAGGAGCGTTGGCCTGTTGGAGAAGAAGGCAGAGCGGTTGCTGCAGGGCAGCCTGTTGGCAGGTGGCCGCGCGGGTGCGCACCCATGCGCGTCTGCAGCAGCCTGTTGGCAGGTGGCCACGCAGGTGCGCGCCCGTGCGCATCTGCAGGTCCAGTTGGAAGGGGTGAGCAGGTGCAGGCCTGGTGTGGAGAGGTGCTGTGAGGGGGCCTGTGGGTGCGGTGCTGGCGAGTGAGGCGATCTGCAAGCGTGCGGTGCGGCTGCAGGCTTGGTGCGGTGTGCTCTACACGCAGCGCCTGCGGTTGGTGGTGCGAACTGCAGGGAGCGCTGGAGAAGGGCACGAGGGGATGCCTGCAGGTGAGAGGGCGCTCTGCAGGGAGCGCTGGAGAGGTTGGCTGCGGGGAGGCATGCAGGCGCAGTGCAGGCTGAAGGGAGGTAGGCGTGCCTGCAGATGGCATGGGTGAGCGGTGCTGCACTAGGCAGATGCCTGCAGGCGCGCTTGCAGGGGCGCTTGGTGGCTTGGCGGTGTAGATGGCAGCAGCACCTGCGGGTGCTGGAGAAGGGAGTGCCTGCGGGCACTTGCAGGCAGTGCGGTGTGGTGCAGAAGATGAGGCTTTTCCCCGCAAGGGGGAAGATGATCCACAGTGCATGCTGGAGAAGATGGTGCCCGTTCTTCTTTTCCTGAATGATTTTTCTCTCTCCCTGGATCCGCCTCTTCTTTTTAACCTCTCCTCTGTTGCGCCTGCGAGAGTTAAGGGATTTTCAAATCCCTTAACTATTTCTAGCCAGTGGCTGTTGAGGGTTCCTCGGAGGATGGGGAAAAGAGCAGCCGCCAGTTATTTGAAAAAGGGTAATTTATCCTTTTCTCCTTATTCTTTTGCCAATTATTTTTCCTGCACATAAAAAGAACATATTAAGTTATAGAATAAATGTAAACCTAAATCATGATGCATGCAAACTTATTAACAATCCTAAAAGATATAATTAAAGTTACTTAGGCATAATATTAGTCCATTAAAATGGACTCATCATGTACTCCTAAGAGTAAGCCAAAGAAAGGAAGCACTGTGGTACTTTCAAAGCACATGAGCTCTATCATCTCGACTATGCTTCCTTTGAAAAAGAAAGATCCAAGATCTCCATTTATTTCCTATATAATTGGGGACCAGTGTTTTGATAGAGTCCTCCAAGATTTAGGAGCATCCATTAACCTCATTCCTTCATCTTTGGTAAAACATTTCCAAATAGAAAACCTTAAGTCTACCAATGTGACTTTACAATTAGCCGATAGATCTATTAAGTCACCTAAAGGAATGTTGGAGTATATAATTGTAAGAGTTTGGGACTTTTATTTTCTGGTGGATTTTATTGTACTTGATATGGAAGTACCCGAACACATTAGAGATACCCTAATTATTTTAGGGAGACCTTTTTGGATACTACAAAGGCCAACATAGATTGTGAATCTAGAAAGATTGAGTTGAAATTTGGGGAGAAGACAATTAAATTGGATATATTTAGAGCTTCTAGAGGATTGGATTGCAATTGGATTGAGGAAATTAGATCTATTTCAGTTTTTAAGGATGGCCTTAGTTCCTTAGAACTAGAGAACACATCTTTTGATATCTTAGACCCTCAAAACAAAAACCCGTTATCAAAATCTATACTCGATCCTGAATCTAAATCTCATGACTCATTTAATTCACTCTTTGCAGTCGAAAATCCCACCCCAAATCCTGCTGTTGATTCTACTCCTGCATTAGAATTGAAACCATTGCCTGATAATCTTAAATATGTTTATCTAGAACTGATCAAACATATCATGTAATCATTAATTCTCATCTTTCTGAATCACAAGAATCAAAATTGATCAAGGTTTTACAAGATCACAAGAAGGCAATTAGGTGGACTTTACACGATCTCACCAGGATTAGCCCCAATTTTTGTACTCATCGCATCTATATTGAAGATGGGGCACGACCTTCAAGAGAAGCTCAAAGACACCTAAATCCAATTTTAAAGGAGGTCGTAAAGAAAGAAATAATCAAGTGGCTAAATGCTGACATTATTTACCCTATATCTGATAGCCCTTGGGTGAGTCCAATTCAAGTGGTACCTAAAAAGGTAGGACTCACCATAATTAAGACTGGATCTGAAGAAACCATTCCCACATGAATTGCGAATTCGTGGCAAGTTTGCATCGACTATTGCAAGCTCAACACGGTTACAAAGAATGACCACTTTCCTTTGCCATTCATTGATCAAATCCTTGAGAGATTAGTTGGTAATAGGTGCTTCTGCTTTTTGGATGGTTACTCTGGATATAATGAGGTAGCAATCTATCTCGAAGATCAAGAGAAAAGGACTTTCACCTGCCCCTTCGAAACCTTTGCTTTCCGAAGAATGCCATTTGGGCCTTGCAACACATCTGTGACTTTTTAGTGTTGCATGTTAGCCATTTTTACCAAAATGGTGGGTGAATATATGGAGGTTTTTATGGATGATTTTTCAGTCTTCAGGGAAACATTTGATATCTGTCTGGATAATTTGTCGAAGATTCTCAAGAGATGTATAGAAGTGAATCTTGTCCTCAGTTGGGAGAAGAGCCATTTTATGATTCCAGAGGGCATTGTACTTGGCCACCTTGTGTCTGAGCGAGGTATCCAAGTAGATCGAGCCAAGATCAATCAAAGTGCAAATCTTCCAATTCCTAACTCGATCAAAGGCATTAGATCTTTTCTCGGGCATGTGGGATTCTATAGAAGATTTATACTCGATTTTTCGAAGATTGCCCGACAACTTACAAATCTCCTCACAAAGGATATGACTTTTGAGATGAGTGAGGAGTGTATATCTACATTTGAAATATTGAGAGACAAAGTTACACAGGCTTTGATCTTGCAACCACCTAATTGGGATTTACCGTTTGAAATCATGTGTGATGCATCAAATTATGCAATTGGAGCTA
The DNA here is from genome assembly GCA_037157565.1 of Thalassia testudinum. Taxonomy (NCBI): domain Eukaryota; kingdom Viridiplantae; phylum Streptophyta; class Magnoliopsida; order Alismatales; family Hydrocharitaceae; genus Thalassia; species Thalassia testudinum. The sequence goes on from JAZHRO010000016.1 coordinate 1,719,289, forward strand.
TTTTGGGACAGAAAATTGAGAAGAATCCGGTAGTGATTTACTACGCTAGTAAGACTTTGAATGAGGCACAAAGGAATTATACAGTTACGGAAAAGGAATTACTAGCGATAGTATTTAGATTAAAAAAGTTCAGATCTTATATACTCGGATCTTGAATCATTGTATACTCTGATCACTCTTCCATTCGACACCTTCTATCTAAAAAGAACACAAAACCTAGGTTGATCATATGGATCTTGCTTTTGCAAGAGTTTGACCTAGAAATTCGTGATAAGGAGGGATGACAGAATGTTGTTGCCGACCATCTTTCCTGCCTTCCTTCTGATACTATTGAATCATCTCCTCTAATCACTGAACACTTTCCTGATGAACATCTTTTGACTATTTCCTCAAATCTTCCTTGGTATGCAGATATTGTTAACTATTTGGTTACACATCAATTCCCGCCAGACTGAGATGGGAATTGCAAATCATGACTCAAATCAGAAGCCAAATACTATTTCTAGGAAGATCCATATCTTTTCCAACTCTGTAATGATCAAATCATCAAGCGTTGTGTTACTTCTTCTGAGATTGATTCTATCCTTTCTTTTTGTCATGACCAGGCTTGTGGTGGTCAATTTTCTAGTCGTAAGACCACTGCAAAAGTTCTACAATGCGGGTTTTATTGGCCCACTTTATTTGCAGATTCACAGATATATTGTAAGGCATGTAGTCACTGCCAAACTCTTGGTAGCAAGTCCCGAAAAGACATGATGCTCTGAATTTGATTGTTGTCTATGAAATCTTTGATATTTAGGGCATAGACTTTATGGGTCTGTTTCCGTCCTCTTGTGGCTTCGAGTATATTTTATTTGTCGTTGATTATGTTTCTTGTTGGATTGAAGCCATCCCCACACGAACAAATGATCATCGAGTTGTCGTTCTTTTTATTCAAAGTCATATTATCGCTCATTTTGGGGTACCTCGCGTTATCATTTCTGACGGTGGTTCCCATTTTAATAATGCCCAGTTTAGGAATTTACTTAGAAAATATGGGGTTACACATCGTATTTCTACACCTTATCATCCCCAAACCAATGGACAAATCGAGGTCTCTAATCAGGAGATCAAAAAGATCCTTCAAATGACAATCCGACCTGATAGGAAGGATTGGTCTTCCCGATTAGATGAGGCTTTGTGGGCTTATAGGACTGCTCACAAAACACCAATAGGATGTCACCATACAGACTTTGTTTACAGGAAACCCTGTCATCTTCCCGTAGAAATTGAACACAAGGCCTATTGGGCAATTAAAGCCTGTAATTTAGACCTCGCGAAGGCTGGTGATCATCGTAGGTTGCAGCTTAGTGAACTTAACGAATTACATCATGATTCCTATGAGAGTTCAAAGCTGTATAAGGAAAAACTTAAAGCCTTCCATGATAAACACATTTCCTCGCGAAGGTGTTACTTTTTGATGCCCGTTTGAAGCTCTTCCCTGGGAAACTTAGGTCTAAATGGCAAGGACCATTTATTGTTGTTAGAGTCTTCGACAATGGAGCTATCGAAGTCACCGAACCCAACAAGGATCAACCCTTCAAAGTTAATGGTCAATGTTTAAAACCTTTCTTGGAACCACATGTTGTGTGTCTTGTTGGAGACTGTTACATGCTCCATTAGGGTTTGTCATATATTCATCCATACTTTGTATATAGTTGTTTCCTATTTTCTACACTTTTCTCTTCCTATACACTTGAATCTGTATCTAATTTTTCACTTCATTCTACACTAATTACCTTCACTTAGTCCGACTGACTACTCTGACCTTTGGTCAGAAAAGAAATCGTCTGCACAGAGATCTTTGATCTCCTCTATCCGACTCCTCCCGTCACCCTACACTAAGTGAAGTGTAATATCTTTTTCACCCTTCTTACAATAAGGACATTGTAAAATCTTGGCTTGAGGGGGTGTGAAGTGAAATTTTCACTTCAAGTGTATTTGTAGAGAAAATATTAAAAAAATGCATAAAAATTAAATATCCTCGAAATTTAAAAAAAATGGAAATACCAAAAATAAAAAAATTAAAAATAAAAAATACCATAAAAATTTGAAAAATTTTGAAAAACTCATAAAAATTGGAAAATTTTATAAAACATAAAAATAAAAATGTACAAATATAAAATTTGAAAATTATAAAAAGAATAAAGGGGTTTTTACATTTATAATAAAGAAAAGAAGAAAAAGAAGAAGATATAAAAAAATATTTATGTTTATTTATATTAGTAATTAAGAGCTTAATTTTTCTTTTAGGTCAGAAACCAAAAAAATAAAAATAATAATAATAAAATAGAAATTAAAAATAAAAATATATATTGTAAAAAGTATTTTATAAGAGCATTAAATCCATATTTAGATTTTTTCTTATAACATTTTTTAGAACACACTCTTGTTTGCGAAAATTTTAAATGGGATTCTATTTAAGTTAGAATCTTAAACCCTAAGGATTTTTTTTCTATTCTCTACCCTGAAATAAAGTAACTAAGGTGTATTAAGTTCAAAACTTGAGCTTTATAATTAAATTGTAACTTTTTAGTCAATTAGACTAAGTAATCCGTTTGATTTTTGAATATTTGATTTTATCATCAAAGTTAAGTAAAAAGGCCAGATATTCAGAATTTATTAAGTAAAGAGTTGGTAGAATCTTAGTCTTAAGGTCTATCACGCTATAGTTAGCTTAATCAAATAAGGACAGTCGGCTAGACTTGGTGAGTTATATCTTGACAGATTTTGTAGGAGGAAACTAAAAGTTTAAAGGACTTAAGAGTGAATGGCTTTGTTATCCAAGCTCTGGTTTGAGAACTAAGTAACCTAAGCATCCACAATTCACACACATAGAGTTGTCTTGTTGCCATCTGAGACCGCGAAAACACAAAGGTTAAGAGATCGATTCTAAATCCTCTTTAGTCCAAGGATTTCCACGAGGCGGCTCTTGAAAGAGTGAAGGATGTGCCACTCACCTACAAAAAGGATATGGAGTATAATGTTAGTAAGAAAAATGAGAAGGGGGAGAAAAAAAAAGATATATAAAATAAAACACCCTGCAGTTAAGTACCTCGTTACAAATGGGTACTTATGCAGTTTATCCACCAAATAAAGAATCTCGATACAAATGGATGCTACCCTTCCTTCCATCAAATAAAAGAACACCTCGCTACTTATGGGTGTTCTATCCTACAGAAAAAGTTGAAAAAAAAATATGGAGATAAAAATTAGGAATAAGAGACCCAGTGGTCCACCGGGGAGATATACACAAAAAGTGTTGACCTCAAGATGGAAAACTGATGAGGAGAAAGCAACCAAACCTGAGTAAGGCCAAGCCAAAGGCTTGAATTAGAATAACCTGGATTGGAAATTGATGTCTTAAGATCTAATTTTTTGCAAATTTGGATGCCTTTTAGGACAATTCTCTTCACAAACACGAATGCTTTAAAATCATAGCTACTGATCCTTTGTATTGGGTAGTGAAGCCTAAGAAATCAGGTTTTGAGGACTTGTAGTTGAGACCTAAAGGAGAAAGATTGAGAAAACCCTAGGTCTAGAAGTCTGTCCTTGGTGCTGTAGGCTGGCAGATTAGGGTTTTACTACTCTAAGTTTGGTTGATGATGAGTATCTACCTAATTTGCTAAAACTTAGATTGATAAAAATCAGATTTCATTAACTTAAGGATTAACTTAACTCTATTAGTTTTTGAGTTAAAATTTAATTTCCAACTCTTAAGTTTTATTTTCTTAAAACACTTTGAATTATGAGTTTCTATGGTTTAGAATGTTTACAAAGAATTAGTGAGTTTTTGGGATTCTAATTTTTGATAAAATCCTCGTTAAAAACTCTATTTTTAATAGTGTGTTTTGAGAAGTTATTTGAGTTATAAATCTAAGGAGAATCCCAAAGAATGCTCTATATATTTATGGAAACTTATTATATATACATAAAATTTAAAAATAAATATTCAAAAAAAAAAATTCTGACCTAAGCATTCCTCAAGATAGTTTTTATTTATATTAATTTAAACCCAAGTGTTTAAATCATCATATTTCTGGTTAATTTTACTAGGGACTAGAAAAACTTTGGCTTGAGGGTATGATGAGAGGTTCATCATAGCTTCTAATTACCTCCAATTAACTAGTTTCCCTAGTTAATTAGTTAGTAATATGTAAATATATGGGTTAATTATAGAATAAGGGATAAAATATTAAAAGACCTTAAAATAAGATAAAAATACTACATTATTATCCAATTAATATTATTAATAATTTAATTAATAAATGGAATCGAAATATCAGTAACTATTTACCTAATTAATGTGTTAATTAACTTAAGCATAATTTATACCTAAGTATGTAATAACTTAAGTAACTTTACTTAATTAAATAAATTAAGCTAAAAAGGTCAAAAACGTAAATTCAAGGTTTAAATATAATATTTGTCTAATTTATAATCATATATAAAAATTTGAAAAAGATTTAAATTAAAATAAGCTTTAAAAACCTTAGTTTATGTTTTAGTCCCTAAGTTTTATTTCAATTGAGTCCTTCTTCTTCACTAGGTCCTTATTTTTCAATGCAGTCAAGTCCCTGTAAACATCTTCTTCCTCTTCATTTCTTCTTCAGCCTCTTCAACGGCTGACGACAGGAGGTTTCTACACCCGCCGATCACCGTCCATCTGACGTCCTCCCTTCCTTGACAAGCTCCTGTAGCTTGCGCTCACCACCCTCTTTTCATCCATCGGTCTAGATGAAGCTTAAATTCTATTTAGGGTTTGAAGTTAACCTCACCGGCATCGGAGAAGACGCCAGTGGTTACTTCACACCTAGACGTCTTTCCGTCCAGATTCACCCTCCTCCTCAGCCGCCACAACCTATAAATACCCCTCAACCTATCTAATTTCATGAGGTTAGCTCCCTTCCCTCTTCCCCCCACTGAGCTAGCAGATAGGCTATTCGCTCCAAAATCCGACGACCTTCCTCCGCTTCCTCCGTCTTCCTGCGATCATCTTCACTCATCCCTGATCTCCGCCGTCGTTCGCTGAGTCTTCTGACGCAGTTCTGACGTTGGACTTCCTCCACTACGCTTCACCTACACCTGCCAGACTTCTTCCACCATTCCTCTGATTTCCTCCTCTGTTAAGATCCTTCGACGGAGATCCTCTGCCCTCTTCGTCTAGGTAACAGTAGGTTAGGTAAGTTAGTGTAATTAGAGTAGTTAATTAGGTAGTTTAATTAGATTTAATGCTAGATTTTCCATTGTCTTCCTTAGCTCCAGCGAGCTCTCAGAGCTTGACTGGAGCACTCTTTTGTCTTTTTATTTCACTGATCACCTTTCTTAATCCTCCATGATCATCTCTGACACCTTAATTCTCTGATTTTAACACCTAATTACCTAATCCATCTCCACCTTCACTGGCTGCTTCCGCTGTCCATGGCGGAAGTATCCGAGGGAAATTCACCTCCACTGAAGCCCTCCATCACTCAATCATCATCTTAGGGACCCTATCCTCAACTTAATTTGATTAATAATCATTCATCTATAAAATGCTTAAAATACATTCAACCTCTTGAGCTCGCTGTCAATGGCGGCTCAGGACGAGTTCCTCCATTAAATTAATCACCTAAACACCTTTGCCACACTTCACTGACATGTTCTCTCCACTCAATTTAGTGAGAGAACATGTCCTAAGTTCTAGCGAACTCAGACTACACTCACTGCTAATTCAATGCATATCTTTCAGTATAATCAATAATTGAATGAATTAATGTGTTCCTAAGGTTCCTTGTGACCTTAGGAGACTTTTTAGACCGTTCATGGCTTATTTTGATGATTTCTACTATCTTTTAGCCATTGTCTGGACTCACCGAAGCTACGACGAGCTCTGACGAGTCAAACTGCACTCTTCAGCCTATAGAACTTCCTGAGAAGCTCCAGATCACTTAATTGAGGCTTAATGATCATTCTACAGAATTTAATTTGAAGTTTTAAAGCTTGGAGTTAGATCTATACCTCTGTATTCTCCAACTCCGGGAGAGTTGGAGAAGACTGTTCATTAGGGTTAAGCTTGGTTTTAGAGGTTTAGAAGCATCAGATGGATGCCTTAATGTCAGATTTGAAGATCATCTACTCAGATAGGCCTTAGTTTGTTCTATTGAACAAACTATAGAACTCAGGTGACAGACCTGAAGCCCTAGGTTTCTTGGTCAAAACTTCCTTTTGAGATCGTGAACATGTTCCTGATGATGACTAAAGATGAATTGAAGTGTTAATTTTATCTGAAAATGCTTTGTGAAGAAAGTCAATATTTGAGGTTCAGTGGTCAAAATTAGGTCTGATTGAATGATGTAGGATTCAATTAGAGGAATTGATGAGTTCAAATGACTTCTGGGATGATTTTAGAAAGATTAGATTCGATTTGGAAGAGTTTTAATGAGTGTTTTAGATGAATCCAATTTCTGTTCAGTTTGGGTTCATTTGAACCTAATACTGACTTCAGTGATTTTCTGACAAAATTCCATTATAAATGCTGCCCAGATGGATTCCAAACAACATTCAGAGGTTGTTGAATTAGATACAGCTACCCTTTAGCTGTTTGTTAAGCTTTTCAAAGCTCAATTTGAAGCTTTGAAGCTTCTGCTTGAAGCTTTTAAGCTTCTTCACCTTCCAGTAGCCTCCTGAACCTTCTTCCCTTCACCATTAGGAGTGGAGTCAGCCCCTGAATCTATTCATAACCTCATCTGAGGTCAAACAACATGTCTTCAGGTCTTTAGACCTATGAAGCTCATCTGCAGGACAAAATGGCTGTGGAAACTGTCAATTTTCGCTCTTCAAATCTAAGGGTAGATTCTTTTCCCAGCATCAAATTGATGCTGCAATCCTTTAGAACTCCTTCAGAGCTTTCCAATGAGATATAGCTTGCTCGATTTGGAGCTCTGAGCTGGCCTGTGTCTCCAGCCAAAGTTTGGTCTGGAGGGGACATAATTAGTCCCACATCTGTAAGATCAGAGCACGTGCCATGGAATAAAATGAAAAAGTGTAATGGGTTGTTCGATCGTCAGCGTAGGGCACATAAAGAGCATGTGTGTGTGTGTGGGTGCGTGCGTGCGGTGCACATGCCAAGGTGTGTGTGCGCCTGTGGGCGTGGGAGCGTGGGCCCGTGAGCGGGCATGTGCATAATGGGCCTGGGAGGCCGGAGACTGTGATGATTGAACCGAAAATAAACCATACCTAATACGAACTAGGCTTGGACCCAGTAGGGTCTGGTCCCACCCTGAGAGGGGTGCTGCGTATCCCCGACCGGTCCGAGCTGCCAACAATTAACCAAATTTTTCATTCAAAACGTGGTTCAAAGTCACAGTTAAAGTGTTGAAAGGAAAAGAAAGGAGAGTTAAGAGAGATAATAGAGAAGTGAAGAAGAGCTCGATAGAGAGGTGAACAGAGAGCAAAGGAAAAGTATGAAAAGAAAGAGAAGAGAAGAGGTTAAGTAGCTTAAGTAATTCAAGAGAAGAGCTCAAGAAAGCTTAAGGAAAAAAACAAAGGAGAAAGGTAAGGACAGAAAGAGAGAAAGAGATGGCAGAAGAGAAAAGAAGAATGAAGGCTGAAGAATGAAGAAGATAAATAATGGAAAATCAAGAGTTTAGATGTCTAATAATTCAAGCTTATTTTTTTTAAGACATCTAATTTTTTGTATTTTACTCTTATACAATTTCTTTTTGAGCTTAATTGATGAAAAAGGCACTTGTACTTAATTGAATTTCTTTTTCTTGCCTTAATCTTTTGTAAATGAAATAAAATTAGTAAAAATAAACATGCTTACTTGCTTTTAATAATTGATCGCATGTGTAAATATGTTTGTCTTATGGAATGTTGTATGTCTTTTAATTAAATATCATTTGTGCAAGATTCATGATCTTAAAGTATTATAATTATAATTCTAATTGATTAAGTAGTAATTAATACTTAGGATTAAATGGTGAATTAAGTTAAGTATGCCTCCCACTGAATGACCTAGACTTAACCAGTTAAAAAAGAATTAAAAATCTAAAATGTTAGGTTAGCTTGATCCTATACTACACAATCGTTATTAATTCAATTTAACCTAAGTTACTTTCTTTTGCACTTAATTAAGCCTAATTAACATAATTAACTGTGTTGAGAATTTAAACAAACAGTCTCTCTCTGACAAAAATGCACTGCAAACTGAACCGAGGCTAAAACATGTTACAAGCATGAGTGCTTTAACTGCAGAGTTCAATGAACCCTAAGATAGTTCCTGTGGGCCTTAAAAACCTTCGCAGTAGACTGAGGCTAGAGCTGGTCAGGTCCGGATCTTGGTTGGTACTTGAGTACCTCTAGGTCCACTATCGGCATTCTAACCTAATCTACAAAAGGAAGCATGCATCAAAGTTTTAAGCATCAAAAGATTTCATGGTCTAGAATTGAAGTTAATACCTTAAAATTTTGCTAAGGGAATAGAAAAAGTTAGGCATGGGGGTATGATGGGAACACCATCATGAGCCCTAACTAGCTCATTTTGACCCAATGAAGTCAATAAATACTCCTACATAACCAACTGAAGGTCATAACTCACTGTATAAGCATTCTAAGGGAAATACAAGAAACTAGGGTTAAAACTGCAATTTTACCAATGTAGTACAACCACGGGTTTTCTTAAGGGCTAAATAAAGGTCAAATGGACTTAACAAGATAACAAGTGGGTTGAATTAGACAAAAAAGGATTTGTGTGTGTTTTGAGAATTAAATAACTTTTGAAACCTTAAAAACAAACCCACTTAATTAACCAAGGTTTTGGTCAGGATAAAATTCACTTAAACCCTCTAAAAATCATATAAAATATTCTCTAGCGTTTAATACCTTCAACTTGGCCATCAGAATCCATCTTAACCTAAAATGGAGTCTCAGATAAATATTTACCCTAATTTGGGTTTTTACATAAATTACCCAATCAAACGTGGTCAAAACCCAAATCCAACTTCACCATTAAATTCCTTAGGTCAAAATTAGGTTTGAACCAAAATTTGGACCCAAGGAGAACTCTTCTTGACCTAGTTTGTAAAAAAGGTCCAGTTTGATTACATTTATACCCCTAACTTTCAAAAACCCTTGAGTACAGCCCCATAGCTTCTTCGTCATCTTCACAATTAGGTCCCTCCACCATTATCGCGGAGGGAACCTACTTCGGTGAACTTCGACAGGGAATATCTCCTTGATTGCTTGGAGAATCTCTTCCAAAATTGGAAGGGAGATCCTCTGAGAAATTCTCTCCAGTCTGAACCCATCTTTGTGCTTTGATTCCCTCCCAATCTCTCATGCAAACGCATGAGGGATTTGGGTATCTGAATGGCTCCCAAGTCTGGCGAATTTCAAATCTTGGGAAGCTTGCTTTTCAAGCCCTAACCGCCACTTAGATTCCTATTTAAAGAAGCCAAGATCCTCCCGAACTCCTCATGCTCGAATTCAATCGTGAATTCCCTCAATTCATCTCTCCCTCTCACAGCCGAAGGCTCCTCGATGTCCGACGATCCTCCCTGCTCTTTTTCATCGTCCGTCCGCCATACCTACGGCGGATTCCTCCTCCTTGTTCTTCTCTACGTCTCGCCATACCAGCAAATGCCCGTTCCTCTTCATCCTCGCTGTTCCCACCTCACCGGAGTCGCCTTCATCTCCGACATCAGCCACACCAGACCTGATGCCCTCGCTGCCCCCCTTTGTCCATCAACTTCCTAGCTAAGTCCCCTATCCTTTCTACTTTATTTCCACACTTACTCCACTTCAAACTGACCACTGATGCCCCTTCGCACCTCCATCTCTAGCCACCCCCTCCGACGAGGCCATCCCACCTCCACAGGTCACCAAAACCCTAGCTGACAAGCCCAAAACCTTTGCCACACCTCACTGAGCATTTCCCCTCTCCTCATTCACCCATACATCCACTCACAAGCACCCCCGAACACACCCACTCAAACGCACGCAGTCTGACCTAGATACGCACTCACGGCCACCGTCACGCCACGCCACCACCCCCATCACATCTGCCGTGCTCCGGCGATGGTTGTCAGACCCGGTTAGGTTGTTAATATGGTGATTTTATCGTTGAAGTATGTATAGTGGTTAACCTAAATCGGACCTAACCATCTCTTTACAATATATATATTTTTTTTTTTTACCTGGCCTATTTGATTTTATCTTGGTCACTTTTAGGCCCAGGGTCGAACTCAGGGAAGTGGGGTTACAAGTCAAGTTTCTACGCCTTTCCTACAACGAATCTCTTCCGTTCGTTTATTGTGGTTTTGGTGTTTTTCTATTTAGATTTTTTTTTGGTAATTCTTGCCCTTGAGGCACACCCTCAAAATTTGGGTTCTTGGCTTTAAGCCAAATCAGGGTTCCAAAATGGTCTTGCTATTTGCAAGACGGAGTACCTGCAAGTCAAGGATTATCTTTTCTCTTTTATATATTTTTTTATGTTTTTATTGTCATGAAAGAGAAGCAGAAATAAAGTAAATATAGTATATATATATAGGTATATATTATATATGTATAAAGGGGTGGGGGTGGAGGCGGAGATGAAGTGTAGCACGGTGTCGAGTCGGTCGCCGTCTAGAAAGACACAACCAACGGGACAAGGTGTCACGTGGAGTGTAAGATGGATGCTGGAAGATGAG